>CM042251.1:33482904-34082904 GCA_023566225.1 Romanogobio albipinnatus
AGTGTTGACTGTCACACCCTTTTGAATCTTCACCTGAGCCGTTATTAAAGTTTACAAAGCCCAGATTGAACTAGATCCTTTCCTGATATTTTATTATTGCCATCCATGTTGAACTCACTTTAACCATCCTGCATATGAATTTTAATTAGTGTTTTTGATCATCAGATGGGGAACTCTATGCTGGGACATCAGCGGACTTCATGGGACGGGACTTTGCCATTTTCCGAACTTTAGGCAAGCACCATCCAATCAGAACGGAGCAGCACGACTCCAGATGGCTCAATGGTGAGACATGCAAAAACACATTTACTACATTTAGTACTCATGACTTTTTATATATTTAAAATGAATGCAAAGAAAATAATATACTGGATACACATGCACTACCATTACATAGATTAGTTAATATTTTTGATACGTTCCCTACGCTCATCAAGGCTGCATTTATTTGAATAATTCAGAAAAACAGTTATATTGAAACAGTCTTCTATTTTAATATATTATAAAATGTAATTTATTCCTGTGATGGCAAAGCTAAATTTTCAGCATCATTACCGCATCTTCAGTGTCACATGATCCTTAAGAAATCATTCTAATATGCTAATTTTATTGCAACATCTTGATAAAAAATATTTTATGGTCATCTTTTGCATGAACTACCCACACAAAGGGCAGTTATGTGGCAGATAATTATTTAAGCAGAAAAAATGGATTTTAGAAGAAAAAAAAAAGTTATCAGAAATCATCACCTCGCAAATTGTGTGCTTATAACATGTATGTGTGTGCGCAAACCTGGTGGAATTATACCAAATAGCATCATTTCCTCATACCTTTTTTTGTTAACATAATTAAAGAGTAAATGAATGCCTTTGCCTCCAGTGAGAACATGTTTTACGTCATAGTAGCGTGTGTGTGTGTGTGTGTGTGTGTGTGTGTGTACTGTACATGTTGTGAGGTGACTGTGTACTGTATGTCACTCTGAGTAAATGCCACAGTGCTGGTGATGGGATCTTATGTGATGTGGCTGTTGGTTCTCTGTGAATAAAGCAATAACCCTGAATACTCATGAAAAACTGGGAAGAGCTGGGGTCCACAACACTGTAAGCCTACAGACACTTAACATCTCACGTAGATTTGAAGAGACTCATTCAACAGTATAAACAATGAAATTTAAATTTAAATGTGAAACTATCCGTTCTCTTGCTTATTGGTCCACACTAGTTTCAGGTAAAGTATTTTTGTATTTTTATACTTTTTTGTTAATGTGTTGTTTGTTGTCCATCCAGATCCTAGATTTGTCAGCGTGCATCTCATCCCCGAAAGTGACAACCCTGAAGATGACAAGATCTATCTGTTCTTCAGAGAGAACGCCATTGATGGGGAGCAAATCAGCAAAGCCACACACGCCAGAATTGGACAGCTGTGCAAGGTACAAAGACTTTTCAAAATAATTAATTCTGTGATAAGAAGCCACATCAGCTCACAAAAGGAAGTTATTTCAAACACTCGACTGATGTTATGAAGTGAGTTTGGAGTAAAAACGTGTTGTTAAATGTCTTTTGTTGGACAACAGATTTATAAACGTTAAGTTTGGGAAGATGTATGAGGCTTGTTGCTTTTTGAAATGCATGTCGTTACCTTGACAAAAATATTTTTTTTGCACAAGTTATCTCATCATGATGCTGGCCACCTCTGGTAAAATCACCCACATCCTCAGTTGAACAGATCATGGAATTCTACACCTGTAGCATAATGGCCTACGTAAAGAGTGTGACATAGGCCGTTTTATTTTAAGAGACAAGTTAAAAGACAATGGGACTTTTAGATTGAGACAATTTTACAAGCTTTTCAAGATGGCAGCTGCATCAAGAAGAATGGCAATCTACTCAACTTATGAAGTTATTGGTTCAGTTTTTTGTGTATTCTGAGAAACCTGAAAAAATAATTTGGGCAATTATTGTTATTTTAGGAAGTTGACGATGTTATAAGCAACTCAAACTTGCAAAGCAGCATTTACTACTAATCACAGAGCCGATATCATAAACGCACTAAGCCAAATCACGATTTCGGTTTTATTTCGAATCATGCAGCCCTACTTCACACACATACAACAAAGGACCCCACATACAGTGAGGAAAATAAGTATTTGAACACCCTGGTATTTTGCAAGTTCTCCCATTTGGAAATCATGGAGGGGTCTGAAATTGTCATCGTAGGTGCATGTCCACTGTGAGAGACATAATCTAAAAAAAAAAAAATCCAGAAATCACAATATATGATTTTATAACTATTTATTTGTAAGATACAGCTGCAAATAAGTATTTGAACACCTGTCTATCAGCTAGAATTCTTACCCTCAAAGATCTGTTAGTCTGCCTTTAAAATGTCCACCTCCACTCCATTTATTATCCTAAATTAGATGCACCTGTTTGAGGTCGTTAGCTGCATAAAGACACCTGTCCACCCCATACAATCATTAAGAATCCAACTGTCCAAAGACACTAGAGACAAAATTGTACACCTCCACAAGGCTGGAAAGGGCTACGGGGGAATTGCCAAGCAGCTTGGTGAAAAAAGGTCCACTGTTGGAGCGATCATTAGAAAATGGAAGAAGCTAAACATGACTGTCAATCTCCCTCGGACTGGGGCTCCATGCAAGATCTCACCTCGTGGGGTCTCAATGATCCTAAGAAAGGTGAGAAATCAGCCCAGAACTACACGGGAGGAGCTGGTCAATGACCTGAAAAGAGCTGGGACCACTGTTTCCAAGGTTACTGTTGGTAATACACTAAGACGTCATGGTTTGAAATCATGCATGGCACGGAAGGTTCCCCTGCTTAAACCAGCACATGTCAAGGCCCGTCTTAAGTTTGCCAATGACCATTTGGATGATCCAGAGGAGTCATGGGAGAAAGTCATGTTGTCAGATGAGACCAAAATAGAACTTTTTGGTCATAATTCCACTAAACGTGTTTGGAGGACGAAGAATGATGAGTACCATCCCAAGAACACCATCCCTACTGTGAAGCATGGGGGTGGTAGCATCATGCTTTGGGGGTGTTTTTCTGCACATGGGACAGGGCGACTGCACTGTATTAAGGAGAGGATGACCGGGGCCATGTATTGCGAGATTTTGGGGAACAACCTCCTTCCCTCAGTTAGAGCATTGAAGATGGGTCAAGGCTGGGTCTTCCAACATGACAATGACCCGAAGCACACAGCCAGGATAACCAAGGAGTGGCTCTGTAAGAAGCATATCAAGGTTCTGCCGTGGCCTAGCCAGTCTCCAGACCTAAACCCAATAGAGAATCTTTGGAGGGAGCTCAAACTCCGTGTTTCTCAGCGACAGGCCAGAAACCTGACTGATCTAGAGAAGATCTGTGTGGAGGAGTGGGCCAAAATCCCTCCTGCAGTGTGTGCAAACCTGGAGAAAAACTACAGGAAACGTTTGACCTCTGTAATTGCAAACAAAGGCTACTGTACCAAATATTAACATTGATTTTCTCAGGTGTTCAAATACTTATTTGCAGCTGTATCATACAAATAAATAGTTAGAAAATCATACATTGTGATTTCTGGATTATTTTTGTTTAGATTATGTCTCTCACAGTGGACAAGCACCTACGATGACAATTTCAGACCCCTCCATGATTTCTAAGTGGGAGAACTTGCAAAATAGCAGGGTGTTCAAATACTTATTTTCCTCACTGTACATGACTACACAGGTTGGTCCATACACACATACGCTCATTTTATAGCTCAGAAGACTGGAATTATCAGTTATGTTTCAACTTTGCCCCAGATGCAGCCTAGCCTTTTTGGAAAAGCATGCCTCTACCTACATTTTTGCAAAACTCCAAAAATACATGTCTACAATTCACTGCAGTTTCCAGCTCATACTTTTATTACTTTTCACAAAAAATGTTGATTACAGGGGCAGATTATCTATTAATAAAGACTTATTTTCATGTGGTCCCATGCACAATACTATGTGATCCTGGACCGCAAAACCAGTCATAAGTTGCACGGGTATATTTGTGACAATAGCCAACAATACATTGTATGGGTCAAAATTATCCATTTTTATTTTATGCCAAAAATCATTAGGGTATTAAGTAAAGATAATGTTCAATTAAGATATTTTGTACATTTCCTACCGTAAATATATCAAAAAATATTATTATTAGTAATATGCATTGCTAAGGACTTCATTTGGACAACTTTAAAGGCAATTTTCTCAATATTTAGATTTTTTTTTGCACCCTCAGATTTCTAGATTTTCAAATAGTTGTATCTCAGCCAAATATTGTCCTATCCTAACAAACCATACATCAATGGAAAGCTATGATATATAATTCTCAATTTCAAAAAATTTACCCTTATGACTGGTTTTGTGGTCCAGGGTCACATATTATGACCTCAAAACACTTTTACCATAGTGCATGACTTGTAAACTAATACATTGATGTTTGCATCACATAAACAGCACCCATATGTATGTTTTTTTTCTTCTGATGAAGTAAACTTGATGGCATCGTTCCTTCAGCAAATGTGTTTTTATCTCCCATTTGGTTTAGTTTAGTGACCTTATTTTAAAACCTGATAGAGAATTAACCTTCTAGTGCCACTAATTGGACATTTCATTTAAGAACTGCTGTGATACGTACAACAACAAATGTAATAAATCATTGCCATATTTGCATTCATTTGATAAAACCGAACTTGCTTTAAAATATCACGAAAGTGCAAGAAATAACATGTTTTTTTCCCAGTGCGCCTGGGTTGCCCAAATGTTTTTTCTAAAATAAATATATACACAAATGATCAAATTGATAGCAAACGGAACGAACGCTATAGAGAATGAACGCAGCTAGCATAGCTCAGATAATTTGATCTAGGAAGAAACTGATGATTAGTATCTTTGTGGATACTGAATCTTTAACGCTATCTCACGACCAATTCGTCTGTATTTGTATGAGGTGGCTAATTCGTACGACCTCACTTTTTATGATTTGTCTGAACCGCAGTGTCAGGTAGGCGGGGTTTGAGGTTAGGTCATTCGTACAAATTCATACGAGTGAGCTCATTCAAATTTGTACGAATTAGCCACCTCGTAAGATACGTACAAATTGCCGTGAGATCGGGTTGGAATCTTTTTCTTAGAAGAATAATGTAAGAAGCAGAAGACTGCAAAAATGGTGCAAAACAACCCTTTGCACCATTCCTCATCTTAGAATGATGTCGAGACAGGTAGCAGGATGGCCGGAGCCAGTGTTTTTGTGTTAGGCTTCACCTCTGCTGTTTTGCGGCCTTGCTCTTACCCCCCACCGTGAAACTTAAGAGATGCCTAAAATGTCACAGGAGCCATCAGGCAAGAGAACAAAGACTCCTCTGTGGAGAAAATGTGAGATTTTGGCAGACTCGCTCAGCTCAAGTGCGAGTCTACAGCTTGAAGCGGTAGAAAGGTGTTCTCAATTACAGCTCGCTCGGTATTCCGGTATGACTGGAATCCTCCCTTCACTGGTGCAGACAATTGTCTCATTATGCAGAGTGTATGTTTAGTTTATGCAATGCATTTTCCAGCCCTGCTAATTAGAGCTGATCAATCCAAAGCGACTGTTTATATTGCTCATGTCTTTCACATGCCGACTGCCAGGTTTTTGGTGTAAAACATGTGTGTAAATACACATGCACACACCTCTTTAAAATTAACTTGTTGGTTACATTTTTTGTTTTTTATAACCAAACTGCCAAAGTGAATGTCTCAGTAGAATGCTGTAATCAACACTTTCCACAGTTAGTTAATCTCAGCAGCTGTAATGGTGAAAATGTTGTAAAAGTTTTGAAAATTGATGAAAAGTATCTTAAAATAGACACAGGGTAAAAACAATGGCCTTTTATTTCTAAATGATGAAAGTTTTTGATGTAAAAATCTTGCTAACATTATAAATGCACCTCTCTCTCTCTCTCTCTCTCTCTTTATATATAAAGTGCAATTCATGGAACACTTTAATCACATTGTAATAGCTAATGCTAATGTTTTGGTCATGATAGTTGCCCTTGCTAAGGAATTGCTTATGGCCATTTTTGTCTGTGCTTCTGAAATGAACCACTTTAGAAATTCTACTAAGTAACTTTGCAAAATAGATCTTTAAGGTCATCTTTAAGTCCATATATCTTTAAGACTTTTGAAATGTTCAAATGCAGTTGTCTGTATTTACAAACTTTTTTTTAATGGTAAAATTTACAGTTATTGGGATTATATGAATTATTTTGAATGTCCTAATTTGACTTCCTTAAATTTAAATGTCAAAATTAGTTCAAGAAACCCGGCCTATAGCATCATGATTCATGACCTTAAGTTTGGCATGGACTAGCAACACTCACATTTTAAATGTGTAGCGTTAATGATATTCTTTCACACATTGGCTTCTCTGAAGTAAACATGAAGTAAGATGATAAAAGTAGGTTTTAATTTGTTTTTGACAGAATGACTTTGGAGGCCACAGGAGTTTGGTGAACAAATGGACAACCTTCCTGAAGGCCCGTTTAATCTGTTCCGTTCCTGGCCTGAACGGCATCGACACACACTTTGATGAACTACGTAAGTTACCCATGCTATGACAATACCTTAATATTTCTCTCTTCTGCCCTACTCTGATGTATTTTGTTAACCACTCACAGTTGCCTCACTAAAATTGTATTTGATCGTTTCCAGAGGATGTTTTTCTCATGAGCTCCAAGGATCCTAAAAACCCTATTATCTATGCTGTATTTACAACATCCAGGTATTAAAACATCAAATTTACACCAAATTCCCATTTCCCATAATGACTGTCTGCTTATTCTGTTTTTTTGTATTCAAAGCTTGATAATTGTGTCTTAAGTCCCTAAAGTGGAACCTGTGAAAACTCATAATGACTGTTTCTCGGCTTTACAGTAACATCTTTAAGGGCTCAGCGGTATGCATGTACAGTATGGCAGATATCAGGAGAGTGTTTCTTGGCCCGTATGCCCACCGAGATGGACCCAACTACCAATGGGTACCATTTTTGGGTAGAGTGCCGTACCCAAGACCTGGCACAGTAAGACAGACAATCAGTGGCGATACTTATGTACAATTTACATTTCAATTGCTTGATTTTAACACATGTTCTCCTGTGTGCTGACAGTGCCCCAGCAAAACGTTTGATGGTTTTGAATCAACAAAAGACTTTCCCGACGACGTTATCACATTTGCCAGAAGCCATCCAGCCATGTACAACCCAGTGTTCCCCATCAACAACCGTCCAATCATAATCAAAACTGATGTTGACTACCAGTTCACTCAGATAGTGGTGGACCGGGTAGAGGCAGAGGACGGCCAGTATGATGTCATGTTTATCGGCACTGGTTTGTAGAATAAAGTTTTTTAAATAATGTGATATGTGCATGTTTGCATATTTAGTTAATCATGTTATTTTTCTACCGTAGACATGGGCACAGTTCTTAAGGTGGTTTCCATCCCTAGAGGAACATGGCATGACCTTGAGGAAGTCCTGTTGGAAGAGATGACTGTGTTCAGAGTGGGTTTTACACAGATTTATTTCTAAAAGGTTTATTATTAGTATTTTGTTTCTTAGAAAACAATTTCCTCTACATTCTACGCTGTAGCCTTTTCCCACCATAACACTCCAAATCCTCCAATTTATTGACTTTTATCAATTTTCCCCTTTTTCATACTGATAAATATTTTGTAATATTTTGCTGATTAAACAATATGAAGTACATAAAAAAACAACATATTTTTACAGGAACCAACAGCCATTACTGCCATGGAACTCTCCACAAAGCAGGTATGTATTATTAGAACTTCAAACAACTGATCCCTTAATGCAATAAAGGTGGTGAAAGCAGCTCTTTATAAGTGGAATCGAACATGATTCTATTAGGCAAGACTGAGCAACATAATTGGTTTGAAAGGTGAAGTGCAGCGAACAGAGTGAGTCTAAAAAGAGCGAAACAGGCCTAACACTTTATAGAACACAGGTGCATATGCACATACATTTGTTCTTACTCTTGTTCTAACGCTGATGAATCACTACTATTCTAAAGTTTAGGTTCAATTTTTTTATGTTTTTGAAATAAGTATTTTATGCTCACCAAAGCTATCATAAATACAGTGAAACAGTAATATTGTGAATATTATTGCGGTTTTAAATAGCAATTTTACTCAGAAATCATTCTAATAAGCTAATTTGCTGCTCAAATGACATTTCTTGTTATTTACACTGATGAGTGGCTGTGCTGCTTAATATTTTTGTGGAAATCATAAAACATAGATGAACAGAAAGCTCATAAGATCTATTTATTTGAAATAGAAAAGTTTTGTAGCATCTTAAAAGTAGATAGATAGATAGATAGATAGATAGATAGATAGATAGATAGATAGATAGATAGATAGATAGATAGATAGATAGATAGATAGATAGATAGATAGATAGATAGATAGATAGATAGATAGATAGATAGATAGATAGATAGATAGATAGATAGATAGATAGATAGATAGATAGATAGATAGATAGATAGATAGATAGATAGATAGATAGATAGATAGATTCTTAGGCTGGATCTCACACACACACACACACGTTCGTTGCTTGGCTTCAGTCAACATTACGCAGAACAGGGGCTGCTGTCACAGTCACTCACAGAACATGGCAACATGAGGTACGACCATTAGAGGCCAGGCCAGGCCACACATACACACACAGTGTCACACACACCAGCTGGTTTTACACTCAGGACTGCAGCGTGAGCTCTCCTTTAAATGGTGTGAATAATCAAATAGACACTGAGAGGTTATCTGAAGCAATATATAATTAAACAGCTGCGTACAAGCCCCGAGAAAGTTCCCATATCCTCAGTGAAACAGTCTCAACTATCACACCAGCACAGACCATAAAAACTGTGCCATCACTGGTTCAAGGAAGTCTCAATCTCTCTGCTCTATCTTTACAGCAACAGCTCTATCTCGGATCCACCATTGGGGTTTCTCAGATGCCTCTGCATCGCTGTGACGTGTACGGGAAGGCCTGCGCCGAATGTTGTCTGGCACGTGATCCTTACTGTGCCTGGGATGGCTCGCAATGTTCCCGATACTTCCCAACTGCTAAAAGGTACTGCAAGGAATGTAGAAACACTGCAAAGATGACCTAAGATGAAAAATATGCTCATTTCCACTGAATGTTGTGTGGTTGTTGTTGATGATTTTCACAATGAGCTTCTGGTTCATAATTCCTTTCAGATCAGTATCAAAAGCTACTTTATCTCAATAAAGTAAAAAAAAAAAACTATTTTAATTAGAACAAGGTGATAAATTGGGGAAATGTGAATTTTTTTAGTTAACATTTCATTTAAATAAGGTTTTAAAACACAACTTGCAGCACTGCACTGCAACCTTAAAGAGATAGTTCACCCAAAAATGAAAATTAGCCCATCATTTACTCACCCTCAAGTCATTTTAGGTGTATATGACATTGTTCTTTCAGACGAATAAAATCGGAGTTCTATTACAAAAGTCCAGGCTAATCCAAACATTAGAATTGGATTTATAGTTGCTCTGTTTTTGAAGTCCATAAAAAGTGCATCTGTCCGTCAAATAACGTGCTCTACGCGGCTACAGGGTGTTAATAAAGGTCTTCTGAAGTGAATCGACGCGTTTGGGTAAGAAAAATATTCATATTTAAAACTTTTCAAAATTCATAAGTAAACTTTCGGCCGACCGCCTTCCATGGAAAAGTGTTGAATGTTGAAAGTGAAACTCAAGATGCGTACGTGACGTCATGACGAGCCTACCTGGTCGCGTTAGTCTTTCGATTGGCAGGGGAACTTTTTCCATATATATTGAACAGGGAAGGCGGTCGGCCGAAAGTTTACTTTATAAAGTTTTAAATATGGATATTTTTCTTACACAAACGCATCGATTCGCTTCAGAAGGCCTTTATTAACACATGGGAGCCGTTATTTGACGGGCAGGTGCACTTTTTATGGACTTCAAAAACAGATCAACTATAAATCCAATTCTTATGCTTGGATTAGCCTGGACTTTTGTAATATAACTCAGATTTTATTCGTCTGAAAGAAGAATGTCATATACACCTAGGATGACTTGAGGGTGAGTAAATCATGGGCTAATTTTCATTTTTGGGTGAACTATCCCTTTAAAAGGGTAGTTGACTGCTATTTTAGTCATATTTATTTACTATTTTAGTATCTATAAATTTATCTAAGCTTTTATTTTGTAATAATTTGTTTAATAATAATGTTTTAATAATTGTCTTTTTCAATATTTTTTATATTTCTATTTAGCTTTGATTTATTTTTATTTCAATTAGTTTCCAAGGCAACATTTCTATTTTTATTTTATTTTACGTTTTTCATCTAATATTTGTGTTTTAATTTATTAAATTAATCCATTTTAAAATTAAATTAAATAACCACAACAATTTTTAACAGTTTTAGTTAAAAATAACAACACGCAGTTGAAACAAAAACGAACACCAGAATGAATATTCTGTCATAATTTACTCACCCTCATATCATTACCAACCTCTATGATCATCATTTTTACATGGAACATAAAAGGAGATTTTTAGTAGAATGTCTGAGCTGCATAGTCTATACCTAGTGAAAAAAATTTTTTTGACTAAGGACATAATAAGTATTTTAAGTACGTATTTTATGCATAATAAGTACCAAAAAAAGACTTCTGCACTACATTCCAAGTCTTCTGAAGCCATAGGTTTGTGGGTGGAACAGACCATATTGTAGAGGGTTCTCGTCTCAGCATATACTAACCTGAAATTCTATCTGTTTATCTCACAAAGCTATTGTCTTATGTCTTAAAATGCATTTAATAGCGAAAATAACAAAATAGTTTTTTTATTAGTTTTAATATAGTTTAGCTTAAGTTAGTATTAGTATAGTAGTTAATAACAACACTGCTTGACAGTCCTGGTCATGGTCTACTTGTATCTCTTGTTCTATTCCTAGAATGTAAGAAAGTCACACAGTTTTGGAACAACATGGGTGTGAGTAAATTATTGAACAAGAGTTTGGGTAAACTTAACGTCAATTGTACCATTAGATAGGGGTGAATACAGGTTAAATGGTACACTTTCCTAGTCATCTCAATTGCAAAATGTGTCCCAATCAACCTGAATTCACCCTACTTTCCAATTAACCAAAAATACAAAAAGTTTTGAAAGCACTTTTCACAATACTTCATATTTGACTTTTTGAACTTTGTTGAGGTGTCCATCAAAACCTCATTGGATTTCCCAGCTCTCCATTGTAGAAACTCATCTCCTTTGGGCCGTCAAAAGCAAGCATACCCCCTACTTAATACTTCATCAATAATTTTCAAAGCAAGAACAATACAGGCCTCACATTTACAGTCCATGTCATGTTGCAGTAGCAAGTAATATGTTTGTGGACAAGGTTCTCAGAGAGGTTCTTTGTGCACTACTGGTGCTGAAAAGGCTTCACATATTGCCAGCATTACCGAATTGCCTCAAAGGGATATTCAGGACAAGACGTCTCAGGACATATATTGCATGTTACGTCTTTAGAGGTAAGGTTAGAGACTAAACAGCCCAGAGCTAAAACAGTTCCATTTCAGACACACTTATGCTCATGTAGAGCTGTGTTTGATTTACTTCGAGCATAACAAAGTGAGAGCTTTTCTGCGAGACAGATGTGTGTGGGAGTGCATATGTGAGTTTCAGTGTGCTCACACTCACCTGCCCTCTCTAATTCTCTGCTGTGTGATGTACGCTTGCAGGAGAACGAGGCGTCAGGATATCAGGAACGGAGACCCTCTGACTCAGTGTTCAGATCTGCAACACCACGGTAAATACCAGCGAATCTCAGATCATGTTTATAATACTGTATGTCCAAAAACACTGTTCACTGTAGGTTAACAATCACAAATCTATACCTATATTCAATATAGAACTTTCTTCTAGATCTTTACTTGATAACTACATTTATATACAGTGCCATTTAAAGGTTTGGGATCGGTGTGATGTAATAATAATACTCTTATTTAGCAAGAATGCATTACATTAAGTTAAAGGGACAGTAAAGACAGTGCATATTTCAACAGTTTGTTCAGGGTGAACAATCCAACGCTCTCCATTGACTTTGCATTGCATGAGGCTGCCTCCTTGTCATTTCGGACTTATAACAAAAAACAGAACAATGTCTAAAAGCTGATATGTGACAAAGTGTACAGCAAACAAGCTAAACAAAACACAGAACCAAAAACCCAGAAGTTAAGCTGTTGACCCAAAAAACAAGCTTATAAGGACACACAAGTGGATACAGGCCATTGAGACAGAGCGCGAAACGTTATATTACACTCAGAACTACGCCCACTGGAGGGGAATGTAACCAGAAACAGGAAATATAATATATAAAACTGACATTTGGATATTTGACTTAACAGTGACACATGTTTACTGCACACATAGGCATACTGAGTGTCAAGATCCCAAAATGTACCCATTCTTCCGGCTGAAGCTTCACGTTTTATTGCCTGCATCCACTTTTGTCTCCTTAAACGCTCTTTTTTGGGGGGCGACAGCTTATAAAAACTTATTTCTGTGTTTTTTAGCTTGTTTGCTGTACACTTTGCCACATATCAGCTTTTAGACATTGTTCTGTTTTTTGTTATAATGACAAAATGACATTGAAATTAACAAAAACTAAAATGCTGTTGAACAATTTTTCATTGTTACTTCATGTTAACTAATGGAAACTTATTGTAAATTGTTGCTTTTTATTTATAAATGTATTACTGTTCTGTTCATTGTTAATTCATCTTCATTCATAATACATTAATGTTAACTTGAACAACTCCATATATATATATATATTAAAAATATATTACTATATGTAGATAAACATATATTAATAAATGTTAAATGCTTGTTAGTTTATCATTTTCATATTGAATGTATTGGTGACACTTTACAATATGGTCGTCAATACAATACTGTCCCCAAATGACAAGGAGGCAGCCCCACGCAATGCAAAGTCAATGAAGAGCGTTGGATTGTTTTCCCCCTGGTGTGGGCGTGACCTAAATACGCTATCTCTATTAAAGCTGCACTATGTAACTTTTCCGTCCACTAGAGGTCGCCTATTCAAAACAAAGGCGTAGTTTGATGACGCCACATTTGAGCGCAGAATCTTGGGACATGTGGTCTTAACCTCACAGCAGGTGGGAAAGAATCAGGATAGGACTCGGGCAGAAATCATGTTCATGGATGCGATTATTAACGTTACTGTAGTATGAAGCAGAGCAGGACGACTGTCGTGGAGCTGAGCAAGGCCACTGGAGCGATTGTTAATGAGAAGAGCGGCGGGACTTTTATTATGACACAGTCGCCGGCGCCACTTCCAGTTTTCCGGTCATGAGTATGAGGTAACGCAGCTCTGTTTATCATATTAGATACATCTGAGTGTGTTTAAAATTATGTTATGGCGTTACTCTGTGCGTTCGCTCGGCGGCTGCTATGACACTTGTTTACACTGCAGTGAGAGTAAAGTGTTACTGCAAAATAAAACTGTAAACCGAGGGTAAAGCAGATATGGCGCCATCGACAGGCGACTCCCTCACACGTCCGGGTTCCTTGGTTAAAATAGCAATTTCTCACAATTTACAAATAGTTGGAAACATTTGGGACATTGTAAGTACTCAACTGAACAAAATATATAACACTGGCCTAGTGGTTTTTGGATATTTTACTGAAATTGTTTTACATAATGCACCTTTTAATAGACAAGGTAGCACACAGCAACACAGATTCAAGCACAAAAACATAATACAGAACAAGAATTAAAACAATAAAAAGCAAGTGGGTTTTGAGTTGCAATTTCAGAAATAGTATTAATGCAACAGAGTGACCAGGGGAGAGAATTCCAGAGTTTGGGTTGCTAAAAGATCTACCCCGCATAGAAGAGAGGCGATACCTAGGGACAGAGACAAGGCCAGATTCAGAAAAAGGAAGTGATCAAGCCAGAGTATAGTGGAGAAGCAGATTGCAAAGATATCAGGGAAGCCAAGTCATGTAGAGATTTAAAAGTGAGCAGAAGTATTTTGTACTTGATATGATAGGACACTGGTAAAACAGAATAGGGATTGATGTGGGCACATCTCCCCAACATCTTTTGTTGTTTTTGGCATTTCTATCAAACAATCTTAGCCCTAATTCTATCCTAGCACTATCCTAAAAAACAAGAGAAAATCTGATTAATTTGTTGATCCAGGACAAACAAGGATGTTGATTCGGAAACATACACTTAACTCTATGCTAAGCGTGATACCATGCAAGATAGAAGGCAGTCAGGGCGCACTAATGGAACAGGGCGTCATGCTTTAAAATAAAACTCAGGATGTGCAGAGTAATAAACATTTTGAGGCAGCGGAGATAATTGTAACTGTGCATAACAGCGTTTTAATAAAAGCTCTGCATGCTGTACATGCCACGTTAGTGTTTAATTAAAGCTTTTGAAATGTAACAAGGGTTAAAAAGTCTATCCACTATGTTAATGACACGTCTAACTGCTGAGAAACGTTTCACAGCTGTTGTAAAAATACAGGTTCTAGAACATGCACTTATACACATATAGATATAGTGTTCAAAAGTTTGGAGTCTGTACGATTTCTGAAAGAAGTCTCTAATGGTCACCAAGGCAACATTTATTTGATCAAAAATAGAATAAAAAACATAATATTCTGAAATATTATTACAATGTAAAATTCCTGTTTTCTGTTTTAATATATCCCTATGATGGCATTATTACTCCAGTCTTTAGTCACATGATCCTTCAGAAATCATTATAATATGCTAATGTGGTGCTCAAGAACAGGGCCGTGCAGAGAATTCTTCAGGGCAGGGGCTCAAATGTAAGAAAGGGGCAATATGTATATGTATGTATGTATGTACTATCCTTATGCTCATCAAGCCTGCATTTATTTAATCAAAAATGCAGAAAAAACAGTAGCCTAATATTGTGAAATATTATTACATTATGTTCTTTTTAACTTTTTATTAATCAAAGAATCTTGAAAAGAGTATCACAGTTTCCATCATTGACATTAAATCCTCATATTAGAATGATTTCTGAATGTTCATGTGACACTGAAGAGTGGAGTAATAATGCTGAAAATCCAGCTGTGATCACAGGAATAAATTATATCTTAAATTATTTTAAAAGAGAAAATCATTATTTTAATAATATTTCACAATATTGCTGTTTTTATCAAATAAATGCAGGCTTGATGAAAATAAGAGACTTCTTTCATAATGCTGCATAATATTCAAAAATTGTAATATAATAAAGTCCTTTCACGTAACCATTTTGCCAGCCTACACTTCACATAATAGGCCTGTAGGTGCTGGTGGCACTTGGGTTTTGTTAACTTTGATAGTTTCATGAAATAGTAAACGGTGTATCAATATACATAAATACAAGTGAATTTAACACTACTTACTATTAATGCGACTTTTGCTGCTGCATGGTTTTGTGCAGGGATTTGTTTGTTGTCAGTTAAAATCCATTTTGTCAGTGATGCAATTTATAAAATGAGACAAACAGGAAATCGTTCCACAAACGTTAGTTCATCTATCCATGCAATTTTCGACCGATTTATGAATAAGAACAGAAAATTACCACTCCACTTCACATCGCCCAATGGAATTTGAACTTGCTTTGCCAGATCACGATTGGTTGGTGTATATACATGACAAACGGGCATTGGTGAATTGTGTAATATCTTAAAATATATAATATATAGATTTGTAATTAAATCAACACATTAGCTCTGATTATGGATGGAAAAAAAAATATTGGTTTACTTTTTTCCCGTGAGGCCACACACTCTCTGAAAGGACCATATTTGGCTCGAGAGCCGTTTCCGAACAGTGGAAAATCCCCCCAAATTTGTTGATGAATAAAAAGTTTCTTTTTAATTTTTGACATACAGATCTTTTGTAACATACTTTACTGTCGATTTTAACAATGCATTCTTGCTAAATAAAGTTATTCATTTTTAAAAGTAACAAATATTACTGAGCCCAAACTTTTGAATGGTAGTGTACTTTGCGAGGCCACTGGAATCATGGAGACCACACACAAATTTCCTGTGTCGGAGTTCTGGTCAAACACACCTCATTACAGTGGCACCACTAACCCACAGCACCGCACTCTGACATTTCATAGTTCAAACTTAAAAGAATGGCAGAAGAAAATGAAAGGGCAAGGAACAGATGCCACTTAACACAACAAGTTTTTTTGTCTCTCTCTCTCTCTTGGCCTTGGATCCCTAAGCACACTGAGAGATGTACAGCTGTGATATAGACATGCTGGGTGTGACTTTGTTAGTTTGATAGCATATGGTCTGAAATATCAGTTTGTATTCTCACTGCAGGATGTCCTGTCTGTCCTGTCTCAGAATCAAGATTTCTTACTTCTTTTTCTGTTTCTGTTTCTGTGTTTTTTCTTCATCTATCTGAGCAGATGAGGCAGATGGCGAGAGAGATTTGCTGGATAAGATGGTATATGGGGTTGAGAACAGCAGCTCTTTTCTGGAGTGCAGTCCTAAATCCCAGCGTGCCCTCATTTACTGGCAGTTTCAGAGACATGGAGAGGACCGCAAACAAGAGGTATGTTCTGTTGTGTAAACGATTGAGTCCACAAGTGAAAAGCTAAAGTCTAAGACCACAAGTAAAAACGCTTCTATTATATAATATCAGCATAACAATTTAAGCAGAAAGTTGAACTGAACAATTAAATTGCTTCATATTTGGTTTTTCCCTCTTTTACTTAAATGGTAGCAGAACTTGAACCACATGAACCTCAAGCCTGATGATCATAATCTCCAGTATGATTTGATAATGATCCAAAGAGCATCATGTGCTTTAATGGAAGCAAGACCGTCTGACCTTGAGAGTTCACATGATCAATGTTTCAGATGTGCTGGTTTGATTAGTTACCTAAAAATAGATTATCTTAAATATTTATTTATTTACCAAAATAAAACGTATGATCAATGACTGTATGTCTGAACAGAAATATCACACTGAATCTGACATTTTAAATTTCCAATGTGGTAATAAATCAAACATAAATTTAAGTTTTGCAAGGTTTGCAAAGTTGATGCGTTAGAAGCAGGGAAAATGGGCAAGCGTAAGGATTTGAGCGAGTTTGAAAAGGGACAAATTGTGATGGCTAGAAGACTGGGTCAGAGCATCTCCAAAACTGCAGCTCTTGTGGGGTGTTCCCGGTCTGCATTGGTCAGTATCTATCAAAAGTGGTCCAAGGAAGGAACAGAGGTGAACCGACGATAGGGTCATGGGGGCCAAGGCTCATAGATGCATATAAGAGAAGGCTAGCCTGTGTGGTCCGATCAAACCGATAAGCTACTGTAGCTCAATTTGCTCAAGAAGTTTCTGATAGAAAGATGTCAGAATACGCTTAACTGGGGAACGCATGGCACCAGAATGCACTATGGGAA
The DNA here is from genome assembly GCA_023566225.1 of Romanogobio albipinnatus. Classification (NCBI taxonomy): domain Eukaryota; kingdom Metazoa; phylum Chordata; class Actinopteri; order Cypriniformes; family Gobionidae; genus Romanogobio; species Romanogobio albipinnatus. The sequence continues at coordinate 33,500,474 of CM042251.1, forward strand.
GAAGGCAAGCCGGCGGAGGCACTATGATGCTTTGGGAAATGTTCTGCTGGGAAACTTTGGGTCTGCTGATGTTACTTTGACACGCACCACCTACCTAAGCATTGTTGCAGACCATGTACACCCTTTCATGGAAATGATATTCCCTGGTGACTGTGGGATAATGCACCCTGCCACAAAGCAAAAATGGTTCAGGAATGGTTTGAGGAGCACAACGAGTTTGAGGTGTTTACTTGGCCTCCAAATTCCCCAGATCTCAAACCAATCGAGCATCTGTGGGATGTGTTGAACAAACAAGTCTGATCCATGGAGGCCCCACCTCGCAACTTACAGGACTTAAAGGATCTGCTGCTAACATCTTGGTGCCAGATACCACAGTACACCTTCAGGGGTCTAGTGTAGTCCATGCCTCGACAGGCCAGGGCTGTTTAGGCTGCGAAAGGGTGGCCAACACATTACATTACAACACTTTTTAAACTTTCATCATTTTCATTTTAACTTGTAAAATCACTTTGGTTTATGGGGAAAATGAAGCCAAAAATGATAAAATTGTTGTTGTCTATAATGTTTACAGTACTCAGAGCATGTGATTTGATCCACACATCGTCTGTGTGTGTGTGTGTGTGTGTGTTTTTGTTTTTTGTAGATAAAGTCTGATGAGCGGGTGTTGGGCACAGAACAGGGTCTGCTGATCCGAACCCTCCATCAAAAGGACTCGGGTGTGTATTACTGCCACGCCGTCGAGCACGGCTTCATCCAGACCCTCCTCCGCCTCACCCTCAACGTCATTCCCGCAGAACACCTGGACGATCTCCTGCACCGAGACACGCCGGACAGCAACGATCCGGCCAACGGCAAGATGTGGTACCGCGACTTCCTGTCCCTCATCAACCCGCCGAGCCCGAACAGCGTCGACCAGCTCTGCGAACAGGTTTGGAAGAGAGAACGGAAACAGCGCAGACAGAAAGCTAATCTGCTGCACGCCAGCCAATCACACACCAGCCAGCTCCTCCACTCCAGCCAATCACACGGCAGTAAGTGGAAGCTGCTACAGGAAAACAAGAAAGGACGCAACCGCAGGACCCACGAGATGCAGCGGGCACCCCGCAGCGTGTGACCTGGACACCAAATTAAATGGATCGGAAAATCCAACAGACTTCTACTGTTCCACAGACATAATGCTGAGACTGAAGACAGGAAGGCCAGAATTCCACTTCCTGTAGTGTGTGTACGAGAGAGATTTACTTGTGAACCACAGCACATCTTTATTCAAACCTACAGTACGTATTGAGACTCCAACCATGAGAGGACGCAATGTGATGCTAACAGATACTGAACTACCTGTAAATTTGATATAAATACAAAAATATACTGTGAGACAGGTTTCAGTCTGTATAAAAACCCTGTTTCATTTCATGAGGGACAAAACATGGATGCTGAAAGACCACTGTTTAACCTCCATTTAGCTAAAGCACAACCCCAGTGAATTCTGGGTAATGAACTTGTCAGTAATATTATGTGTATAGAGTGTGTTGACCTTAACATATACTGTATATCTTTGTAACGGAAATGTAGGCCATTCTGTTTATACATATCCATTTATTAAGGTATTGCTTTGTTATGGTTTATTCTTTCCCCCCCCCATTTTCTATCTTCCTCCTTGTGTTTTCTATTTTCATCTGCTGCAAAAGCAATGCCTCAGCAAATCCATTAATGGAACAGTGTTGTTCCTCTAAATAAGCTCTTCCTGACAAGAAAAACAACTAAAAAATCTTTTCTGCTATTTTTTTTAGATTAATATTTAATTTTGTACTGTGCCAGAGATTATCTAAAATATTACATAATAGTTTTATTTTATTATTTGTTGTAAACCACTGCATTGTGAGGGTACACGATCCCTCTTCACTAACTTTTTCTCGTCAGTTAAGTTATTTGTTGACATGATTTCATCTATGTTCACAATCACGTTTATATAAAACCATTGTGGTTGAGTATGTGAAATATGGTGGCATTTATTGGGGAGTACTGCCATTATGATCATTTTTGTCATGTTTGTTGCACATATTTGGGAAATATTGGTTTTCACTACATTCACTAAAGACAAACACAAATCATTTACGAAAGACCAATCCACACTACTATGTTTTCAGATGAAGAATTATATTATAAAATATTATTTTTTATTGATGGCCTTTGTAACTGCTAAATAAATACAGGTTCTAGTGTTTAGATTAACATTTTTTGATTTTAAAATCCATCCTCAAGCCCATATTTGAAGTCAACATGAAGTCACTATGTCCACAACCCATTTTGCTTCTATAATGTGACATTTTTATTTTTTATTTTTTAAAGAAATGTTATTCCCAGGGAATTAATTGAATAATGAAAAGTAGGTGTTCCCTACTATATATATATATATATATATATATATATATATATACACACACATATATACATACTATAGTCAGTAAGATATTCCAAATAAAATAAAACATTTGTTTTTGTAAGCTCTCATCAAAACTTGCTATGGCTGGGACATTTATCCATGTGACAAAAGCTGAACCAATAGGTGGCACCATTGTTTCTAATAAATTATATTTTAATTTATGTATGAATTACATTTTGTGTATGTATCTATGCATGTATATGTATATACTTAAAAATGTAATTTTAAGGCATATAATATAAACTGTATATATAAGGCATATATGTATACATATGCCTTAGAGATGGAGCAAGTTATTATATTTTGATGAGAAAAAGCAAACTTTTTATTTTCTTTGGAACAATTTCAGAAAATCAGAAGTAAATAGGGTTGATTTTGATTTTATGTTGACTTTAAATATGAAAGGGCAAGGGAGGACACATTTGCAACTGTTACACAATATACTGCGCCTGTCCCTTAGCTGAGGAAATGACAGCTGTGTGACTAAAACAGAGAAAGACACAGCATGGGACGGCTCCTGGACTCTTTGAAAAGCTCTACTTTCACCCCTCCCACTGAATTTGTTTTAGCGAGATGTTTTTGCCCACTCTTGTTGAGGCCATGCGCACACTTACACATACAGCACACATATATCTGATTGTAGCTGTGAACTTATAGACTATTTATGAAAAAATGGTCCAAATATATGCCACTGTGTACAAACTGCATGTGAATTTACAGCACCACTCACTTCTATACTCGTTTACAGTAGCTGTTCTTGTTAATGAGTGATTTGTCTGGCGTTGGATTCCAGGTGGTGCTTAAAAATATTCTGCTATTCATGACAGATGGTGTTATCAACAGGCATAGCTTCTGCCTGATAAACTCTCTCCCATTGTAGCTAAATATATAGCCAACAGGAAACCGCTGTAAACTACAGGATTTCAAATGCAAAACTTCAAAGTATGAACTCGATTGGTCAGCTCTGTTTGGATGGATCTTGGGCAGAAAAGGACACCTGCCTTGCTTAGACTTTCACAGGGACTTTCATGAACTGGAAATGGGGGACAAAGACATAAAAAAATGCTGCTGTAAATTATTCATTTCTGGCATGCATTCTGCTGTTCAAATAAATGTCTCTTCTAAAGAACCTGTTTTTAGAGGGGTGGACCGCTGGATGCGTTTGTGTTTCTGATTGCCTTGGCAGTGCGGTAATGTTCTAGGTCCTCTGACCGCTGCACCTGGGCCCAGGGAAAATTTCTCCTTGTCTTATGTTATTTGTCTTTCCTCTCATGCTGGAGTTCAGTGGGTTCTTAACCATGAAACTTATGATACTGCTGAGAAAAGCAAAAGTGTAATGTTCAGGGTGAAATTACTGACACACGATAATCCATATAGAACAGGACTGACTGTCTATCTATCTATCTATCTATCTATCTATCTATCTATCTATCTATCTATCTATCTATCTATCTATCTATCTATCTATCTATCTATCTATCTATCTATCTATCTATCTATCTATCTATCTATCTATCTATCTATCTATCTATCTATCTATCTATCTATCTATCTATCTATCTATCTATCATCTATCTATCTATCTATCTATCTATCTATCTATCTATCTATCTATCTATCTATCTATCTATCTATCTATCTGTACTATTGTACTTTTAATATACGTATCATATTGAATATAATTTAATACTTTATTACTTTTACTCATGTAAAAGTAATTCAAAGTTTTACTTGAGTATAAGTAAGAAAGTAGGGGAGCGCGGGGCACAACCTAATGCGGTGTTAGTTGTAATGCGCATGTTTTAAAGGTGTAAGGTTTAAAGGCGCATGTTTCCCGTTCTTCGTGTGTTTTTGAAGCTTTGATTGTGTTAACAGTGTGCAATATAACATATGTTCATGTTTCGCGTGTAAAAAAACACAGTATTTTTCACACAATTTACTTATCTGTACACCACTGTTTTCACTGTCCTAAAAACGGGCTGACGAGTTCCTTGTTCTATGAAGTCCCTCCTTCAGAAATACGTAACGAGTTCTGATTGTGCCAGCGGTTCCTGTGTTGTGATTCGACAGCAGCTTAGCGCACTGAAACCCAGCACTTCCTTCTCTCCACGCGACACATCCTCTTCTCCGCGTGGGACAGCAACAAGACCACGCCCCCTTTTTTCGCGCATTCTTGTGGACGGAGGTTAGTCTGTTCTACTGTTCTACTGACGTCATTTATGAAGGAAGTACCAGGATGTAGTCCAAGCCAGCCGTTCGCTGTAGGCTTTGAAAGGGAACTTATGTTAAATAAAATATCTCGCTTGGCATTGAACTTTGAGCTTTATAATTTTACAGGTATTATTTATGCTCATTTAAGCAACATTACACACTAACTAAAGTTTGAACAATGGGATCACGAAGAACGGGACCTTTAACCCTTTCCACACATGCCAGAATGACGAAATTTTGTGTATTTACTAGCTGCCATATCAACATTATTTAGAGAAAAAATTGCGCAAAAATTTTAAAATCTCTGGAAGATATTACTGAACATGTATTTAACCATACACTCTAAAAAAAAATGGTTCTATATGGCACCAAAAATGGTTCTTGGCTCGTAATCATAGGGGAACCTTTTTAAGTGCTATATAGCACCAATTTTGGTGCTTCAGTGGTTCTTCAGCGGTTCTTCAGAGGTTCTTCACCGGTTCTTTGACTAAGGTGCTTTATAGCACCGCTAACTAAGGTGCTATATAGCACCGCTACTATATACATAACATGTTAAGATATGGTGCTATATAGCACCAAAAGTGGTTCCCCTATGATTACGACGAAGAACCAGTTTTGGTGCCATATAGAACCTTTTTTTTTATAGAGTGTAGCAAAAATTCATTTCTTACTTAAGTTTAGTTTTCATCTCTGTTTTTTGTGTTTATTTAAAATAAGACAAATCCGATATTATTTTAATCTTATATCTGTTATTTAACAGTTGAGATCATTCTTTAATGATGATCTAACAGCAGAAGACACGAGCCAAGATTTAAATCCCAGTTGCGCAGATGGGGTGTGTTGTAACACTGCGTTACAATGAGCCCCTATTAGAACTACGCTATTATATTCTATACTTTTATAAATTCTTTTGAGAAAAACCATGAGAAAAGGGTGAATAATGACTGAGAGTCAATGTTCATAAATTATGAATTATTATTATGTTTTTAACTCTGCTGTATAGCTGTATTTAGCGATGTGTTTGTAGTCAAACTCAAAAATGCATATATTTTTAATGATTAAAAAATGTCATTATTTTATTTTAAAAAGTTAATGATTGAATTTTGTTGACAAAATATTTTAGTTTGTCTTGGATATTTTTTTTGATTATATCAGGTAACATTTTAAGCTGTTATTTGGTCATGTTACATTGTGCCCCACCACGTTACAATGTACCCCACCTACGGGGCATGTTGTCACATTTCACTTCCATTCTTTCGGGGTAAATCAAGAAAAAAGTATACACTGTATTAATGAAACAAAACCACATAATTGTACTAGACATGTGTGCAATTAATTTGAGAAACAATTAATACTCTGAACCCCAAGTGGATTTACACAAACTGAGAAAGTCAAAAAGCGTTAGGTTGTGCCCTGCTCTCCCCTACTACATTTGTAATGTAATATTAAAGGTAAAAAATGGAATGTAGTGAAGTAAAAGTTTTCCAAGAAAAAAAACCCTGATAAAGTACATAGGTCTAGCTATACTTGAAACATGTAGGCTACTTGAGTAGAAAGTAAAAATACTTCACTACTGTCCACCTCTGCCTATAAAATACAATACAAATAAATACATACATAGGCTACACATTTTCGTATTAAGTCTAGGAGAGAATTCATAATCATTTGTTTGTTGGAACCTTTTTATTTTGTTAATGCTGCGTTTACGTGCTATCAATAATTTCCTACTTCCGACTTCGTCGTGATTACGAGCTCACTGCATCAAATTTTGACTTGAGAGGGCGTTCATATTCAATTTTTACTAGCACGTGAAGGCAGCATAAATGATCGAAATAACCAATCATCTTTCATTAGCTTTTTATTGTCACCTGGTCCCTGCCAGATTGACTTGCTAAAATATCGATGATATCCAAAGTATTGGATGATAACAAGTGAAAGATTGAATGACAGGGTCTTTGTGGAAGATGGTAATCTACACACAGATAAGTAGAAGTTAGATGGAATGGGGCCCTCCATTCTTTTCTGAATGTTTTGTTATATTAGATGCTACTTGATTTATTTCGTTAATTAATTATGTTGACAGCGTTGGGTTTTTGATCGGAAATGAGGTGTCATTAATTATCAAAACTCTGTCATCTGTTTGTGGGAGTGTATTAGCAAATATTAAACCAGCGTGCAAAGTATTCAACGATTTCCAGGAAGGTCATAAAGCTATCTAGGCTATTTAAAAACATTGCTGAATATAGCCTGAAGGTAATTTATACCATGTAGAATAATGCATATTTTAAGGCTTTGGGTTTTAAATTAATTTATTATTTTTGTTTTATTTTACGTGGACCAATATTGTTCTACAATTTCGGACCTTCATAGAACATCACTAGCAGGACCATTACTCAAATTTAGGATTATGAATTTGAAGGTAAACGACATTGCCACACCTGTTTTTGGTTTGGTAATTTATTCTGCTATTAAAAAATTTGTTTTAACAGCAGAATAAACAGTAGAGCTCAAACAGCACTTTTTTTCAGAGGTTCTTCACCGGTTCTTTGACTAAGGTGCTATATAGCACCTCTGAAGAACCGCTGAAGAACCACTGAAGCACCAAAATTGGTGCTATATCAACCCGATCTCATGGCAATTCGTACATATTTTACGAGGTGGCTAATTCGTACGAATCTGTACGACCTCAGTCGTACGAATTCATACGATTTTTGCTAAATCGTACGTATTTGACGAGTTGCCAAATTCGTACGAATTTGTACGAATGACCTACCTCAAACCCCGCCCCTAAACTTAACCGTCACTGGGGATTAGACAAAACGTACAAATTCGTACGAGTGAGGTCGTACAAATTCGTACGAATTAGCCACATCGTACAAATACATACGAATTGGTCGTGAGATAGCGTTGGCTATATAGCACTAAAAAAGGTTCCCCTATGATTACAAGCCAAGAACCATTTTTGGTGCCATATAGAACCTTTTTTTTTTAGAGTGTAGAGCATGGCGCTAGCAGCGCCAAGGTTATGGGTTCGATTCCCAGGGAAAGCAAGAACCGAAAAAAAATAAAATGTGTACCTTGAATGCAATGTAAGTCGCTTTGGATAAAAGTGTCTGCCAAATGCATAAAAATGTAAATGTAACATTCAATGTTGATCATCCCATCCATTACCACAACACAGCACAAAGGTTTGCCAAAGATAATCAAGTTTGACACTGGTTCTGTTTGAAATCAAATGGGAATGCTGTCTAAAAATGCTGCCGTACTCATCTATCTGAATTTCTTGCTGAACAAAATCTGCCTTGATACTGGTTCAATTTGAAATCAAGTGTGAATACAACAAACAGGATTTCCAAAGCACATTTGTACTCACCTGTATGTAATTCTCATTGGTCAAAGGATGTTTAAGCCAGACTGTGTGACAGATTGCAAGGTAACATTTCCTCAACTAGATTGACTAGATGGAATGCCACTTTCGCAAACACTTGCATTTTTCCTTTCCTTTCTTGCATTTCCTTACATTGCAAAACATGTAGTGTTTATGTACCATAAGGTCTAAAACATTTTCTTGAACACAGGCAGTTCTAACAATGATATCTCAATAGTCAAATTGCATTATGAAATCAATGCATTATGAAATGTGTCTCAGCGCAATTAATAACACAAAGGGGTGGCGCTATAGCATGTCTTCTACTATGGTCAGTTTTCTCACACACAGCAACTAAATTTGGGGATATCACATCCATTTGGGAAGAATCTGCTGGTAAGCAAGTACTTATAAACCAGATCAGAAACACCCGGCCCTGTATCTTGTTTCTGCATAGGCATTGAGCAAGTAAAACTCACATTTTCCCCAGAAAAATTAAAGATCTAGCTTTTAGTTACTATAAATAAAACAAAAGACATGCCTGCCATCTAGTGGTAGAGTGTGTTACTGCATTTACAGGTTTACAAATCCAGAGCTTTCCAGGGAGTTGATTTACGACTAGGCCATCACCGCTAAATTAATCTATAAAAACTTTTATAGCGTTCTGTAAATCCAGCTATACCCAGCTCCGCTGAGGAACAGATTTTTGTTTGTAGGCGCGATAATAAAAAAGTGAAGGGGTTATCGAGACTGAAAGTCTAGTATTCAAAGACATTGGGTCAATTGTTTTTGCTAATAGACTTTTGAACTCCTCACACTCAAAGGTGACGGCTAGTCATATATAGTGAGGTCAGAGGTCATTCTGATTGCCCCACAGACTGCTCTGTGGACACAGATGTGTGTCGTAAATGTCCATATCTATGAACCAGTGCATTAGCGGTTGTGTGATGAATGAACTGGGCAGGATTCCATGGTGCAGACCATTGACACTGGGAATAAATGCCCAGAGCTCAGTTATTTGAAGTTTTCACCTTTGGGAGTGCTTTAAACCAAATGAGCCTGTGTGTTCCATGATGTGTTGAGCCATGTGTTTTGCATGCACTGCAAAATGTCTGTGTGACACTTAATCCAGAAGGCCGTACAGAGCTTTGGACAAATGTGTAATACTATAGAATATATAACAGAAGGCCCTAGTGGGTTTATGTTGTAGTGAACTACTTGTCATTTGTGGTCTACACTAAGCAAAACAAACTATTAAAACAATCGTAACAGTTTGCTTTATTAAGCTCAGAAAAACAGTATGGCAACATTTTTACCAGCTGGGTGCCCTCTGTGTTGTTATCTTGTAAACAATGTTTGCCTGAAGAACGTGTCTTAGTGTCAGGGTTGTTTACACTGCTTTATCAAAGAGCGTGAAAGCCTTCATGCGGGACAGCACTGTGCTTATTATGGTTCAGAGACAGCAGCATGTTTTAATGGAAAATTCTTTCAAAACCTTTCTAACACATGCTGGCTATAGATCTATATTATCTATTTAGATAGATGAATAATAATTATATATGTATGTATGTATGTATGTATGTATGTTTGTATGTATGTATGTATGTATGTATGTATATGTTTAGTTAATTATTTATTTGTGCATATATATATATATATATATATATATATATATATATATATATATATATATATATATATATATATATATATATAAGATTCTCCATGCTGTCCTGTCGAGCACTGCTTATTTCAACTGTTTAATGTTCATATTGGTGTCTGTTTTTATGGTGTCAAGACAGCAAGTTCTTTTCCGCCCCTATCTTTTGCTTCCACTGACAATCCCCAACATTAGATTTCTCTAGCGAGTTTGCAGACATAACATGGCCAAAATAAGACCGTTGTAGTCTACTTATTTAATCTTCTAGTGACATCCCTGGTTTATGCGATCCAGTATTTCTCTATTTGTTTTCACAGCTGTCCATGGTATTCGTAACATTTTCTGCCGGCACCATATTTCAAAATCCATCGATTTTCCTTCTATCAACCTTCCTTAATGTCAAACTCTCGCACCCGTACAATGTTATGAGGAAAATCTGCATTTGGTAGTTTGATGGATGCTTTTGCTCTTCTAGATATTATACCAACCATTGCAGTAAGGAAATATTAGCTTGTTTCTGTCATATAACTCGTATTAGTCATATTAGTGAATCATACAGTATTGTATTATTACTTCATGATTCTCTGCTGCCATCTGGAGGGATTCTTGAAGCTATGATTTTAAAAGTCACAATCCTCAGCAAGTCACCAAATTGGATTAGCTGACTGAATTTAAGGTGATAATTTGTGTGACTACTATTTTCATTAAGTAATGTAATAAGTATAAAAGGTGTGCAATTTTGAATATATTGGTCCCATATCAGTTATCGGTTGATATGAGAGATTTTGTTTTTAAATTTATAGTTATGGTTGATTATTGGATTTCTAAAAATAGGGAAAAATAATCCTTGCTGCAGATGATTAAGTTTTTACATGGATTTTGAATGTTTTTTTTGTTTTTTCCTCCCTTTCTCAATCATGTAGGTAAGCTGCGCAGGTCTAAGCAAGAATAATGATTATGAGTGGACTGTATTAGGTGATGGATGTGACTTTTATGTTTGTGTATACACTAGCATATGTTTATGTGTGAATGCCATGTGTATTGAAACGAGGATATTCTGTATATCAGTTCTGTATATCAGTTCAGTTCAGTATCAGTTCATAGAGTTCAGGAGATTGTCTTGACCAGGACCACAGCCCTAAATGCATTGAAGCAACTGCCATGTGATTGGTTGATTAGATAATTGCATTAATGAGAAATTGAAGAGGTGTTCCTAATAATCCTTTAGGTGAGTGTGTGTGTATGTGTATATATATATATATATATATATATATATATATATATATATATATATATATATATATATATATATATATATATATATATATATATATATACACACACAGTATATGTATATGTGATTTATTTCTTCAGGATTAGATCACAGGCCAGAGATCAAGCCTTCTTGTTCTCTTCTTATCACACATGTGGAGATGTTCAATGAGGCAGATAGACAGGCGTTGATCATAGCCAGCAGGGGGGAACCAGGACCACGGTAAAACACCCGACACTGTTTGAGTGCATGTCTGTTCAATGGCAATGTGAACAAGAGTAATTGCTTTAGTGTCATGGGTGATAGGAGCTAGACACCTGCAAAAACGAAAACAAATACCGCATTCTTGCTTGAACACTCTATTATTATTACTCTAGTATTATTGTCCTTATTAGTGACGGCAAAATGCTCTAAAAAAGCAATGTGTAATACTGTTCTACCTTTTTTAAAGAAATGATTACTCTTATTCTGAAAGGACACATGAAGTTGATCAAAAGTGACAGTCTCAGAATCAGAAAGAGCTTTATTGCCAAGTGTGCTTGCACACACAAGGAATTTTTATTGGTGCTGAAGCTTCCAGTGCACATATACAATACAAACACAACAAGAACATAGTAATACCAATTCTAAGAATACAAATATGAAAATAGCATAAAAAAATTAGGTCACAGTTACGTTTAGTCAGAATAAACATTTACATATTTACAGTATGTGAGTAGTATGAATAAATATAAATATCTCCTGAGTTTAGAAGATATTGCACTAAACAGTGGGAGTATTGCACTTACAGGCATATGCCTTGGGGGAGGGGAGGAGGGTGTATTTTAACTGTTCTAGAGGGAAATGGCCTGTGGGAAGAAACTGTTCCCTTTCGTTCAGTCACTACGACGTACGTTAGTGACTAACGAACGGGGGTTTCGCCTAGAAGCCTATCATCTTCGAGCATAGAGAAAACGCCCAATGGCGTGCCAATGCCATGGGACATGCGGAATTTGCATACGTAACTCCGCCTCACCGCGTGAGTATATAAGGAAGTACGTGGCAATATCGCATTATGTTTCTGCTTTCGGAGCCAAGAGTACCTACCTCTTCACTCCTCACAAGCTTTCTGAGACGCTGTCAGCTTCTTTGAGACGAGCAGCTTTCCAGTCGGTGTTGGTGTGACGGCGCGTTCCAGTGATCGCATACTTCCTGCCTGCTGATCTGCGCAGTGGTCTGCTAGACAGCAGGTGTGTGTTTCCCTGGGCGCTTCGGCATCGACTGCGAGGTTTCCTCTCACAAAAAGAGCTTGCACGTGGCACGTCTTTTTCAAGACGGATCGCCCGTGCACTTCCGGGTGCGATCGATCTCCGTTGCTGTCTATGGGCACATTCACTGCTCGACGTGTTTGGGCTTCAGCACGTTCGGGCAGTGATTGTGGATGTGTCATGTTCCCACTGCGGGAACGTGACCATCGCGATGTCGCGGTCGAGACTCAATGATCTCCGCGAGGAGAAAGAGTCCCCTCTGCCACACCCCAATCTACCGTCTCTGAGAGAGGTGGTACTTTGGCTGGTGGCCAGGGTGACCTGAGGGCGGTGCTGTGGGAAACCCCGACGATACATTCCTCGGGCCACGCCCCCCTCTCGCACATCGCTTCCCGCGAGTGCTGGACTGAAACAGCGGCCCGTCTCTGACGCCTCGTTCGTTTCGTTCACACTCCAGATAGCAATGAGATGTCGATCGCCGGATCCCAAGGTGGGCTGGAGTCCTTTGGGGATGACGATTAGGTTGTGCTCCGCCTTCGGGTGTGCCAGCGCTGCCTGATCTGACCTAGAGTTGACAGCCATGTTATCTCTGGCAGCCGCGAGTCTCGCGCGGGTGTGGAACTCCGCCCTGTTGCGAGTGCTCGTGGTTGCGCGATCGGTTTTGGGGGCGGCACCCGACAACTGTTGGGCCCCGCCCCCAATGCCTTTCGCTCCCGAGGTGCATGAGGAGATCACGCGGTCGCGGAAGTCCCCGTGCTTCCCGTGACCGTTTGGTGGCCTCCTCCGCCTTATCTGCCCTTGTTGGGGCCGCGGCCTAGGGTACACTGGGGCCCCCCCCCACTGTTGAACACTCTGTTGCGCACTACTGTGTCCACAGAGGGCTTTGACGTGGTGTGGCTGTCCTAAGCACCCTCCCTAAGCCTGTGGGCTTGTCTACTTCGGTGGCGTGTTCCTGCAGAACTACGGGGCAGGCCGCCGCCCCTTTGCACATGCACAATGGTGGAGCCGACCCAGGGCTCTTCCATGAGCTGCGTGCCGCCACTGATACCGCCCTCTGGGTGGTGAAGGTGGCCACACGCTCCCTCGGTCGGGCGATGTCCACAGCTGTGGTCTGGGAGAATTTCCTGGCCTTACCTGCTGATATGGGGGGGTTGAGTGAGCCCGCCTCCTCAACTCGCCCACATCCCAGGCTGGCCTCTTCGGCGGCGCGGTTGAGAACTGCGCCCAACGGTTCTGAGGCTGTAACACGTACTGCCCCGGCGGCTAGCTGCTGCACCCAGCCGCCGGCTCAGTCGCCTCAGTCGAGACAGCCGAGTAGAACTGAATCAGCAGCTCCTGTGGGAGGTTGAACTTCCTCAGCTGACGAAGGAAGTACAGTCTCTGCTGGGCCTTTTTCACAATGGAGTCAATGTGATTGTCCCACTTCAGGTCATGAGAGATGGTAGTGCCCAGGAACCTGAATGACTCCTCTGCTTCCACAGTGCTGTTCATGATGGTGAGTGGGGGAGAGCTGGGCTGTGTCCACTATCATCTCCACCGTTTTGAGCATGTTGAGCTCAATGTTGTTATAACTGCACCAGCCAGCCAGCTGTTCAACCTCCAGTCTGTAAGCAGACTCATCACTGTTTTGGATGAGGCCGTGGTGTCGTCTGCAAATTTCAGGAGGTGATGGGGGACGTGTGAAGTGCAGATCAGAGCGGGTGTGTGGTGTGAGACTGGGCTTTTCAAACCTGCAGTAGAATGCATTCAGATCCTCAGCCAGCTGTTGATTTTCTACAGAACGGGGGGATGGTGACTTGTAGTTGGTAATGTTCCTCAAGCCTGTCCAAACTGAAGCCGGGTTGTTTGCTGAAAACTGGTTTCTCAGCTTTTCAGAGTAGCTTCTTTTAGCAACTCTGATCTCCTTTGTCAGTCTGTTTCTGGCCTGGTTATACAAGACTTTATCCCCACTTCTGTAAGCATCTTCTTTGGCATGACGGAGCTGTTTGAGTTTCCCAGTAAACCATGGTTTATCATTAGTGAATGGTAGGAATGCATGTATCCTCACAGAAACTGATGTATGATGTTACAGTATCTGTGAGCTCGTCCAGATCAGTGGTAGCAGCTTCAAAAACAGTCCAATCAGTGCAATCGAAGCAGGCTTGTAAGTCCAGCACTGCTTCATTAGTCCATCTTTTTACAGTCTTTATTACAGGTTTAGCTGATTTCAGTTTCTGCCTGTAGGTCGGTATAAAATGAACCACGCAGTGATCAGAGAGCCCCAAAGCTGCGGGACGGAGTGATATGCATTCATTGTTGTTGTGTAACAGTGGTCCAGTATATTACGGTCTCTGGTGGGACATGTAACGTGCTGTCAGAGAGATTTGCTCTGTTAAAATCGCCAAGAATGATTAAAAGAGAGTCTGGATAACTTTGTTCAGTCTCAGCTTATTTGTTCAGACAGCTGTTGTAGCGCCGCACTCACACACACGTCTGGAGGAATGTAAACATTCACGAGACTGAACGAGGAAAACTCCTGCGGCGAGTAGAAAGGTTTACAGTTTATGAAGTGCGCCTCTAGATTAGGAGAGCACATCTTCTTCATTGTTGTTACATCTGAACACCAACTTTCGTTAATGTAGAAACACAATCCACAACCTCTCGTTTTCCCTGTTAGTTCCGCGATGCGATCCGCTCAGATCGCGATTTAAAAATGTATATTTTTCTTACACAAATGCATCGCTTTGCTTCAAAAGGCCTTTATTAACCCCTTGGAGCTGGCCTTTATTAATCCACATTTTAGAATGGATGGATGTGCTTTTTTGACCTTCAAAATCTCATTTACCATTCACAGCCATTATAAAGCTTGGAAGAGCCAGGGCATTTCTTTAATACAACTCTGATTGTGTTCGTCTAAAAAAAGAAAGTCATATACACCTAGAATGGCTTCAAGGTGAGTAATTTTCATTTTTGGGTCAACTATCCCTTTAAATCACATTCTTTAACTTTTACTGAAAATGACGATGTGTTACAGACCCCACAACAAAATCAAACAAATCCCACAATCCTCTCCGATGACTAGCAGATCAAGTGACATTCCCCTCAGGGTTGTTGTAAGCATTTGTAAGTGTGTAATAATGAAATGTTATTCTAGCATAATACTTCATTTTACATTACACTCAGATCTTTCCATTTGCCTGTGTTTAAACTGGCACATATCTATGGAGATGGCGAAACACACCCAGGTGAGACTCTACAGCTATTTGTTTTGAATTTGTATTGGCTTGTCTCCTGTTAAGCTCTGTGTGTATGAGCATTATTCTGTCACGGTTTTCGGGTTTGGCAGTCTGAGGGCGAGTGCCAAACCCTCAGCTCTGCATCAAAGTGTACGTGTGTATTTGTACAGCATCAATTACACTCACCTTCAATATTTTATTCCACAAAACACTATACATGCAGTCCACAGTTTCCTTCTGTGGTTGTTGGCTCTGTGTTCTGTGTGACAAATTCATGGCCATAATCCTCGACATAAAATGGTGTTAGCATGATGGAGGAGGTTTTAGACGGTTTAGTGTGTGTGCGCATGAGAGAGGGGGACGATAATGTTTGCTTTGGCATTAGGACTTATTAAGTGTTTGTTTGTTCAGTGAGTCAGTTTACCAACGCATCTCTCTGTAGCTCTGAGAACAACCTGCAGTGTTTGTTTAGCAGCGCACTGCCATCACCATGTCACATCAGGTTTTGCTAACTTTCATTTCACCACCACCCATTGTGTTATGTTTTTTTTTAATCTCATGTTCACCATCATGTTTCTTTAAATGCGTAAGATCTTTTTCTTTTAATAATGTTTTTGTCATTTTGCTCCCAAAAGGACAAAGTACCGGAATAGAAATCCATATGACGTTTGTGCCTTCAAAATTTAAATTAGCCAAGCTTTATTTTTTTTATTTTTTTCGATTACATTTACAATCTAATGTTCATTTAAAGTTTATCCTTAAAAACTGTTATAATTTCATAACATTGTTAAAACGAAGCTTTAGCAAATTTTAAAATGAATATTCATTTTTCGTACTTTACATTTATAATGTTATGATAAGGTTTAATTTGTTAACAGTAGTTAGTTAATGTATTAACTAACATGAACTAACCATGAGCAGTACATTTGTTACTGTATTTGTTCATCTTTGTTAAAGTTAGTTATTCAAAATACAGTTGTTCATTGTTTGTTCATGTTAGTTCACAGTGCATTAACTAATGTTAACAAATACAACATTTTAATGCATTAGTAAATGTTTAAATTAATGTGGGTTTTAATCAGATACATATCTGATATCTGGACATCCGACCTACGTCTAAACAGGAATATCCGATTCCCCTTTGAATACCAAGCCACCACAAAGGGCGCCACATTTGCCCACGAAGATAGTGTTTTAATGTTGTATTATAAAGCAGATGTGCCTGTACGCGCTCACACCTTTTTTATTGAGGTGGAAACTTAAAAAGGACAGAAATTGCGTGCACAGAAACACCCAGGTGCTAGTTTTCACCTCTGCCACGCGAGTTTTATAAATAAAACTTCACTACTGAAAACTTAGTTTTCAAAAAATTTCAAAAAAAACTTCTCAGCAATGAGGTGATCACTTTGCTGTAATTAAACCATCAAGCTTCACTTTTAGGCTACTCACTCTCTCTACTTACCCTACTCACTCTCTAGCACCGTTTCCACCGAAATTACCCAGAACAATTTGTCTCAGGAACTTTTTTTCCCCAGGAACTCTTTTTCTCTCAGACCTGCTGCTGTCTGCGTTTTCATCGCAGTCTTAAGTACCGTGAAGATTAGTCCTAGACTGCGCGTGACTTTCCAGAGCCCACTGGATTTCGTCCTCTGCAAATAAACGTAATAAAGCCTGAACCTCGTCGTCTGTCCATCTGCCGTATTTTTTTAATTTCATTGTTGATTTGAATAGCAAACAACTCTTACTGCACGCACTGCAACAAACTTTTAGGTAGAAATAAAATTCTGCGTGAGCTCAACCAATCAGCATGTTCAGCGCCCAAGTTCCTGAACTTTGAAAAAGTACTCTCTCTCTCTCTCTCTCACTCTCACTCTCACTCTCACTCTCACTCTCACTCTCACTCTCACTCTCACTCTCACTCTCACTCTCACTCTCTCTCTCTCACTCACTCACTCTCACTCTCTCTCACACAGCACTACTTTAATCTTATAATCTTACAGCACTACTGTATTTCACTTCAGAATTCTAGCTCTAACAAGCTGTAGATAAAATAAACGAAAATGATCGTTATTTTCCTGTATATCCGTTTTGTCAGATTACTGTGCATAGTAAAGCGATCACAGACAATCATTTTGGGCGGGAATTAATGTAAACACAGATATTGGATACCAGTCTTGTCTAAAGTGAATGTAAACAGGCAGACCAAAAAATTAGAAATGGTCAAAAGATTGGATCTGTGCCTTAAGACTTGCAGCGTAAACAGTTTAATATTCCCCCAACATATTCATCACTGTGCTGTAATGATATTTGAACATAGTCTACCTGTTTCAATGTTCCTTCGCCTCCTTATACATCACCACTTCTTGCTCTAGAACCTCATCATTTACAAATGAAGGAGGCAGTGTAGAAGCAATGGGGGCAACGGGACAGGCTTTAGGTGTGTAGCTTGGCATGAGCAAGATATTGGAGGAGGCGTCTATAATAGCTTCCAGAAGTTCAAGACAGAAACTCTGTGTTTCTCCTACTCAGACGTACCAGGGCTTTAATACCAACAAAGATGGAGGGATTGTTTCACTGGAATGAGGTGAACGAGAGGATTGTGGTTCTGTTCCATGGCATTGTGCCCTGTCTAGTAATGTGGCACTAATTATTGAAGCTTTATCCCCATTGGCTACAACCAGAAGAGTTCAATGTGGCTATCAGAAATCAGGCCAATTAGATGTGAAAGATACAACACTAAGTGGAATTCAAGGGTAATTCAATTAAGTTAAAAAGTTTTAGATTAGCCTAGTAAAATGATCCACCTAGGAGACTGCATCGTTTTTCTTTGTGGAAAAAAAATTGCTTCTAACTTCTAACTCAATGCTTATCGGTTGCATAATAAGACTGTCAAACCTAAGCTACTATGTCAGAGAAGAATATAAGCGTTCTTTATGTGCTGACAGAGGTGTGTCACGCGCTAGTGAAATGGTGTTCGCAGTTGAAGCGCTAGTGTTACATATGACTCAAATTTGGTGGCACTCAAGGTCATTCAAACATAACATGACAGAACTTTTATCTGACCTCTTGACACCAGCTAATCCTTATGTCAGCACACTTTCTTCTGACTTTCTAGAGCCCTGGAGCAATGACAGGTCAGAGAGTGACGCTGACCGTTGAGTGCAGACTTAATCCACTCTTGAACACCCTTCTCTCTAAGGTGACAGACTATGTTTGGAATGGAATAGCAGTGCTTACTACACACTAATATTTTTAAATAGTTCTGAAACCGTAAGCAGTATGTATCTTAAATTATTAAAACAGTGTGATTCATTGTTCACTAATTTGTGTGCAACTCAAAAGTAGCAGTGAGTTATCACTTGGGAGATTGTTTTTTGTTGTTGTTTAGTTTTAATTAGAGATGCACCGATTGATCGGCCATGGATCGGAATTTGGCCGATTTTCTGCATGATCGGTGATCGGCCGATCAGTCTCATGTGTCTCCCATTTTTAGCCGATCCGTCTACATGCGGCTGTGCGCATGCAAACATGTCATTGCCATGGAAGTTTTTTACTGTTAGCGAAGAAGACACTAATTATGCCATTTGTAAAACTTGTAAGGTTAAAATAAACACACGACAAACCTAATTAGACACTTAAAACTCCATCACCCCGTGGAACTGCCCAGTTTGAAGAAGGTAGTAAAGGTAAAATAGCCAAAGCTCAGAGCCAGCCACAGGTCAGCAGCCTCTCCTATCTTTCCTGGGTATAAGCAGCAAAAAGACCAAAGCAATTTAAGAGAAAACTATGGAATTCATGGCACTGGATGACCAGCCGAACGCATAAACCCAACCATCACTTTCTAGAGAATTTACCATTTAATTTGAGAAAACTGTGAACACAGACACTGAATGCTCTTCCCGGCACCCCGTCAAAATAAAAGTTCGGTTTAAAAAAAAAAAAAAGAAATATATAAGGCTAGACTACAGTAGATTTAGCTACGTCTCTAATAATAATTATGCCTAGATGGTTGATTATCTTTCACTTGATCTTATTTTATAAACAATGTTTACTTGTAAACAGCATACAGCCTTTAAATGTTTATGTATTATTTACTTATAATGATTATCATCATAAATAATAAACTTAATACATTTAATATTTTTTTTTAAATTGTTAAATAAAAATAAAAAAATATATAAAAAACATTTAGCTGTGGTACCCAAATTGGTACAGAGTAACGTAAAAGTTTTATGGTATTGGTACTGACTACTGTAATTTTGGTACCGTGACATCCCTAGCTGGCAACATTTATTACCCAATTACTGAACTATTATTTGGAGGAGTACTGTACACTTCAGGTTTGTTCATTCATAGGATCTTTTGACTTTTGTAAGACAAGTTAAAAAGAGAAAAAGGTCAATTTATAATGTTTTGTTTCATAAAGCAACTGATTTTCTTTCCAGGCACAGAACACTTATTTTTTGAGAGTTGTTCAAGTGTGAGAAGATCCTGTTGTAATGTTTAATTATTTATTTTATAATTAAAATTAAAATTTGCTTAGAAGAAAAAGTGGATTTTTATTTGTATATGCTGTCAATTATAGTTCCTATAAAGAAAATCGGAATCGGTGCATCTCTAGTTTTAACGCAATTTTGTACAAAGTCACAAGATGTTGAAGGCACCATATTTAAGATTTATCGATTAAAATATCCAACAACCACTAGAACAATGTTATAGTGTTATATAATGTTATATAATATATTTGTTGACTTGTGTACTTGCATTATCCCAAATGTTTCCAGGATTTTTTGAATCCAGAAAAATAAGCAATTTTAACCAGGAATTTTGTCGCCTATCAACGGCATCATAACCTTGATTTCCTCGACAGAAAACTAATCATTGTTATATAGCTTAGCACAGTTAGTCTTATTGTTTGAATATTGTTTTCTTGATTTACCGCGAGTACCATGTTTTGCCATGCCTAATATCGATCTAGCTCTGCAGTGTCCAATAAGTCAAGTGAGTGATCAAGTGACGGCCAAGTATGGTGACCCATACTTGGAATTTGACCTCTGCATTTAACCCATCCAGTTAATGCACACACATTAGGAGCAGAGTAGTGAGTAGTTAACACACACACACTGCAAATGTGTATACAAACACCCAGAGCAGCGGGCAGCCTTGTGTGGCGCCCGGGGAGCGATTAGGGGTTAGGTGCCTTGCTCAAGGGCACCTCAGTCATTTCCCACCGGTTCTGGAATCGAACCAGCAACCTTTGGGTTACCAGTTTAACTCCCTAACCACTAGGCCATGACTGCCCCCTCATAAGTGTCTCATAGTCGCCGCTTGCATAGAGTAGCATTGTAACACACTGAAATTTTTACATTTATGCATTTGGCAGACGCTTTTATCCAAAGCAACTTCCATTGCATTCAAGGTACACATTTTACATTTTGTCAGTTCTTGCTTTCCCTGGGAATCGAACCCATGACCTTGCCGTTGCTAGCGCCATGCTCTACTGTTTGAGCTATAGGAAAGCTATATAGCAATAAACTATAAAGCAAATAATGTATCTAATATGATACAACAGTGCTTGGTTACCCCACATACACATGAGCAGAAAAAGTGGAAGCAGTCGTCTGCGGCATAATAAAAGCTCCGCAAAATCAAGGTGTCATCAAGCTATGCCTTTGTTTTGAATAAGCGACCTCTAGCGGCGAAAATTACATATTGTGGCTTGAAAGGGATAGTTCACCAAAAATTTAAATTCTCTCAAAATGTACTCACCCGCATGTCATCTCCTTCCGCTGTATATGGTTTTCTTTCTTCAGATAAACACAAAGATTTGTTATAAATAATCCATCTCAGTGAGTCCATATTATTTATAATAAGCGTTTGACATTTGATAAACCACACACAGCGATCATGACGATAATCCATACCAGTGGTGTTTTAAAATATGTATTTTTGGTGTATATGTTATATGTAAACTCATTTAATCAATTCTGTTTTGTATTTTTACACTATGTAATTAATGTTCTATTTATTAAAACCAAGCATAAATCTCATCAAGTTAGTGTTTTTACGCATTTTTACCATTTTAATGATAAATTATATGATAAATTATAATTGATACAATAATAAATGATACCATTTCAATGATAAATCAGTATATATTTTGGACTGATTTTTCTTTTTAATAGTTAACTTATTTTCATCAGTCATCAAGCTTGGTAAACACTGGTCACATGAAGATGTACCTTTAATTTCACCACACTGATTGCTCACTAAATAAACATAGTAATTTTTTCAGGCCATTTCAATTTTGAATTTGATGTGACATAAAGCTGTGATATACATGGTCAGGTTGTTTACTTTTTTAATTGGTCTTCCCATTAACGGCATCATTTTCTGTATTCAGATGGGATTTTTCCACACAAACCAATCATATCCAAGCATAACCGATCATATCCAATCATAGCATGATGGATGCATTGCCTCCTCTCATGTGACTTTCCCCCGTTCATTCTCAATTAACCCCCACTAAACCCACTGCATGCTTTGGAGGGTCTGTTCAAAGTCAATGCGGGCTCAGGGGAGGGAAGTATCCCTCTGTAACTTTACCTAATGTTGTCGCTGTTGGACAGTGTTACTTTAGTGTCACATTTTGTAATAGTTTTGTTTTTGTAATATTGATTATTTTCTCATCCAATTTCTTTGAGGAGACACTGCCTCCCTTGCCTCCTCGAAAGATGACAATCGCAGTCGGGCACGGTACAAGGCAACTGTGCCTAGTGTGAGTACACCCTAAATCTGAGACTGAGACAAGACTGAATACAAATGTGGTCGAGACCAAGACAAGACCAAGACCTTCAAATAATGGTCTTAAGACCGGTCTCAAGACCAAGACCAGTCTCGAGTACTACAACACAGTTAACAGTGTGTGTGTGTGTGTTCCTAATTAAAAAAGTACCATTTTAACTCTATTTTGCCTTGGTTCAAAGTTGTGAGATCAGTAGCGGTGTAATCTCGCAATATTAAAATGTGACGATATCTCTTTCAGAAGTAAAAAGATGTCTCGCGATATCAGTATGACTGTTGAGTATGTGGCAAAACCTTTCACAGTGCTTGCATTATATTAAAGATTAGATTACTCAATTAATTGTCAAAATAGTTGACCAATTACTTGATTACCAAAATAATCATTAGTGGCCACCCTAGATTAGTTAAATGATAAAATGCACCTGCATTGTTTTGCATTTTGATTTTAAGTTGAATAAAAGACTATTTTTCTAGTCATATTTTGTCATTTGTGAACCCAATATTGTGTATCGTCTCATCTCGTGAGTCGTGAGCTAAGTGTATCATCACACCATTAGAGATCAGTATTAGGGCGTTGAACCGAATCATGAAATGAGTTGTTATACTCCTAGTAGTAGCATAACAATTTCAAACATTTCAAACAATAATCAATAATCAAATAATCAAGGACTAAGGAACACCAAACTGAATATTTGAGACTATGAAGGTTTATACCATGGACTAACAATTAGAAAAACAGGAATCAAAGTAAACGGATGAATAAGCAGTTTTAGAATCTGGGGAGTGTTGTTTAGTATTTCATGTCTTTATTAGTAAAGCTGCTCAGAGGCTGCTCAGTACCATCTTGACATTTATTATCCATTATACTTGTACCAGGCACTGAAGGGCACTAAAGGTTATCAGTCTCTTGTTAAACACAGAATACTCTTTGCTGAACAGGAGAGGACTGGGAAACGCATAATGTTCCTGAACAGTGGCCTATCTCATACACCCCCCAAAACAAAATAGCTTTCATCATACTCACCCTCACATTGTAGTATATTTGGAGCTTGTCAGCTTCATAATATCTTCAAAATATTGTTTGTGTTCAATGGAAGTATGAAAGCTATATGGATTTGTAACCGAGTGTGAGTAAAAGATGACAGAATATATATTTTGGGCAACTTTACCCTTTAACCCTTTATTTTTTTAGTATGACTTAATCAGATGACTTTGTAAGAGATTATTCTTTGTTCGGTGATGAAAATGAATGATATTACTGAATAAATATTTTAGAGCTCATGTTTTGTAGATCTCTTTGGTATGTTTTAGTCGTATGAGAGACTACATGATTTCAGACAAATAAATCTTATTTAATAATTTTTAGTGGTGGGCATAGATTTTTTTTAAAATCTAGATTAAGTCTAAAATTAATCTAGATTCAAATGGCTCATTTGAATTCTGCCGAAGGCATTCAGAATGTGTGCTCGTAAGTGATCGTTTGTCTTTTTGTAGTTTGAATAATAAATAACTTCTGTCCCTTTAAGACCTGACGCACGCATATCCAAACACTGTTCCTGTGAGCAGGTTGTTACGACTGTGTTTGCGTTAAAACTCACCAATATGGGCATTGAGACATTTTTGAGTGTATTTGACCATTAATAAACTGGAAAAAGGAGCTCATTTTTGCACTTGTATGTCAGAGGCGGCTTTATTACGGTATGTATGTGTGTGGGAATTAGTAGAATTAACATTATGTGCAACCCCGCACGAAATTCAGACCGGTCACACCAATACTAACAAAAGTCCAGCAGAACACCCGTTCGCAATGTTCAGAGGATTAAACGGACTGAATGAGAGGAGGTGGGTGCGTGTCACTCGCTGTTGGTCGGAGAGGAGAGCGATGATCTACACCAAAATCGAGAGCTTTGGTAAGAACTAATATAATATTGAATTACTACATTAGTAATTTCTCGCTAGAAATGACATCAGAAGTGGAAAATGTTGGTACAAAACGTACATTTACACACAAACTGACCAGCAAATGCAACTTCCGGACGCCATCTTTTTCCCCCAGCTCAACTGTCAAGTCCTCCTCTCGTTCAACTTCCAAAGGACACAAGGACAACTCAAATTTCTGACTCAATCACTTTTAATTTTCTTTTTGTTTTGGCAGTTGATTCAGTAAATTAGGTTGTAAACCTTTAAAGACAGAGAAACAAAAGTTATCATTTTAATTAAACATTTTAGTTAAACATTTTTAAATGTTTTAGTAAAGTTTTAACATTTAACAGAATTTTACAATTTTAAACTTGTACTATCCTTTTGTATCCTATACATTTAATTTTTTCCAAACTCAAAATGAAATATTTTAGCACAAACTAATTTAACTAAATCAATGAAGCAATTTCAAACACCATGAAATTAAATAAACATTTCACCAACCATTGGCGTCTTTGGACTGAACCTTTGAGTGAACTTGGAGAGTCTTCTTTCTCAAGTTTCTTTGTCTGAATGACTGAGAACTCCATGTCTTAACAGGTGCTCTCAATCAGTAACAATTACTGATTCAGTGGTAAGCAGTCAGTTTGCTGCTGCTGGTGCATTCTGGGAAATGTAGTTTTTTGTGACCCATCCCTGAGATTTGGCTCAACACCTCCCACTTGAGCTCCTGGTTTTCCAAATCCAGAGAGGTCACTTAAGCCCTTGGTCCTTTGCTTGTTCTTCAGTGGGAAGTAAAATGACAAGGCGTCGGACATCTCTATGAAGAATTGTGGCTGGGATCTTGGTTTGAAGCCTCTTGGTTCTTTCACTATTTGCTCTTGTGGGCCCTTCTTTGCAGTTTGCCTTTGTGATATGAACAGGATAGCTGGGAAAAGTCTTCACAAGCACATCTCTTACAATGCCTTTGCTGTCAGCATTGACACTGACCACTCTAGCCAGCTTGTACTGTCCTCTCAGGGCGTTTTGGTCAGCCAACCAGACCACATCTCCAACCGCAACATTTCGCTCTTTGGTGTGCCATTTGTTTCTTATGAACAGATTAGGGCCAGCCAATTGGCTCCACTTCTTCCAGAACTTGTTTACCTCTGCTTGAATATGTTTAAGTCTTTTGTAAGGGTAGCCATCGAACTGGAAATATCCAGGGTCTCCCTTTGGATTAGCACGTCCTAAAAGCAGAGAATTTGGGGTGATGTACTCTACACAGTCTTCTCTGCTTTGAGTTCTTGCATCGATGGGTCTCTCATTTGCAAGGTTGGCTACCATGAAGAGAAAAGTTTGAAATTCTCCCCATGTGAAAACACCATCTCCACCAAGGTTGCTCAACGCCCGCTTTACCACTTTGACAGCTGCCTCTGCTGCTCTATTTCTATGGGGAGAGTCTGCAGGGTGGATCTTCCACGACCATTCTGTACCATGCTTGGCAGCTGTGTCTTCAAGTTCAGACTTGTTTAGTCTGTCAAGAAATGTGTGAAGCTTCTCTAGAGCAGGTTTGGCTCCCACAAAGTTAGTGCCAGGGTCTGACCAGAGTTTCCTGGGGTGTCCTCTCAGTGAAGTGAACCTTTGATAGGCTAGCAGGAATCCTTCAGATGATATGTCACTCACCACTTCAGTGTGTATGGCTCGGGAAGCCATGCAGCAGAAGACTATTCCCCATACTCTGAGTCTAGTTCTCTTCTTGACCTCATCTTTCACTTCATAAGGGCCAAACAGGTCCATTGTGGTGAATTCAAAAGGTGCAGCTGGGGCTGTTCGCTCTAGAGGCAGGTCAGCCATGATTTGTTGACACTGTTTTGCCTTGTTTTTCCTGCAAATCACACAGCTATCAACCACTTTTTTGGCAAGTCTACGGCCTTTTATTACCCAGGCTTTCTTCCTCATCCGGAGAAGAGTTCCTGCCACTCCCTCGTGGTTTGCTTTGTGGGATTCTTGTGCCAGCAATGTAGACACCCATGCTCCAAATGGTAAAACTGGCACTGCTGTTTTATCTTCGTTGAACGTCTGAATTCTGCCTCCACAAACTAGCAGTCCAGAGTTCACATCTTTGTATACTACCAGTCTGCTTAGAGTTGTGTCTGAAAAAACTGTACCTTCTTGAGCTGCGAGGAAGAGGTCTTTGAGAGCATCTTCATGTTCTTTGACAGTCAGCACAGCTTGCTTGGGTGATGTTACCTCCCACTTTGACAGTTTAGGGGCCCGGCACTTCTTCTTCAACCACTGCTTGGCAGCTAGACAAACCCAGGCAATGACTCTCACCAGTTGGGACAGGCTACTGAATCTTCTTACTTCCACAAGATCTTTAACCCAGCCAGTGGGCTTCCTTCTAAGAGAAAGAGTTGGGTCTACCACAGGTTTTCCCTCTTGAGTTTCACTCTTCTGACTTTCTTTAGTGGATTGTAGGTCTTCTTTCTGCTGACCCCTTCTTGCTCGAGCTCTTGTTAATGCACCTGAGAATGCCTTCCTCTGGAGCTTGTTTACACTCTCCCTGGCATGAGCAACAACCTATCCAGCTGATTTTATAGGCCACTCCTCCACTGGCCACTTCAGGAACTCTGGTCCATTTTGCCATGTGGAATTTTCCTTCAAATCTTCAGGAGCGCCCCCTCTTGTAATGATGTCAGCTATATTCAGATCTCCACGAATCCACCACCAGTCTTGCACTGGTCCAGCCTTCTGGATTTCACCCACTCTATTTGCAAAGAAGGTTTTGTACCCATAACTGACTCTTTGAATGGCTCCCAAGACCGTTTGACTGTCAAGTAGATGGAACCATCTCTCAATCTTCATTCGAGCATGCTTTTCCACATACTTCCTGATCCTGGCTGCAAAGACAGCACCGCAGATCTCAGCTTTTACAGCTTCTCCTTTCTGATCCAGGGGTGTCAGCTTGGCTTTTGATTCAACAAATCGAACTGCAGTGCCTTGACATGTCTCCCATCTTAAGTACATCACAGCTCCAAAGGTTTTGTCACTTCCATCAGAGAATGTGATGCCCCAAGGTTTCCCTACCCAGCCAGCTGGTGTGAGACTTCTGTGGAATTTTACCTGTCCAAGCTGCACATATTCTTCAAAAAGCTGTATGGCCTCTTCTCTGAGCCTTTCTGTTTCCCACCACCTCCCTCTTGGAATGCTTTTCTAACAAGAATAGCTCCCTTCTGTTTGGCAGGTGTAACTAAACCAATTGGGTCGTACAGTCCAGCTACTTGGCTTAAGAGAGCCCTCCTAGTCAGTGGATTAGGTGCCTCAGTTCTCACCTCCTCCTTGAGAAGATCTTTTCCAACTCTCATCTTCTTCTTTCTTTTGGAAAAGTTAACTGAGGTTAACATGTAGAGCTTGTCTTCATCCATTTGGTAGCCGATGCCCAAGGCTTTGTTGTCTTCGTCCCTCATTTGATTTGGAAGAATTAAGGTGGTTTTACCTTGCTTCTTTGTTAGAACCTCTGTCTCCATTCCTTGCCTCCCACTTTGCCCTGACCGGATCCATGGCTTGAGAAAGAAACCTCCAGCATTCAAGATCTCTTCAACATTTGCTGTGATTTTTTCAAGTCTATCTAGGTCATTTTGGGAGGTTAAGAGATCATCCACATAACTGTCCTCTTCAATGACTTTGCGCTCTTCCTCCAAATGAATAAAGTTGGGCAGCCGTGCCGTTTCCCTCATAGCCAACTGAGCAATGCAACCAGCAGGTCTGTCCCCAATGTTGACTCTGGTAATTGCATATTCGCTTATCTCTTCATCTGGGCTGTCCCTCCAGAGGAACCTGTGAAGATGCATCTCACGCTCCTCCAGCCATACAGAGTTGTACATCTTTTTGATGTCTCCTAGAGATGCATACATCCCTTCTCTGAACCTCAGCAGGACAGCTCTGATAGGGTTGAGAACATCTGGTCCCTTCAGAAGAAGATCATTCAAACTCACGCCGTTGTATTTCTGGCTACTATTCCATACAATACGAACTGGTGTCGTCACTGAATGAGGGTTTGGCGCCACCAGGTGGCTTACGTACCACACTGGTCCGTTCCACTTGTCCATGATTTTTTTGGTGAGTTTTATTGCTGCATCTCGTTCGATCATTTCATGGATCTGGGTAGCATATGCGACTTTCCAATCTGGCTCTCTGCTTAGTTGCTTTTCCATCCTTAAGAAACAAGCCTGGACTGCACCTTTGTTGTTTGGGAGAGAGGCTGGATCTACCGTCCAAGGATACCTTGCATCCCAATGTGGAGCTGGTGTGTGATCATCCCCCTTCTTGTAGGTGAGGCCTCCTTTAATGATCTCAAGCTCCCTCTCCTCTGCCAGGGTCATTTCTTTTCCTCCTGGAGGACAGTTTCCACATCGGCATCCTCCACATCTTGGCTCACATGCAGCTCCGATGCTGTCCCAGTGCCACCATTCAAGGAACTCACGGTTACTAGCAGCTGTAAATTTGGCCTGAGCCACATTCTCCTGCTGTAGCTGGGCTTTGTCAGTTGATGGACTTGTGATTTCTTGATATTTTACAGCTGCTGTCCTCAGCAGCTGTTCCTTTAGGAGTCTTGACTCTGACCTTGAGGAGATACCTATGAGTGTTCACCTCCATGGTCATTCCACCAACCCCATGCACAACTAAAGTTATCTTCTCATTTCTTAACCTCAGTCTTTTAGCAGCCTTATGGGTAATGTAGTTTGTGTCTGAAGCAAGGTCAATTAAAGTCCCAATCTTTTGCCCTGCGTTTGCAGTGACTTGCATCAACATCATGATGACAGGAAGTTCAGCGAGCCCATTTCTCTGCAGTAGCTCAGACTGGCCTGAAGCATTGGGTGTCACTGCAGTTTTGTTGGTGTTAGTGAAAGCCTTTCTGCATCGATCTGCCATTTCTGGGGAAAGTTCAGACAAAATCTCCTCTTGTTCCTCTGTTAGTTTACCTTCACGTTTGCCGTCCTTTCCACTCTTTGTCTCTTCCCCTCTTTTGACTTCTCCTTTTGGGCAGAGGAAAAAATGGTGGTCTGGGCACCACCTTCCCGTTTACAGTCTTTATTTCTGCATAGGAAAGTGTCTCTGCAGTATCCATCTCCATCATGGCATACGAGACATTTTCTGCATGCTCCCAGCTTTCTCAATACAGCTTTCTTTTCAGGTAGCTTAAGTCTTTTGAACTTTCTACAGAAGAAGATTTTGTTGTTGTGCCCACTATCACCACAGACACCACATACCTCATCAAGCTCTTCTTTCTTTGTAGTTTTTGTTGAGGCAATCTTTCTGTCATACTTATTGTCTAAACAATCTGGTTTCACCATCTTTTCCACAGTTACAGTTCTGAGCTGTTCGAGTCTCTCTAGTATTTCTTCTTGACTTTTAACCCTCAGAGACCTAAGGGTATTTTTACAACAAATTTTCCGCCTGGTGTTATTTACTAAAAAAGCTTGTAAAACATCAACCCTGTTGTGCACAGACAATTGACACACCTCTTTTTTTTCAAGACAAGTTGCACTGTCAGTATATTTGTGTTGCATTGATGTCACCTGAATGTAAAATAAGTTATGGGACCATAAAGACAAATGAAAACATAAAACGGAAATTGAATCCCTCAAATATTTATTGAAAACACACACAAATAAATAAAAGCTAAGCATATTTCCTCTGGAAAACTGTTTGTTCAAGTCTTTGGAGTCCTGGAATTCAGGAATAAACATAACTTATACAGAACCAAAACTATTTACATTTTTCCAAAAAAAGTCCAGGCGCTTTTGGCCTCTTTGGATTTTGGATATTTACTGGTGCCAAGCCTCAAAACAGTTCCTATCAGGAACTTCTCCTCAAACTTTCTCCTCAAACTTTGTCCACAAAACTACTCAAAACTGCAGCACGTGTCTCTCTCTATCTCCTCAATACTAGCGTGCATCTCTATCTCTCCACAATAACAGAGCTGTGGTTCATGCGTAATGACGCACACCAACGTGGATGACGGATCAGCCTGTCATTGGTCAAACCCTCATCCAAAGTGGTTATCTGATGTGACATTGTTTCTGGGTTCAACCATAAACATCACCCAGTCTCTTTTAATAAAGTCAGGCAACTTGCTTTCAATGGATTTAATTACCAGTGGGTTCTTGATGGCTCCAGAGTTTCCTAATTCTGTGAGATCTGCTAGGGCTTTTTCCACTGACTGTATGAGGTCAATGACCTTTCTTGGCTGGTTTCCCTTCACATGTGGCATCTTCTCCAGCTCTTCAAGGATTTCCACAATGATGGTTGACTTGTTGCCATATCTGTTCTCCAGGACTCTGAACATGTCATTGGCAGTGGTGTATGTTGAGAGTCTTATCTCTTTTGAGATTTTGTCATCTACACTCTCCAAGAGTTGAATTTTCTTAACTTCAGTTGATCCGGATGGCTCTCCCTGCTTTTGCAGGCTTTCCCAGTCTTTCCTCCACCTGTGATATTCTCTTTTGCTTCCATTGAAGATGGGTAGAGTGGTTGGTTTGATTCTCACTATTGGTGTGGATGCTGCCGGTTGGGGTAGTAGTCTCACTCCTGTGCCTTGCTCATTAATCGTCCGTGCAGTGGCAAATTCAGCTCTCCTTAATTCAAGCCTGTAGTAGGACGCTCTTACGTCCTTGACCCTTTCATCTAATTCATCCTTTACTTCCACAGGGATCCATCTCTCCCATGTTGACATTGCTGAGATGGCCTCTTTTATCCTCTTTTCCAAGAGAGCGAGGTGCACTTCATAGCCCTCCAAATTGGCACTTTCCACCGGTACATCAGCCGCTTTATCATTTGCTTTCTCTGCTTCCAGGATTGCCACAAGAAGTTCACTTCTTCCATACCTCGACCACAGGTTTGTTTGAACAATGTCCCTTAACTCTGCCATCTTTGTTTCACCTTCTTTTACAGATCTATCAATGTCGGCTTCTTGCTGTTCGTCAAGACCTGCTTCCTTCTCTTCAGTCTTGATGTCAGCCTCCAGTCCAATTCTGTAGTCATCATTGGCATCAAGCATCTTTCTGAAACAGTTTGAAAGCTTAGTGAATTCCTCCCTTAACTCCACCTGAAGCATGCTGCTTGCTCCTCTTGAAATGAAGTTGGCTTGTCTGGTGAAGTTGCTTTTTGCAGTGGTCCTCTCCTTCTTGAGCTGCTGGACCGACTTCCCCAGGACATCTTCCGCCATCTTGACTTCCTCTTTGTCAACAGCTTATTTCTGGATCTGAAGCCGTTTATCCTCAGGGCCAGGCTGCTCCGCGTGGTTTACAACTGTCAAGTCCTCCTCTCGTTCAACTTCCAAAGGACACAAGGACAACTCAAATTTCTGACTCAATCACTTTTAATTTTTGCAGTTGATTCAGTAAATTAGGTTGTAAACCTTTAAAGACAGAGAAACAAAAGTTATCATTTTAATTAAACATTTTAGTTAAACATTTTTAAATGTTTTAGTAAAGTTTTAACATTTAACAGAATTTTACAATTTTAAACTTGTACTATCCTTTTGTATCCTATACATTTAATTTTTTCCAAACTCAAAATGAAATATTTTAGCACAAACTAATTTAACTAAATCAATGAAGCAATTTCAAACACCATGAAATTAAATAAACATTTCACCAACCATTGGCGTCTTTGGACTGAACCTTTGAGTGAACTTGGAGAGTCTTCTTTCTCAAGTTTCTTTGTCTGAATGACTGAGAACTCCATGTCTTAACAGGTGCTCTCAATCAGTAACAATTACTGATTCAGTGGTAAGCAGTCAGTTTGCTGCTGCTGGTGCATTCTGGGAAATGTAGTTTTTTGTGACCCATCCCTGAGATTTGGCTCAACATCAACTGTCACAGAATGGAAAGCACAGGATTGTGAGATAGCAAAGGCAGCGAAGGATACAAATATGCTGCCTAGGGATGGGCGATATCTTATCGTTTGCGATATACCGGTAAAAATTCTCCCCACGATAAGAATTTGTCTTCCCGCGATAATAACGATAAAGCCTAGTTGATGGCGCGACCCATCCACAGTGCCGCCGCTGGCGTCTCTTGATGCTTAAAGCGTTTACTTTATGATGGCCGTGGTGGCTGCGTTCGTCAATTTGTATAGCTGAACGGGGGTTGGAGAGAGAATTTTCTTGTAGTGCCCTCGCAGCACTCGGTGTCCTAAGAGCCGCGCAATGGGAGCGGCGGCACTGAATCCGCATCTCACGTGCAGAGCGAAAACAACCATGGCGGAAGCTGCGGAAGAGTTCATAGCTAAACAAGGGGCTACCTGAGGGCAATCTGAACCATACAGATGTATTTTCACTCGCTGAGCACTTAGAGCGAATATCTTAAGCGCTCAGTCCTTCTCAATCGATCGGTAAAGCATACTATTTCAGTTGATCTCAATGAATGCGCAGTGTATTTGACGCACAGTAAACACTAGTGTGAGGCGCGCGACTGAGAGCGCTCAGTGTTTCACACACACTCTCACAAGAGAGAGCGAGAGAGTCTTGTACCACACAGAATTGATGTGCTACATGTAAACAATATCCTGTGTTGTATTTTCCTGTAAAATAATGGCGTTTATTTGGAATTATTCAGCCTTTCATGAACAGTAAAAAACGAATGCACAAACGGGAATCTCATTGGCTGGCGTGCACCTACTGTGCCTGTTTTGATTTCAGCAAATCAGTTTGAATGAGCGCTGACAACATGATTAATATTCATGAACCCAGAAGCTCATTATTCCTTAGTCCAGTTTATTTTTATCAGTAGAATAATTCGTGGTATTAT
Organism: Romanogobio albipinnatus; assembly: GCA_023566225.1. Classification (NCBI taxonomy): domain Eukaryota; kingdom Metazoa; phylum Chordata; class Actinopteri; order Cypriniformes; family Gobionidae; genus Romanogobio; species Romanogobio albipinnatus. The sequence continues at coordinate 33,533,409 of CM042251.1, forward strand.
TATCTTATCAACTCAAATTACTGAAGTTCTATCATCAAATCATTATTTTCAACTTTTTTGTAATCTGAAGACATTTTTGGGATAATTACTTTTGCTGTTTCTGCTATTTTTACCACTGTTTGCACCATGAGTGTATGAATAAATACAGAATCGGTTTACATGTAAAACTTGTCATTGATTTGAATTATTATTGTTTGTATTGTGTGATGTTTTTTAGCACAGTTGCACTATTTAAACATTACCTGCACTTTTACATTAGACAATTATATCTGCAACTTTTCCATTTCTGAAAAGGCTGGTGTGGAATTTTACATTAAAAAATAATTATATATATATATATATATATATATATATATATATATATATATATATATATATATATATATATATATATATATATATATATATATATATATATATATATATATATATATATATGTACGTTTTACTTTAGATGATTGTTTGTTTTTCTGAAACTCGCAAGAATGCATGCAGCTTTCACTTGTATCCAAAAACATGGGGAATGATACTACATTTATCGTCATTGATATCGTTATCGCAATAAATACTAGAAAATATCGGGATACATTTTTAAGTCCATATCGCCCATCCCTAATGCTGCCTTCAAAAATCGATCAGATGAAGGTATCTCAGGAGACAGGAAGTGAAGCTAATATTAGATTCGGACATGCCTTGATGCCTTCCTGCCTTGAAATGCGTCCTCCGAAGGCAGCATTCTGCAGGTTTCGGATGCAGCCATAGATTAAGATATTCAAATGCTTCGTTCCTTGAATAAATCAGCTGTTTGAATGAATTGTTTGAATCTCAATGACTCACTTGTTAAAAGTGACTTGCTGCCACCTACTGGCGGTTTTAATTTCACAGTTAAAGTATATTTTCATGTTTTAAATAATTTCAAAATATCAATATTATTCAACATTTTATGTTTTAAACATCAAAACATTAAATATGCATAACTGCAGGTTATTAATTTGTCACTTCTGAGCTGTGTAATCTGTGTAAATTATCTAAATGCCACTTCAGATGCAGCTTCTGTGTTTCCTCTGCACTGCAAAGATTAATTTTGTTGATACTTATTTAATTTGATTGGTAACAGCCCTATTGTGTCTTATTATAATTCATTTTTATTAAATTTATGAAATTGACACAAGATGTAAAAAATGTATTTATCAAGGTAAAGATGATTTCTATAACTGACCACCACACAGAATATGAAGAATATCATACATTTTAGGAGTCAGCTGACCATGCATGGCAGTCCTAAACCTGCCAAAGTACCAGCACAATAACACACTCAGCAAAATATCATCTAATTATCGTTATCGAGAAAATCACAGAAAATATTGAGATTTCTTTTTTTGTCAATATCGCACACCCCTACATTGAATAGCCTGACTTTAATTTGACAGGTGATTTTACAGCACAACTTTAATATGGCATTTCAGTCAATAAAATGTAACATGCATCTTAGTAATAAAATATGCTAAATATCACAGAAAAGCTTTCTTCCTAAACTTTCTAAATAGCTCCTGATCAGGAAGATTAAATAATTTTTCTCTGAATTTTTTTTTTTTTTTTTTTTTAAGACAGTATTGTACAGCTTCTGTCCTTGAGCCAAATGTCGAGACAAGTGAAAATAAGCAGTATCACTATTAAGCACTTTCTCTTGAATGCACACAGGATGAAATTTCAAAGCACATCTGAACAAAAGTAATTTTGCAGACGTTGTGATTACAGTTAAAAAGCCAGTCTATATTGACATTTAACAGAAGCTAGATTAGCATTTTCAGTAAGCTTTTCATTGAAAGTAAAACCATTGTCTCTGAACATTTGCCCAAGTGTTTCTGGGATGCAGGGTCTTATTGGATTATGGAATAAGAGCAATTCAGATTTCAGGCTTAAATAGCACCAGTCATACCAGTACAAAGAAAACCCTCCAAGAGGGTTCTGCTTTAATTCTTCAGTTTCCTCAAGCCAGCTGAGAAAGATCAAGTTACAGTTTTTTTTTCTCCCTTTCTTGCCATACTCTCTCTCTCCCGCTCACTTTCTTTCTGCAGATTTGTATTAAGTCCGTTAATTTAATCTTGTTGCACTGTGCTGTGTCTCCCTATAAGGTTCACATTTAGATCCATATGCCTAATCCATTATAAGACGTTTTCTAATTTTGCACTTCCTCACAATTAATCATTTTGATCCAAGATGTTTATTTTTCACTTATTTGTGTGTGCCATTTATCAATTTAAGATATTCAAGCATTTCTGAATCTTGTGCATATAATGTAATTGTCACAAATTGTTCTGACACCAACGGGTTGAAGATCTAAACGCAGTTTTATTGGGGTAATCCCCAATTGTATTCCAAAATACAGGTGAAAGGTTAAAACCCTGGGGCAAACAATCAAAGGGCAGAAAACACAGGCAAATCCAGGAAATCCCAACCATTACGCAGGAAAATTGGAAAGAGCGCTCAGAAATGCCGTAAACATAGAAACAAGACTTTACAAAGAAAGAGTGAAAACACAGGGCTTAAATAGGCAGGGTTTAACAATCTAATGACACACAGCTGAACCTAATCACAACATAATGAGTCCAGGCAATGGGTTATCGGAGTTGAAGTTCATGATGAAATAGCACTGAAGTCAGGAGGAGTGCCCTCTGGTGGAGATTATGGGCACTCCAGCTGGCAGATGTGACAGTAATAATCCAGTTAGAATTTTTCTAAATATAAATGCTGTATTTATAAATATATAAATGAAACAGAAACAGTAAACTTATACATAATCATCTTAAAACAAATGAAGAGTTCAGATGCAAAAGCCACTTAATGCCACCTCCGTCAAAAATTAGATAATGATATTGAGCGAATGCTCTCTGCACATAGTATACGTTCATCAAATACTTTCGCTTCAATTCCGCTAAATCCCAGCGTCAGCCCATTCAGAAATACCGATTTGTTGGCAGAAACCGCTAAACACCACTTCCCTTTTATCAGCTAAATCCTTTAAGCCCATAGAAACCAATCAGAAGATGCAAATAGAATCACACTATTTCAAGATGAATGATGGCGTGCGAATGAGCTTTTTATCATGTTTTGTCCATCAATACAGTGGCAATGACAGGATTTCCCAACTAGCAAGTAAACACAACAGTGTTCCTTGTGGTGCTGACAAACTCTGACAGAAATCGACGTGAAAGTCACTTGCATCACAGATCCCCCTAATGTGTGGATCAGTTTCTTCACCGTTACATTTTGAATTCTGCTTTCATCATTTGCAAGGTTTCCAGTTGCATCTTTAGTGATTTTGCAACTGTTTGTTGACCAAAGAGGTGGACTTAGCTGTTTTGCAGCAAAAGACAGTTACATTTGTTAAATACCAATGAATTGACTAAAGTGACATTTTAGAAAACAAGAAATTTCAATAGCTGACCAATAACCTTTGCATTGCCATTAAAGTGAAATTACTGAACCTAGACATAGCATAGCTAATTTACAGTAAAAGAAAAAGTGCAAGACGGACTTAGAGGTTTTTGCATCTAAACTCTTCAAATGTTTTCGTGGAGACTTTTGCACAGTATAGAATATCTTGCAAAAAATAAAGAGGTTTTACATTCATTGCACATTATAGACATTTTTGTACATGTAAGTTCCTGTCATTTAGAATTTACAGAAATTGTGCAGTGGCCATTTTCTAAAAACACTGCTGCCCTGTCCTTGGTTTGGCTTTATACAATGACATTTTTCTGAAAGCTCCAGGCTTTGATTTTCTTGACATGTATACAAGTTACACAAGCACATGTCTTGTCAAGCATCAAGACATCATTGATGGAGTTTCCATTCTCTGGCAAGTCTGCGACTTTTCACTTTTGATTTATCGAGAAGGTTTGGAGCAAACCAATGTACAATTTTGTTTACTGGAACAATGGACTGCTTGTAAGTCCTCATGAACGATCTTTTTCTGCATTATGACATAGTGTAAAAACCGTGACACAAATAAATCATGCATTGGAAATTAAGTGGTTTTAAACCAGGTAAGAAAATAACTTTTGAATGGACCATAATAATGGAGGTATGGAAAAACCGGTGAGAAAATACTCAAGGGGCATGGTGCGAAATCGTTCAACGTTGGTCTTAAAACAAAAACAGGACAAAATCTTGACAACCAGGTAGAATGAGAAGTCATTACAGCACAATCACGCTACTAATGAGTCTTTCAGAGACCCCGTTCAAGTTAAGCTGGAGAACTTCCAGATTCTAACAACAAATTGGCAGTTTTATTAAACATGTCTTTGTGTTTTGTGATACCAAACTTCTTTCAGTCCAATATGGCAGCCTGGATAAGTAACTGTATATTACTTTAGGGACTAAGTGTTTTTCAACGGTCTACATAACTTCCATGCAGATAACAAGTGCTAGACTCTTGAGATATTACGGTCAGATACACACATCACGGGAGACATGTAAGACCCTCTAAACTGCCCGACCATCTGCAGGGCCTCCTCTGTTCTCATCATCATGTTTCTCATATATATATTTTACACACAAATGCATTCAGACACTCCCACAGACTTGAATCCATGCCAAAGCAATGGACATTTCCTCTCCGGATGAAGTAATATCAAAGCCTGCTCATTTACGAAACAACCTGTATGGAAGATAAGCATGGGTTAAGACAGTGTTTCACATATTTAAAATCTTTGCCATATTGTGCCATATTGTAAATTCTTAATGTATGAACTGTCACATTTATTTTTTCAGCATTGTATTTGTGGTAGATAAATGGAATGTAGTTGTGTAACTTTTTTGTGCGTGTTAGCATTGAGGCCAGCTAAATAGTGTACTCAGCTATCTTTTTAGCAGATATACATATTTAAAATGTATAGTGTTTCTTACATGATTGATATCTTGTACTTATGGGTGTATTATGCACATTTTGGTCATAGTTAATTTTTGTTTTTAGCTCCAGTAATTTTTGTCCTAGGGATATGTGATGCATTATATTGCCAAAAGTATTGGGACACCCCTCCAAATCATTGAATTCAGGTGTTCCAATCACTTCTATGGCCACAGGTGTATAAAATCTAGCACCTAGGCATGCAGACTGCTTCTACAAACATTTGTGAAAGAATGGGTCGCTCTCAGGAGCTCAGTGAATTCAAGTGTGGTACCATGATAGGTTGCCATTTGTGAAATTTCCTCACTACTAAATATTCTACAGTCAACTGTTAGAGCTATTATAACAAAGTGGAAGCAATTGGGAACAACAGCAACTCAGCCACAAAGTGTTAGGCCACATAAAATCAAAGAGCTGGGTCAGCGCATGCTGAGGCGCACAGTACGCAGAAGTCGTAAATATTCTGCCAATTCAGTCAATAGCTAAAGACCTCCAAACTTTGTGTGGCCTTCAAATTATCTCAATAACAGTGCATAGAGAGCTTCATGGAATGGGTTTCCATGGCTGAGCAGCTGCATCCAAGCCTTACATCACCAAGTGCAATACAAAGTATTGGATGCAGTTGTATAAAGCATGCCGCCACTGGACTGTGTTCTCCCTGGACATGTGTTCTCTGGAGTGACGAATCACGCTTCTCTGTCTGGCAATCCGATGGACGAGTCTGGAGAAGTCTTGCCAGGAGAATGTATAAATAAAACGGGTACTTGCCTGACAGCATTGTGCCAAGTGTAAAGTTTGGTGGTGGTGGTGGGAGGGGGTGTTATGGTGTGGGGTTGTTTTTCAGGGGTTGGGCTTGGCCCCTTAGTTCCAATGAAACAAACTCTTAATGCTTCAGCATACCAAGACATTTTGGACAATTTCATGCTCCCAACTTTGTGCAAACAGTTTGGGGATGGCCCCTTCCTGTTCCAACATGACTGCGCACCAGTGCACAAAGCAAGACATGGATGAGTGAGTTTGGTGTTGAGGAACTTGACTGGCCTGCACCGAGTCCTGACCTCAACTCGATACAACACCTTTGGGATGAATTAGAGTGGAGACTGCGAGCCAGGCCTTCTCGTCCAACATCAGTGCCTCAAAAAATTCCCATAAACACACTCCTAAACCTTGTGGAAAGCCTAGCCTTCCCAGAAGAGTTGAAGTTGTAATGGCTGCAAAGGATGGGCCAGCTCCATATTAAACCCTACGGATTAAGAATGGGATGTCATTAAAGTTGTATGTAAAGGCAGACGTCCCAAAACCTTTGGCAATATAGTGTACAATCACCTAAAGGATTATTAGGAACACCTGTTCAATTTCTCATTAATGCAATTATCTAATCAACCAATCACATGGCAGTTGCTTCAATGCATTTAGGGGGGTGTGGTCCTGGTCAAGACAATCTCCTGAACTCAAATCTGAATGCCAGAATGGGAAAGAAAGGTGATTTAAGCAATTTTGAGCGTGGCATGGTTGTTGGTGCCAGACGGGCCGGTCTGAGTATTTCACAATCTGCTCAGTAACTGGGATTTTCACGCACAACCATTTCTAGGGTTTACAAAGAATGGTGTGAAAAGGGAAAAACATCCAGTATGCGGCAGTCCTGTGGGCGAAAATGCCTTGTTGATGCTAGAGGTCAGTAGCCTGGGAAAACCCAGACAACTTCCGGCAAATTTAGATTTGCTCTGCAAGTAGTCTGGCAAAGAGCCCATTCAAACCCATTTCTAATGCCTAGAAATCGCGGCACCAATCAGAAACGTTGGGGCGGGCTTTAAACGATGACGACAGCGCAGCGACGTTGAAGCAGATTTGCCGCTGTGGAGCATCACTTGTTTGAATCAGCTATCACGTCTGTTTTAAGCGATTTAAACTTTTCCTTTTCGTTAAAACCCGAGCAAAGAACAACACTCGAAGCCTTCATATCTAAAAAAGATGTTATCGCTGTCTTACCGACTGGATTCGGCAAAAGTCTGATACCAGCTTGGCCCTTTAGTGGCTAAACGAATGGGTCTTAGCAAGAGCCCTCTGGTAGGTTTGTTTCACAAAATATATATTTGAGTCCTTTTCAGGCGAGAATGTAGTTGTTTAAAGCTCAAATCTGTGGTTTATTTATAAAGAGAGCACCTTTTTGAAAATTATATCTGCCGTTTTCGGAGTTGTGAGCTCCAGTGGACCAGCGGCGTTCAATCACTCATTAACTCCACGAGAGGCGCCTTTCCTCGGCCAGTCCTTCAGCCGTCTGCCGCTGGCTCTGATCTCTCTGTAGTGGTTAAACATCAGATATGATTCGTGTAGATCTAACGGATGATCTTTGCTCTCATTAATCTATAATTTGTTCCCTGACAGATCGTTTTGTCTGAGGGCAAAGTGAAGTTTCATAACTTTATATTTTTAAGCTATTCAACTTTACCGTTGTAGTCTCCTAGCGCTGACTTTGTTTGACTGAATTGCTTTATTTATTGTATAGCTTCTTATACCTTTTACTTATACTTTTATAATTGCTATTGATCACACATAAACTGACATTTAACAAAAAGAGACTGGGTTGTGTTTTATGTCATATTTAATTTATTACAGTGATAATCATAGCCTATATTATGCACACATTAATGTGTGTGTGTGTGTTTTTTTTTTTTTTATGTAAACGAAAAGAGGCTGGGTTTTTTATATTTCGTTTTGTTATAAACATGCATTGAAGATAATATATATAATATGTTTCTTTTTTTTAATGAAAATTAAAAGAGGTAGAGTGGTGTTTTATCTTATATTTCGTTTTATTGTAGCCTAAAATATACAAATATATACTGAGTGATACTGTCAAGAACGCTGCTTGTCCATTAGCAGAGTAGGCAGACTATTAACTAAATGGCGGCGGGGATTCCCCCGAGGGGAAGTGCTTAGGGAAGTTTGCAAGTGCGTGTCTAAAACTGGAGTGGAATGCAGCATACGATGTTTCTCCGTCGCTCTGCATACGTCATCTCCTTCGTCGCTCTGATTGGTTTTAGGTCTATCCAATTGCACCGAGAGGTATTTGAGCAACGCCCGTTGGTGACGCCCCTTTGGAAATGATTTGTCTATGAAGCTTTGCCAGACCATAACTCAGTTACTACTGATAATGGTCTGGTTTTAACCAGGCTAAGAGGTCAGAGGAGAATGGGCCGACTGATTCAAGCTGATAGAAGAGCAACTTTGACTGAAATAACCACTCGTTACAATCGTGGTATGCAGCAAATCATTTGTGAAGCCACAACACGCACAACCTTGAGGCGGATGGGCTACAACAGCAGAAAACCCCACCGGGTACCACTTATCTCCACTACAAATAGGAAAAAGAGGCTACAATTTGCACAAGCTCACCAAAATTGGACAGTTGAAGACTGGAAAAATGTTGCCTGGTCTGATGAGTCTCGATTTCTGTTGAGACATTCAGATGGTAGAGTCAGAATTTGGCGTAAACAGAATGAGAACATGGATCCATCATGCCTTGTTACCACTGTGCAGGCTGGTGGTGGTGGTGTAATGGTGTGAGGGATGTTTTCTTGGCACACTTTAGGCCCCTTAGTGCCAATTGGGCATCGTTTAAATGCCACGGCCTACCTGCGCATTGTTTCTGACCATGTCCGTCCCTTTACGACCACATGTACCCATCCTCTGATGGCTACTTCCAGCAGGATAATGCACCATGTCACAAAGCTCGAATCATTTCAAATTGGTTTCTTGAACATGACAATGAGTTCACTGTACTAAAATGGCCCCCACAGTCACCAAATCTCAACACAATAGAGCATCTTTTGGATGTGGTGGAACGGGAGCTTCGTGCCCTGGATGTGCATCCCACAAATCTCCATCAACTGCAAGATGCTACCCTATCAATATGGGCCAACATTTCTAAAGAATGCTTTCAGCACCTTGTTGAATCAATGCCACGTAGAATTAAGGCAGTTCTGAAGGTGAAAGGGGGTCAAACACAGTATTAGTATGGTGTTCCTAATAATCCTTTAGGTGAGTGTATATCATATTGGTTATTAATTGATATTGGATTATTTTAATATTAGTATATTTTATGTTAAATTACATAAGTTGAATATTTAAATGTGCACACACGCGAACATTTTTATATATATATTAAATTTATTTTAAAATGTATTTTCCCAAACATCTTCATTGCTTTTATCATCAAGTGTGGTATCTTAATAGAAGATTGTTGGCTATTTATTAAAAGAAGGGGCAAGACATTCAATATATGTCTTTCTTTCCAGTCACTTGTATAAGACAAGAGTTTCAGAGAATATGGTTTTAATCAAGTTTTCTTTAGTAAATAGCTTTTTCTTCTTTTAAGCACGAGTTGAGAGAAAGACACATTTTTTCTTCTGAAGTAAATTGATCTTGTTTTAACAATGTTTAGATATTTCTACTGGAAACGAGACAAACATATGGATTAAGTTTTTTTTTTTTTTTTTTTTTGTGGCATAGACAAAGTCCAGAAATCTTCTCACACAGTATGATACAGTAAACTGATTGGGGTCATCAGCAGTGTAGTTTGCCCTGAACAATAATGCACAAATTAAAATTCCCTTCTAATTACCACAAGCACTAGCATTCTTACCCACTTCCACTCATTCATATGAGTCATGTTTTTGTAGTAATACCACATAAGACCTCCAGTCCAAACAGTTTTTAGCTGCTGTTTATGTGGTAAAGCGGTTAGTATCCCTGGAAGTGGTCGATGGTTTCATTCAGTGATTTCAACCGCAACCGGGACTGTAACTGTAATTTAATTTTAGTCTGCATTGAATTGTCACAACGACAGCACTTTTCTCACATTTCTGGTGAGTATCCCTGTAAGCACAGTCTTAAATGATTTAAAACGTTTACAAGGTCTTAAATTAATATAAGGAGAAAATCAGCTGTGTATCAGATCTGCTTCAGGTCTTAAAGTGACAGCAGCCTAATAAACCTGCTGCAGTCTGTCATTAATGCTAATCAAAGAACAAAAAAGGGGGGAAATCACTCACTGCTCTTGATTTGAATCACTTTAGTAGCTTTAATAAGGATTAATCTATATTTAATTTACAGTGAAGACTCTGCAGTGTTATTGTAGTATTTCTTATCTGAATACTTCTGTTAGACCTAGCTAAAAATCTTAAAGCTTTGTTTATTTTATTTGTATCTGTCATTTTCTTTATTTGTGCCATTCCTTGTAATTTGTTTATTTATTCGTATGTTATCACTGACCATTTCCTTGTCTTAAAACTTTATATTTCGTTAGCCTCATAGCATAATTGCCCAGATCATATTTAAATGTTTTTGGACTTAGGCAATTATGCTATGAGGCTAACGATTTGTTAGTTTTTGTTGTGGAATAAAAATTGGAATCGAGAATTGTGAAATTTCACTGGTATGTTACATAACAACCTTATCAGTATCAGTATCAGTATTGGTATCGGTGATATTGGGCCCTATTTTAACGATCTGAGCGCATGTTCTGGAGTGCATGGCGCAGATGCACTTTGGGCATGTCCGAATCCACTTTTGCTAGTTTAACGATGGAAAAAACGGTCAGCGCGCCAGGCGCATGTTCCAAAAGGCTTGTACCTAGTCTCTTAATGAGTCATGGGTGTGTTTTGGGCGCAGTCAATTTCAGTTGTCTCAAAATAGCAACGCTATTTAACATTATTTTTTAAATAATATAAATATTTGAATAATTTAGATATGTACATTTTTTGACATAAAGTAATTTGTTATAAAATACGTTTTGACATGCCCTGACATTTGAGCTTATTTCTGTTGCTTGTAACATTTTCATGGCTAAAGTCTGATTACACCGTATTTAGCACAAACTCTGCTACAATAATATGTGAGAAGCATTATGTAAAAATTCGTAGTTTTGAGAAAATTACATTTATGGTGATTCCATACTGAATATTTGTTCACAAGACTTTTGAAAACTGGATTACGTATGCTAGAATTTTTGCTTCAAGACGATGTAAAAATTACTCTGGCCACTCATTCACATAAAGCAATATATTGATTTAAAAATTGTAGGACATGTTTTGTGTCAGGAAGGCTTATGCAGGGAGGGCGTGAATCATCATGAATATTGATGTGTTTCACACCTGAAAAAAGACAAAGACACTCTCTAATGGCCCTATCAGCTAAATGACTGTGAGGGAACTAGAACAAAGAACATGAAGAAATTAAAATAGTGTCTTTTTTTTTTTTTTACAACACAACATACCGAACGACAAAAAGTGGGACAAAAATAAGGGATAATAATTGTGAAAAATAATTGTGGTTCTTCATAAGGGACACTCAAAATGTTTGTACTATACCACACAGTGTATGTCATCAGTGTCTGCAGTTATGTGTGTGTATAAAAGGCTCTCAGATATAAACACATTTGTTTGCTTAACCTATTAATGCACAATCTAATCCTAAAAATAATTTTAACACATTAGAAATAAATGTCCATTGTTTCACACAAACCATGTAAATATTTTGTAGCATTATACACTACCATTCAAAAGTTTGGGGTCAGTAAGAATTTGTTTTAAATGAATAGTTTGATTTATAATTAATCATTTTTAAGTTCCCTTTCGAGGGAACTCTCACTGCGTCGGAACGACACTTTGGGGACACTGAAGTCCCCTGAAGTCCCCTGAAATCTGAAGTCCATATAGAAACTAGCCCAATCTGATATGCGTGCGTGATGACGTCATCGTGACGGCGTACCCGGAAGTATAAAGCGGGAGCCGGCTCATAGAAACGGCAGTTATTGCCCTTCAGCATGGCGCTCTCTGTTGAAATTGTCTGTCTATTTACTGTTGTTTGTCACAGTTGCAAAAGTGTGTGAATGATGGAGAAGAATGTGAGAGAGTTTAAGCAGTGTGTGCATCTGTGTCCCCACTTCATTTCGGGCTCAGATGCACACCTGCTTTGTGTGCAGTGTCTGGGTGTTGAGCATGCTCGGGCAGTTCTCGAGGGAACTCAGACTCAGACTGCTCCGCTCTCGGCTGGCCGTGTTCGATGAGGCCGGCCAGCTTTGTGAGCCCCAGGGTTCTGGACCCGTGATCGCTGAGGCGTCTCGGTGTCACAGACCATGGGGTTCACAGAAGGACTTGTCAGCGGGATCTGGGACTGCTGCGGCACTTTCCCAATCCTTGTCTGACAGTTCTAAAGATCTTCCTCCCCGTGTGGAAGCCTGCGGCTTCTTCCCCCGGGGTTGAGGATCTGATGCTTATTCTCTCCGGTTCCGAGGAGCCGGATGAGTGTTGCATCAGGACAGGTGGAGAAGCAGGAAGTGTTTCATCGCTTCATCCACTCGCCCAAGAGGAGCTAATTGAGGTTTTGACTCGTGCGGTGGCCAAATTGAAGATCAATTGGCCACAGGAAGTGCCGGAAATTCAGCCACCTAGTAGGCTGGACGACCGGTTTCTTTTTCGCCGCGTCAAAACACCTCACCGGGGTTTATCTTTCTTCCAGAGGAAGCCCTATTCCTCGCGTATTCCTCCAGTATTGGATTATTCTAATGTTCTGGGGGCGCGCGAGGCGGGCTATGGGACGATGCCTCGGGTGGAAGAGGCTCTCACAAGTTATCTTTTCCCCGATTCTGTGTCGTCCCTTAAAACCCCGGAGCTGCCCACCAAACCCTGTCGGCTGGTAGTTCCCTGCACACATTATCTGTCTTGCAGGCCTACCAGGCTGACCTCCTGAAAGAGCTCAATGAGGGCGACGGTCCCTCTTCGGAGGATGTGCTGGAACTACGGAGGGCTGCAGATTTGTCTCTCCGCATCACCAGGGAGATGGCCTGTGCTATCGGCCGGGCCATGGCTTCTATGGTGATGGTGGAGAGGCATCTCTGGCTGAATCTGTTGGGGATGAGGGAGAAGGATAAGTCCTTCCTCCTAGACTCCCCGATTTCACCTTCTGGTCTATTTAGTGGCGCGGTTGAGACCGTTGTCTCCAGGTACCAGGAGGCGAAGATGCAGTCAGCGGCCTTCCGCCAGTACCTCCCTCGCCACTCAGAGCCTGGGAAGGCGGCCCCTAGGGGGCAGCCTCAGCCGTCTGCCAGCTCCTTGCAACAGAGGCGGCGTTCTCACCAACAGTCCCAGCAGCGGTCTTTCACTCCTGGAGGCGATCTGAGGAACGTACTCCAGGGCGGAAGGCTGCTGGGAAGAAGTCCTAGCTTCGGCTGGACTTCTAAGAGCGGCCCCCCCCCCCCGCAGAGGAGCAACCGAGGTTGCTTCCTCTGCGGCGCTCTGGGGGAAATCGATGTGGTAATCCCGCCGTCTATGACGCTTCGGGCCACATCAATTTCCTGCGAACGCATGCTGCTCCAGCAGCCTCTGGAAAGACTTGTGGCTGGGCAGCTCGCGCGTCCGCACGCGGAGAATCGTTCCCAACCACTTCCTGCCGGTCATCCACTTCAGGGGGTTGGGGACGAGGCTCGTGTAGCACCTGACGCCAGCTGGGGCACAGGGCAGCAGCGTCCAACGTGATAGCTTTTGGCCTGCTGCACATGAGACCCCTACAGTGGTGGCTGAAAACCAAGGGGTTTTCCCCCTGAGGGAATCCTTTCTGTATGATCTGGGTAACGCGCGGATGCCTTCGTTCCCTAGTCATATGGAAGAAACATTGGTTTCTGTCCCAGGGTGCCAGTGTTGGGAGCGTTCTGTTGCCGGGAATCCGTTTCAACAGGCGCCTCCCTCACTGGTTGGGGCTCGGAGCAGGGGAGTTTGAGGTCACGCCCTATGCAGACTGGCGCATCAAATTCTCCTGTGGACCCTAGGGAAACTGTTGTCCATCAGGGCAACGTATGTCCCGGGGGACCAAAATCAGGGAGCAGACATCCTGTCGAGGCAGGGGCTGAGGCCCGGGGAGCGACTCCACCCAGGTGGAGGCCATGTGCGAGAGGTTCGGCCCAGTGGAAGTGGACTTGGTGGCGTCTCGAGAGACGTCCCACTGTCCACTGTGAGGTTCCCTCACGCATCCAGCCCCGCTGGGGTTGGATGCCATGGTTCAGACGTGGCCGAGGCTGCGTCTGTACGCCTTTCCCCCGATTGCTCTGCTCCCGGGAGTCCTGGAGAGAGTCCGCCAACAGGGGGTCAGCCTACTTTTAGTAGCACCCCGTTGGCCGATGCGAGTTTGGTTCTCGGATATCATAGCTTTGCTGGCAGGTCCTCCATCGCAGATTCCTCTGAGGAGGGATCTCCTATTTCAGGCAGGGGGCACTATATTTCACCCCCGGCCGGAGGTTTGGAACCTTTGGGTCTGGCCCTTGAGGGGGTCAGGAACCTAGAGACTGGCCTGTCGGCAGAGGTGATAGAGACCTTACTCATTTCCAGGGCTCCATCTTCGAGGAGACTGTACAGCCCCAAGTGGTGAGCCACTTGGTGCAGGGAGCGTGAGGTGGACCCAGTTAACTGGCCGGTGGCTTCAGTGCTGGAGTTCCTCCAAGATCGCTTCTCTGCGGGTCTAACCCCGTCCACACTCAGGGTGTCCGTGGCTGCCATAAGGCTTTCCACACTCGTTTGGGTGATGGGCTTGGGTAGACACCATCTGGTTGTACAGTTCCTCTGTGGGGCTTGGAGGATGCGGCCTGTGGCTTGTTCCAGAACTCCCAACCTGGGATCTGGCAGTGGTTCTCGAAGGCTGGCTGAGGCCCCCTTCGGACCATTGGAGTCGGATGAACCAGGGAACTTAGGATTGGTCAGTTCCTTGGTTCTTCAGGCATTACATCCCCCGCCTCACGTGACGGCGGAGTAAGAGACCTTCACTGTGAAGCACTTTTGAGTGCTGGGGCTCAGTGCAGCAGCGTCCAAGGTGAGACCTTTTGACCTGCTGCACGTGAGACCTTGACAGTGGTGGTTGAAAACCAAGGGGTTTCCCCCAGAGGGAATCTTTTTCGTATGATTAGGGTAAAGCGCAGATGCCTTCGTTCCCTAGTTATATGGAAGAAACCTTGGTTTCTGTCCCAGGGGTCAGTGTTGGGAGTGTCCTGTTGCCGGGAAACCGTTTCAACAGACGTCTCCCTCATTGGCTGGGGCGCGGAATGCGCTAGGGTACTCCAGTCCTAGTTGTGCCCGGTCTCCGGCTTCACACTAGGGCAGGCACTACCCTCGGTAAAGGTCCCAAGGGCCAGTGTTGGGAGCGTCCTGTTGCCGGGAAACCGTTTCAACAGACGCCTCCCTTCATCGGCTGGGGCGCGGAAGGTAAAGGAGTGGAGAAGTATCTCCCTACTGTGCTGGCGCTAGGGTACTCAAGTCCTAGTTGTGCCCGGTCTCCGGTTTCACACTAGGGCAGGCGCTACCCTCGGTGTGGGCTAGTGGGTACTCGTTCCCCAAAGTGTCGTTCCGACGCAGTGAGAGTTCCTTCGAAAGGGAACGGCTCGGGTTACGTCTGTAACCCTTGTTCCCTGAGAAGGGAACGAGCACTGCGTCGCGTCACCACACCTCGGCACGCCTGGAGCGCATGCTTCAGAGCAATAGCTGCCGTTTCTATGCGCCGGCTCCCCTTTTATACTTCCGGGTACGCCGTCACGATGACGTCATCACGCACGCCAATCAGATTGGGCTAGTTTCTATACGGACTTCAGATTCGCTAGTGCTTAGGGAGTATCCCCAAAGTGTCGTTCCGACGCAGTGCTCGTTCCCTTCTCAGGGAACAAGGGTTACAGATGTAACCCGAGCCGTTTTATTCAGCAAGAATGCATTACATGTGTCAAAAGTTACAAAAGCTTTCTGTTTCAGATTCATGTAGACGTAGAAAGTATTAAGTGTGAACAGTAGCAGCTCTTCAGTATTAAGCTGTTACTTTAGGTATGCTGTTGCAAGTTGAACCATACTTTCACAACACACTGCTAAAGAATATTATGATTAGATACCCTTCTTTTCTCTCCAGATGCTCTCTGACACACGCTGGATGGGTCAGGTGGTTATTTTATACAACCATGTCTTTCTGTGTATGTATTTGTATGTTGGACATTCTTATAGCCCCTCAGGGCCCAGGGAAACTCCCCTCGGTCATGGAGCCTGATGTTTGTGTGTGCAGTGATGCGTGAGGCAGCGAAAACACACCTGGATTCACCGTCAAGAGACAGAGAAACGGATCATAGCATCTCTCAGAACACTGGCATTCAGGTCATTCTGTGGTTTTAGTCACTGACTCATCAATTGAGGAATGCAGACAAATAAATCTGGAAGTATCTTGTAACTTAATTTTGAATTACTTAACCCTTACCCCATCGATAGCACTCAACGTTTAAGTCTAATTTATGTACGCGTGCACACAGACAGAAATGGACATGTGGTTTCACTTAAGTTATCAGCAGACATGGTCCTATCTCCATCTTCAGAACTTTTAAGATAACATTCTTTTTGGTTTCAGGGGATGGTGGCAAAATATTATTGATATCAGACTTTTTAGATTAGATTTTTATCTCTGTTTTGAGTTGAAGTGGTGTCAGGAACAGAGATGCCTCGCGCTTTATGAAGCTAAAAGCTTTATCTGACTCAGACAGACATTATGTCTGCCAAATTAGTGATATGTTAAGATAGTTATGAATGATCACAGCTGAAACCGTGTGCTAATACATTGTACTCCTGCCTGGCATGCAATGTCCCAAAACCTTTTTTCCTGATGAACGTCTGGCAGGAAGTAAAATAAATCTTGTCTTCTCACAACATTCCTTGCTCAGAAACTCTTTTTGTTTTGAATATGTAGCTTCTGAGGAAATGGTTAACCAAAAAAAGACATTATTTATTCATCATGTATTTATTATTTCCATTAAATATAAGAGAAATAGCTGTGGTGGAGAGAGAGGTTTTCTTTGAATAACAGCCTACATTTTGATCTGTTCCACACACATAGCTATAATGGCTATAGTAAGAATATAGTATGCAATGGGGTGCACCAAGATATCGCGATACAAAAATGGCACAATATGTATCGTGAAAATGACAATCTGTATTGTGTATAGATGAAAATTACTGTGTAAGAAAAATTTTAAGTTTACAGACTTTTAATGTCAGTACTATATTACGTGTAATGTTGAATATAATGTATAATAATGCAATGGGAGAATATTTTTTTTGTAATTGCGATCACATTTTATTTAACGATTACATAATTGTGGCATCCGTAATTGTAATCACGATTAAAAATTTGATTAATTGTGCAGCCCTAATTTTAATCAACAATAAATTTTTTGCTAACCTTTTACCATATGTCTTGGACTATCACAATAATATCGCATTATGAGTTCAGTATCGATATGAATCATGACATGAGGGTATCGTTACACCCATAGGATGCAAGTCATAAGAGGTATTTTCAAGGTTATTTTATTGTGTTTTTTTGGTCCATTAGGAGATCGACAGCCATGTCAGCCATGGCGATCTAGCCTATCGATTGACCACTACAATGTTTCTCGAGACGTATGGGTGTGTAACGTATGCAGTTTCTCGCGAAAACCATCTTATGAACTGTTTTGCAAGGATTGCTGTATTGACTCATTATTATCAAGTATCAAGTTTAATTTTGTACAAAAAAGTACTGTATATTGAATTAATATTTGTATGTTTATGTAATTAAAGTAATAAAATGCATCATTTAAAATAATGGAAATAGTAAAAGGAAAACATCAACATCTATTATGGTAATGAGAATTAGGAGGTAGAATATGCCTAATTATCCTAAAACAAATTATCACAATGGATTGCCCACTTAGATTTCTTTACACAAACTATCATTTATTTATTTTTTCTTTTGATTTTGTGTGAAATATGCAGATTTCTTGACAGGCTTTTTGCTTGAATATTCTTAAAGAGTACTCCTTTTGTGTTTTGCAGAAAAAAGATTTGCATATGGGTTTGGAACAACAGTAAAATATGGGTGAATTATTCCTTCAAGAGTGTGGCCTAACCAATACTGTACATTAAATAAGTTATTGTTCCGTTTGAATATTTGATGATAATGGGTAAATCGCATTTTGCAAGTAAAACAAATATTTACTCTATTTACCCTTATCGTAAGTCAGCTAGAGATTAACCTACAGAGCACGAGTCTACAGAACGGTTAACTTTGTTAACTTCTAAGTTGTGTTATCGGACTTCTGCATTCACCTAATACAACTTTAATCCTGTCTTATTGCATTAGTTCAGGGAGGCAGAGATCCAGCATCTTAGACCTCATTGGCAAGATCTCAGTGATTTTTAGAGAGGTATGTGTATTCTGATGGTCATCTTATCTCTTTCATGAAGCTGTGGGCAGATATTAAAACAACAACATCTCCTTAATGAAAAAGTGATGAGGGTTCTTTTGAAAACAGTGATACCTGATCAACTGTTTGAATCGTCCAGGCATCTGTGTTGGACGCAACTAACAGGCTTTCTATTGAATATGGCTCTACAGCTGCTGACATTTGAGAAACTGAATTGGGTTTTATGGAGAACGTTTTTGCTGGTAATCCTCTGCTCTGCCACGGTTCTACAGAGTGAGGCTTTGTTGTGGTACTGGCTGGAAAGTTGCACTTCATTCTGTGTTAAGTGTAGCGGAGAAGCCTTTCTCTAGAGGGTCTTAAATCGCTCTGCCTGCTCGACCATGGCATTGTGATGGATACACGCTCAAATCTTTAAAGGTAATAGCCTGCTTGGTCATGGCCGATCCATTTCTCTAGGGCTCTCCATGTGTGAATTTCCATACTTCTCTCAAACAAGTGATTTTCGCCATTGAAGACCTATGAAAGGGCTGGAATCAAAGCTTTGCATTGAGGGATTGGCTTTGATCAGTATTTTCTTTATGTAGACTGCCATTTTAATGAAGTGAGAAATAATTGACGATAGATGCTTCATGCCGTTACTGCATGTCATGCTGTTCATCACATTTTCAGTAATTCAATGGTCCATTGAGTCAATTACAGGGCAATTCTGACCAAACTTGTCAAGAAAATGTTTAGGTCACATTTCATGAAAATAAAAATAAAAATGTTAGGAAGAAAGGAAAGAAGCCTGTTTTAAGACCATTTAGAGTCAAACAAATTTATTTCACGTTGTCATATTGTTTGTAGACTTTGGAGGAAAATAATTTAATCCATTTTGGAAAAAGGCAGTAACATAACAAAATGTGGAAAAAGTGAAGCGCTGTGAATACTTTCCGGATGCACTGTAAATGCCTTTCTCCACTGACGTTCTAAGTTGTTCAAAGTGTTTCTAAGGATACGGATTTTTAGAGTTGGTGAACGGGAACATGGTTTGTGTAATGTTAGCAACACATTATTAGCTGTTTGATAACATACTCATTACTCAAGTAAAAGGCTAATCATTTTAATTAATGTTATGTGTCAGCTTTGTTGAGAGCGATACATAAAACACATTAGCGAGCCTGTATGAGCGAGTAGAGGCGAGGCTCATTTGCATATTCATGGATCCACATATACTAAATGAAGCAAGGCTGTAGATACATTCAAGCTTTTAAGGCATGAATATTTTTTTTACAGGAAAAAAAAACTTTTAAATGTATCATTTTGGTGATCAAAAACGAGTTTTAAAGTATAAAATTAGTGACCACAGGGGTGCTTGTACTGACTGAATAGTTTTGAAATTGAAAATAATGTCACAATGCAAAACATCTTAATGGTACTAAATGTCGGATGCATGCAGAATTTTTTTTTGGGAGTGAATTATGACATTTCTTTGTGAGATCTTCCTAAAAGTTTTCAATTTTCCTAAAATGCTTTTGTGTAGAACTTCATGCTGACTTTTACTGTAAGTATCTTGCTTCGAAACAGACCAAGTTGCCATTACTAGTCCAAGTGTCCATAATGTGGCAAAGTAATATGCAACTCGCATGGATCTTCTTCAAAACTGTGTTAATACATAATCAGTTAGAGTTAGACAATGCTATAATATGAGATCATACATATCACTTATGTATGCATGACAGTTTGTGATATTTTGTGAAATCATGCGACTAAAAGGACATGTGATGCACACCTGTGTAAACTAGATGCAGAGCAAAATTAGCTCTTAAATGAACAGAGCTTTTTGTTGCAGGCCACAGGCTCGCACCCCTATTGAGATGGCAATCTCTCCTCCACGAGTTTTCATCACGGGGTACGTGTTCCACCCTGACAGTGCGCTCCTCCCAGCCCTGTGGGATGGCTGTCTCGGCTAGCGGAGGATGTTTTCATAGCATTTACATGAGAGAAAATATTTTCATTGCTGTGTGAATCATGAAAGCAGAGGTTCCAGACAAGGCCAAAGGAAACTAATCTTTGATATTAACACCAATTTAAACTGTCTTTTTTCACACAGCAAACCGTCTGGGCTGGCAGGAGATGGCTATGGGGGGTTAAAAGAGGTCTGCGATGCAAATTATCCAGGGTTACATAAAGGAGAAAGACTTTTGTGATAGACAGATGAAGAGAAAGTCAAGTTTATTAGCTAGAGAGACAGTCTGGCCTATAGGAGACAAAAAAATCACCATCATGGTGACGAGAGGAGTGTGTAGCTTAGTTTGAGAACAGTTGCTAAATGTTTTATTTTGATGTACTCATTCAGAAAGTGCTATGCTATGCTAATGCTTTCAAAGTGTTACCAATTAGCAAGGTAGCATTTATTGAATTAGCAAGGTAAAATGTTTTTATTAATATGTTATACTAATATCGATCTAGATTACTGCAAAGTGCAACTCATACCAGCCAACGAGCAAATGCACAGAGTAACGTTATAACATAACTTTCAACACACTTAAATGTATTTAGTATGATTGTTTTAACCATTTAAAACAGCACTGCGTTACCCCACATGTGCAACGAAAAGAGCGGAAGCAGCCGACTGCTGAATAAGCATATAAAAGCTCATAGACCAGTGTTTCGCGCAGGTCTCTCTCATTAGCATTTGCTCCCAAGGGCTCTCGATGCGTCCTGCATCATATCACCGTAACGTTTATAAAACTTTAATAAAGTAGTTCATTAATGAAAATTATTTCTGCCAGTCCATCAGATTCCTTTCCATCGGCTGTGAAGGTGAAGAGTTCACAACGTCATCAAGCTATGCCTTTCGCTATCAAGCGAAACTTACATACTGTGCCTTTTAAAATGAATACTGTTAAACTGTGAAATGCAAACTCAGAATATTACTCAACCTTGTAATAAATAAATCATAAATAACACAAATATAATTATGCATTTAATCTCACTTTACTAACCAATGATTTTGCTTTGATTATCCAATTCAACCATACGAATAACCAAAAATTACTTTGGTTTTTAAACATCACATTTGTGTTGTGGTTCTTCTCAATCAGAAAGCTGTGTCCTAGTAATGCTAGGCAACCCGTAACCCGTGTTTTTCCATCCTTCTACCCGTGAAAGTGCACTGGAATGGCAGTCAAACCCATGACTTCCCACTCATGAACTCGTACTAGATCGATGTACTCCGTTACACTCTCTGACGTCACATAGCACATAGCCCACGAAACAACAATGGCAGCCCCTACGGATGCTGTGTTTATGAAAGTCGTACACGAATAACGTAAAATAAAAGGTATAACTGCTTCTCTTGCCTTATGCAGCATTTTCTTTCTCATCTGTTTCCCTCAAATAAGCAAGGAGTAAGCATCTTTGGCGATATAAATGATTGTAAATGAGCATAAGCCCCGTACAGTCCACCATGCTTTGTTTACATCTAGCTACCACAATTCCTTGCGCTCAGGCAGTTTGGTGTGACTTTGCCTGGAACGCTACAAAGTCGTGAGTCATGGTTTGAAGTCGTAATGGGCTCAAAAACCTGCCTGGAACACAGCATAAGGCTGCATATCTCGGCTGCCACGTCATGAAGTGTCGCTGAGGATCTTTGGTAGGCAGCCTTCGTTTTGCTTTCATTATTCGGCCTGTTTTGAAGGATGCATCAAGTGTATACCCACACTCCTTTGCACACTTTCCAATTCACAAAAAGAACTGATGGAAAACAAGTCGGCACTGAGTTCATTATGAAATGTGAGACAATGTTTTCGGAGATGATGGTATACAAGTTATCATTTGTTTTGGTAAAAATTGATCACTTAACACTAAACTGCCAATAATGTAAGCCACACTGACGTTTGAAAATACCGAATATGATTTTTAAAAGTTTTAGTTAACAGTATCAATCAAAATGAATGGAAATGAAAATTAATGAACTATTAATTTAACTCACCTAACTTTAGGATGCTTCCCTGGAGAAAAAGACCCATGTCTTATCACTGTTTTTAAAAGAACTGTATCATTTGTATTTTTATCTTCATTATTTCACCTTAAGCAAGTTCCCTTTCAGTCGTTCACTGCGACGTACGTCGGTTATACCGACGAATTGGGATCACTTCAGAGAGCCCCTATCAGCTCCGAGATTTAGAGAACGGCCAATGGGACATTGGCTTGCGAGATTTGCATCTCGCGCTTCGCCCGCGCCACGGGTATAAATAGGAAGCGAGAGCAATGCACTGACGTCATTCACTTCGGAGCCGACTGCCTTCCTGTTATTCAGCGAATTTCAGAGATCAGAGAGAAAGAGAAGAGGGACGCTGTGCTGTTGTGAACGCATTATCCAGCGCGACCGTGAGACTCAGCTGCCTTCAATTGAAACAAATGCTGTTCTCACAGCAATCTGTCAGTTCGGTGGGCGTTTCCATTGAGTGCAAACACAGGCTGCACATCTCCTGTGTGTTGCCGCGGTCTTCCCTGGGTGCTTCAGCACTTCTGAAAAGAGCGTTTCCTCACAAAAAGAGCAACACGGTTTGACTCTGTATCATTCAAACCGTGCATTTCTGGATGCGGTCGTTCCCTCTCGCCCGCTGACGGTCACAATCGCTGTCTCACGTGCCTGGGCGTACAGCACGCTGAGGAAGCGTTTGTGGATAGTTCATGTTCTCACTGCGGGAACATGACTATTGCTGCGCTTAGGTCGAGACTCACCTACCTCCGGGAAGGCGGAGTCCCCCTCCCCATACCTCGATCTAGAGCTATCCCCCAGGATAGACCTACTTCGACGGATGGCTGGGGTGACCTGAGGATCACGTTCAGGGCAAACCCGCCGAGCATACCTCTGCAGTCGCGCTGGTTCTCAGCGTCCCGCCCCAGTGCCATTCTTCCCGGAAGTGCATGAGGAGCTTACCAGGTCGTGGACAACACCCTTTAGTGCCAGAAACAGACCTGGTGGCTCCTCCCTCCTCACTACCCTTAACGGCGGTCAGGCCAAGGGGTACGAGGGGATCCCACCAGTTGAGTAGGCCGTCGCGATGCAACTGTGTCCGGCGACCGCCTCCGACTGGCGCGATGACCCTCGTCTCCCGTCCAAAGCCTGTAGGTTTTCGTCCAGTCTAACTGCGAAGGCCTACAGGTCCTGCGGACAGGCCGCGTCCGCCTTGCATGCGATGGCGCTGCTTCAGGTGCACCAAGCCCAAGCACTCATGGACATGCATGAGGGTAGGCCTGACCCAGAGCTCCACTGGGAGCTTTGTGGTCGACATCTCTGGTTAAACCTGGCTGACATGAAGTCGACAGAACTGGTTCCTGGACTCCCCCGTTTCATTGGCCGGGTTGTTCGGCGACACGGTCGAGAACTTCACCCAGCAGTTCTCGGCCGCCCAGAAGCAGACGGAGGCGATCAAGCACATCCTGCCCCGGTGGTCCGCTGCTCCCTCCACCCTGCCGCCGGCCGCAGCACCTCCGTCTGCCTGTCGCTGAGAACGTCCACCTGCCGGCTGCAGTAACGGCGCTAGGGCTGCTCCATATGAGACCGCTCCAACGCTGGCTTCACGACCAATTCCCGAGATGGGCGTGGCACAGCGGGTCCCTCCGTGTCCAAGTGGCGCCGAGATGCCTTCAGCCCGTGGTCAGACCCTTTGTTTCTACGGGCAGGAGTGCCTCTAGAACAAGTGTCCAGGCATTCTGTTGTCTCCACGGATGCCTCATCCACCGGCTGGGGTGCCACGTACAACGGGCTTGCAGTTTCGGGTCTGTGGACGGGGCCCCAACTGCAATGGCATATCAATTGGCTGGAGTTGCTGGCAGTTCGTCTTGCTCTCAGCCGCTTCAAAACGCCGCTCAAAGACAAGCACGTTCTGGTCCGGACGGACAGTACTGCGGCCGTTGCGTACATCAACAAACAGGGTGGTCTACGCTCCCGCCGCATGTCCCAACTCGCCCGCCATCTCCTCCTGTGGAGTCAGTAGCATCTGAGGTCCCTTCGTGCCATTCACATTCCGACGAGTTGTCACGGTTACCGGTGCTCCCCGGAGAGTGGAGACTCCACCCCCAGGTTGTCCAGCTGATCTGGAGTCGCTTTGGGGCCGCACAGATCGACCTGTTTGCCGCCCCCGACACGACCCACTGCCAGTTGTTATATTCCCTGACAGAGGGAACCCTCAGCACGGATGCCCTGGCACACAGCTGGCCCCGGAGCCTACACAAATATGCGTTTCCCCCAGTGAGCCTTCTTGCACAGACACTGTGCAAGGTCAGGGAGGACGAGGACCTCTTGGTAGCTCCGTTTTGGCCCAACAGGACTTGGTTCCCGGAACTACTGCTCCTCACGACAGCACCTCCCTGGCCCATTCATCTGAGGAAGGACCTCCTAACTCAGAGACGGGGCACCCTGTGGCACCCACGTCCGGACCTCTGGAAACTCCATGTCTGGTCTCTGGATGGGACGCAGAGGTTCTAGGTGACCTACCGCAAGCGGTAGTTGACACCATCATTTCCGCCAGAGCTCCCTCTACGAGATGGCTGTATGCGTTGAAGTGGAACCTGTTTGTCGATTGGTGCTCTTCTCACCGAGAAGACCCCCGAAAGTGTTCGGTCAGATATGTGCTCTCTTTTCTTCAAGACGGGTTGGAGCGAAGGCTGTCTCCCTCCACCCTTAAGGTATATGTTGCCGCCATCGCTGCAAATCACGACCTGGTAAATGGTGAGTCCTTAGGCAAGCACGATCTGATCGTAAGGTTCCTGAGGGGGGCGAGGAGACTAAATCCGCCTCGTGCCTGGAATTTGGGCCAGGTAACTATCAGGTAACCCTGAGACCCCGGCCTGGATATGTGCCCAAGGTTCCCATTACTCCATTTTGGGATCAAGTGGTGAGCCTGCAAGCGCTGCCCTCGGAGGAGGCAGACCCAGCCCTGGCTTTTCTCTGTCCAGTTTGCGCCCTGCGCGTCTATGTTGACAGAACGCAAAGCTTTAGGACCTCAGAGCAGCTCTTCGTCTGTTACGGAGGACAGTAGAAGGGAAAGGCTGTCTCCAAGCAAAGGATGGCCCACTGGATAGTGGAAGCCATCGTCTTGGCGTATGAATCCCAAGACGTGCCCTGCCCGCTCGGGGTTAGAGCTGTGTCAGGCTGGGTTCTGTATGTTATGACCCCTACTGCGGTCCCATATGTGTATTCTCCACGGTACAGCTCCCTACGGCGAGCTCATGTCTTTCCCTCAGCAGAGTTCCTCTGCCGTCTCAGTACGGTGTCGTTCCCCCGCCTTTTCCTCAAAAAGGCTGGTGTTTTATCTCTCTTACGAATGATAATCTGAAATGTTTACTCAACCTGAGAGCCGCAGCATTTAAAATCAGCAGTATAGCGAGATATCTGACCTTTTCAGCTAATCCAAGAGAAAGACATATGTCATATAAAAATGTATGAGATCAGAGATAAAGCAATAATGTCTTTTTCATTTACATTTTAAACATTCTAGTCAGTATAATAAGTGTACTGGCACAGCCGGAGTGATTTCTGATGGCTTCCTTTGCACTGGCGCAGCTGTCTAAAGCCTCCTCTCTTTTTCTCCATTTCTCTCTCATTCAGCTGGAGATTGTAGGGTGACTGTCAGTATGTTGGGTAGCTGTTATTATAAAAGAAAGAGTGAAAGAAGGGGATAATGAAAGGTTAGGGGAATGGACAGCAGGCAGATGGAATTCTGCGTATGACACACTCACTCATGCTGTGATTTCATGCAGACTGTATTCAAAAGGAAGCAATTAGTCATTGTTTCACTGGCCTTGCCATGTTCATTCCAGTGCAGTCTTCCTATATGGAATAGTAAGATGAGTTATAATTATTCAGTAGCACTGCAGTATAGAGATGTATCTTTCGGAAATTAAAATTCCCATTCTAGTTCGCTTCAAAAGCAGGTTGTTCAGAAATATTTTATTACGCATTTCACCGTTTCATTTTATTTTTTAATTTATTTTATCCATTTTATTTTGTTCAGCTTACACCTGAGAGACATTTAAAAAAAAAAAAAGAGACTGGCTGTGTATGTTGGTCCTGAATGCAGTAACACAGTTGGTATTAACCAACTTTATTCATTTTAATTTAATTTAATTTAATTTAATTTAATTTAATTTAATTTAATTTAATTTAATTTAATTATTTAATTTAATTTAATTTAATTTAATTTAATTTAATTTAATTTAATTTAATTTAATTTAATTTAATTTAATTTAATTTAATTTAATTTAATGTAATTTAATTTAATTTTTTTATTATTATAATTTTTTTCCAGACCAGGTTTGCAATTAAAATGCAAGCTTTTTTTACGCCCTAATATGAGTTATGGTGTTTTTCTGAGTTTTGTGGCCAAGTGCTTCCTACCTAAAGATGGGAATAAACAGATTTTTATTGAGTAATAACAGTGTGGAATGGTTTAAATGGGAGGTTTTTTTTATTTTTTATCCCTATTTGATGAAGTAAAAATGGTGGAGGTCAAGTAAAATATTTACAAAGCAATATGATGTCACCCTGTTCATCAAGCGTAACCAGCATGCCACATGCGAACAAAGTATGAGATCATCTCAGAATTTAACAAGGATCAGCTGCCATTGGTTTATGAAATTATACAGTGCAATGCTGTTATCCGGAGGAATGGAGCATCCTCTTATCACTTCTCAAATGACAGGCCAATGACAGTGATCATCATATTTGATTGATCCAAGTGCTGTAGTTATTACAGTCTGAACCTCTGGGATTGAGATCAGTCACAGGCTGGAGAAACTCAAACAGCACAAACTAAAAGGGACATGTAGAAATTAGAACGACAAAGAAAAGGGGCATGAAAGAGAAAAGTTAAGTGCAGTTTAATGGTGCTCACAAAAATAACCGTTGGTGAGCACAGAGCTGGTCTAATGAATCCAGCATTGGGCTGCGTAACCACAGGCACAGATGAAAGTGATTGCTCACAGTCCACCACAGCTCAAGAGCCACACTGTGATTGTTTAGTGATGATCAGAGCATGAACGCTGCCTCACATTTGTCATTAGTGGTTTACATGAATGAGCACACATCCATGCTAACTTGTGTCCTTCTTTTTCCATCTTTTGGCATGTGTATAATATTAGAACAAAACAAGATGGAAACTATTAGGGGAAGTAATATGCTAATTCTTCGGAATGAAATGGAAGTTGCAGCTTTTTCTTCCTTGTTGTGACATATATCCGAGTGAGCTTCTCAACAGCTTGAAAAAATGTAGGGGCAAACTTGATTTTGTCAGTCGGAATTGTATGGATAATTGGATTGTTGTGCTTTGCTATTGCTGTGATCTTGTGTAAGTGACAGGTTGTCCCACCTTCACTGTATATGTATATAGTACTGTATATAGTTGTGGTCAGAATGTTGATACCCCTGGTAAATATGACTGAAAAAATAAATCTGTTTATCCCTTTGATATTTCATTCAAAAAAGTAAAAATCTAACCTTTCAATTGAAGTAAAATAATTGGAACTGGGGGGTAAATCACATCATGAAATAAATGCTTTTCTCCAAAACATGTTGGCCATAATTATTGGCACTCTTTTATTAAATACTGCAACCTCCTTTGCCAAGATAACAGCTCTGAGTCTTCTCCTATAATGCCTGATGAGTTTGGAGAACACATGACGAGATCAGAGACCATTCCTCCATACGGAATCTCTCCAGATCCTTCAGATTCCCAGCTCCATGTTGCTGCTTCTTCTCTACGGTTCACCCCACTCATTTTCTATAGGGTTCAAGTCAGGGAACTGGGCGGTCATGGCTGAAACTTCATTTTGTTCTCAGTGACACATTTTTTTTTTGTGTTGATTTGGCCCAGAGGCAGAGGTTTTGATTTTTGTCTCTGTTGGTATTTATAACACCATGTATCTGAACAAGATGTCCAGGACCTCCAGCTAAAAAAAAAAAGGCTCACAACAGTAAGGATCCAGCAGTATATTTATCCGTGGGCCTGGGGTACTTTTTAATCCCTGTTTGCAGCAAACCCACCTGGTGGGTTTGCTGCCAAAAAGCTCTTTTTTTTGTTTAATCTGACCAGAGAATCCGGTCTCTTGTAAGGAGTAACAGTAAGGATCCAGCAGTATATTTATCCGTGGGCCTGGGGTACTTTTTAATCCCTGTTTGCAGCAAACCCACCAAAAAGCTCTTTTTTTTGTTTAATCTGACCAGAGAATCCGGTCTCTTGTGAAATGCCAGTCATGTCTGACAACTGAATATGCTATATGATTGTTTCTGTCTAAATGAATACATTATATTAGCTAACTGCATGATTTGGAATATCTTAATACTGTACATTTTTGTCACCGAATAGAAAATTTACAAACCTGCATTTTCTGTAAAGCTGCTTTGAAACGATATGTATTGTGAAAAGCACTATAAAATATATGTGAAATTGAATTGAGCTCATTTTAATGGATAGTTCACGAAACGTAAATTCTCATCAGTAGAAGTCGGTGGGCTTCAAAATATGCTCTTTTATGTTACACCGCAGAAAGTAAGTCACACAGGTTTGTAACAACATAATGGTTAGTAAACGATTACAGAATTTTCATTTTTGGGTGAACTATCCCTTTCATTTTAAATTCTAATCCATGACCCTGATGTCAGCAGCACCCATCCGTATGCAGAAAAAAGTGTTTTGTTTGTGTCCTCCCTCCCACATAGTTATGCATACTTTCTTTTGGACATGTGCAACAATAAAAAAAAAAACAGTGTTCTGAAATATTCCAGGGAAAAAAAGTGTTTATATAAAACAAAGTTCTGATCATTAAAGAAAAAATCTTTATTAATATCAATTATCCAATATTAACCATTCTTATTTAAACATGGTCCCTGAGATGAGAACAGAAGTACATCATACATAGACGAGAACACAAGGGCAGAACCAAGAGAGTGAAAGAGAGACAGAAGGAGAGAGTAGGCTAAAAGAAAAGCAGTGGGGGTGGATGAGAGTGGAGCGGAGTGTTTGGCTGTTGTCCATATGTGCAGCAGGGGAATAAAAGCAGTCAGGAGGGGAGAGAGGGCTGGCACGTGGAAGGACAGTATTTCATAGAGCCGGTAGAGACAGAGAGAGCGAGAGAGAGAGAGAGAGAGAGAGAGAGAGAGAGAGAGAGAGAGAGAGAGAGAGGGGGGAAAGGGAAGAGGCTTCTTCTCATTAGAGGAGGTGTAAGCTCTCCAAGATCAGCGTGCTTGTTGTCTCACACACATAGTGTTATGAGTTTGAGGAATCATCGGCTGTGGTTAGAGTGACAGGAACAGTCAGCCAGGATTGAGTCACAGCCTTACACTCGGTTTAGACACTTTTCTTCACGCTGGAATCCACAGAAGCATCTCAAAGCCACACTCGCACACCCTAAGCGTCAATTAAGTGAGTTTCATCACACTTCTCTGATGACACGTTACTAATTCTCTTCTTTAACCGGTAATTCAATCAGTCAGTGGATGGAGGCTGCTCGTGGTGGATCGTAAGGAGTCAGTGTGAAACATTTAAGAGGAGTGTGTGAGGATGGCATGGGGTGTGTGGACCTTCATGCTTTGCATGACACTATGGATCAGCATGGCAACTCAATCAGCAAAGAGTGTGTATCCAAGATTACGACTATCTCACAAAGGTAAGGCAACAGGTGTGTGGGTGGGTGTCTGCGCAATGCTTGCACATGACAATAACTTAAATTAAAGCTGAATCTAATTATTGGTCATCATTTTAGACAAAAGTTTATATATATATATATATATATATATATATATATATATATATATATATATATATATATATATATATATCTCATATGTACAATTTTCTTTCGTACAATCTCTTTTGATATGCTTGCCCCACTGATGGTTAGGTTTAGGGGTGAACCTTCATGCTTAGTTTTTCTTCTGTAAATCTCAATTAAAATTGTGCTAATTCATACAAATTTGCCAACAATTTGTCAAAACGTAATATATCCATAAAACAATTTTTTTTTCTTTCTCATGAGATCAGCTTTTTTATTTTATTTTATTTTATTTTTGAGTTTAATGCACAGTTGATTATGGACGTGTGGATGATTTGGATGAAGTCACTTGCACTGCCATAAATACATCTGGATTCTCTTTTATTTGTGTTTTTCCTCACCGTTATGGTGGTTGAGTTTCTACAATGTGGTTTTCTGTCAGCTTAAGCGGTTCAGTGAAGGAATGTCAACTGTTCTTTTTACAATGCTGGTCTCTCATTGGCATGTTTACAATGAAATGCAGGGATAAATGGGGGCATCCTTTGTAGATGAACACCCTAGCCCGAAGGAAATAGCCCATGCCACTCTCAGTCTTCCTCTTTGATCAAAATGCTGTGGAAACTGTGTCATATAAAAATCCACACCCCAGCGTTGGTCATGGTTGAGAGTCCATGTGGAATTTCAGTTGACATAAATCAAACCAGTACTGTCTATGAGCTAACTGTAAAATCATGGAAACAACACTTTTTTTTCTTTTGACACCTTTTCCTTTGAGAAAGACACTGAAACTGTGAGCTGGCCAAAGGTTTTTCTCATCAAATGTGTCATAATATTGATTTGGACTGTCATATTCAGTGGGTTGTATGCATAGCTGCTGGCAAACTCAAGCAAATTGTGATTGACGTATGGCGAAGAAACTGGCTGGCTCCAGAGGAAATGTCCCCAGGCATAGATAAAATGTGGAATTTCTTTCCCAATCCTCTCATTGCCTCTTATTCTCCTTGTGCCTTGTTTTCTTTATTTTGTTCTTATTTTTTTGTTTACTTGGTAGAATTATTATTATTATTATGTTTTTTTACATTTATAGAGCTATTTCTACCTGATCTGACCTAAATGACTTGTATAGTCGGGTTGATTTAGTTCATATAAATATATTTAAAGGTATTTCACCCCAAAATGAAAATGAAAAATGTACTCACCCTCAAGTTGCTCCAAACCTTTATGAATTTCTTGCTTCTGTTGAACACAAAAGAAGATATGATGGGGTCCATTGACTTCCATATAACTTTTTCTCCGTACTATGGAAGTCAATGGGACCCATCAACTGTTTGGTTACCCATATTCTTCAAAATATCTTCCTTTGTGTTCAGCAGAAGAAATAAATTCATAAAGGTTTGGAACAACTGGGGGTGAGTAAATGATGACAGAATGTTCATTTTTGTATATCAGAGTAGATATATATTGAAGTATATCTTTAGATTGTGAAATTGTTTACAGTAAAGTTTTTTTATCAGTTTACTAGCTATTTACAGTTCCTCTCAATGTCCATCTCTGTCTTTTCAAATTTTTCTTTCTTCATTCTTGTGATTTCTGTCATTCACTTGGTGTGCTCTGCGTGTCTAGACTGATAAAGTTTTCTCTACTCAGCTGAAGAAGCATTTTTTTTCTTGTATCCTATCATTACGGAATGAAAAACATGTACAAGCTTTAAAATTTGAATAGCACGAAGACCTCAGAGGTAGCCAAGGCATTTATGTAGACCTTGGAGGCAATCACAGGAGGTTGACTTGTGGTTAAACCCATTGGGATTCTCTTCCTAAATTTGGAAGATGTTATAAATTACATCTGGAATCAAAACCAGGTTTTGATTTTAATTAATCCTGCCCTAATCTGTCAGCACGTGTTATGTCGGATCTTTTTTGCCTACCAGAAACCGTTCTTGTCCAATTTACCAGATCCTTCATTTAAAAATGGAATACAATTGAATCTGAGCCACAGTTTTTTTTTAGTCCACAGTTCAAAGTTTTAGCCTAAATAGGTAATCGCTAGGTAAATAAGAGTAACAAAGTACAGCAAACTATTTGCGCAACAAACTAGTGTTCTTATAATTATGACAATACATTAAATTAATAGATAAGAAATACCAGTTCCCTTTCGAAAGGGAACTCGCGCTGCGTCAGCTCGACGCTACGGGGAACGCCTCCAGCGTGACTGGTGCCTGAAATCACAATCAAAAAAATGTCAATCCTATTGACCGGCGACAGCCTATGATGTCATCAAGGTGCGACCAGGAAGTATATAAGGGCGCCTTGCCAACATGACAGTATCTTTTCGTCTTCAGGGACTGTTTTGCCTGTCTTCACGTGAAACGTCTACAAGAAGGATAACAATGAAGTGTGCTGAGAAGCAACGCCACTTCTGCAGGTGTGTTTTGAACGTGTACCAGGTAGCTTGCGCTTTGGATACACACACACACTTTGCGTTTTGCGTCTGGGAGAAGAGCATGCACGAGAGGTTTGTGAACCTCTTGCGAAAGTATTTGCGAGCGTTTTCCTCTGGAAAGCTCCGCTCTCGGCTGGACCTCCTCTCGAGGGGAGAGGTTTCAGCATCTGGGAATGGCCACGCTCGAGCTGAGGCTGAGCGGCGTCTAAACACCATGTGCTTCCCAGATGGATCTGGCTCATCGCTTGGAGACAGATATGGTTCTCGAGGACG
This sequence comes from Romanogobio albipinnatus, assembly GCA_023566225.1. Classification (NCBI taxonomy): domain Eukaryota; kingdom Metazoa; phylum Chordata; class Actinopteri; order Cypriniformes; family Gobionidae; genus Romanogobio; species Romanogobio albipinnatus. Next base: position 33,566,057 of record CM042251.1, read on the forward strand.
ATCCAGATCGCGAGAGGCGGACCTCGGAGGAGGAGCTGGATTTATGTTCCTCCTCCTCGTCTGCTGCTCTTCCACTCGAGCAGAGGATGGGTGAGTCAGTTAAAGATGCTGAAGCTTCTCAAACCATCCTGTCCCATGTACGGGGAGTTGCTGGAGGTCATGGAACGCGCTGCGGGTAGACTGCAGCTGCCTTGGCGGAGCGTGAGGAGAAAGGCTGAGCGTCCAAACAGTTCGGACGATCGGTTTCTCTCCGCCCATGACCTCCCAACTCCTGGGAGTCTTCCATTCCTTCCAGATCTCCATCAGTAAATCTCGAGGGGATGGAAGAAACCATACTCAGCCCTGCATCCGTCGACATCGGCGAGCTAAATTTCGCTGATGTCAAGGGACTGCCTAGGCTGGGTATGTGTCGGTGCCGCCCGTGGACGAGATGTTATGTTTATCTCGCCTCTGGGCGGCCGGCGACACTGAGGGCTCCCATCCTGCCGGTCTCGCTGAATGGCAGGGCGTACATGTCAGTGGGTCGCGCTGCAGCGGCTTCGCACACCACAGCGGTGTTGCAGGCTTACCAGGCGGACCTGTTGAGGGACCTCAATCAGGGGGAGGGACCCCCTGAGGCGGTAGTCGAGTCGCGCCGGACCGCGGTTTACGCTCTCCGGGCCACCGAACAAATAGCGCCGATGGCGGCGATGGTGGCCAAAGAGAGACATCTGTGGTTAAGCTGTTTGGACATCGGGGAGAAAGAGAAGTCCTTTCTCCTTGATGCCCCGGTTTCGCCATCCGAACTTTTCAGCACCTCCGTAGAGGCGGTGGTGGGAGGGTTCGGAGAGGCGAAGGCACGCTCGGCGGCATTCAGAACATGCATCCCGCTGAGGTCCGGGACCGCGCCCAGGCAGTCGGGTGTCCCCGGCCCGTCCCGTCCCAGTCTGAGGGCTGGAGACGGGAATAGCGAGTCAGCGCCGCCTCTCGAGCACCCCCGCCGCGGAGGACTGGGGCGCAGGGGAGGCGGGACACCCGCAACAGGAAGAGGAAGGAAGCCGGGGCTGCTAACCGAAAAGAACCAGCACAGGCAGCGGACTCCGCCCTATAGGACGCGCAGATGAGGGCTGCCTTTTTTCCCTTCCTCTTGTATTTCCCCTGGGCGCTTTACATCAGGACGGTGGGCCTGTGTTGAGCGGAAAATGTGAAGATTCTGACGGCCTGCCTGGTTTGTTTGTTGAAAGCGCCCCCCCTCAGGATGGCGGGTGGATACTAGCTCGACGGCTGGTTTGAAACACAGCGTGGAGCGATTGGTGAGTCCCCCTCTATGAGGGTAAAACATTTTCAAAACTACGTTTTTCAGGACTTCTGTACCTTCGCTCTCCTGAGAGGTTATTTGGGGAAATTTGGAACGTCGCTGGATTTCGCAGGGCCTGCAGCTCCCCGTGAGTAAGCTAAGAACGATCTTCTTTGCAACATTATGTGGTTGTGTGTGAATGCCTCACTTTTGCTAGTAGAGTTTTGCTGCCTCTCCGTGTAAATTTTCCCCACTAATGTGGGTAACTAAATTGCGCTCTTGCCCGAGGGCTTGTAGTGTCGGGGGCGAGCTGTGTCTTTCCTAGCGTAAAAAGTGTGAAGTAGCTGAAGACCGGGTATGCGTTCATGCATGAGCTGTAGTGAGATCCACTCCCAGCTCTGCGGGGCTTTGGGGAAGGGGTTTTTCGGGGCCTCATTGTGTAATATTAGAGGTGATAATATTTCTTTCCCGAGCCCTGAGTGGATCTATTACGTACTTACGTCGCACCACTTGGCCTAGGCTCCCTGGTCCCCAGTTTCGGTAACGGAGCGTAGCACGGGCTGCTATCAGGCAATCTGCACGGGGCTTCCCTGTGGGATTCGCTGTGGAGTGGTAGGCCCCACGAGGTCTCCTCTGAGGGCACGCGCCTGTCTCGTGGTTTCTGGATGAGTCCAGTCACGGAGCAGAGGGCTGTGATGGAGGAATGCCCGACCTTTTGCAGGTGGTAGGCCCGCTAGGCCTCCCTGATGAAGCGAGTCCCTGGTCTTCCCAGCTACCTCGAGGGCTAGCACGACTGCAATCAGGTATCAGGCCCGGGCAGTCGGCACAGGTTGCCAGGTGGAGGCCCCTCTCGGCCTCCCTGGGGAACGAGTTCCCTGGGCGGGAACGCACAACTGGCTTCACGCTGACAGCTAGTGATCAGGCGCCGGTCTCTGGCCGTTCGCGAGACCTGAAGGCGGTGTCCTTGCCCTAGCATGACGAGACGCTGCTGCTGCTATGCGGTCCCCACAGGAGGGGACCTTCATAGTCTGTCTACGACATGGTTACCTACCGGGCAGGCTGATGAGCTCCTCTCAAAGCGAGGGTCTGTTATGAGCTTACAGCCGCCTGGCGCTGATCCATTGGTTGTAGGCCCCACGGGGCCTCCCTGATACGATTAGCCTGTAAGGCCTTTGGCCTCCTAAGCACGTTTTAAAGTAAGTGCTTGGTAGATCTGAGGATTGAGCGGCTTGACTCCCCACGCTAGCAAGGGTTTGAAAGCACTTCGCTGAGCGCTGCTCTCCGGGATAACCCGTCTCTGAGGTCCGGCTAGTCGGTGACACTGCCTTTCTTGCAGCACCCTAGCGGGATGTCTCTTCGGAGGCGAGTACCAGAGGCTCTGTACTGTACAGACAGGGTTGACCGTATTACGTGTCCCATAGCAGACTGGGTCACCTGGTCAGGTCTCCCTGGTGGCATTCCGTGAGAACCTCCCGAATAGTGACTGGCACGGGTTCCCTCGTAGTTCCCCTGCCACGTTCCCTTAAAGGAACCCCTTCTGTCGAATGGGTTGGTTCCAGGCCTTTAAGCAAGGCCTGGGAAGGACCTCATGTGTGTGAAGGTTTCCTTCTCAGGCGATAGCTTGGGCTTTGACCATAGGGAGCGCTATCACTGACAGCCTAATGTGACCAGAAGGGGAGTGGTTCAAGCATTTCAGTTGAATTTGCTTGTCCTGACAGTTGTCACTGCCAGTGGGCATGCACTCCCGTCGGCATGGCGGCATGGGTATATCGTTCCCCGTAGCGTCGAGCTGACGCAGCGCGAGTTCCCTTTCGAAAGGGAACGTCTCAGGTTACGAATGTAACCATTGTTCCCTGAGAACAGGGAACGAGACGCTGCGTCACTTTGCCATGCCGCAGGGCCTGCCTGCCTGCCTGCCTGCCGAAAACAGTCCCTTCAGACGATTAGATGCTGTCATGTTGGCAAGGCGCCCTTATATACTTCCTGGTCACACCTTGATGACATCATAGGCTGTCGCCGGTCAATGGGATTGACCTTTTTTGATTGTGATTTCAGGCACCAGTCACGCTGGAGGCGTTCCCCGTAGCGTCGAGCTGACGCAGCGTCTCGTTCCCTGTTCTCAGGGAACAATGATTACATTCGTAACCTGAGACGTTTTCTGTCACTTTAATCTCTATTGACAATGGTTACTAATACTTATACTTACGATGCACAATAAGTTACACGCCCATATACTACAGTTATTGATTAATACAGTAAAATTGGGGTAACTTTGTGGTATTAGCTAATTTTTCAAATGTAGTGTTTGTGGACTTGTGAATTATCTCAGCAATGGCTTGTGGCAACCTGTGTGTGCTTGAGTAAACATATTTGACATGCTTATCAATATCTATAGAGCTTGAGTTTGTCTCCTCTGGATTTTCTGAATGCTCCTTCATTTCCTACTTGACTAGAACATGTGGTTCTGGATATTACATTTGAGTTTGTTGCATTGCAATGCTAAATAGCAGCAAAGTGCTCTTTTTCTTAAATAGATCGGTTGTGTAGGCAGTAAAGTTTCAGTGGAATTTTCTTCAAGCTTCTAAATTAGTTTTAGTAAGCATATCAACCCTTGTTTGACACTAATAAAATGACAAAATTTGAAGATTGAATTTATTATATTCCTGTGTCTTTTAGATTTGCGTGAAGCTAACCAAGTGGAAAATGCAGTCCAAAGGGAAATAACCAATTAAAATGAGTTTAAGCACAAAGCTTGAAACCTCTGCTCTGCATGCTATCATTTGGATAGGCTTTGCTTAAAGAAATGAATATTAGCTACAGCAAATGTTAATTACATGTAAAGGAAGCTTATTTCAAAATAAACTTACGCCTTGAAATGTTTTGGCTTCATTGTCTAACAGCTGAAGCAACAACATGTTCAACTGGTTTGTAGGTGTTTGGGTGTAATTGTGTAGGTGGGTGCACATATTTGATATTTATTTTTAAGTGGCTTTGAAGGTTTAATGAGGGTAAAAACAACTAAAGTGAGAGTTAAGGGATTGCTGTTGAAATTGGCGTAATTTAGTAGGAGCTGCAACTTGGCACAATTGTTTGTTTATGTGGGAAAATAACGCTGCCGTGATTTCAGACATGAAAATTGCCACGTTTCTTAAGCAATATCCCAACTGTGCATTCTGAGCCTGATAGGCATCTTCATTATATGCAGGTATTTTTGAGAGTATTGTATAGTGAGGCTGAATTATTTAGCGGTGCGACTGTACATCCTTCACTACCGCAGGGTCCAAGGGGCAACACGTTGAGCACAAGATCTGCAAGAGTTGTATATTTATCCGAGAGCGAATTCAGTTTCAATCTACTCTAAACATTATTTCAAAACACTTCCAACTGGTTCTGGAGTGTCCGACCCCAGTTTGAGGTGATGTCTCGCTGTTAAGACAGAGTTTGAGTTTCGTGCATTAACTTGTATAAATAAACCTTGCTGGTTTCGGAGTGGTATTACTGAACAGTTACCCCTTGCAAAATTTCAACAAGGAGCCCCCCAAAGGCTCTCCAGGGCTTTTAGCCCTTGTCCCAGCTACTTATAAAGAGTGTCAGTTTCTTATCCTGAATCTATAGCCGTTCAAACATACAAATCCTCACGGACCTCCAGTTGGTCCCAGCTATCATCACGTAAATGGATGTTCGTGAACGTTTTTATAAGGTTTGTTGAAACAATCCAAACATATAACATGGTTACCCCCTACATCAATATGAATGTGAGAAGAGAGACATATTTGAGCTCTCTGACACTTCAGTACAGTCAAATAGGTAGCATACTTTGGTTTAGGCCAGTTATATGGTCTATAATAACAAGCTATAGTAGCTTTTCCATCGTCAGTCATCACTAAATGACTAATGACAGTTGAGCACTATAAATCGTATTTTCATCACCCTGCCTTCAGTGGAGAACATTATCTTTAAATTTTGAATTCAGCCTTGGGATTTGTTTTACAGACCTTTCGGCTCTTAGTGAGGAAGACAAAAGTCTGTGTTTAATTTTTATATTCTGTTTTAAATTGACAGTATAACAGCCCATTAGCCAGCTCATGTTGCATTTAGGCTCGGGTTATAATCACTAACGTGCTGCTCGAGTCTCTGCTGTAATTTTAAACCTACCTCTGTGCAGACAACAAGGCTCATCTATGATTCACATTACTTTAAAAGAGTCTGCCCTGGGTTATTTTCTTTTCGGTGAATAGGGGAATTTCAGTCCCACACAGCAGACAGTTTTTGTAACATTTAGAGTAAAATGTAATTTTCAAATTCAATATTTTACCATTCTACATTATTTCATGTGAAGGTTTCCATTGCTTTCATCTGGCCAAAAGTTTTGGCAGTGACACATTTTGTTTCGCAAAGTTTGCTGCTTCAGTATTTGTAGATTGTATTCTCTCATCTTTCTATGGTATACTGGAAAACAATGATAAGCATTTGTATGGCCTTTATTGGCAAAAACATTCAATACCCCATGCAATTTGCTCTGACATCCTGGATATCAGCTTTTGGGCCAAATCCTGACGGATACTGATCTATTTTTGCCCTATTAGTGCTCAGAGTTGATCACAATTTGTGGGCTTCTGCTTGTCCTGCCTTTGTGGATTGACCACAGGTTCTCTATGGGATTAAGTTGCCTGGCCACGTATCCAAAATTTCAATGTTATGCTCTCCGAGCCACTTCATTATCATTCTTGCCTTGTTGACATAGTCCTCCATCATGCTGGAAAATTCATGGATCATCACCAAATTGCTCATGGATCATTGGGAGAAGTTGCTTTTGCAGGACGTTTTGATACCCTTCTTCATTCATGGCAGTGTTTTTGGGCAGAATTGTGAGAGAGGTGGCCCACGCCCTTGGATGAAAAGCAATCCCACACATAAATGATCTCAGGATGCTTTACTGTTGTCATTACACAGGACTCATGATAGCATTCAGCTTTTCTTCTCTGGACAATCGAATTTCCAGAAGTCCCAAACAGTCGGAAGGGGGCTTCATCAGATAAAATAACTTGCGCCAAATCTTCTGCTGTCCAATCTTTTTATTTCCTACAGAAATTCAGTCTGTCCTTGATGTTTTTCTTGGAGAGAAGTGTCTTCTTTGCTGCCCTTCTTGACACCAGTCCAAAATTCTTGGCCTCACTATGCATGCAGATTCACTCACACCCACCTTCTACCAATATCGAACAAGCTCTGCAATGGTGGTGACACAGTTCTATTGATGACTCCTCAGGAGGAGATGGTTCTGGTGCTTGCGGGAGACTCTAGGATGCCCTGAAGCCTTCTTCAATGTAGTTGAACCTATCTCCTTGAAGTTTTTGATGATCCGGTAAATGGTTATTTTAGGTGCAATATTCTTTGCAGCAATTTCCTTGCATGTGAGGCCATTTTGATGCCATTTTTAGCTGGTCTTTTAGTGCCAGGGCCAAAAAAAAAAAAACAGTAACATTTGGATTTTTGTGATAGTTGGTTTGATCAATGATGTCTTTTGAAATTATTTAAAATGCAGCTAATCATGTATGTAAATTAACAACTGAAGTAGCAAACTTGTCTGGTCTGGGACAGATTCTGACCACATTTAAAGGGGTGTTCGTTCACCCCAAAATACAAATTCTGTCATAATGTACTCACCTTTATGTTGTTCCAAACCTGTATGACCTTCTTTCTTCTGCAGAACAGAATATTCAGAAGATTTTATTCTAAATATTTGAACAACATGGTATCTTATTTAATACCCATAAATTGAATATGGCTACCACAAAAAGATGCTATCCAAAACTATCCAGATTTCTATGCAATGTGAAACATGATGTTTAATTCCAGGTGCAATGACCTATTTGTCATTCTAAAGACAAGTTTAGCTTTGAGTCCACAGCACATGAAAGGAGAAGGACTTGTACAAGCAAACCTCCTGTTGTTTCATTACCCAGTCAATGTATCCAGATGTGATTAGTCGCCGCCCGCAGGTCATTGCGTAATTAATGATGTTCTTGGGAGAGTTTGTTACTGCTTTGGTCTGTTTCTGCCTCTTCCTACCTCTCACTGTGTCTTTCTCAGTATCTCTCTTGACAGTCCCGAAAGGTCTGTTTACCCAATAAACCCATAATTTACTTTGAAACGAGGCATCTGAAAGGTCGTCATGGAGACGGGTTCTTCAGAGACAGCAAGACGGGAAGGAAGAAATCCTGGTTTTTAATAAACTTCACAGTCAGTACAATCAGCGTAGGACAGCAGACCCACAAACCCAAAAACAAGGGTTTCCTTGACTTACAGTGGCTTCAATGAATGCACATTGTTCTCTGGTCAGTGAAAGATCTCCAAGGTCAGGTAATTCACAATGTATCCATCAATCAGCTTGTTTCCCCACTTCAAACAACCATTTCAAATAAAACAATAGCCTGGAATTTCATCAAAGATCCAAGCGTTGAAGGATTGTGGTCCATGTGATGTCCTCTATGATATATTGTACTCCAGTGAAGGCAGTTGGTGGTTTTCTTTTAGATGTTCTCTGTCCTCTACCTTCAGCTAATGATCGTAGCATTTATTTACTCGCTTTGTGTCCATGTGACATTAATTTTAGAGGTCAAAGATTAATCATGCAACAGTCTACACAACACAATGGATTTGTAAAGGTGTAATTTTCTCTCATCTTGAAGAGATTTTAAACTAACCATAGGGTCGATAAATGGTTTTATACTCCTGAACTTTGGTTGAAAATTCTATAAGTAATTGTTTGATACCCAGTATTTCTCTATAAACTTGTCTCCTGAGGTAATCATGGCAGTTTTTGTGGGAGGACGTTTGAGTAGAGCTAATCGTCTTATTCTTGTAAGTGAATTATGATGTGACATTACTCAAAAGATATACTTAGTCAGGTTTAATCTACTCCGACTGACACTCCAAGAATTATGATACATAAATGTCAAGGTTTATTTTTATTTAATTAAATGAGTAGTAAATCTATTTTTCTCTCTCACACTGTCCAAGCCTCTGTCAAGGTTAAATAAGAGAAAAAATGGGTAACACTTTAGTATGGGGAACGCATATTCATTATTAACTACAAATTTTGCCTCAACTCCTAAATTACTGCTTATTATTAGTTAGTAAGGTAGTTTTTGTAGTGGGTAGGATTAAGGGATGTAGAATAAGGTCATGCAGAATAATACATTAATATATGTGCTTTATAAGTACTAATAAACAGCCAAAATCCTAGTAATATGCTTGCTAATAAGCAACTAGTAAATAGCAAGAATTTATAAATTACAATCTTTGTCATCTTTCAACCCATCTGATTTGTGTGTTGAAAGGCTGTTTTGTCCATGAGGTGAGAGTGCGACAGGCCTTACTGTATTCAACACTTGCGTGTTTTGAGACATTTTCAGCTCTTAAACGTGAGCGGTTATTCCAGGTGGGAGGAAATTATAGGGAATAAATCCATGGAAATCCCCTCAGTTCCTTTTCAAAGGATACCACTTAAAAATGTGTGTTTGTCTCTGTACATGCCAAGACATTGAACTGAAAGAATATCTTTATTCAACATTCAGACGTTTGAGGTTGAAAAGTAAAAAATCTCATAAATATAATATGAGTTGGCTGTTAAAATGCTGAGATGAGTTTGTTATAATCACATATGTATTTTAAAGTACCTAGGCTGATTCACCTAGAAGATTTTCTAAATGATTATTATTAGTATTTTTTTATGCGTCTTCAAAATGTCCTAAAATTAAAACTTTAATAGCAGGTAATAATTATATAAACTTGCTCAATAATCATTTTGAGCATGTATACTGCATGGACAGTTATCTTGCTAGAAATTTCCAGTTCCACAAAGTTGAGTTCATGTTTTTATAAATGACTTTTTTCCTGGCAAACTTGAATGCAGTATGAGGAAAAATTTAAACTAACAGAATGCTATTGGAATCAATCAGTCACCACAAAATAACACATTAAAAGGAATATACTGTTTATAGCAATGCTTCCATGTGTCTCTCCTTGAGCCTCATGTAGTCCACAGCATGTTCCATCAGTAGGACCTGACCTCTGTTTCTCTAGCTCCGCCTCCTGAATGATTGACATGCATTCTGTGTTTGTGTATTTGGTAGTTTGCTATGATCTACACATCACTTGTCCTAGCTGGTAATTGAAGTTTATCTCATAGCCACTGTGGAATCGTCAGTAGCATGTTGTTTCAGTCAGCGCTCATGTTAGAAATCAAAATACCCGTCTGTCTTTGTTAACTTGATTGACAGGTCAGAAAGACCCTGGTCCATTAAAGGGGGAGCAGATGGTTAGTAAGGTAGTTGTTAAGTTTAGGTATTGGGTAGGAATAAGGGATGTAGAACATGATCATGCTGAATAAGGCATTAATATGTGCTTTATAAGTATTAAAAAACAGCCAATATCCTACTAATATGCATGGTAATAAGCAACTAGTTAATAGTGAGAATTGGACCATAAATTAAAGTGTTACCAAAGTTTTTTATTAATTTTGGGGTCAGATTATAGCATCACTGAAAGCTTCGACACAAGGGTATGCCATTTTGGCTGCTCACTTATGTTTTGCCCAAGCATCACTGAGATTGTTTATGGAAATAGTCTTTATCTAAGTTCTCCCCATCTCATATCTTCACCCTTAACTGAGCGTTGCATCAAATGTGGAGACTCTTTCAAACCAATGTGCCACTGTTGCTTTAAATGCTTTTATCTCGACCTACGTGCTATAAAACACAGACAAAACACTTCTTTGCCATGTGCCATATCTCTAAAGAGCCATTGTTTCATCATAGAGATGAAATGAGAATATGGAATTATCTTGGATATTTTCCATAATATACTGATAAAAAGTCTAGATAAATTGCAATATTTGTAAACAAACAAACACATTATGTAAAAAGGTTCACATGTTAAAAAAAAATCTAAATGTGTGTGTTCATGTTTTTCTATCCCGTTGTGGGGACTTCAACCTGAATGCACACTGACTCATGTCACTAAATTGAGGTCCCAATGAGGAAACAAGCAAACAAGCAAAACAAATTTTTGAAATGTAAAACTTCAGGAAATTTTGTGATGGGTATCTTTTAGGGGTAGGGTTAGTGTAAGGGGATAGAATATACAGTTTGTACAGTATAAAAACCATTACGCCTATAGAGAGTCCCCACAAAGATAGTAAACCAGTGTGTGTGTGTGTGTGTGTGTGTGCACGCATACATGTTTCAGTTTTAGCCTGATATCTGTTTCAGTTGCATCAGTTACTTAGGGTTCAGTTTTGATACCTAGTGCACCAGTATGATGTCCGGGGATCTGGTGGTGTTGTGGTGCTTATATGGGCAAGTTTGAATCTGGCTTATTTCACATCTATATTTCCTCATGCTTTCATGTTTTAAGTCTCCTGAGGGAGGGGCAGGTTGACGTTAGCCAGCTTCACTTCCTCTGAATGGTTCATTGAAGTATGACAGCTGCAATTTAGCATTGGTTGAAAGTACAAATAACATGAGTCAGAGCAAATCATACATGCACAATACACAATGCAGTCAGAACCCTCTTAATGTTATGTGAGGCCCCAGGTCGCACCACCTCTACAAGGCCACACCTAAATGTGGGCCCCAGGTCAGGCACATCTCCCTGCCAGCCCGCCCACAAGAAGCAAACCCCCCTGGGCTTCATATCTAAACTAAAAACCTTCACCATTCCAGATCAGCAGAGACACATGTTTACCAAGCTGTCAAGATTGTTCAGGGAGAAATATTTCAAGGGTGGTGGATTGGATTATGTTCAGGCTGCAAACGTTTAGATTTTTATGCCTTTGTATTAATACAGGTGTTGTATAATAGATATCTGGTACAAATGGCGAAACACAAAATGTAGGGCCATTAATTTTTGTTTATTTTATAAAAAATCTGTATTATTATTATTTCTGTGACAAGCTTCACTTCCAATGAGCACATTATTACATTAATTACTGTACATTACTGTAATTTTAAAATGCTAATACATGCTAAAATGGTGTAAAAATGATATATAATTATATAAAGTTTTAAATATTGCACTGACAGAGATGTACTTGTGAAGAATATGTAGCCTAACCCAGACATGTAGTCTGTCTGCAAGAAGGTGAAGATCATATTCCCAAATACAGGATAACCCTTGCGATAATTACTAGGGTTAACAGGTTAACACAGTCAATATGTTGTGTTAGAGGACTCTCTTAAACAAAGTCTCTCAGTCTTCTCTGCTCAGAATCAGATTTTTTATAGTAATTAGTTTTGGCTTCCTACCTCCTTTAAAGTCTTGTTGATTGAAAAAAAATGGGCCCGTTCATAGAAACAATCTTGCTTTATACTACAGTGAGAGAAATCTGATTTATGAGAAGTTCATCCATCAGGGGGTCTACAAAAAGATATTTCCTGTTAGAACTCACAGTGACAGATGAAAGAAGGAAGTTCTTTTCCTTCCCAGGATGAAAGCGCTTCCCTATCTCCGATAGCCGATAGCCCCTCAGCAAAGGGAGTAGACGTCCACATCCGCAATCAGCCTATTAGCACTCTTTAAATCTGGAATCTTCAGCCCTCCACAGTCCTCTTTAGGGAGAACCGGCACTTCCTTAGACCTGCTCACCCCAGCTGAGGTTCAGATGCCTTAGGAAACAGGTCTTTAGTTTGGCTTTGGGGAAATACAGCCTGTTCAGCATATGGGGATTTGGATTAGAGAGGGGTTTGGGGTCATTTCCCTTTCAATAACCGCTTTTTCAATTTTATTAGCTGACAGGTCTGAGAATGGGATTGACAATGTTTCCTGTGAGCAAATGCATTCACTTACTGTGTTAAAAGCATTGGGGTGCCCATTAAAAAGTACTTTCACTTACAATCGGAATGAATAAACATGTTGCCCGTCGATACACAAAAATCATTGTTTAACAATTTAGTTATTTTCCTCAAATTTAATTGGCCGATCAAGACCGAACGCTTGAACAGCCAATCAGAATCTTTTAGACTTTAAAGACCTTGGTCATTTAAGTTCAGCAGATGAGACAACTATAACACACATTTATAATGAATGTTATTGTGGATTGGTGTGGACACTATTTAGTTACTGTTATATCATGGTCTGAACGGGCCTTGGTCTATTTTTGCTCCGTCAACAAACATAGTTCCAAAATAAAGTCAAAGCTTGATCAACTGCCATGTGTCAAACGCTGTGTGAAAAACACACAGTTGTAGCGTTACTGAATGAACAGGGTTTTTGAATGAATTGGTTGCACACATGATTCAATGACTCACTCAAAAGGACTTAAATATTTAAAAAAATTTAGCAGTGGAAATGTAGCTAGCTAAAACTAGCTAATTAATTTTAGTTTACTGTGTAATTAGAATAATCATTAAGACTATAGTTATAGGTAACACTTGACTTAATAGGGAAAACTGTGTCTAAAATGCCAAGTTTCCCAGTATCATAATCACACTTACACATATTGTGTATAGTAGGAGTACATTACAGTACTGTTATTAAAGGGTAACTAAACCCTAAACCAACTTTTTTTAGTTAATGATCTGCAAGACTGGGGCTTTATTAATGCTGTCCATTGATTCGAGTAAATGTTTTGACATTTGGGTATAAAGGGTTTTAATTCTATAATATATGGTGTAAAACCGTCTGAGTACTGCCCTCTTAAGGTTGAACGGTGGCTACTGCAGTTTAATTTTCCTATTGGACGTTGTGGGTCATCGTGACGTAGGATGGTTCTTCCAACGGCTCACTACCCACACCCCTGACACAAGCTCCACGCCCTCAGAATTGTTTTCCCCAATCACATGATGAGACCGGCTTCACTCCAGTATGAACTGTCATGTTACATGAAGTAGAAACATTATGAATGAAACTTACTTGACACATGCTTTAACATTGTAATTAAGAAAATGCGGTTAAATAATGCAGTTGTCAGTACACGTCAGGCTTTTCTTGCGATAGTATTGCCGCCCCCGTCATTTGTACAGAAGATAATTTTCATACATGAGATGCACTTTCAAACCCTGACACACAAGTGGTTGCCACGGTAACGAACAACAATACCGTAACGTGCTGGCGTATATAGTCTCACTTTTATTTGAGGAAATCTGTTTATAATAGGCTATTAGGTTTGAACTTACTGGTCCTGCGCTGCTTATTGATTCAGTTAATTTGAATGAAAATCCATTGTATGTGTCTGATCTATTTTTAGTGGCATTCAGTATAAGGATTTGACTGTTCATAGATTAGGTCAGTTCTCTTGCGCTGCTGCTTCACTAGCATCGTCGGCATCGGGAGTTAACGCAGTTTGAGCCAGCGGCTCGCATTGATAAGGCTCTGTGTCTGTGTCTACAGACAATTCACCCTCCTCCACTTCAGGTGAAGGTGGGGGAGAATGGCCGCTCTGTTGCAAAGCTACTGCCGTCACTCCAGTAATTCTCCATCTTTGCGACTCGCGAGTCAGACAGCTGTCTATCAATCCCTCACTGCGGGTCTCAGGTGCATGTCCTCCGCTCAGTCCCGTCCTCGGTTCATCCCCTCTGTCTCCGCTGGACTCTGCCCACTTTACCAGCATTTTTCAAATATTGCCAGTGGGTGGAGTTAAGCTCTGAGCTGGGGATTAGTTACCCTTTTACTTATTATTTTTACAATCCACACCTGTCCTGGACTCAGTTTCCCTTGATCCTCCTTGTCTCACACCTAAACTCACTCCGTCATCATCTCTCCCGCGCTCCCCGGATTCCCTGCACCTGGTCTTCGTCGTTTTCACTCCCTTCATATTGGACTCATTTCCCTGCACTCCTTGTCCATTGTTTATTTTTGTTATTATTACTTATGGTGTTTGGTTGTTGTTTTTGTTCCCATGTCTAATAAACCCGTCTCTTGTTGGAAGTCTGATTATGCCTCATCCCTGCTGCAACCTACATCTGTGACAATTATAGCAAACGGTTCTCTTTTTCACGTGATTTCCTCCCCAGCCCCTCAACTGAAGAGACTAATAGTACGACCCTTGCCCGGTCAAGGGCACCGAGTTAGTAACGGTGAAGGGTTAAAATTCTTGTTGCCTCTGGGGGCATTCGGGATATTTTTTTTGGGCATGTGTTGGGATATTTGCAATTTGCTGTTTGTTCTAGATACAAGGTCTCTCTATAAACATTGTGATGCCGTATGAGATGGGGATGCCGTAATAAATGCAGTATATTAAATACATATTTAGTATATATAAGAGTGGACAAACCCTCCCTGTGAAACATCACATAGAGAGGCCAGTTAAATCATGAGCTAAGTCTGGTTTTATTTATTTATTTTATCTTTCTCGTTTATCTTCATGAACAAGAGGCCAAACATATAGATTTAGACTGAGACAGAAGCTCATAATCAAATCAAATGAAAGAGGCCTAGTGGAATTGATTTCATACATTGAACATAAATAAAACAAAATGACAGGTCAAATAAACATCAATAGGGTGGAGACCTTGAATTAATAAGAGTATGGTTAGGGAACTGGAAAATATTCCTGACTTTTAGACCCCACTCTATCTGCAAAACAGCAGTGTGGAATTAGATTGACTTTCGAATGAACTTGAAAACTGTGGGTGTGTGTCTGTGTGTGAGTGTTAGTTGTTTTCATGTTTTTGAGTATCCCAAGGCAATTCTATTAACCGAAAGACTCATAAACATAATTAAAGACACATTGAGTGTCTTTCAGAAGAACTGCTCTCAGACACTAAAATTTGATCAAAGTCTGCCACTTTAAATGTCTGTCTTTTGACCTTGTCTTTCTCTTTCCACTTTCTTCATGTCTGTTGATCCCTCTCGCTTATCATTTCAGTAATCCAGTTTTATTCCTTATCTGTCTGTCTGCTTCCGTTATCTTCTTTCCATACATGCTTTTAACCCTTCAACTTTCTAAGTAGCTCTTTAAAGGTCCCGTTCTTCGTGATCCCATTGTTCAAACTTTAGTTAGTGTGTAATGTTGCTGTTAGAGCATAAATAATACCTGTAAAATTATAAAGCTCAAAGTTCAATGCCAAGCGAGATATTTTATTTAACAGAAGTTCCCTTTCAAAGCCTACAGCGAACGGCTGGCTTAGACTACATCCTGGTACTTCCTTCATAAATGACGTCAGTAGAACAGTAGAACAGACTAACCTCCGGCCACAAGAATACGCGGAAAAGGGGGCGTGGTCTTGTTGCTGTCCCACGTGGAGAAGAGGACGTGTTGCGTGGAGAAAAGAAATTGTTGCGTTTGAGTGTGTTTGTCGCCATGTCGTCGAGATGCTGTTATTTCCATCCCGGAGTCAAATCACCTTTGTTTGGCTTTCCCAGGGATGCTGTAGAGATCATTAAGCGCATATATCTCCCGTTAAGAGGCGTGACCTTTCCATGTGCGCTAAGCTGCTGTCGAATTACAACACAGGAACCGTGCCAGTTTCGCTAGCTGCAGTCAAATCACAACACGGGAACCGCTGGCACAATCAGAACTCGTTACGTATTTCTGAAGGAGGGACTTCATAGAATAAAGGAAGTCATCAGCCGTTTTTAGGACAGTGAAAACAGCGGTGTACAGATAAGTAAATTGTGTTAAAAATACTGTTTTCTTTTACACGCGAAACATGAACACGTTATATTGCACACTGTAAACACAATCAAAGCTTCAAAAAAACACGAAGAACGGGACCTTTAAAAGTATTAGTATGTGCAAAATTGAGAATGGACTCCCCCTCATTTCATTCCAAACCTCTATGACAGAAATGTTGGTCTCTTTTTTTCCCCATGCAATTATAATAAATGGGGACTGAAGTTTTTAAGCTTCTATAAGGACACAAAAAGCAGTGCATATGACTCAAACTATACTCTTCTGAAGTGATATGATAACTTTGTGTGATGAACTCAAACTTGTGTCATCACTCAATAGTGATCTGCCCTTCCAATGTATTAGCTAATTAGCATCAACTATTAGCTATCCATAGTTTTCAGTCACGTGACTGTCACGGAGCCTTGGAGGGCAAAACCGCCATAGAACTCCATAGAACTACAGCACTAGACTGTCAAATTTCCATCTTAAAACAAAAATATATGAACAAGATGCACGTTTTGGGCACTTATGATCCATATACAGCACCTGCTGCAGTAGTGAAAAACACTATAGGGTGAGCTGCACCAATAAGGATTCAATTAAGCAAAGTTGAAAGGATTTGTTGATATGGGTTTTATTTTAAATCGAGTTGTTGCACCACTTCATTTTAAACACAGATTAATTACGCAGTAAAACGTTATAGAGCTGATAAAGCAGCAGACGGAGGGTGAACTCACAACAGGCTAAAGGATCCTTAGTGCAACCCACCCTTAAAGTGCCTTAATGAACTAAAACAGTGATATTAAAAGATCAAATTCAGTTTACACCTTTTTGATGATGCATACTATATACAGGCGAGTAGATGAGGCAAGAAGATGAACGAAACGTGTTTTCTTTATAATGTTTCGATGGGGAAAACGCCTAACGAGAAACCTTGTGCACTAATATTCTGTGTTCGTCTGCTTTCTTGTACAAAGTATGCAACATCAATAAGGTGTATATTGAATTTGGTATTTTAATATCACTGTCTTACCGCATTAATACTGACTACAAACCTGGTAAAACTGACTAGCGGGCAATGGAGGAGAGCTTTGTTTTGCCCTCCAGGTGGGCGTTCCTATAAGCGTGTGACGACACGTGAAAACTATGGATTAGCTTCAATTTCAGTATGTTTCATTATAGTTCATATGAACCATTTTTATGACTCTTTTATGGTGTGTTTTGGAGATGAAAGCTTGCTGTGGCGAGAAGCGAGGCCGAGGGACCATGAGGGCGGGACGAGGCGGCGCTCATCAGGGAGGCGTTTTATTATGTGTATGCTGCAGTCGACCGTGAGGGGCTTACACAAAATAAAACGTAAATAAAACATAACACAAAATCCAGGCCTGGTCCTCTCTCGTCCCTCACTGTCGTCGCTCCTCCTTTATACTCCCTCACTCCTCCGCGAGAGCCGAGATCGCTGCAGCGCGTCCCATCCCACCCTCACGGTCCCTCGGCCTCGCTGCTCGCCACACCTGCATTTTCATTATATCTAAAAGAATGGTCAAGATATTCCAGAAAAATACACATTTAATGAATACAAGAAAGTTATAGGGGTTTGGAAATTACAGTAAAGTGCCCCTATTATGCTATTTTAAAGGCTCCTGATTTTGTTTTGGAGGTCTCCAATAACAGGTTTACATGCATCAAAGGTCAAGAAATGAATTAGCTTATTAGCATCACCACAATGTTCAATGATTCTCAAACAACTCGGATGAATCAGTCTCTCTAAATCCCTCCTTTCCGTGAGACTGACGTGAGAAAAAACGGCCATTACTATGAACTTCAGCTCCATGCGGAGGTTTCCTAAAGCTCAGCGATTGTACACACTGTAAAGACAGTAATGATGGTGTTGATTTTACCATATCAATCCGAGCGTGAGTCCGATGATGACTCACATTGGAAGAACTAGTTATTCAACCCGAACCCGACTTGAGCAGGATGTTTATTTACTCAAAGTAGTAAGAACGACAGACAATCTGCATTAATAGACAGTTTTAGGTAATAGTGGCCCACAGCTGATTTTCAGTAGTATTTCAGTAAGACACTAATAACATGAGTTAGCCAGTTAGCCGTTAACTTACACAAAATAAAACACAAAACTACATATTTTGAACACCCGGTAAAAACTAAATACATCAATAATTAATACTATTTACAGGTTGTGATTCTGAGTAGCAAGCCGGTCCAAATATACTGCGTTTTGCGAATCTCGATTTGAATTCTGAGATTTGAGAAGCAGTCGTCACTAAAATTATGTATTTGAAGTCGGGACAAGTTATGTAAATATAATTTCTAGTGATGTAGAACTGTCACGCATGTAAGATTCGAACAAAAAACAACTTGTTAAGGCGGCTCAGAGTCGATTCTTTCTTTTGGGAGACAATAGCTTTATTTATCGTGCACTTTCGACTTTACAACTTTGCTGAATGTTTACATTCACAAACAGCTATATTACACACTGCATGAAAGGCAATTTTCAAACAAACATAATAGGGGCACTTAAAAGCAAGTAAATAATTACAGAATTATTCATTTTCGGCTGAATTATTCCTTTTTTATATATATATTTAAATACATTCAAAGGAACAATTCAGAAAAAAATGCATAATTTTGTCATTATTCACTGACCTTTTTTAGATTTTTTATTTTATTTATTGTCAATGTGGTACTGAATTCAACCAGCATCCAGTGGTATATGTGTGTGTATCCACTTATTGAAGGATCTGCCTGCATCTGTGTGTGTTGGGAAGCTGCCATTTTTCAGCCTAAAGCAACCAGAGAGCATTAAAATGAAAAACACATTTTGTCATTGGGTGTGTATGACTGGAGGGCCAACTCACACACGCTGAATAAATCAGAAGGTCAAGACCATTACGAGGGCAACTCCCCATGGAGCAACCCAACACACACGCAAACACACTCAGGATATCTGTCATAAGTCATTGACACTGCATACTTTGATTAATCATATAATCCAATTTCTCTCATATCACGATTCACTGAAGCAGTGCATCTTTCTCTGATTTTGGTCATATATGTGGTCTGTTTAATCCTGTTCCAGCTGCCTGACTTCACTCTGTGGTGGAAAGAAATTCAACAGAGAGATTGAAATCATGAGCTTTATAACGGTTCAACATACACTATAGTTCAAAAGTTAGGCGAGTTTTCTTTTTTAAGAAATAAATACGTTTATTCAGCAAGGACAGATTAATCTTAACTGTCACTGTCCTGCTAGCGGGACGCTTGGCGCTCTTTTTTTATCGCCTTTTTTATAACACATATTTGAGTAATTATCATAAATTAGGTATCATTCATATCATATTTTTGGTATTACGTCTAAAGAAAATCTCATGGGAACTTTTGTGATATCAACTTCAAATTTGGAACACATCTTGGGTAGACATATGGTTTTGATTTTACAGTCATTGTAGAGTAAATATGTTTTGTAAAATATTTTATATAAAATAATAAATATTTAGTACTGGACATTTAGTTTACAGTAAATTTAAACTTCCATGACTTTTTCATTCTTTGTTTGAAGTGCTTTAAATATCTGCTGAGTGTCTTCTTTAAAACAAGATCAAACATAGGTCTGTATTCCAAAGCATTCTTGAATTACCACCATTTCTCAAATTCTCAAAAAGGGGAGTGACAGTTAAGGGGTTACATTGATCAAAAATGATGGTAGTAGAGATGTTTATAATGTTACAAATAAACGCCATTCTTTTAAACTTTCTTTTCAAAGAATCCTGAAAAAAGGTAGTGCGGTTTCCACAAAATATCAAGCAGCACAACTGTTTTCAACATTGATAATAAAACATTTGTCTTGAGTACCAAATCATCATATTAGAATGGTTTCTGAAGGATAATGTGACACTAAAGACTGGAGTAATGATGCTGAAAAATACTCTTTGCCATCACATGTATGTAATAAATGTATTAAAATAGAAAGCAGTTATTTGAAATTGTAATAGTATTTCACAGTATTGAGGTTTTATGTTATTTTTTATTCAAACAAATGTAACCTTGGTGAGCATAAGAGACTTCTTTAAAAAACATTACCAAATATATCGCTTCTAAAAAATTCAAATCATTCAGGCTGGTTTGTGAACTTGATCGACAAATTCATTGAAAAATAATTTGAATGATTAATTCACAAAATGGCTTGTGAGCTATAGGGCAAGTGTCTTGATTATTAGTAAATAACAAATACCCTTTTCTCACACAAAACTATCTTATGGAAGTCTTGGATTCTAATGCACATGGTGCTTTTTTTGTCTGTTTTGAGGAAATTATGGCAGAATTTTCATTTTGGTTGTTCTTAATTAGCTTAACCAGCTTCACCAATAAATTCCAAAGTATTAAAGTTTGCAGCACATCTTCCCATGCAGTTTGTGTTTTATGTGAATATGAAAGGTGTGTCAAATCATGTAGACTTTCTAATTGCTTGTGTGTTTGTAGAGTTATGGCAGCTGAACAGGACGTGGCTGTTCCAGGCCGAAGAGGGGCGTCTGCCACACTACAGTATGTTACTGGACGAGACTCAGGAAAGGCTAATCGTCGGTGGAAAAGACATCCTGTACTCTCTCAATCTGGAGCGCATCACTGCCCCTCACAAAGAGGTACATGCATTTACGTACATGTTCTCAAGATTTGGGCAACATGTCTGTCCAGCGTTGTCATCTGAGAGTGTGTGTGTGTGTGCACGTGTGGTACAGTTTATCAGCTCATCTGGCATTTGAGTGTCTGTTGCTAAATAAATCTTAGCATAACTACACACATACTTATTAAATCGTTAAAATCAGCACTCATGCAAATAGAACACAGAGATGGATTGCAACCATCTGCTCCCTTACAATTCACGGATATTTACTAATCCTTGTGCCTGTTTTACAGTTGTTGCATCGAAACTGTTTGTTTATGTTGCACTTATTGTCGTGGATGCAGCCTCACACGAAAGTAGACATTTTTGGCTTTCGAATTCATTGTAAAAATACAAACACAGATGTATGTGTAAATTAATTCCAAACTAAAGTGTCTGATCGCATACAAATGTCGCATTTCGGCTCCTGGTGGCAGTCGCTTGGAACTTTCAAAATGGTTGTGAAGCAGCTGTTCCTCTCTGCTTATTCACCATGGTAAAATGAATATACTGTATCCACACAAGCCAAATGACCACCGATTTGTTTGAAAGATAATTTTTCTAGGGATAATCAACATGAATATGTATGTAAGAATTCTAAAACAATCATTACGGACATAATTATTCATATCCACATATTTATAATGTTTATAACGATTTAGTGCAAACATATTGGTCATTTTTACCTCACACTCATAGTTTTAATAAGAATACATCACATTGGTCAAGCAGTTGCATACAATCTTTAAACAATTCCTGTGTTCTACAACGAATGATCTGATGAATGATCTTCAAAATAACTTGATACTATAACGTTTATAATAGATGCAAGTTGATGAGGCTACCATGAACATAAATCTGCATATAAAAGATAAAATAGGGGCTTCCTCCTCCTCCTCCTGTCTAGTTGGTTAGCTATGCCTGTCTTTTGTGATCAGATTAAGTTAGGGGCCATATCTTCATTGTGATTGGTTGATCAGAGACCAATCAGTGACCAGGCATTACTTATATTATAAAAACATAACATTTTATTGGTTTTAAAGGAACACTCCACTATTTAAAATATTTTTTTCTCATTTTCCGACTCCCCTAGAGTTAAACAGTTGAGTTTTACGGTTTTCGAATCCAACCGTCCTTCGGATGAGACGTTAAACCGAGGTCCTGACTCTCTGTGGTCATTAAAAATCCCAGGATGTCCTTCGATAAAGAGTAGGGGTGTAACCCCGGCATCCTGGCCAAATTTGCCCATTGGCCCTCTCCATCGTGGCCTCCTAATCATCCCCATATATACAGATTGGCTTCATCACTCTGTCTCCTCTCCACCAATCAGCTGGTGTGTGGTGGGCGTTCTGGCGCAATATGGCTGCCGTCGCATCATCCAGGTGGATGCTGCACATTGGTGGTGGTTGAGGAGATTCCCCCTTCTATATGTAAAGCGCTTTGAGTGCCTAGAAAAGCGCTATATAAATGTAACAAATTATTCAGCCGAACTCCGAGTCTGGCAGTAGCACTTTTAGCATTGCTTAGCATAGATCATTGAATCTGATTAGACCGTTAGCATCTCACTCAAAAATGATCAAGGAACTTTGAGCCGTCCCATGAGTGCAGCGGCAAAATGATATTACACAGTGCCTGAAAATAGTCCCCAGTGCTCCCTGTGTAAGCAGGTTATCACGCTGGTTATCTTGACGGAAGTTAGCCTGTGTAATATCATTGTGCCGCTGCACTCATGGGATGGCTCAAAGCTCTTGATTATTACGCTAGAATGAGAGTATAGTTCCTAGCCATATTGGCCTAGAAAATCACAACTTTTCATTTTCCGTCGTCTTAGTACACGATGTAACTACAGACGAGTCAAGTTTTAAATAGGAAAAATATGGAAACTCTTTAGTCATTTTTGAGTGAGATGCTAACGGTCTAATCAGATTTAATGATCTATGCTAAGCTATGCTAAAAGTGCTACCACCAGACCCGGAGATCGGCTGAATGGATTGGAAAACGGTAAAACTCAACTGTTTAACTCTAGGGGAGTCGGAGAATGAACCTATTTTCAAAAATAGTGGTGTGTTCCTTTTACCAAAAACCATGTGACGTCTATTCCAATGGCTGCAGGGTCTGAAGGGGTTAAGTAGAGAAATACTTAGTGGACTTGGAAATGCCTGTTTTATAATTATTATAATAAAGCTAGGATTATAATTAGTGGGTTGTAAAGAGTTATAATTAAACTGTAGTGGACTTGCATTTGGAAGACGCTTTATCTAAAGTGACATTGCAATCAAATCAAGGTATAGCTACATTTTATCAGTTCATGCATTCCCTGGGAATCAAACCCATGACCCTGGAATGTGGGAATAAAGACAGCTTTTTCATGGAACCACAGGTCAAAAAATATAACTGTGACAGTTTATAGCCAAGTAGAGCAAAAGCATTTCTGTGCCAGAACAACATTACCAGAACTAATCTGCCCGTCTCTCTGTTTTAGATTCACTGGGCGAACTCGGAGGAGCAGGTGGAGGATTGTTTAATGCAGGGCAGAGAGAAGGTAAATCTGTTATGCATCCTATATATGTGACAGAGTGGTATCCTGTTACATGACTACAATCTTTGATGAATTTAAAAACATTCTTAAAGCTTTTTTCCCTCTATCTCTTTATCTTCCTCTTTGTCCCTCTCTCTTAGCCGGAGTGTGCAAACTACATTAAGCTGGTGCAGCATTATAACAGCACCCACCTGTTAGCATGTGGAACTGGAGCCTTCAGCCCAATGTGTGCCTATATCAGAGTGGGTCAGGGAACACAGGTAAATCTTATATACTAGGAAGTTGGCATGTGCCGGTATCAAATATTCATGTTGCGATTAATTGCTGAAGCTTTTATCACGGTATACGGTATTATCACGATATTTAAATTTGTTGCAAAAAAAGTGTTGTCATACCATAACCGGTTAAAAAACTTTCTTATAACAAAAAGAACCAAACATTTAAATACAATAAAGCAATACACAAAAATGTGAAAAGTAAACAAATATTTAAAACAAAAGAATTATAGAGATCAATAATACTTTACAATAAGGTCTCACTAGTTAATGCATTAACATTAACAAAGAGCGAATAACAACATTTTTACAGTTATTATTCTTAGATAATGTTAGTTAAAAAAAGCAACTGTTAGTTAGTGTAAGCTCAGGTCCATTAAATAATAGTTACAACTTTTTGATTTTAATAATTTGTTACTAAATGCTGAAATTTACATTTAACTAAGATTAATAAATGCTTTGGAAGTATTTTTCATTGTCAGTTTGTTAATGAATGAACTAATGTTAAATAATAGTCTTATTGTAAAGTGTGTGACTGAACAACACAGAATCAGAACATATTCAAACAATATATAGGGCATGTCATTTATTCATGTTTTCCAGATTAAAATATAAAATGTTTAAGTTTGAAAACGAATACCCTTAAGTATTTAAGTATTATGTATTTGGTGATGTGATGAGCACCGTAGCGAATACTGAAAACTGAATGGCAGCGTGAGTCTGCTTTGTTTATGAGCATTACCGGAGAAACGGCTGCCTTCGATCAGCACCCTCTGCTGTCAGAGAGTGAATGTGTTTTCATTCAGTGCGTCTCCTTCACTCGTTCCGCCATGTGCTGCTCATGCACGTTGGGTTTGTTTACATCAGTACACGTTCCTCTTTGACGTGTTGTTCACTTTAAACGGTTGATGGGTAAAGTATTCTTAAAATGCATTCTAAAAATCGGAATAATTTATAATAAATAATTATTCCCGGTATTTTGAAGTGTCCATGGTAACAATATTGTGCTTGTTCATTATTGCGATACATCGTATTACCGTATACCAGCACATGTAAGAAATCTTAAGAATCTCGCTCTTGTCTCCTTGTCATCTCACTAACACGCCAGTGGGCGGGGCCAAAGTTGCAATGATGGAGTAGCCATTGATTTTCTGTCTCTGTTTCCCCAACTATTTCCTGTCATTCTCTCCAGTATCTCTCTAATTAGGAGGCAAAATCCTATCAAAACTAATGCAAACGTGACAGAAAGTAGTTCTGACAGCGCTTTCTTTCTGAAGCGACTTTAACACTCTCTTCAACTGCCTGGTCTCCAAAGAGACAGACAGAGTTTGTTTTAGTGTGTATGACAGGAATTTATCATTTAGCATTCTCACTCAGGATTTATCATTCTCACTCTGTTAGACTCTTTTCACAACAAATCGTTCTCTGGGCTTCGTTACAATAAAAGTTGTTTTTAGACTTACAAGGAAGTTTTCAGTTTTGAAACATATAGGATATTCTTATAATATGAAAATGTATTTCCCAGTTCATGACCCCTTTAAAAAATATTGAAATGTGATTAATTGCAATACATTACAATGGCACATTGTGTAATTCATTTAATATTTTGAATTAACTTAACCCTGAAACATTGGGATTTATATTTAATATTTAAGCAAGTTTTTGGCAATGTGTTATGAATGATTGATTCTCTGAAAACAATTCTAATTACACAATTTTTTAATTAATCTTATTTTAAAGATGTTATCAGCAAATTAGAATATTCCTGAAAGATCATGTGACACTGAAGACTGGAGTAATGGTGCTGAAAATTCAGCTTTACCATCACAGGGATAAATTACATTTTAAAATATGTTAAAATAGAACACAGTTATCTTAATTAGTAATAATATTTCGCAATATTACTGTGTTTACTGGATTTTTTATTAAATTAATGCTGACTTGATGGTGGGCATAAGAGAATGTTTGGATACATTGTAATTTATATTGTGGCCACGAATTAAGAATTAGTTCACTCATTTTACTAATTTGTTCCCTTGTTTTGCTTCAACTTTAAACAAGGGAACAAATTATAATGTGGCAACAATGTAGTAATACGATGGAATGGATTAGTAAATCGTGGCCATGGGGCTCTGTCATTTGAAAAACACTCTGGCCTCTTTTATTATTGAAACCTTTTTTGTTTTTCAAAGTTAGAAGGTGAATGAACACAATGGCATTGGCATGTTTTAAAACCATAATGCAAGTCACAGTTGTTGACAACAAATGCCTTAGTGACCACAGCGTCTTTGAAGGTTTTTATTGTATCGGATGCAGACTGAGGTCGTCGAAAGTGCTCTGGTGTCGCCTTGTCCTTCTATACACTTTCTGACTTATATTCCAGAAAACATGTCTTGAGGAGGTCCTGTTTGCCTTCTGAGGAATGTGTCGTAGTGACTCACAGATTAATTGTGTCCAGTGTTGTGCTGTTGTTTGTCACCAGAGACTCTGCTGGAAACTACCCCTGTAGTCTGCGACTGTCACTCTCACTGTGTTCCACACATGAGGGAGTCATACAGAGACTCTTATGATAATTGAAACCAGTCAGAGTGGTAACAAGTTAAAGCATTTAACATCTAAAGACACTAAAACATTGATCATGTTATGAGTTCTGAAATATTTGATTGTAAAAAGATCCAGATGCTGTGTGTCACCGTGAGGTTTAGGAGCACATTTCAGTTTGGAGGGCTGTTTGATAACATAATGGCTGGTATTCAGCTTGCTGAAAAGTTTGCATTTGAAAGGAAAGAAATACATAAAGCATATGGAATTGTATTATCGTTTAAGGAATGTTAAAAATCTGGTGGTTTAGAGAATAAGAATGTGACCTATGGCTTCACTGCTGTGTGGAAAAGTTGAAGGTTTTTATGCTTCGCATGAAACTTGCTAATATTAAAGGGGCACTCCAGCGCTGGGAAGATAAATGTGTATTTAAAATGTGTCATTTATGTAGTAGAAATGTGAAATTATATTTTAATTTGGTGCCTTCTAGACTGAGAAAAGACAGAAAATGTATTTTTGTCTCATGTGGATGAAAGGCAACAACTCCCAGAATGCACTTGCCTCGCTGCCCTACGAGGCCACTCCCTACACCGCCCCCAGCATCGTTTTGATCTTCATAATAATACAATAATTTCGTTCAATTAGAGAATAAACACTACAATTAAAAACTGAACGTGTCTTTTCAATAAAGTGTGAGTGAGCCGAACGAAAGTCACAGGACAAACGCAGCAGGAGTCAGATCTCATTCAGCACGAGACGGAAGTAAGAGCTAAGCAGAGCTGAGGTAAGCGCGGCTGTCATTCTCAGCGCGTTTCCAGTCTGGCACGTTTTCTGATCGCATATGTAAGCTAAACTTTCATAGGAATTCATTGAATAGTTGAAACACTCACTTTGCTCTGCATCGCTCCGTTATGAATGCCCGAGGCCGAGCCGAGCGCATTTACATTCTGTGAGTGAGATCCCTATGGGCGGGTTGATAACATGCGAAACAGCTCCTTCTACTGGCTGTAGTTTTTAGCCTCTGGCCAAAAATTCCTCAGATGACGCAAAATGACGATATTTGCATCATCTGAGGATTTTTTCCAGAAATAAAATGCATAATTCTCTCGTCTCAGGGGGATATGAGGGGGGAAAGTACCTTAATTCAAATATACTACGGGTTTCTACTGATACAAAGCTTAATGCTAAATCACTGAAGTTACCCTTTAATACATCATATATTGTTAATTTGTACTTTGTCTTTTTATTTTCAGATCTATTTTATGTCCACACCAGTGTTAACTCAACAAACTAAAATTTAAAAAAATGTTTTTGTAAATTTAAATAAAGCTGAAATAACAATATAAATATTATATTTATAAATACTTTTTTAACTTACAAGACCTAAACTTAGAATTGCCTTAAATATTTGAAGTACTGAAATGAATAAAAACTGAAATGAAAATAAATTAAACCTAAATGAAAATATATATAAAAAGACTAAAATATGGCAAAATTACTAAAGTAAGTGACACTGGTCGACAGATCCTTAATTTAAAGGTCCCATGGCATGGTATTTTTTCTATTATTTTATAATGTTTCCTGTGTTGTACTTATATTGTTAGTATGATTTTTACATCAAAAAATGTCATAATTTAGAAATAAAAGGCATTTTTTCTATACTGTTATTACCCCTCTGGCTGCATGCCCTGTTTCAAGGGGTGTGTCTGCTGTGAGACTTCTGTGAAAACGGCCACTGTTGTGATTGGCTGACATCTTTGCATTTGAAATGAGTGTTAGATTATGTTGCGGAGGGGGCGTGGTTTAGCAAGGCACTGCACGCACACACTGCATGCATGAGAGAGAGAGACTGACTGGGCACTCGTGAACCACGGAGAGCTGGAGGAAGTTTTATTGTACTGAGTTGTTGAGAGCGTTGTGCTGTTAGCGCAAGCTTATTTGTAGCTGAGAGATTCTGAATGAACAGTCCCAGTCACGTCGACTCTGTCTTCTTCCACCTTATTCTACGAACTTTGTAACACATGTACTGCACCATTACAGCCATCGAGATGAACGAATCGTCAAAGTGTGGATTATAGCATTATTTTATGATCTATTCCTATCACATGAAAAGCTGCAGTGATGAGCATTGAGTAGACAGACAGTCTGTTGATCGCGTGAATGCAGTGATCTCGTCATTGCAACGGGTTTTCTCTCACAAAATGCTTTCACCACAACTAACAGCAAACAGGACGTCGATATGAATACAGTAAGAGCATCGCTGTGCTGCATAACAGCGTCATTCCTTATAATGGCAGTTTGGGCAAGTGTGCAGATACACTCGCGACGTGTGATTGACAGCTCCGGACATTATAAAGAGTGTTATTTGATCGCTCTCTGTAGTTTAATCACTTAAAAAACGGATATGTTTCATGCTACTAACAGAAACGATCATTTTAGTCACTAGCTTGATTCACTGATGCATTATGCTTAGGGCATCAAGACAGCGATCATTAAACAATCTAGAATGAAAGTCTGAGTGAACTTGAATGATTAGCTACACATCAGAAATCACTGATCACAGATCAGGCATTAATGAACACTGTTACTCATTGTTTGTCGCGGTGCAGTCGAATCCATATCATAAAGTCTGTTTGTAAAGCCTGTGCTGACATTAACTGAATTCATTTTCTCCGAATGCTCTGGGCGGGCAAAGCAGAGGAAGGGGAGGTAACCTTTCCTGGTATGATGTCATAACAGGAAAATTCAAGATCAGCTCGTCTGAGCTCTCATTTTCTCAAAAGTAGAGAAAGACAGCCAGAACTCGGTTTACACCCATGACAAATTCTAGCCATTTGGGGACCATATACAGGCTAGGGAAACTCATATTAATGTTAAAAAAACTCATAAAATGATATTTTCATGCCATGGGATATTTAGTAAAAATATAATATTCTTCATTAGCATAGAAAATAAGTCTAACATTTTCTTTACGGAGGTTTGAAATTTGTTAATGGCAGTTAAACTTTGTCACACTTTGTCTCTCTCTCTCTCTCTCTCTCTCTCTCTCTCTCTCTCTCTCTCTCTCTCTCTCTCTCTCTCTCTCTCTCTCTCTCTCTCTCTCTCTCTCTCTCTGTCTCTCTTTACCCAACAATTTCCTGTCATTCTCTCCAGTATCTCTCTAATTAGGAGGCAAAATCCTTTCAATACTAATGTAAAAGTGACAGAAAGTAGTTCTGACAGCGCTTTCTTTCTGAAGCGACTTTAACACTCTCTTCAGCTGTCTGGTCTCCAGAGTGACAGACAGAGTTTGTTTTAGTGTGTATTACAGGAAGTTTTATCATTCTCACTCTGTTAAAATCTCCAACCAAACATCCAGACAAGCGAAAACAAACATCTCCATCCTCCCAAGAGAGCCCCAGTCAAATTGCAGAGTGGCTAATCACAGAGAAGTGAGGAACAAGCTAGAAGAAAATAGCAAAGAGGAAACTTATATTTGAAGGAAACTGAGAATCTGGATTTTCTCCGGTCCCGCATTGTGGCAGTCAGCCTTCAGACTTTATTTCCCTCTACACAGTTTCTGGCAGGTTTCAGAACAGAGACTTATGAAATCCATTACAATTTTTCCCAAGTTCCATTATAATTTTTCTGGACTCAGTTTGAATGGTTACATTTAATAAAAAAAGCATTAATTGAAATCATGAAATGTATACAATTTAACATCAATTTATTTAAAGTTTAACAAAAAGTATATTTTTTAGGGCAAAAATATATCAAATTGAAATGTTCTGTTTTAATTTTCTATTTTGAGATTCTATTTTAATGGTTTAATTTAGTTGTAACAATCAAAAAACATGTCTAATTAATTGGATTAAAAAACAACTTCAAACCACTTTAGGACAATTTATGGAATTTTGTGTTTTATTTTTGCTGGATTTATGTTTAATACTAAATTATTAACCAAAAATTTAATGCATAAATCATTATCAATTTAAATAATCTTTTAAAATGTAATACAATTAAAATTTCATAGCTTTTTTGCAGATAAAGTGCTGCACAAAATATAAAAATACATATATATAACATGGGACAAAACTTGTGATTTATTCTTTAAATAAAGTTTTCTGAATTATTATTATTATTATTATTATTATTTATTATTATTATTATTATTATTATTATTATTATTATTATTATTATTATTATTATTATTATTATTATTATTATTATTATTATTATTATTATTATTGTTGTTGTTGTTACTTTGACAACTACATTCTACACTGTACATTAGTAATATATTTCTGTCACAATTTCTTCAAATTAAACCAAACTTTTACTTAGACTGCAAATACCTTTGAGTTTCTTTATTTTTACATAATATAATATAATATAATATAATATAATATAATATAATATAATATAATATAATATAATATAATATAATATAATATAATATAATATAATATAATATAATATAATATAATATTAAGGTATAATAAGGTGAAATGCTAATGAAGTGACTCTCAGAGTAGCTCTGGAGATGGAGTTCATGTCGAGTGTCCTGCAGATGTCGAAAACCTGTGCTTGAGTATATGTAAACAAAACCGTGCATTTCATCCACACAGAGGCACAGAATATGCAGACTTCATATTTAAAAAGTCTTGTGCGGTTTAATATTCACAGACACTAGTCCATATAGTGATTTGATTAGGTGTACAACCCTACTTTTGAATTATTCATCCATAACATTTTTTAAATGACTGGATTCAGTGGTTCCATCCGCATTTCCCACATCACAGAAATCATAGGTTCCTTTCATTCCCTCATTCGTGCTTTTTATCTCAACCAGGTTCAGAGATCAGAACTCATGGCTGGGAATAGGAAGCACTTCTGGCTCCCTGACCCTCCGGCAGAGGTGAAGGAGAGAGCCACAGGCGTTGTGGGAGCCATAGGCAGGAGATCAGAGAGGGTTTAATTAGAGGAGACAGGCTTCAGCGGGGTGCCTGATAACTCCAACACTGGAGCTGCAGGCCGCCAGCACACGCCTCAGTCTGGAACAGCTACACCCTAAACACTCATAGACATTAATGAGATGCATACGAGGCACATATGCATTTGAGCACATAAGAGATGGGCTTAGCATTCATATATACACACTACGACCAAGATGGATACAGATACCTGCACAATTATACACATACTCTGCCCTGGAGTGCTGGGATGATATGATGCAGATGTAGCTATGATGACAGCAAAGACTGATAAAGCTACTGAGACACAGACCAGAACCGAAGAGAGAGCGGGTGAGAGGAGCATACACGTACATGCAGGCGAACGCCCCTGCACACATTCCTTCCCTAACATCAGGAATCTAAGCACCGTTTCGGCCCTTTGCACCCATACGCACATCACCTGACACATAACAGCACACGTTCCCCTCTCGCTGTCTTCTCTTACACCGGAACCCTGTGTTTTCTCATGGGCTTTACACATACTTATACTGTATACTGATACACCCACATCATACCTCATTAACACCTTGCCAGAATAAACACATAGAAATCTGTTTCAAAACCTGTTGAGCCTATTGAATATAATTAATAAAATATAACATAGACCTAATATAATATAATATTAATCACTGTTAAAGGGTTAGTTCACCCAAAAATGAAATTTCTGTCATTAATTACATACCCTCATGTCATTCCAAACCCGTAGGACCTTTAATCCTTTACCTTTTATCTTCGGAACACAAATTAAGATATTTTTGATAAAATCCGAGAGCTCTCTGACCCCTCCATAGACAGCAATTTAATTAACACTTTCAAGGCCCAGAAAGGTAGTAAAGACATTGTTCAATTAGTCCATATGACTACAGTGGTTCAACCTTAATTTTATGAAGCGAGGAGAAAACTTTTTGTGCGCCAAAACCAAACAAAAATAAAATAACGATTTTATTCAACAATTTCTTCTTGTCTGTGTCAGTCTTTTGTGCAGTTTACATTGGCCAGCTCCTCCTTCAGTATCACACGCATGGTAATGGTACCCGCACGCAATGGTAAACCGGCTTTCTGCCGTAGCTCTAGCGTAACTCGGAAGCACTGGACTGTATTTTACTTTGTAGGAGCGTAGGAGACTGACACAGACGTGAAAAAATGGTTGAATAAAGTCATTATATTTGTGTGTTAATTGCACACAACAAATATTCTTGATGCTTCATAAAATTAAGGTTGAACCACTGGAGTCACATGGACTATTTCAACAATGTTTTTAATACTTTTATGGGCCTTGAAGGTGTTAATTAGATTGCTGTCTATGGAGGGGTCCAAAAGCTCTTGGATTTCCTCAAAAATATCTTAATTTGTTTTCCGAAGATGAACGAAGGTCTTACGGGTTTGGAACGACATGAGCGTGAGTAATTAATTACATACATTTAATTTAAATGAAAATGTGTTCTAGTTAAAATTTAAATGAACATTATTTTATTAACATCTTTATATGTAATTGCAGAATAACTTACATTGTCTTTGAAATGTGGTAAATGTTTACTGCTGAATGTACGGACAAGCATTTATGGTAAACTAAAATATACTTTTAATGTACTTTTCTGAAACAGTCAGACTGACTTCGTTCACACGGATCTGCAAAATTGATTAAAAACGCTGTATTATGCATGCCAGGCCAGAAGTTGGTAATGTCACTTTGTAAAGAAAAACTCTACACCTAAAGATTGCATGTGCATGACGTTGCGGTTTTCCTAAAATCTTGTTTTTGTAGTTTACACAGAGACAATAACAGTATTGCTTTCAAAGACGTGCACTTTGAAACCAGTTTTTAAATGTTGGCGTTTTCAGGCCCCCAAAACACCAGAAGTACATACATACATTTTGAAAATAGTGATGTAAATACCCCCTCAATGTCTAGGTAGGGGGGATACAATCATGCTTAAATCTGAAGACAATAAACACACTACTGCAAAAATATCTTTGTTCTGTATTCTGTGTTCTTCAAGCCATCTCGAGCATTTTATATAAGTATATTTATAATGCAATACTAATTGACATAGCATTAATTACAGTATAGAATACTACAAAATAATATACTGTCTGCCTCATTTTGTGATAACTATGGAGTGAAAACAGTCTCAAAACCTTCCACAAATGCACGCGAGAGATCCACATGCACGCTCAACAATCCACAAATGCACGCGAGAGATCCACATGCACGCTCAACAATCCACAAATGCACGCGAGAGATCCACATGCACGCTCAACAATCCACAAATGCACGCGAGAGATCCACATGCACGCTCAACAATCCACAAATGCACGCGAGAGATCCACATGCACGCTCAACAATCCACAAATGCACGCGAGAGATCCACATACACGCTCAACAATCCACAAATGCACGCGAGAGATCCACATGCACGCTCAACAATCCACAAATGCACGCGAGAGATCCACATACACGCACCAATCCACAAATGCACGCGAGAGATCCACATGCACGAACCAATCCACAAATGCACGCGAGAGATCCACATGCACGAACCAATCCACAAATGCACGCGAGAGATCCACATGCACGAACCAATCCACAAATGCACGCGAGAGATCCACATGCACGAACCAATCCACAAACGCACGCGAGAGATCCACACACACACAAAGCAATTCACAAATGCACGCGAGAGATCCACACACACAAAGCAATTTACAAATGCACGCGAGAGATCCACACACACAAAGCAATTTACAAATGTACGCGAGATCCCCACACACACACACACACACACAGAGAGCAATCATGCATTATTCCTTTTGCTCACAATCCACAAATGCTTTATCTGTATTCTGTACCTGTAGTTTAATGCACAGTAAATCACGAGTCTTTTGCATTGTTGTTCTGCCTTAGAATATGCGCTTTTGTACCTGTGGAATCTTTTGAGACTGTCGTTCCGTGGCCTTGATTCACAAATGCACAGAAGCCTATCTGTAGCTGTCCAGCAAAGATGCGATACGGTGTCCTTCCTCCAGAGGGCGCTTACCGGCCTTCGCGCTGAATCTTCCAAAGGGCTAGATTCATTTCGTTTTCTGACTTGGCGAGACAACTGAAGTCTAAACATTTTTCACTAAATATCATATTCATAAATGCAAATACAGAGTAAAAACAAACCCTTTTTTTATTCTTCAACGTGAAATCTGAAAATATATAGCCATTCTGATAACAGGAAAGCATTAAAGTATTTAACATTATTTCTGTAAAGAGTTTTTTTAAAAGGATGAATGCTTTCTCATAATTTAACCAACAAAGTAAAATGAGTTTCTTTCTTCTGCTGAACACAAAGTAAGACGTTTTGAAGTGTCAGAAACCAAACGGTTAACAGAACCCATTGAATTCCATAGTAGAAAAAAATAAGTCAATGGCTACTGGCAACTGTCTGGTTTCCGACATTCTTCAAAATATGTTCATTTGTGTTCAGCAGAAGAAAGAAACTCATACAGGTTTAGAACATCTTGAGGTTGAGTAAATTATGTCAGAATTTCCATTTTTGGGTGAACTATGCCTTTTTCACCCAAATCTGTTTACCAACCTGTTTACACAGATGAAAAAAACATGTTTGACAATTGAACCATTAAATTTAAAGTGGTTTTCATGTTGTTTCTAATAAATGTTGCCTTGAATTGAACATATCATTCAGTCTCATTTTTTAGTTGTTTTAAATAATATACCCTTTTTCCACTTTTACAATTTAACTCTTAATAAAGCTTTTTAGTAAATGGACAGGTCAAAAAAAAGATGAACAACAACCGGTTCATCTGATTCACCACAAAAGGAGCGACTGAGGCAAATCACACGTTTAAACTTTTGCATGTAAGGGTTTGCTTGATAATTGTTTACTTTAGGGTAATACTTGTGGATTCTTTTAAAAGAAATCTTTTACTTTGTTGGTTAAATTATGAGAAAGCATTCATCCTTTTAAAAAAACTCTTTACAGAAATAATGTTAAAGACTTTAATGCTTTCCTGTTATCAGAATGGCTATATATTTTCAGATTTCACGTTGAAGAATAAAAAAAGGGTTTGTTTTTACTCTGTATTTGCATTTATGAATATGATATTTAGTGAAAAATGTTTAGACTTCAGTTGTCTCGCCAAGTCAGAAAACGAAATGAATCTAGCCCTTTGGAAGATTCAGCGCGAAGGCCGGTAAGCGCCCTCTGGAGGAAGGACACCGTATCGCATCTTTGCTGGACAGCTACAGATAGGCTTCTGTGCATTTGTGAATCAAGGCCACGGAACGACAGTCTCAAAAGATTCCACAGGTACAAAAGCGCATATTCTAAGGCAGAACAACAATGCAAAAGACTCGTGATTTACTGTGCATTAAACTACAGGTACAGAATACAGATAAAGCATTTGTGGATTGTGAGCAAAAGGAATAATGCATGATTGCTCTCTCTGTGTGTGTGTGTGTGTGGGGGGGGGGGGATCTCGCGTGCATTTGTAAATTGCTTTGTGTGTGTGGATCTCTCGCGTGCATTTGTGGATTTCTTTGTGTGTGTGTGTGTGGATCTCTCGCGTGCATTTGTGGATTGGTTCGTGCATGTGGATCTCTCGCGTGCATTTGTGGATTGGTTCGTGCATGTGGATCTCTCGCGTGCATTTGTGGATTGTTGAGCGTGCATGTGGATCTCTCGCGTGCATTTGTGGATTGTTGAGCGTGCATGTGGATCTCTCGCGTGCATTTGTGGATTGTTGAGCGTGCATGTGGATCTCTCGCGTGCATTTGTGGAAGGTTTTGAGACTGTTTTCACTCCATAGATAACTTCCATCTAAAGTGGCTTCGTATTTCAAACACTCGACTGACGTTATGAAGTGAGTTTGGAGTAAAAACATGTAACATTTTGCTTTTCAAAATCTCACAGCACTTACAGAGACCATTTACTGAACTGGTCAATCATCACTTTAGTCTGGCAATTGTACAACTAGATACAAGTTTATGTAACAATAACATGTTGACATGTTACATTTCTCACCTCCACTGAATCAATCGCATTCTTCTTCTGAGGTAAATTCAAGGCTTATTTATCACGGCAGATATTCCAAACTCGATGAGGAATGATGAACCTTGATGCTTTGTTTATCGAGGTGATGGGTGGATGATTGAACATGGATGATTACCGTGTGAATGGCCTGCGCAGTGTGTGGGTGTGGTCACATTAAAAATAATGAGGTCAGACGGGGAAGTTGGTTTCATACAGATTACATAAACAGAGAATATTTGTTTTTGATGTGACTTAATTTAACAGTAGACTTCAAGCTTTCTATAGACATATCTATCATGTCTGTGTGGCAAGTATTTGCTGAGTTTCGGTTCATTTTTGTAACGTGTTTCGGAAAGTATTTTAAGCCGATTTTACAGCTATTTGGGGACGGATTATCGACCCCAGAGGGTTAAAAGGCATAGGTAGCTCACTTGATTTTGGACCAGACCTTAAAGGAATAGTTCACCCAAAAATGAAAAATTGCCCATAATTTACTCACCCTC
Organism: Romanogobio albipinnatus; assembly: GCA_023566225.1. Lineage (NCBI taxonomy): Eukaryota > Metazoa > Chordata > Actinopteri > Cypriniformes > Gobionidae > Romanogobio > Romanogobio albipinnatus. Next base: position 33,602,522 of record CM042251.1, read on the forward strand.
AAGTCATCCTAGGTGTACATGACATTCTTCTTTCAGACAAATAAAATCTGAGTTATATTACAAAAGTCCAGGCTAATCCAAACATTAGAATTGGATTTATAGTTGCTCTGTTTTTGAAGTCCATAAAAAGTGCATCTGCCCAATATATGATTGAATATATGGAACAATTGTGGAAAGTTCCCCTGCCGATCGAAAGACTAACGCGACCAGGTAGGCTCGTCATGACGTCACATACGCATCTTGAGTTTCACTTTCAACATTCAACACTTTTCCATGGAAGGCGGTCGGCCGAAAGTTTACTTGATAAAGTTTTAAATATGGATATTTTTCTTACACAAAACGCGTCGATTCGCTTCAGAAGGCCTTTATTAACACCCCGGAGCCACGTAGAGCACGTTATTTGACGGACAGATGCACTTTTTATGGACTTCAAAAACAGATCAACTATAAATCCAATTCTAATGCTTGGATTAGCCTGGACTCTGAAATAAGAATGTCATATACACCTAGGATAACTTGAGGGTGACTAAATTATGGGCTAATTTTAATTTTTGGGTGAACTATCCCTTTAACGTACTAGTAATTCCACCAACACTATGAACCTTCAGTATTCTTCAGATATCAGTTTCATGTGATCTCTCACCTAACATTTCAATCCTCCTAACTATACGCAACACGATCGCTAAACCTCATTCAAATCTGAACCATGTGCTTGTGAGTTTCTATGTGTGCATGACTTAATCAGCCTTAAGGTGTGCTGATTATCATGTGAATCTTGTACCATTTCATCTCATCTACGCCACAAATGTTACTTCGGGCACATCATCTGGTTAAACAAGCGGATATGCACACCCACAACCATGTGTGTAAGCCACAAGGGTTGATGCTATCAGTCTGGTAATCACAAGACTGTGTTAAGTAATATTTGAACATTTACAAAGGACATTATGGCCCCTTGACGTATACCCTACGTAGACCACAGCCAACCTTTATGATTTATACCCATAATTCTCCCATGTAACAGCACGCTTCATAAAGTAAAACTGAAGTTATGGGTTTGGCTAAGGATTTATTTCCATTCCAGTTTTGTGTAAAGTTAGAGGAGCGAATGATCGGAAAAACGTCTACCTGCTGAAAGAGTAGAATGATCTAAAGACAGGAAATGATGGATGGACTGCTGTTACATGTCTGTTGTTTGTTTCTCCAGGATCACACATTGAGAGAACACATAAATCAAGCTTGTGAAAGCCTGTTCTGCGACACATGTTGCACAGCTTATACCGTCATCTTCTGGTTAAAAGTGAGCTTTGCAGTAACGGTAGAGAAAAAGTGATTCTTCAAAGGGCTTTTCATGTGAGGAAGGACTTGGATGTGTGCACTCAAATCTCATTTTACCCTTCATTGCTTTACCTGGATGGTATATTTCCCCTGAGACTGCAGGAAATGCAGTGAAGGCCTGTGTGTTTTATGATGAAAAGCCACTGTAATATACAGTGATACTGATGTGTTAATACATTATACTCAGTGATACAAATCGCCCGAAGGCTAACTGGCTATTTTTTTGTGGTGTTTTCTTCTTTCTTCTTGCTGCAGTGCTAAGAACTGCAGTGTCAGATTTCTGTTTTGTCTACCCTTCTAAAAATACCAGCTTAGACCAGCACGTCTTTCCTTGCTGTTAGCCAGCAAAACTACTGGAGCTAGTCGGCCAGCAGGATCTTTCTGTTGAAGCTGGTTTACCAATTCTTGCTGGTTAGGTTTTAAGAACGTAGAGGGGATGCCAGCATCTCGTGTGGGGGACCAGCATACCAAATACAATATATTCTGGTGACCAGATGGTATTTTAAGTGAGGATAGTGTCATGAGAAAAATATTTTGAGAAAAGTTTCTTCCAGATGGAGATATTTAAATTTTTTGGTGTTAAATTATTATTGTTTTTAATAATAATTTGGACCCACTTTATATTTAGGTGGCCTTAACTACTATGTACTAACATTTAAATTAATAACTTGATACAATGCACTTGTGTACATACATGTTTTTACATTGTACTTACATTTTAAAAAATATCTGCATGTAATTACATCTGTAATTCATTTATGTAGTTACATTTATAATTACACTGTTGACACTTCTCTTACACCTAACCCTACCCTTAAACTTACACATACCACCACACCTGTCCCTAACTTTACCCGTATCCCACCTCAATATCAGAAAAAGTGTATTTTAATACAATAGGAACACAATAAGTACATTGTACTTATTTTTGGATGTAAATACATCATAGTTAAGGCCACTTAATATAAAGTGTATATTAGGTGTGCAATCATTTATTACTAGTAGTAGTATATTAGAAACATTCACACTAAGGTTCAAAGGTTTGGGGTCCGTAAGATTAAAAAAAGGATATTAATACTTTTATTCAGCAAAAATGCATTAAATTTATCAAATAGATTTTAAGTAGCACACCAGGTTTGCATAAACTAAGTTTGCATAAACTTAGCCATTATGTTTAGACTGTGTTTTAAGAACTAATTTGACACACTAGCAATTAGTCATTTACTTATTAGTCTTACTTTTCTGATTCAAATTAGACCAATCTAACTTTTTATGCAACTGACTTAAAAAAGTTAAGAACAGTATTGAAGAAAAAAATAGACGACTAACTTAAAGACTAGTCTAAGCAGTTTATGCAACCGGCCCCTGTTTTCAACATTGATCATTAAAATAAATGGTTCTTGATCATCATCAGCATCTTATAATGAATTATGAAGGCTTATAGGATACTGACTGAACACTGTAGTAATGGCTGATGAAAATTATGCTTTTCCATAACAGAAATAAAATTAATTGAAGTAGAAAACAGTTATTTAAGTTGCAATAATATTTTGCATGAATTTTTGATTAAATAAATGCAGTCTTGGTGAGCATAAGAAAACTTTTGAACAATAATAGTTTGTTTATAACTTTACATGTGCTTTTTCTATTATATTTCGCATTTTGTAAAAATGGTAACATTTAATTTTAAGGTGACATAGTTACATGTTACTATATGTACTTACTATAGTAGTAACAGTAAATTATGCATAATTACAAGTAACTAACCCTAAAACAAACCCTAACCGTAACTCTATAGTAAGTACATGTAATTAATTCATATTAATCAGTACTTATTTAAATAAGTACAATGTAACAATGTCACCTTAACATAAAGTGTAACCGTAAAAAATACCAAGCTAGTCCACATAAGTTGGTAAATATGTGTTTGTGTGTGTTCCAGCAGGAGCAAGGGTTCAGGTTGGAGTCTGATCACATAGAGAGTGGCAAAGGAAGATGCCCATTCCATCCCAACAGCCCATTAGCATCCACTGTGTACCGTAAGTATTCATCCATTCTTTCGGCTTCAGTCCTCCGTCTTTTCATCTATTTGATATTCTCAGCCTTTGCCCTCCTTTCGTTTATAGCCAAATATCTTTCATTCCTTCTTGTCTTTATTTATCTAGCTTCCCTCTTCTCCTTTTCAGCGTGATGTTCAGAATGTGTGTATTCTTGCATTGCGAAAGGAAAGAGAGTGCATTTTGAGCCAGGGGCCACTGAGCACAAAAGCTCTTCAAAACACACTTCAGCTCGAATCCTTCAGAGCGCTCATTCACATGGCGACAGGGGATCTGATTGAGAGATGAATTTGATGACTTCCTTTCTGACAGCAGCTGCAGACTTTATTCAGCTGAGCTTTTAATTTAGACTCTCCCAGTCGGCAGCAGCATCAGGATCGTTCATTATAAAGAATGTTTAGATGCTAAATTGATATTGCCCTGTAGATCATTACTTCTTGACTTACTGCATGATTTATTACACACACTGGAGAAATAGAGGCAATTATTTACCAGTGTCTGCAGTGCCACCTAGTGGTGTCCAAATGTATGATAAACAGAAGACCAAAACTATTATGCATTAATGTTTAGGGATCACCATTGTCAGGAAATGTTGAGGTATAGGCCTACTATATTAAAATGTTGTGTGAAATCATAGTATTACTGAATTGATTTTGGACTTGCCTCTTTTGAGAGATAGTTAATAAAATTATCACTTTAGAATAGGGTACAATTCTCACTATTAATGGGTTAGTTAACCCAAAAATGAAAATAATGTAATTTATTACTCACCCTCATGCCGTTCCACACCCGTAAGACCTCCGTTCATCTTCAGAACACAAATTCAGATATGTTTGTTGAAATCCGATGGCTCAGTGAGGCCTGCATAGCCAGCAACGACATTTCCTCTCTCAAGATCCATTAATGTACTAAAAACATATTTAAATCAGTTCACGTGAGTACAGTGGTTCAATATTAATATTATAAAGCGATGAGAATATTTTTGGTGCGCCAAAAAAACGAAATAACGACTTGTATAGTGATAACCGATTTGAAAACACTGCTTCATGAATCTTCGGAGCGTTATGAATCAGCGTATCGACTCAGCAGTTCGGAACGCCAAAGTCACGTGATTTCAGCAGTTTGGTGGTTTGACACACGATCTGAATTATGATTCAACATGCTGATTCATAACACTCCGAAGCTTCATGAAGCAGTGTTTTGAAATTGGCCATCACTATATAAGTTGTTATTTCGTTTTTTTGGCGCACCAAAAATATTCTTGTCGCTATAAATAATATTATATAATATTAATATTGAACCACTGTACTCACATGAACTGATTTAAATATGTTTTTAGTACATATTCTTGAGAGAGGAAATGTCATTGCTGGCTATGCAGGCCTTCAGATTTCAACAAAAATATCTTAATTTGTGTTCCGAAGATGAACGGAGGTCTTACGGGTGTGGAACGGCACGAGGGTGAGAAATAAATTACATTTATTTAAATTTTTGGGTGAACTAACCCTTTAACTAACTATTAACTAAACGACTTTTGCCACAATAAACTCCTAATTGCTGCTTATTAATAGTTAGTAAGGTAGTGGGTAAGTTTATGTATTGGTGATGTAGAATATGTTTGTGCAGAGTAACACATTAAAATGTGTTTTACAAGTACTAATAAACATCCAATATTTCATATGCATGCTAATACACAACTAGTGAGAATTGGACCCTAAACTAAAGTGTTACCAAGTTATACATTGTTAAAATAACTGCTTAAACAATAATAAATAAATAAAAACGCTTTACATATTAAATACAGCAAGACTTTCTTGATTTCATTCCATAATACTAATTGTTGTTTTTCTCTCTCTCATTTAATTCATGTTTGATTGACAGGAGGGGAGTTGTTTGTGGGCCTGTACACCGATTATTGGGAGAATGATGCCGCTCTGTATCGTCTAGGCAACCACAACTTCATTAGGACTGAAGTGGGTGACAGACAGCAGCTGAATGGTGAGAGAAAAAAACGCAAAACTTAACTTAGAAATCCCTGTTGAAAATACGCATGGATGATAGTGGCCTGGTGTCCTCAAGAGTTTTTGACAACCTACAAGCCACATATAATTTGAACCACAGTCAATTTAACCTGTTAGCCAGCACCCCCACTTCCCAAGAAAAAAAAAAAAATCCCAAGAAATGGCATATCCAGACTAAAACAGATACAGTTCACAAATAATTTGCACTAAAAGCATAAGTGTGGTCTCATTTGAAAGCAGACACTTGGCAGTTTACTGTAAAGTCATTTTTGTAAAGTATGTAAAGTCATAATTATTTTCATAGTGAAAAAATAGCTATAATAAGCTTCAAAGTTTTGTGAAGTTATTAGACATTTATTTTTATGAAATATCTTTATGAAAATAAAATTGAAGTTGGCCTTGTTGCAATATATTCACTCACCTAAAGGATTATTAGGAACACCTGTTCAATTTCTCATTAATGCAATTATCTAATCAACCAATCACATGGCAGTTGCTTCAATGCATTTAGGGGGGTGTGGTCCTGGTCAAGACAATCTCCTGAACTCAAATCTGAATGCCAGAATGGGAAAGAAAGGTGATTTTAGCAATTTTGAGCGTGGCATGGTTGTTGGTGCCAGACGGGCCGGTCTGCTCAGTTACTGGGTTCCCATTCAGTCGGTCACGTTCGACGTACGTCGGACGTACCGACGAATTGGGATCACTTCTGGGAGCCCCTATCAGCTTCGAGCTATCTAGAACCGGCCAATGGACAATTGGCGTGCGAGATTTGCATCTCGCGCCCCGCCCCGCGCCGCGGGTATAAACAGGAAGCGAGAGCGAATGCACGCTGTCATTCACTTCGGAGCCACACTGGCACATGAAGGACTCACTCATTCGAGTAAAACTTTTTCGCTGCTATCTAAGCAAGAGACTACAAGACCGGAGAGAACCAGAGGAGGACGCGTGTTGGAGAAACGGCACCTTTCAGCGGGACCGCGCTGACTCTTCAGCTGCCTCTGTGATACAGAGAAAAACTGCTGTTATCACAGCAACCTGTTGGTCTGGGTGGGCGTTTTTCCTGTTTGAGTACAGGCACGGGCTGCACTATATCCCCGTGCGCTGTCGCGGTTCCCCTGAGTGCTTCAGCACAGAGCGTTTCCTCACAAAAAGAGTTCACGGGTGACGTGCCGTCTTTTTCAAGATGTCTTTCCACCCGTGCGTTTCTGGATGCGGTCGTTCCCTGTCCTCTGCTGACGGTCACAATCGCTGTCTCACGTGTTTGGGCTCTCAGCACGCTGAGGCGGCGTTTGTGGATAGTTCATGTTCCCACTGCGGGAACATGACTATCGCGGAGCTTAGATCAAGACTCTCCTACCTCCGGGCTGGGGGAGTCCCCTTACCCATCCCACGAACTAGGTCTTCCCCTAACCCGGGTGGACCTACTTCTTTGGATGGCCAGGGTGATCTGAGGATCACGTTTAGGGCAAACCTGCCGAGCGATCCTCCGCAGGCCCCTATTCCCTCTGCTCCGCAGCCGGTTGAGCTTCCGAGAGAAGCCGCTGGACCCTCCCACGGGAGACCAGTGGTGACTTTCGGGGCTCCAGCGGATGAACAGATGTCAATCGCTGCATCGGAGGGGGAGTTTCAGTCCTCGGGGGATGAAGGGTCAGTTGTACCCGCTGGGAGAGCGGCAACGGCTGCCCCGGACCCTGAGATGGCTGCTATGCTTGCCCGGGCCGCCGAAAGGGTTGGGCTCGCGTGGAACCCTCCACCGTGTCCCGAACCCTCTAGGTTGGACGATTGGTTCCTCGGGGTGGGTCGCGCTGGTTCTCAGCGTCCCGCCCCGACACCTTTCTTCCCGGAGGTGCATGAGGAGCTCACGAGGTCGTGGACGGCACCTTTTTCTGCCAGAAACCGGCCGAGTGACTCCTCCCCCCTCACTATCCTCGACGGTGGGCCAGCCAAGGGTTACGTGGGGATCCCGCCAGTGGAGCGCGCCGTCGCGATGCAACTGTGTCCGGCGACCGCCTCCAACTGGCGCGGTGACCCACGTCTCCCGTCCCGGGCCTGTAAGTTTTCTTCCGGTCTGACCGGGAAGGCTTACAAGGCTTGTGGACAGGCTGCGTCCGCCTTGCATGGCATGGCGTTGCTGCAGGTCCACCAGGCCCAGGCACTCCTTGACATGCACGAGGGTAGGCCTGACCCAGAGCTCCTCCGGGAGCTCCGGACGGCGACGGACCTCGCCCTCCGGGCGACGAAAGTCACCGCCCGTGCCATCGGTCAGGCGATGTCCACGCTTGTGGTCCAGGAACGTCATCTCTGGCTGAACCTGGCTGACATGAGGGAGACCGATAAATATCGGTTCCTGGACTCCCCCATCTCGTCAGCCGGGTTATTCGGCGACGCGGTCGAGAGCTTTGCCCAGCAGTTCTCGGCCGCCCAGAAGCAGACGGAGGCGATCAAGCACATCCTGCCCCGGCGGCCCGCTGCTGCCTCCACCCCGCCGCCGGTCGCAGCGCCTCCGGCTGCTCGTCGCCGAGGACGTCCACCTGCCGCCGCCTCCGCCCCCGCCAAGGCGCCGCAGCAGCCTTCCACCAGCCGTCGGCGTGGGGCCGGCCGTGGGAAGGACGTCCAGCCCGCTCAGGCCGCTGCCAAGCCAGGTGGCAAGCGTCGTCGCAAGCGGCCCTGAGACGGGCCACCCAGAGATGGAGGAAACTGCTCTGAGGGAGATGGCTGCAGCACCACTCCTTCCCCCGGAGGAGGGCCGGGGGAAAATCTTTTGTTTGTCTGTTCCGCCGCTGGCACCAGTGCCAGCGGCACCCAAAACTTCAATAAAAGAGCAGTTTCCAATATCTCTGGGTGCCAAGAGAGCGCGCTTGACGGTGGTCGACGCTCCCATGCCTCGCCACCCTCAAGTACCTCTCCCTTCGCCAGCAGGGGACGCCGGCTGTCGGGACGCACACAAGCGGCCTCCCCACACTCGCACGTCCCCTCCGCGGATGCAGGTATGTGTTGCACAGCACACTCAGATCCCGCTTCGGGCCGCTCCCATGCCGTCCGAGCCGGATCCCTGCGTTCCGCCTCGCTGCCCCGCTGCGGGTACGTCTGTGGTACCGATGATCCCCCTTGCTCGGAGTCTGGGAGCCTGGCTAGCGCTTCCCAGCCCGTCTCGGTGGCTCCTCCGTACCATCAGACTCGGCTATGCGATTCAGTTCGCCCGGCGTCCCCCCAAGTTCAGGGGCGTTCACTTCACGACTGTAGTGGAGGCGAACGCCCCCGTGCTCAGGGCGGAGATCGATGTCCTACTGGCGAAGGACGCGATAGAGCCGGTCCCTCAAGCCGATATGAGGTCCGGGTTCTACAGCCCGTACTTCATTGTACCCAAGAAAGGCGGCGGGTTACGACCGATCTTGGACCTGCGATTCCTGAACCGGTCCCTTCACAGGCTGCCGTTCACGATGTTAACGCAGAAGCGCATCTTCAGGTGCATCCGTCCCCGAGATTGGTTTGCAGCGATCGACCTGAAGGACGCGTACTTTCATGTCTCGATTCTCCCTCGACACCGGCCCTTTCTGCGCTTCGCGTTCGAGGGACGGGCATATCAGTACCGCGTCTTACCCTTCGGCCTGTCCCTGTCGCCCCGCGTCTTTACGAAGGTGGCGGAGGCGGCCATTGTTCCCATGAGAGAACATGGCATTCGCATCCTCAACTACCTCGACGACTGGCTGATTCTTGCCCAGTCGCGGGAGCAGTTGTGCGAACACAGGGACAAGGTGCTCAGTCACCTCAGCCAGTTGGGACTTCGGGTCAACTGGGAGAAGAGCAAACTCTGTCCTACACAGAGGATCTCTTTTCTCGGTATGGAGATAGACTCGGTCGCCATGACAGCGCGCCTCACCGAGGAGCGCGTCCAGTCAGTGTTGAACTGCTTGAATTCGTTCAGAGGCAGGACAGCGGTACCACTGAAACATTTTCAGAGGCTCCTGGGGCATATGGCATCCGCAGCCGCAGTAACGCCGCTCGGGTTGCTTCATATGAGACCGCTTCAACGCTGGCTACACGATCGAGTCCCGAGATGGGCGTGGCACAGCGGTTCCCTCCGTGTCCAAGTGACTCCGAGGTGCCGCCAAACCTTCGGCCCGTGGTCGGACCCCTTGTTTCTCCGGGCGGGAGTTCCCCTAGAACAAGTGTCCAGGCACTCCGTTGTCTCCACGGATGCCTCATCCACGGGTTGGGGTGCCACGTACAACGGGCTTGCAGCTTCGGGTCTGTGGACGGGGCCTCAGCTGCAATGGCATATCAATTGCCTCGAGTTGTTAGCAGTTCGTCTTGCACTCAGCCGCTTCAAAGTGCCGCTCAGAGGCAAGCACGTTCTGGTCCGGACGGACAACACTGCGGCCGTAGCATACATCAACAAACAGGGTGGTCTACGCTCCCGTCGCATGTCGCAACTCGCCCGCCATCTCCTCTTATGGAGTCAGAAGCATCTGAGGTCGCTTCGTGCTGTTTTCATTCCGGGCCTGCTCAATCGTGCGGCCGACGAGCTGTCACGTCAGCAGGTACTTCCGGGAGAATGGCGACTCCATCCCCAGGTGGTCCAGCTAATCTGGAGTCGTTTCGGGGCCGCACAGGTAGACCTGTTTGCCTCCCCAGAGACGACCCACTGTCAGTGTTTTTTTTCCTTGACCGAGGGAACCCTCGGGTCGGATGCCCTGGCCCACAGCTGGCCCCGGGAAGAACGCAAGTATGCGTTTCCCCCAGTGAGCCTTCTTGCGCAGACACTGTGCAAAGTCAGGGAGGACGAGGAGCAGGTCCTGTTGGTCGCTCCGTATTGGCCCAACCGGACTTGGTTCCCGGAACTAGTGCTCCTTGCGACAGCACCTCCCTGGCCCATTCCTCTGAGGCAGGACCTCCTGACTCAGAGACGGGGCACCCTATGGCACCCGCGTCCAGACCTCTGGAAACTCCATGTCTGGTCCCTGGACGGGACGCGGAGGTTCTAGGTGACCTACCGCAAGCGGTAGTTGACACCATCACTTCCGCTAGAGCCCCCTCTACGAGGCGCCTCTATGCGTTGAAGTGGAACCTGTTCGTCGATTGGTGCTCTTCTCGCCGAGAAGACCCCCGAAGATGTTCGATCGCATCTGTGCTTACCTTTCTACAGGATGGGTTGGAGCGAAGGCTGTCTCCCTCCACCCTCAAGGTCTATGTCGCCGCTATCGCCGCTAATCATGAGTTCGTAGATGGAAAATCTCTAGGTAAGCACGATCTGATCGTCAGGTTCCTTAGGGGAGCGAGGAGATTAAATCCACCTCGTCCTCCCTCCATACCCTCTTGGGACTTAACTCTGGTGCTAACTGCACTACAGAGAGAACCTTTTGAGCCTCTGCAGTCAGCTGAGTTGAAAGTTCTGTCGTTAAAGACGATACTCCTGACTGCGTTGGCCTCCATCAAGAGGGTAGGGGACCTGCAGGCATTTTCGGTCGACGAATCGTGCCTGGAATTCGGGCCCGGTAACTCTCATGTGATCATGAGACCCCGGCCTGGATATGTGCCCAAGGTTCCCACTACTCCCTTCCGGGACCAAGTGGTGAGCCTGCAAGCGCTGCCTTCGGAGGAGGCAGACCCAGCCCTAGCTTTTCTCTGTCCCGTCCGTGCTCTCCGGACTTACGTGGACAGAACGCAAAGCTTCAGGACCTCAGAGCAGCTCTTCGTCTGTTACGGAGGACAGCAGAAGGGAAAGGCTGTCTCCAAGCAGAGGATGGCCCACTGGATAGTGGATGCCATCGTCTTGGCTTATCAGTCCCAAGACGTGCCCTGCCCGCTCGGGTTAAGAGCCCACTCCACTAGGGGTGTTGCCTCTTCCTGGGCGTTGGCTCGTGGCGCCTCGCTGACAGATATTTGTAGAGCTGCGGGCTGGGCGACACCTAACACGTTCGCTAGATTCTATAGCCTCCGTGTAGAGCCGGTTTCTTCCTGTGTGCTCACTTCCCATAGTCAGTAACACCGAGGTGCCCGTTCTAGTGTCGGCTTGCTGCGCCATTCCCTCCCCTATGGTAGACGGATGCGTGCGCTTATTCTGCTCCAGTCGAGTTCCCCGGATCGGCGAACCCTGTTGAGTCTTCCGCAACCCGCGGCAGTCGGACGTGGCGGAGCGTTCGACGCCAGGTCTAACACTCGTATGCATTGGTGGAACTTGTGTTAGGCTGGGTTCCATATGTAGTGACCCCCACGGCGGTCCCATATGTGTATTCTTCCACGGTACGGCTCCCTTCGGCGAGTCCGTGTCTTTCCCTCGGCAGAGTCTCCTCTGCCGTCCCAGGTACGTGTTGTCCCCCTCCTCTAATTGGCCGGGGCCACCCCTGGGACTTCCGTATGTTGTGCTGCCCACGGCCAGCCCATACGTGTATTCTCCACATGTTAACTCCCTCTGGGCATGATGTGGCTTCCGCAGCTGCCTTCACAGGCACGCTTTCCCAGCGTTATCCAATACAGTCAGCTGAGTGGGTCTTGCGGAACAGCAGCTTGGACTCTCCCTGCGTGAACTTTCCCGCCCGCATCAGATCGGGGTCTGAGGGGCTCATCGCTGGGCGCTGGAAGTGGTAGTAACTATGGCGTTTTCCATAGGGGATCCCAATTCGTCGGTACGTCCGACGTACGTCGAACGTGACCGACTGAATGGGAACGTCTCGGTTACGTATGGTAACCCTCGTTCCCTGAAGGAGGGAACGGAGACGTACGTCCCGTCGCCACAGTTGCTGTACCATCACTGCAGGTTGAGCCATTACGTGTGGCTCCTCAGTGAAAAACAGCGTGCATTCGCTCTCGCTTCCTGTTTATACCCGCGGCGCGGGGCGGGGCGCGAGATGCAAATCTCGCACGCCAATTGTCCATTGGCCGGTTCTAGATAGCTCGAAGCTGATAGGGGCTCCCAGAAGTGATCCCAATTCGTCGGTACGTCCGACGTACGTCTCCGTTCCCTCCTTCAGGGAACGAGGGTTACCATACGTAACCGAGACGATTTTCACGCACAACCATTTCAAGGGTTTACAAAGAATGGTGTGAAAAGGGAAAAACATCCAGTATGCGGCAGTCCTGTGGGCGAAAATGCCTTGTTGATGCTAGAGGTCAGAGGAGAATGGGCCGACTGATTCAAGCTGATAGAAAATCAACTTTGACTGAAATAACCACTCGTTACAACCGAGGTATGCAGCAAAGCATTTGTGAAGCCACAACACGCACAACCTTGAGGCGGATGGGCTACAACAGCAGAAGACCCCACCGGGTACCACTCATCTCCACTACAAATAGGAAAAAGAGGCTACAATTTGCACAAGCTCACCAAAATTGGACAGTTGAAGACTGGAAAAATGTTGCCTGGTCTGATGAGTCTCGATTTCTGTTGAGACATTCAGATGGTAGAGTCAGAATTTGGCGTAAACAGAATGATAACATGTATCCATCATGCCTTGTTACCACTGTGCAGTCTGGTGGTGGTGTAATGGTGTGGGGGATGTTTTCTTGGCACACTTTAGGTCCCTTAGTGCCTTAGTGCATCGTTTAAATGCCACGGCCTACCTGAGCATTGTTTCTGACCAAAAAATCTGACAAAAAATATATAATTTTACAGTATTCTGCACAATGATAAAAGCTATATCGAATAGCATTGCATTATAAATATAATCTATTATGAAAAAAACCCAACATGGCATGAAGAACACCGATAAACCATATATCGCCACGATTGTGTGTTTGTCTTCAAAAGTCTCTATCTGCATGTACTAATGTACATAAACAAAGCTTCCAGAGATCGCTATAACATTATGTCAGGGAGTTCCTGGATGTCGCATGATCTGCCTCTTCATCGTGCCATATATGGACTAAATGTGCACAGAACGCCAGTATGAACTGAAAACAGAAATCAGAGTATCCAGCGCTCATAATGATTATATCTGCGCATTTTGGGTAAACATTTCCTCTGCATAGAAATTTGACACAAACATATGAGAATCTATCAATATTTCTCCACATCTGCACACTTTTGAACTAAAAGCCCTGAGGGATGTTGTTTTGTCGAGAGTCTTTATGATGAGCATCGAAGTGATTTTTCTGAATGGGAGTGGCTGACGCTCATATTTCAATAAAAAGGTACCGTCACCGATTTCCATATTCATAACTCCTGACACATATTAACAAATATGTGCACATATTTGGTCACATAAATAATTACAGTCACTATAAGAGTTTGAGAATAAAACAGAGGTAAAAAATTATACTTATATCTTTTTAATGATGTATAGTTTGTCAAGGTAATTACTTACATCTGACAGTAATTTTGAACTAATTTAAAGAATGCTTCAGTGCGTCTGCATCCTCGCACAGCTTAACAGGCACTATATGTACGATTTTTGCATTCAAATATCCAAAAACCACTAGGCCAGTGTTATATAGTTTGTTCACTTGTGTATTTACATTATCCCAAATGTTTTCAACAATGTTTAAATACAGAGAAATTCTCAATTTTAAACAGTGTAATGTCCTGTCAATTGCATCATGTCCACGTTATCCTCGGTTTCCACCTTTACTTGCATAGAAACCATGGCAACACAGTGAGTCTCCTGGAAAAATGTGGAAGTAGTAGTGTCTAATATGTTGTTTCGCACAGTCATCATGGACCACAATTATTTGTTATCGTTGGCAGCATATTCTGTCGCTAAAGATAACTGCAAGAAAACGTGAACCTACAGGTGAATCAAATGGCCCAAGAAGAGTTTGGGACAATAGAAAAATAAAACGAGGATCAATATCAGTGTGGAATTTCCTAGATGGAGTGAGCTTAGGTAATTGGTAACAGGCCACTGTTTAACAAGTCTATGGCAGTGTAATTAAATAAATACTGTATGAGTTTGTGAATCCCATCAGATTGATTTCCATTGGCACTGGAGGTGAAGATGACAACTCTTATTATTCCACTCTCCTTCACAGAGTCATCAAGCTACGCCTTTGTTATTGTTTTGAATTTGCAACCTCTAGCGGCAAAACTTACATACTGTCCCTTTAATAGTTACCTACACCAGGAGTTTTCATCCTTTTAGATATTTGGATCCCCAGATATGATCACGCTAAAATTTAGAATGAAGATATGTTTTTACATGTATAAAGTCCTAATTTATACTGTCAAAAATGTATATCATTAATAAGTGTAAAATATTATTTTTCTACTACTTTATAGTTCAAGAGTGATGTACAGGCTGCCCTGTGTGTGTGGTGTCGAGAAGCATGTGGCATCCTTCTGTGTGCTGGTTGAATGTTTCGCTTCGCTGTATATCTCATCCTGCAGCCATACGGGAGCTCTGGCCTTCAGCCCAGATAACTACATCTGAGCCCATGATAATGCTTTTACCATGCATATCACTGTAGCAAAGCTTGTGCCCTCATCGTGGGTGCAGTTAGCACATCAGCTCCACGCCAAAAGATAGATTCAGAATGGTGTACTACAATACTACCACTACTACTACTATTTTTGCTATATGTACAGTATACTCTGCACAGAATTCAACTGTTCTGTATAGATGGAATACATACTGGATCTTAAACAATTGCCATAATGTGTATTTAAGTACAGATAATGTGATATGGTGGTCCTGTGGGTTAAACCATGGAACTGATACACAGAAGGTTGCTGGTTCAATCCCAGCGGTCACCACCAGTGTGTCCTTGAGCAAGGCACTTTACTCCATGTTGCTCCTGGGGGATTGTCCCTGTAATAAGGGCACTGTAAGTCGCTTTGAATAAAAGCGTCTGCCAAATGCATAAATGTAAATGTAGATAGTTTTGTCTTTTAAGTTCTAATTGGATGATGCATAAATTAAGCTTTTGTACAACGCAGATAAATGCATAATTGAGACGTCACTTTAGAGTTGCAATGCAAAAACAGCCTATGTTAGCAATGTATTATAGTGATATTTACCAGGCCTGTGTACACATTTCAAAGTGTATTAAATGTGCTGGAAGAATACAGTCCCTGACAAAAGTCTTATCGCTTGTGTCATTGACCTGAAGTGCCGCTGAAATATATTTCTAATCAAAATTTCTTTACAAGAAATGGCTCATTTTAATCCCAACAGCTTTTGTAGTAATGTTTCAGTGACAAAACAAAACTGACAAAAAGTATTCTAATATTCACAGCTTGGTAAAACCCATTGAGTCAATTTTTGCAAAGACATAAGTGTTGTCGCCTTGTCGTATGAGCTTCACCTGTGACTAATAATAGATCAATTAGGTCTCAGGTGTGTATAAAAAGAACCCCAGTACACTAGACCTTCACATCAACTGCAACTAGACCTCTGCAAACATGCCTAAGATTCACCCTGAGAATAAAGTTTTGATTATCAAGAGGCTGAAGACCAGATCCACTGCTGATGTGGCAGACACCTTCAATGTGTCTCAGCGTCAAGTACAGAGGATAAAAAAAAGATTTGAAGAGATTGAAGACGTTTTTGACAAGCCCAGGTCAGGCAGACCCCGCAAGACAACTGCTCGAGAGGACCGTTTGTTGGCTCGAAAATCCAAGGCCAGCCCATGTTCCACTGCAGCAGAGCTCCACGAGACCTGGTCACCTGAAGTCCCTGTGTCAACCAGAACAGTTTGTCGGATTCTGTCTCGACTGTAACCCTTGTTCCCTGAGTAGGGAACGAGCACTGCGTCTGGTTAGACACTTTGGGATACTCCCTAAGCACTGGGGAATCTGAAGTCCGTATAGAAACTAGTCCAATCTGATTGGTCGTGCGTGATGACGTCATCGTGACGGCGTACCCGGAAGTATAAAGGGCGAGCCGGCGCATTGAAACGGCAGCTATTGCTCTGAAGCATGCGCTCCAGGCGTGCCGAGGTGTGTAAACGAGACGCAGTGCTCGTTCCCTACTCAGGGAACAAGGGTTACAGTCGTAACCCGAGCAGTTCCCTTTCGAGGGAACTCTCACTGCGTCTGGTTAGACACTTCGGGGAACGAGTACCCACTAGCCCACACCGAGGGTAGCGCCTGTCCTAGTGTGAAACCGGAGACCGGGCACAACTTGGCCTGAATACCCTAGCGCCAGCACCGTAGAGAGAAACTTCTCCACTCCTTTCCTTCCGTGCCCCAGCCGATGAAGGGAGGCGTCTGTTGAAACGGTTCCCCGGCAACAAGACGCTCCCAACACTGGCCCTTGGGACCTTACCGAGGGTAGTGCCTGCCCTAGTGTGAAGCCGGAGACCGAGCACAACTAGGACTAGGGAAACCCAAGCGCCTTCGGCGCCCCAGCCAATGAGGGAGACGTCTGTTGAAACGGTTTCCCGGCAACAAGACGCTCTCAACACTGACCCCTGGGACCTACTGAGGGTAGTGCCTGCCCTAGTGTGAAGCCGGAGACCGGGCAAAACTAGGACTGGGGAACCCAAGCGCCTCCTGCGCCCCAGCCAATGAGGGAGACGCCTGTTGAAACGGTTTCCCGGCAACAGGACGCTCCCAACACTGACCCCTGGGACAGAAACCAAGGTTTCTTCCATGTAACTAGGGAACGAAGGCATATGCACGTTACCCTGGTCATACGAAAAAAGATTCCCTCTGGGGGAACCCCTCGGTTTCCAACCACCACTGTCAAGGTCTCACGTGCAGCAGGTCAAAAGGTCTCCCTTGGACGCTGCTGTACTGAGCCCCAGCACTCAAAAGTGCTTCACAGTGAGGTCTCTTATCCGCCGTCACATGAGGCGGGGGATGTAATGCCTGAAGAACCAAGGAACTGACCAATCCTAAGTTCCCCGGTTCATCCGACTCCAATGGTCCGAAGGGGGCCTCAGCCAGCCTTCGAAAACCACTGCCAGATCCCAGGTTGGGAATTCTGGAACGAGCCACAGGTCGCATCTTCCCAGCCCCACAGGTTAGCTGTACAACAGGGGGTGTCTACCCGAGCCCATCACCCAAAGGAGTGTGGAAAGCCATATGGCAGCCACGGACACCCTGAGTGTGGACGGGGTTGGACCCGCAGAGAAGCGATCTTGGAGGAATTCCAGCACTGAAGCCACCGGCCAGTTAACTGGGTCCACCTCACGCTCCCTGCACCAAGTGGCTCACCACTTGGAGCTGTACAGTCTCCTCGAAGATGGAGCCCTGGAACTGAGTAAGGTCTCTATCACCTCTGCCGACAGGCCAGTCTCTAGGTACCTGACCCCCTCAAGGGCCAGACCCAAATACTCCAAATCTCAGGCCGGGGGTGAAATATTGAGCCCCCTGCCTGAGATAAGAGATCCCTCCTCAGAGGGATCTGCCATGGAGGACCTGCCAGCAGCGCTATGATGTCCGAGAACCAAACTCGCGTCGGCCAACGGGGTGCTACTAAAAGTAGGCTGACCCCCTGTTGGCGGACCCTCTCCAGAACTCCCGGGAGCAGAGCAATCGGGGGGAATGCGTACAGACGCAGCCTCAGCCACGTCTGAACCATGGCATCCAACCCCAGTGGGGCTGGATGCGTGAGGGAAAACCACAGTGGACAGTGGGACGTCTCGCGAGACGCAAACAGGTCCACCTCCACTGGGCCGAACCTCTCACATATGGCCTCCACCACCTCTGGGTGGAGTCGCCACTCCCCGGGCCTCAGCCCCTGCCTCGACAGGATGTCTGCTCCCTGATTTTGTACCCCCGGGACATACATTGCCCTGATGGACAACAGTCTCCCTTGGGACCACAGGAGAATTCGATGCGCCAGTCTACAAAGAGGGCGCGACCTCAAACCCCCCTGATGATTCAGGTACGCTACAACAGACGTATTGTCTGTTCGTACCAGGACATGATGGCCGCAGAGGTCCGGGAAAAAGCTCCTCAAAGCTTTGTAGACCGCCATCATCTCCAGGCAATTTATGTGCCAGGAGGAATGACGGCCCTCCCACGGGCCCCTCGCAAAGCGGCCCTCCATGACCGCGCCCCAACCAGTGAGGGAAGCGTCTGTTGAAACGGATTTCCGGCAACAGGACGCTCCCAACACTGGCCCCTGGGACAGAAACCAAGGTTTCTTCCATATGACTAGGGAACGAAGGCATCTGCGCGTTACCCTGATCATACGGAAAGGATTCCCTCTGGGGGAAAACCCCTTGGTTTTCAGCCACCACTGGAGGGGTCTCATGTGCAGCAGGCCAAAAGGTATAACGTTGGACGCTGCTGCCATGTGCCCCAGCACTCTCTGAAAGTGCTTCACAGTGATGCTGTGGCCTAGCCTTATTCGTGAGACCATCGCCAGTATGGTCTCGACTCGCGCGGGAGACAATTGTGCCCGCATCGTAGTCGAATCCCATACTATCCCTAGGAACGTAGTCCTCCGGGACGGCGTCAACACGCTCTTTGCTGTGTTGAGTCTCAGCCCCAAACGCTTTATATGGGCCAGAACGACATCTCGATGCCGAACTGCCATATCGTACGACTGGGCCAATATGAGCCAGTCGTCGATATAATTCAGTACACGGATGCCCTGGAGTCTCAATGGAGCCAGAGCTGCATCCATGCACTTTGTGAATGTGCGTGGGGAAAGAGCTAGACCGAAGGGAAGCACTCGATATTGGTACGCCTCGCCCCCGAAAGCGAACCTCAAGAACTTCCTATGACATGGAAGAATGGAGATATGGAAGTATGCGTCCTTTAGATCTATCGTGACGAACCAGTCCTCGAACTGGATCTGACTCACGATGGTAGGAATCGTGAGCATTTTGAATCTGAACCTCCTCAGAGACCGATTCAAATACATCAGATCAATAATCGGACGCAACCCTCCATCCTTTTTAGGAACAATAAAGTACTGGCTGTAGAACCCGGACTCCCTCTCCGGCGGAGGAACACGCTCTATGGCTTCCTTTGCCAGCAAGGATATTACTTCTAGTTCCATTACCCGAACCCGCTCTGGTACCACTGCGGTCCAGTTCAAACCCCTGAAACTTGGAGGAGGCTGATCGAACTGCAGTCTGTAACCATTCTCTACAGTACGCAGGACCCATGTAGAAATATTCGGAAGGCATTTCCATGCGCCGAGATAATCTACTAAGGGAACCAGCCTCTCGAGGCTGGCGTCGGGTGTTACACGAGCCTCGTTCCCAACCCCCTGAAGCGGATGACCGGCAGGAAGTAGCTGGGAACGATTCTCTGTGTGCGGACGCGTGAGCTGCCCAGCCGCAGGTCTTTCTAGAGGCGGCTGGAGCAGCGTGCGTTCGCGGGAAATCGATGTGGCCCGAAGCGTCATAGACGACGGATTCCACATCGATTTCCCCAGAGCGCCCCAGAAGAAGCAACCTCGATTGCCCTTCTGCGGGGGGGACCGCTCTTAGAAGCCCTGCCGCAGCTAGGGCTTCTTCCCAGCAGCCCTCTGTGCCCTGAGTACGTTTCTCAAATCGCCTCTTGGAGCGGAAGACTGCTGGTGAGTCTGCTGGAGCGTGCACCGCCTCTGTTGCCAGGCTCCAGGAGGAGGGGCTCTAGAGGCGACGCTCTCCCTCTGCAGCTGACGGTGCGAGGAGCTTGTGGACGGCTGAGGCTGCCCCCTAGGGGCCGGCCTCTCCGGCTCCGAGCGGCGAGGGACGAACTGTCGGAAGGCCGCTGACTAACTCTTCGCCTCCCGGTGCTTAGCGACCACGGCCTCAACCGCGTCCCCAAACAAACCGGAAGGCGAAATCGGGGAGTCTAAGAGAAAGGACTTGTCCTTCTCCTTCATCCCCGATAAGTTCAGCCACAGGTGCCTCTCCACAGTCACCAAGGATGCCATTGAACGGCCGACAGCACGAGCTGTCTCCTTGGTGACACGGAGAGACAAATCCGCAGCCTTCCGGAGTTCCAAAATATCCTCCGGAGAGGGTCCCTTTAGGAGATCGGCCTGGTAGGCCTGCAGTATGGAAAGGGTGTGCAGGGACCCGCCAGCCCGACCAGCCGCCATATAGGCCTTGCCCACCAATGATGAGGTGTCCCGACAGGGCTTGGTGGGCAATGCCGGGGCTTTGAGGGACGATGCGGACTCGGGCGAAAGATAACTCGCGAGAGCTTCCTCCACCCGAGGCATCGCCCCATACCCTGCCTCGCGAGCCCCCAGGACATTAGAATAGTCCAAAACAGGGGGGTTAGAAACTCGCGAGGAGAAGGGTTTCTTCCACGATCTACACACCTCGGTGTGCAGATCCGGGAAGAACGTTAAGCCCCGGCGAGGTGTTTGCACCCGGCGAGGAAGGAACCGGTCGTCCAGCCTACTAGTTGGCTGAACATCCGGCGCCTCCTGTGGCCAACTGATGTTTAGTTTGGCCACCGCACGGGTCAAAACCTCGACCAGCTCCTCTTGGGCAGGTGGAAGAAGCACTAATAAACTTCCTGCTTCTCCACCTGCCGCGATGCCACCCTCATCCGGCTTCTCAGAACCAGAGAGGATCAGCATCGGATCCTCCACCCCGGGGGAAGAAGCCGCAGCGCGGGCTTCCACACGGGGAGGAAAATCATCGGCACTGTCAGAGGAGGATTGGGAAAGTGCCGCAGCAGTCCCAAAACCCTCTGACAAGTCCCGCTGTGAACCCCATGATCTGCGACGCCGCGCTGCCTCGACAGCCGCGGGTCCAGAACCACGAGGTTCACGAGGCTGGCCGCCCTCATCAAAAACGGCCAGCCGAGAACGAAGCAGTCTGAGCGGGAGCAGCTCGCAGTGTTGACAGGCGGCTCCCTCGAGAGCCGCCCGAGCATGCTCCACACCCAAACACTGCACACAAAGCAGGTGTGCATCCGAGCCAGAGATGTAACGTGGACACGGATGCACACACTGCCTGTAGTTCTCACTCATTCTCTTTCTTTCTTTTTAAATTACTTGCTAAAAAGAACCTTCTCACACACACATTTCTTGGACAGACAACAGTAAATAGACAGACTTGTCACACAGAGCGCTATGCTGAAGAGCAATAACTGCCGTTTCAATGCGCCGGCTCGCCCTTTATACTTCCTGGTACGCCGTCACGATGACGTCATCACGCACGACCAATCAGATTGGACTAGTTTCTATACGGACTTCAGATTCGCTAGTGCTTAGGGAGTATCCCAAAGTGTCTAACCAGACGCAGTGAGAGTTCCCTCGAAAGGGAACCATGTGGCATTTGCCAAGGCCCACAGCCTGATAAAAGGATGGACGCTGGAAAAGTGGCAGAAGGTGGATTTTTCGGATGAATCTTCTGTTGAATTACACCACAGTCGCCGCAAATATTGCAGGAGACCTACTGAAGCCCGCATGGATCCGAGATTCACCCAGAAAACAGTGAAGTTTGGTGGCGGAAAAATCATGGTCTGGGGTTACATCCAGTATGGGGGTGTGTGAGAGATCTGCAGGGTGGAAGGCAACATCAATAGTCTAAAATACCAAGAAATCTTTGCTACCTCTTATATTCCCAACCATAAAAGAGGCCAAATTCTGCAGCAGGATGGTGCTCCATCGCATACTTCCATCTCCACATCAAAGTTCCTCAAGGCAAAGAAGATCAAGATGCTCCAGGATTGGCCAGCCCAGTCACCAGACATGAACATCATTGAGCATATGTGGGGTAGGATGAAAGAGGAAGCATGGAAGATGAAACCAAAGAATATTGATTAACTCTGGGAGGCATGCAAGACTGCTTTCTTTGCTATTCCTGATGACTCAATACATCGTATGAATCCTTACCAAACCACATGGATGCAGTCCTTCAAGCTCATGGAAGTCATACAAGATATTAAATTTGGATCTCACAGCACCACTACTTAATTTGCTGACACATTTTTGTATTTGCAGTAAATTTGTTCAATTTCTGTATAGGCGACAACTTTTGTCTTGCAAAAATGTGACCTTTCTGTTTTGATTAAATGATACATCTTTTTTCAGTGAAACTAATTTATTTCAGTGCATTAAACATCATTTGGGAGGGTTTTAGGTTTTCATATGAACTATTTCTAACACCAATTGACTAATTAAAAGTCAGGTTAATAACAGGTGTTTCTACAAAATAGTTAAGCGACAAAACTTTTGTCAGGGACTGTATATTATTTAACATTTGTAAAATGTTATCTTAAGATTAATCCCAAATAATCACATCTAACATATATATCGTCGCTGTCCGATGAAAACCACGTATGTCCATTTTGCCGATTTTGAGATTTTTCGACGGATTGAATGTCCAGGTTCATTTCCGTATACAGTATGCGTCACATATCTAAATGGCCAATGAAAAGTTGTGAAAACATGTCATCTGATTTTCACGTATATCCATTTGGTGTCAAAGCTGTCAATCACGCCGCGTATCTCCCGCCCTGTGGAAGCATCTCGCCGGTATCGTGAAGTTGTTTCATCGAAGCTCAGCACTGGATAGCCGAAAGTACGACATTGAAGCTCTCCACAGTTTAGTTCTAATCTAGTTCTTCACAGATTAGTTTGCTTGCTAGTATGTAAATAAACTCGGTCTCTTTGATAAGATTCAGCCTTTTTTTTCTCAGTCAAACTGATCAAATTATAGCCTGTAATGCTACTGTCATGATTGTCACTAGAACATGCCTCACTCATACTGCTATCACCGCTTGCCAGAGGCTGAGAATATCCAGCATGTATTCCTCTGTATTCCTCACGTATTCCTCTGCTGAAACGCGACTTTGCCATTCTAATTAATGATCGGAAGAACGCGTATCGACCACTGTTACTGTAAAATATGCACGTATGTCCATTTAAACTCAATTTTGGTCAAATGTGGATTATATCATTACACTGTCAAGAATATGGTTACATGTAAAGATGCTGTACCAAGTATGACAACGCTACATTCAACTGCTTTTGAAATACAGTGTTTTTTTCACTTCCTGAAAAGTAAGCGTTTTGGACATACGTGAGTTTCATCGGACAGCGACGATATAATATATATGTGTGCGTGTGTGTGAAATAAATTAATTAAAGAAAACAGTAATTTTGTGAAATATTATTCAAATGTTAAATAACTGTTTTCTATTTGAATCTATTTTACATTTCAATTTATTACTGTGATGCAAAGCTGAATTTTCAGCATCACTACTCCCATCTTCAGTCACATGATCCTTCATTTATATTTAAACAAACAAATGTGTGTGTTTACTGACTTTTATGTTAGATTGCGATTCATGACCAAGATGGCGGCGCGAGTAGATTGCGAGGCTCAGCGTCTCTCCAGATTCTGCAATTTTGCGGTATTTTTCTTGCTCATCTCGGGTCTGTTCGTACAGAACAGTTGTGCCTTTACATCGTACACCCGTTGTGAGCTTTTGGATATTGGTTTGCGAATTTCCGACAGTTTTATGGACAATCTTCAACTCCTTCCTGATATCGCTAGGACGCCCGAGGATATGCACTCTTCCCGGCCGGGCGGAAGTGCTAGCAGACGGCGGCGTGATCGTAAACAAAGGCGAGGGAAGCGTGGAGGACTACAAGCTAAGCTAACGCTTACTCCTCAATGGCTCTCTTTACCCAGCATTTTCCTTGCCAATGTACGATCGCTAGTGAACAAAATGGAGGAGATTCGACTCAGCATCACACACAGTAAGAAACTTTTGAACTGTAACGTCCTAATCTTCACGAAACCTGGTTAAACAGCGGAATACCGGACACCGCTATTGAGCTAGCGGGATGCCACACACTCCGGGCAGATAGAACATTAGATGGCTTCAGGAAGAGTAGATGGGGTGGACTGTGCATTTACATTAACAAAGCTTGGTGCACAAACTCTGCTATTGTTGGGAGTCATTGTTCAGCTAACCTGGAGTTTCTCATGGTTAAATGTAGACCGTTTTATCTACCGTGGGAGTTCACTTCCACCATTAAAACTACAGCCTATATTCCCCCGGATGCTGATGCTAAGCTTGCTATGAAAGAACTTCACGCAGCCATCAGTAAACAACAGACTGATCACCTGGAAGCTGCGTTTATTGTTGCAGGTGACTTTAATTACTCAAACTTAAAGTCAGTGCTACCCAAGTTTCACCAGCATGTTTCCTGCCACACCAGAGGAAACAAAACCTTAGATCATGTTTACACAAACATGGCGGGAGCTTACGTTGCAACACCCCTCCCCCACCTGGGACAGTCAGATCACCTCTCTTTGTTTCTAACACTAAAATATGCACCCCTCATCAACCGTGTGAAGCCATCAGTGAAGACCATCAAGGTGTGGCCTGCGGGGACAGATTCCACACTCCAGGAAAGGTTTCTAAACACAGACTGGAGTTTGTTTGCTTCTCAGGCCACCAGTGGCGCTCACACGGACATTGACTCCTACACCTCCTCTGTATTGGACCATATCAATACCACCATTGACAGTGTTACAACCCAGAAACAGATCACCACATACCCAAATCAGAAGCCTTGGATGAACAGGGAAGTGCGACTCCTGCTGAAGTCACGCAATACTGCCTTCAGATCAGGTGATGCACAAGCCTACAGCACATCCAGAGCAAACCTGAAGAGGGGCATCAAAAAGGCCAAGCACTGCTACAAGCTAAAGATAGAGGGACACTTTTCCAACTCTGACCCTCGACGCATGTGGCAGGGCATTCAGGCCATCAGTGATTACAAACCCACCCGGTCCACCCCCCAGCCACTGATGTCAACTTCCTGAACAAGCTAAATTACTTTTATGCTCGTTTTGAAAGAGACAACAGAGAAACTGCCACCAAGCTCAAACCCTCAGCTGACCACCCACCAATCACACTCTCCTCCACAGATGTCTGCAAGGCACTGAGCCGGATCAGCGTGCACAAGGCTGCTGGACCAGACAACATCCCTGGACGTGTGCTCAGGGCATGTGCGGAGCAGCTCGCTGGGGTTTTTACAGACATTTTCAACCTGTCTCTTGCCCAAGCAGCTGTACCAACATGCTTTAAACGCACTTCCATTGTGCCAGTGCCGAAAAGCTCTAGCCCGAGGTGCCCTAATGACTACCGCCCTATAGCACTCACACCCATCATTATGAAGTGCTTTGAGCGGCTGGTCCTGGAACACCTAAAAGACTCTCTACCATCCACATTGGACTCACACCAGTTTGCCTACCGCAGCAATAGGAGCACAGAGGATGCAGTTTCCATGGCACTGCACTCTGTGCTCACCCATCTGGACCATAAGAACACTTATGCACGCATGCTGTTTGTTGACTTCAGCTCAGCATTCAACACTCTCATCCCATCCAAGTTAATAGCCAAACTTGGAGACCTGGGCATCAACACTTCAATGTGTAACTGGATTTTGGACTTCCTAACTGACAGACCACAGAATGTTCGATCAGGATCCACCTGCTCCACGTCCATCACACTCAACACTGGTGTACCACAGGGCTGTGTGCTAAATCCGTTTCTCTACTCCCTCTTCACCTCCGACTGCAAGCCTGTGTATGGATCTAATTCCATCGTCAAGTTTGCGGATGACACTACGGTGATTGGTCTCATCAGCAACAACGATGAGACTGCCTACAGGGAAGAGATCCAGCACCTGGCCACATGGTGCGCTGATAATAACCTGCTCCTCAACACCACCAAAACGAAGGAGCTCATCGTGGACTTCAGGAAAGAGTCAAGAGGCACACACGACACCATCCACATCAATGGAATGGCTGTTAAGCGTGTCTCCAGTTTCAAGTTCCTGGGGATCCACATCTCGGCGGACATGTCGTGGACGACCAACACCTCCAGCCTGGTCAAGAAGGCTCACCAGCGCCTCTTCTTCCTGAGGACACTGAGGAAGAATCAGCTCTCCTCGGCTATCCTGGTGAACTTCTACCGGTGCGCAATAGAAAGCATCCTGACCAACTGTGTCGCAGTATGGTATGGGAGCTGCTCTGTTGCGGAGCGCAAGGCACTGCTGCGGGTGGTGAAAACTGCCCAGCGCATCACATGAACTCCACTACCTGCCATCGAGCACATCCAGCGGAACAGCTGTCTGCTACAAGCTCGCAGCATCCTCAAGGACTCCTCTCACCCAGCCCACAGACTGTTTTCTCTCCTGCCCTCCGGCAGGCGTTTCAGGATCCTCCGGACTAGGACCAGCAGACTTAAGAACAGTTTTTTCCCCAGAGCTGTCTCTTTACTGAACTCAAACCCCCGTTGATCCACTTCCCTCATAAACTGCTAACTCTCCTACCTCACATCTGCCTTCACTTTGTTATTTGCACTACCGACTGTTTATTACAGTAACAATTGTTTACTTATGCATTTTGCACCACCATATCTTAACTTGATTATGCTCATTTGCACTGCCGACTGTATTTATAGTACCAATGTTTACATTTGCATTTTGCATCGTACTTCTAATTGTAATATGCAACCACTTTCCACTGCGCTTTTACACTTTTTTTTCGGATAGCTCTGTCCATAATTTATTGCACTACCTTAATCCACTGCTATATTCCTCATATTAGCCTAACATATTATTGTATACCTCTATCTGTAAAATTCTGTTTAAAGTAATAGCCATCTCTATATTATATTCATAGTACATATTCACCTGTAAATTCTGTTTATAGTAATAGCCATCTGTACATTTATTCACTGTACATATTCACCTGTAAATTCAGTTCTGTTTATAGTAATAACCGTCTCTCTATTTATACATATTTATATATATTCAGTACATTTCCATGTCCTGCACGTACGCAACCACTGTATATCCTGCACTTGCTGCTATTGCACTTCTGGTTAGACCTAAACTGCATTTCGTTGCCTTGTACTTACATGACAATAAAGACAATAAATAATCTAATCTAATCTAATCTAATCTAATCTAATTGATTTGACAGTGCTAATATTTACTGTCTTTTTAGTCTTTACTGTTTTCCCGTGTATTATTTTATTATTACTGATTGAAAACATTTCAAGGACTCTTCTCAAATAGCAAAATTGAAAAAAGTTTTAACAAAAAATAAAAAGGTGAAAATAGATAAATAAGTTGTATATCGTAAATATAATACAAATACAAATAACACAGAATAGTGACTTTTATTTACAAAACATTTGGTTAAATGCAAAATAAAGGGATGGTTCACCCAAAAATGAATATTCTGTCATCATTTTCTAACCCTCAATTTGTTCCAAAGATGTAGGAATTTCTTTGTTCTGTTGAACACAAAGGAATATATTTGGAAGAATGTTCGTAACCGAGCAGATCTCACCCCCCATTAACTACCATAGTAGGAAGCTTACCATAGTGGAGATCTTTTCCAAATATCGCCCTTTGTGTTCAGCAGAACAAAGAAATTTAGACAGGTTTGGAACAACTTGAGGGTGAGAAAATGATGACAGAATTTTTATTTTTGGGTGAACTATCCCTTTAATTCATAAACTGTATTATAACAGAGCTACTTGCTGAATTGAACATGCAATGTATTGATACTATATTAAACATATAATTTCATACTGTATTCTGTTTCACATACTATTTTTGCAAAGTATGAGTATGCAGCAATAAGTATGCTAGTATTCATTCTAAAGATTGTACATTCTTGTGTGCATTCTCAGACAGATGCTGAGTCTGTGCTAAGAATACAGTGTCGTCTCACGCTTCTCACATATGATTCAGACCCCTGCTTTATTAATCATACAGAGAGAAAGAGAGCGAGGTGTTTGACACATACCATCTATCTCTGTGAGACCTATTCACATCCATTCAGACGTAATAAAACTCGGTCAAATACTATCACATCCTGAGGTCATCTGCTCGATAACATAAAGGTGCTTAATGCAGAGCACAAAACCATGGAGACTTTCACGTTTTCTGTGTGCACTCGATAGTATGAGGTTGAGATCTGTTCATGTTTTGAATGGTGTTAACTGGTGTTAAGTGTCCTCGCTTCTGACTCACAGAGCGCTGAAGATCTAATCCCACTCATGCTTACTGCACAATGCTGTAGCGGCCCAACATGCAGATCACACGGCATAATAAGATTTATTGTTGGATTATATAGGACAAATGCATTTTGCACATAAATTGACAGATAGCACCGGTCTATAATTGGAGGATAAAGAATCTTCAACATGCAAAACAACATGTGTGATATACACTCACCTAAAGGATTATTAGGAACACCATACTAATACTGTGTTTGACCCCCTTTCGCCTTCAGAACTGCCTTAATTCTACATGGCATTGATTCAACAAGGTGCTGAAAGCATTCTTTAGAAATGTTGGCCCATATTGATAGGATAGCATCTTGCAGTTGATGGAGATTTGTGGGATGCACATCCAGGGCACGAAGCTCCCGTTCCACCACACCACCAAATATGCTCTATTGGGTTGAGATCTGGTGACTGTGGGGGCCATTTTATTACAGTGAACTCATTGTCATGTTCAAGAAACCAATTTGAAATGATTCGAGCTTTGTGACATGGTGCATTATCCTGCTGGAAGTAGCCATCAGAGGATGGGTACATGGTGGTCATAAAGGGATGGACATGGTCAGAAACAATGCTCAGGTAGGCCGTGGCATTTAAACGATACCCAATTGGCACTAAGGGGCCTAAAGTGTGCCAAAAAAACATCCCCCACACCATTACACCACCACCACCAGCCTGCACAGTGGTAACAAGGCATGATGGATCCATGTTCTCATTCTGTTTACGCCAAATTCTGACTCTACCATCTGAATGTCTCAATAGAAATCGAGACTCATCAGACCAGGCAACTTTTTTCCAGTCTTCAACTGTCCAATTTTGGTGAGCTTGTGCAAATTGTAACCCATTTTTCCTATTTGTAGTGGAGATGAGTGGTACCCGGTGGGTCTTCTGCTGTTGTAGCCCATCCGCCTCAAGGTTGTGCGTGTTGTGGCTTCACAAATGCTTTGCTGCATACCTCGGTTGCTCAAAGTTGCTCTTCTATCAGCTTGAATCAGTCGGCCCATTCTCCTCTGACCTCTAGCAACAACAAGGCATTTCGCCCACAGGACTGCTGCATACTGGATGTTTTTCCCTTTTCACACCATTCTTTATAAACCCTAGAAATGGTTGTGTGTGAAAATCCCAGTAACTGAGCAGATTGTGAAATATTCAGATCGGCCCGTCTGGCACCAACAAGCATGCCACGCTCAAAATTGCTTAAATCACCTTTCTTTCCCATTCTGACATTCAGTTTGGAGTTCAGGAGATTGTCTTGACCAGGACCACACCCCTAAATGCATTGAAGCAACTGCCATGTGATTGGTTGATTAGATAATTGCATGAATGAGAAATTGAACAGGTGTTCCGAATAATCCTTTAGGTGAGTGTATACGTCTGAGTAAATACACTACTAATAATTTTTTGTTTTTTGATAAAAGTCTCTTATGCTCGCATGGCTGCATTTATTTTATTAAAATACATTAACATTGTGAAATATTATTACAATTTAAAGTAACTGTTTTCTCTTTTAAAATATTATTTATTCCTGATGGCAAAGCTGAATTTTCAACATCATTACACCAGTAAAAAATCTAAGCAGCAAATCAGCATATAGAATGATTTCTGAAGGATCATGTGACACTGAAGACTGGAGTAATGATGCTGAAAATTCAGCTTTACCATCACAGGAATAAACTAAATTTTAGAATATATTAAAATAGAAAAGTATACATTTTAATACAGGGTTCACACAGGTCCTTGAAATCATTGAAAGCTTGTAAATCTAAATGTCAAGGCCCTGGAAAGTCCTTGAAAGTGCTTGAATTTATTTTGTGCAATAAGTTTTCTGGAAAAAATTCCATGTTATTACCTATGGTCCGCTAATGTGTTATTTCGTCATTATTTCGTGGCCTACTAGCTTGCTTGATTTACGTTGGTTACGTGCATTTACGTTTTACGTTAAGTGTTTCCCACATGAGGTACTTTGTGTTGTACGTTGCCATGACGTTTATGCGCACACAAAACTACTACGATGGTACCTCAACGTTTTCAGTGCTTACACTGAACCCAAATATGTTCAGTCAATGACTGTATATTTTGTTTAATAAACATAAAACATTTGTGATAATTTGTTTGCTTTGCTTGTTAATATATTGTAAACCCATTAAGGCAAGAAAAACTTAAAAGCATATTCATCTATCTTAAAACTTCTGGTTACATGAGCCTAAGATCTTTTGAATAAAATCCATGCAAAAGTTAATATCAGATCATTTTAGAATACAGTATAGGATGTACCAAATATTATTAAGTTTTATGCAACACAGAAATACGACAAATAGAATATCAGATCTCTGTCATATGGCCAAATATAAATGCAAAAAAAAAAGACAAAAATAAGCTTTTTTGCATAGTTGTGTTTGACACATGAAAACTGTAACAATGTATCTTACAAGGTAACACGATGTAACCTTGATCTCACTTGAAATGTGTCCCCACATTAAGTCCTTGAATTTGGACCTGGAAAGTCCTTGAAAGGTCCTTGAATTTGAAGTTAACCAAGGTGTGGGAACCCTGGTAATAATATTTCACAATATTACTGTTTTTACTGTATTTTTGATCAAATAAATGAATTGGTGAGCATAAAAAACTTCGTACAAAAACATAAAAAAAAAAAATCCACACTTTTGAACAGTAGTGTATGTTTCTCACTCTCAGAATTTTTTTTACAAAAGCTGTGACTGGGGTGGTACCTTTTCAAAAGGTACACTTTTGTTTATTTTAGGTACTAATATGAACACTCTATGTACTAATATGTACCTTTTAAGGTACCAATATGCACCTTTTGAAAAGGTACCGCCCCAGTGACAGCTTTTTGTACCCTGTGTTTTCCTGAGAGTGTGTGTAATTCTAACCATATATCTTTGTATATCTATTTTTTCCTAGAGCCCAAGTTTGTGGGTTCAGCAGTGATCCCTGACAATGATGATCCTGCTGACGATAAGGTCTACTACTTCTTCACGGAACGAGTGGCCAACATGGAGGGAGGAAACAAAGCTGTCTACACCAGAGTGGGCAGAGTCTGTGCGGTACGACATGTCAAAAACATTCAATATCGTAACCTATAATAGTTAGAGAAGGCTTTCTTTTTAGCATTTTCAATAGCATCTGGTCAGCTGTCCAGACTCCTTTTACTCATGACATCAAATACAACAGAGAGGGAAAATATAAGCAACTTTCTCTTGCAAAACATTATAATATGCAGGGGCGTATACATGGGGGACAATAAACATGAAATTTCTCAAGAGCAATTTTTTAAGGGGACACAAATAATACAGCCAAAATCGTACTTGTAAGGATATGTGTACCACAAAAAAAAAAACATTTCGTACTTATTTGGCGTTTTGGTGTACTGAAAAATGATCTAATGTCCGTTTTTCTTTTCTCTGTCATTTTATCTGACCAACAACACAAAGCGATAGTAGTTTAAATACGATTAAGGTTCACCACGCAGTCATATTATAATTATTAAATTATCTTGCGTCCTCCACATAGTATTTTATACTATGATATTCAGATATTTAGATCTTTAGAATTTAGATATTCAACTGCAGCAAGCCCTCTGATCTGCCACTTATTATCATATTGAGCAAAACCCTACACAGATCTGACTGAACTTTCGGTTTAGAATTAGCCAATTTTTTGAATTTGGGGGTGGGTTGCTTGAATTTTGGGTTCATTAGCCTATTATTCGTAATGAAAAACACAACAACAAAACAGTACAATGACACACTCCCTTAAATATGCGCTTTTACGCTTTGAAACCAAATCTTCGGTAATCTTGTCTTTCAGTGGTTTGCTCGTTCGGCTGGTGCTGTATTGAGCAGACACGTTCAGTTTTTAATTGTTTTGTCAGTTCTCTAACTGAACTAAATGATTGTATTACTATACAGCGGGGTGGTGCGGCGGTGGGCAAGTGATGTTAACAGTGTTTTGCCTAATCTGTATTAAAGAGAAATGAATCATTTCATCTGACATTTAAAGTGAATAAAATAGCCTTGACAGCTGCTTACTCGTGTTTCACAACTGCTGTCTGAAGAGCCTTTCTCTCCCCAAACTTGTGTGGTAGTTTTTCTACGTTCTATGGGAAACGTTAGTTGAGGTGCACGGTGGATCAAACCAATGTGAGGCAAGGGGGGAGGGGGGACTCAAAATGTTTCTAAACTTAAAACGCATTTTTTGTCTCGTTTACGTTTGTATTGTTTTACTTCTTACACATTTATTTTAAGTATATATTGTTATATTATTTACAATACTCAGCATGGTTTTTAGGGGGATTTACGCCCCTGATAATATGATAAAATGCTTTTTGAATGGCTGTCAGTGGAGAAAGATGCTTTTTGCCACTATAATGGGGCAATATTTTACCGGCATCATGGTGACATACATTTCCGAAGCTACCCAACCAAGCATTGACCAATTACTTTTGTCTTTGTCAAGATGTTGAGCTGCACCACCCACAGGTCAGGTGAAATTAAGTGTCTTTTTTATCTCTTCCCCTCTGTCAGAATGACCAGGGTGGTCAGAGAATGCTGGTAAACAGATGGAGCTCTTTCCTGAAGACTCGTTTGATCTGCTCAGTGGCTGGACCCAACGGCATTGACACACACTTTGATGAGCTCGGTAGGGGATGTTCTACTTTCTGTCCTCCTCTCTGGTGGGGTTTTTCATGCCTGTCTTAAAACATGGAAGTATTCACCTTGTACCTCATCACCACATTTTGGCCAGTAATTCTAAACATATGCATGATATGGGATGAAACCTAATTCATTTACTTTCAATCCACACGAAAACTTTGTAGGTTGTTTATGATGCATAGAAAATATTACAATGGTATGCCAATACTAGGACACAAAAATTGTGTTTTTGATGTAAGCATTTGAATATAAGTGTTACTATTTAAGATAAGTCGATTAAAAATGTAATGCATTTAAAAACTTTCTCTTTGCATTCCTTGCTATATTTATACAGCTGAAAAAGGAGAATTTCTCAAACCTGTCTTATTCTGTAGTGCAAGAAATTGTTTGTAATGTTAGCCCATAAATCTTGTATATATACTTAAATAAAATCAACCGGAAACAGAATGTCATCTAGTTTGATAAACTTTGATATATTTGGGGCACAATACCCTAATCTTGCAAACTATGCAACTTTTGATTTGGTTCTTGTCTTGGTAATATACAGAGGAAGTCACTGTCATGCTCTGAGCAATATCTGTAAATCATTGACACTGGATACATCAAGATGGGCCGCTTGACCAAAATAGGCACAATAGCACAGAAAGAAGAAATGAAAAAAAAGAACTGCATTTTTTTTAGCTTCAGTGATGAGCCGTTTCTTCCAACTCAGTGATTCTATTCATCAGATGCCTCAGAGCAAAACTGCTGATAAATCAGTTTTTGCTTTTGCACATTTTGCCTTTCGCTATAGAGATTTCATCAAGTATCCATCTGTCCATCTGGATGAATTTGCAATAGATCTCCATGTCTTCACAGTATTTATCACATTGAGTATAAGCCAGCTGTGTGAATTGAAAATCCAAATCTGTTTCACCAGCTGTGTTGCTTAACTATCTCCAAACTTGGTAATCTTAAGAAGGATCTCGCTGATGAAAGCTCTTTTTTTTTTTCACTGACATCCTATTAATCACCTAATTCTGTTCCAAATATCATCAGAGATTTTGACACTGCCTTTTTGGCTGTCGTTGTTTATATTTTCTATAATTGATCGCACTTTCCTTATGTTTATTATTTTATAATTAAAAAGGTGCTGATTTGCACTGATAGTAAATGTAAAGACACCGGGAAGCAGTTTTATATTATTAATCTTCGAGTGTATATTCTCTAATCACATTTTTTCATCCCCACTATGCCTTATGTTATTTGTATTGTTGGATTATTTGTTATTTTATCATATGAGTGATACTCTAATTGGAGATACATTTTGCATTTCCAAAAAAAAGGTAAAAACTGTTCACCAACAGATATTCTTTCCTGTATTCTTATTGTAAACATATTCAATTGTAATAATTAACTGCCAAACATGTTACTTCATTTTTCTTTTCTTTTTTTTAAC
Source organism: Romanogobio albipinnatus (assembly GCA_023566225.1). Lineage (NCBI taxonomy): Eukaryota > Metazoa > Chordata > Actinopteri > Cypriniformes > Gobionidae > Romanogobio > Romanogobio albipinnatus. The sequence continues at coordinate 33,636,937 of CM042251.1, forward strand.
TTTTAACGGAAAAGTAATTTCTTTATAGTATTGTTTGTCAACTCTATTACAGACAAATTAGGCAATTTTTAAAGAACATTTCTACACATTTATTCATCTGTCTGTAACAGAGTTGACAAACAATACTATAAAGAAATAACTTTTTTGATAAAAGGTTTAAAAAAAGGCAACAGTGTAACAGTGGCAAGCACTGAATTATTAAAATTTTATGTTTTCAATTAAAAATTATTCTACACATTGCCTAATTTGTCTGTAACAGAGTTGACAAACAATACTATAAAGAAATAACTTTTTCGTTAAAAGAAAAAAAAGGTCAAATAATTTGGGCAATATGTAGAAATAACAATGGTAACAGAGTTTGACGGTTACAGGATTGACAATTTTAAACTTTTTAGCCAAAAACTCCACTTGCTAGCATAAAATAAAATTATAAAATTTTGACGTTTTACAAAATTTTTAGATTACAATATTTTCTCAGAGAAAGCACACATACCTTAGACTGGGTAAACCCAGCCTGATCTGCTGGCGATTTGATTTCGCCCTGCAGCTCATTCTGGAAAACTGTGCATTCGTTTATCCTGCTTCTGTCATACTTTTTTGCGGGAACCAATCACAGACTGGCTTATCCACTTGGCGCTATTGGCGGGTTTAACACAATGATGGATAAAGAAGCGATTGATCGATGCCCCTTAATCACACCTCTTGTGGTCTGATTGGTTGAAGGACTATCCAATTGCGTACGGAGTCATTTGAATTATGCTCGTTTATCACGCCTCTTGTGCAGTAGAAAATACCTAGCAGACTCCCCAGACCAATGTTCAATCGATAGCCAGACAACACATACCTTTCAGTGCTTCAGATCTTATCAGTAAGGGAAAGTAACATCCTTTTTTGTATCTTACATAGTTGTGGGAGATAATTCCCCCAATTTAAAGGCAAAGTGTGGTACGGTAACAGAATTGACAGAATATTTATGGACACACATTTTTAAAGATACAATTTAATATGGTAGAATTAGGAAAACTATTTAGGGCTTTTATATATAAAATAAATTAAATATTACCAAAAGAAAAGTAAAATAAAATATTTAGATTACACAATGATACATAAAGGAAAAAAACACTGACTAATTCGGACAACAAGAAAATACACTTTTTGCAGAAAATATTATATTGTTATGACCTGTAACATCTTGTGATCCATGACAACGAGTAAGAAATTATTAAAACAATTAAAAATATAAACATTTGAAAAAAGCAGAAAATAACATTTTTGACTTAGGACACCGAATGTACCTGCAATTATAGAATCACCCATATATTATAATTTAGTTTGTTCAGTGCTTATAAAAACGTTGGAGAACCGTAAACATATGAATGTGTTTTTAAATGATTGAAATATATTAAGTTAAAATTCAAGTACATTTTTCAGGACAAAGGGGTTCAGGTGACAAAAAAGTTGGGGGATTTCTGCTGTAGGAAATTCATTTCAAAATCTGGTACATTAACATAATTTATTGTAACCCTTACTCTAAATCAGAGGGCACAGGCTGATTTAATGATGTTGTTCCAGGACCAACAAATTCAACATTATTTGATGACGATACATTTTTGTGTGCATCTTTGTGTTGTTTTAGAGGATGTGTTTGTGCTACGGAAGAAAGATGAGAAAAATCCAGAGATCTTTGGTCTGTTCAGCACCACCAGGTGGGTGAGGTCACGTGTCACTCTTATTTTCTGTTTATTTTAACAAACAGCATTCTGGACACACATCTGCATCTGTTTTTTTCACTCAGCGCTGTGTTTAAAGGATACGCCGTGTGCATGTATAACATGGAAGACATCCGTGCAGCGTTTAACGGGCCTTTTGCACACCGGGAACGGTCTGACCACCACTGGAAGGTGTACGATGGCAGGGTTCCCTACCCGCGACCTGGATCGGTGAGTAATATAAGCTTGTATATTGGGTCCATAAGTCACTTTGTGTCATAACCTTTTTCAGAAATCCCTGTGTACAAAATGTCACAATATGTTGCGTTTACACCTCTGACACACTCTGTCCTTTGGCGGCCCACTTGAGTGAATGTTGAATTTTGTATCTCATTTCTTCAGACACACAGAATCTCGCATGGCAGATAGGTCTATTTTCAGCATGACTGTGCACATCACTATTCTCCTCAAGCGTGTCATGCCAATTCTTTAACGTTAATGTGTGAAACTGAGTACTTACAGCATTGCCTTGGCCTGAATTATAATTATATCTGATATGTGCTGATTAATGTCCTTCTCTGGCTATTTATCTCCAGACGATAAAAGAGTCAGATTGGTTTCCAATATTTAGTAATGGCTGGTAATTCAGTCATTTTCCCTGGTGCATTATGTCTTGTCTCATATTGAAGGATCAGGGTTTTTCCATTGTTCAAATCCCAAAATTAGCCTAATTTCTTTGGTAGGTGCAGGTATTCTTGGGAAAAGCATACGAAAAAAACGACAGCTGACCTTTTAAAAGGCAATTTGGTGGTTTGAGTCATGCACTGCTGGATTTATGATTAGTCTCTTGTTCTAAAAGGTTATTGCAGCGAGAAGGCAGCTCAAACAAAATGAAAGACCGAAATGGCTTTCGTGACTTGGTGAACTGTGTTTACGAGTATATTCATATTCACCGCTTTTTGTCTCTCACAGTGTGCCAGTAAAATAAACGGAGGCCAGTTCTCCAGTTCTAAGGCATATCCGGATGAGGTTCTTCGTTTTGCACGTTCCCATCCCCTCATGTTCCAGGCAGTGCAGCCTGTTCACAGACGGCCCATTCTGCTGGACACCGAAGGAGGACGTAAACTCACACAGCTGGCGGTGGACCGGGTGGAAGCTGAGGACGGACACTACAATGTTCTCTTCATAGGGACTGGTACTCAATTTTAGTACCTATCTTGTACACCTAGATCTGCACTATCATATAGGCTTTATGTAATGATTGTAGCTTGTGTCATACTATATATTTGCAGCAGCTTATTTTTTATGTCTTGCTTTTTAGAAGAACATCACACTATTCCTTTACTTATCCTTGATCTACAAACCCCCAGAAATAATTGTTTTGTGAATTTAAGGCCAACCATATGTTAGCGTATTGCTAATAGGTTGGCAAAATTGTCTTTTAGCAGATATACACTTCCATTCAAAAGTTTGGGGTCAGATTTTTTTGGTAACCCTTTATTTTAAGGTGTCATTGTTAAGGCCTGTTCACACCGGGACGATTTCCGTGTGCATTTATAGCCGACGTTTAACGCCTCGTAACTAAACAAAGGGCACCAATGTGAGTGTGCATACCGACATGCAAAACGTCAGTGGTAAAAGCGTAATTTAAAAAAAAAAAACGCCTTGGGTTTGTTTTTTGGCCGCACGTGCCTGGAGCTGCTGGAGTTACAGTAAAACACGGCTTGGTGGCGCTCAAGCACAAAACGGTCTTGCCGAGCACACATTGATATGACGAAGAGGTAGTAGGTAGACGAAGGCTGAATCCAAAAATCACCCCCTAAACCCTCATTCACTATTTCCTACATTAGTCCACTAAAACAGTTCATTTGAAGGAGTGAATAAAAAAACGAGTGAGTGAATCGGCTGTACACTCTTTATTGCAGTGCAATGTGGGATTGAATGAGTGCTCTCAATAACTATTTGAGTGCACCGTCCACTATGGTTTCGGACACTACTACAAATGGCAGTGCCCCATTTGAGGGTATAGGGGGCGATTTCGGATTCAGCCAAAGAAGATGAGCTGCTAATGCTGCTTGCCAGTTAGCCAGTGTTAATTTCGCTGACGAATAATTTTCGTCATAATTTTCGTCAACAACCTTTTTTCACTGACGAAAACGAGACGATAACTAAATACAAATTAGTGTTGGATGACAAAGACTATGAAGAAAATCAACCGTCATTTTCGTCAACAAATAAAAACGAGACGAAAATGTTAGGGAGGGACAATTAGGGAAGAGATCCAGTCAGAACTGATGTCTTGTGTAACAGATGAGCACATTTGATTTGAACGTGCTGATCTAACCGCTGGAAAACACAGCGCTGTTGCGCGCTCTACAGGCTCATCCCCAATACAGCAGAGCGGTTCACAATCAATGAATAGCGCACATTTATGCCAGGCAATTGTTTATTAACTAAAGCTGATGAATAATGACAATGTTTACTTTACGATGTTTATATAGTAATATGTTTTAGACGGTTGTAACAATGCATATTTTATCTCTTTCATCATCTGAACTTGAATGAGCAGCTGCAACTGTAAGGCGCATACCTTTCAAAATAAGAGTCCCGGTGTATTTCCAGCTGGTTTATAATTAAATATAATTGGTAACACAATAAACTATTTAATTTAATTCCCATTTAATTCATAGTCGGGGGAAAGACCAGTATTTGACACATATTCAATAAAGTATCAGGGTTATAATAGTTAACTAAAACCATTACAAAAAATCTTTGTTACTTGAAATTAAATAAATGTTAACTGAAATTAACAAAAAAAAATAAACACAATTATTTGAAGCTTTAGCTTAACCTGATATGGCCTCCTAACTAAAACAGAAATACAAAGTTATAAAAACTGTATAGATGTTTTTAAAAAAAACAAAAAAGTGAATTGAGCTCTCTTTCGTGTATTTTAATGTCAAAAACAAAATTATGTCAAAATGTCAGTTCCAGTGACAGTCAGTTGTGTCATGCTTAAATGCTTAATGTATTACAATTGAACTAAACTCATTAGATTTTAGGAGACTAAATCTACTGTAGATTTAGTCGACTAAAATCTTATGATATTTAGTCGACTAAAACTAGACTAAAACTAAAAACAATTTCAGGTGACTAAAATATGACTAAAACTAAATGGCATTTTAGTCAAAAGACTATGACTAAAACTAAACCAATATTTGCTGTCAAAATTAACACTGCAGTTAGCAAAACGTGTGTGGATGGTTTTGGCAAGCACGTAATTATTGTCTCTCTTCTTCCACCTTGTGTACCGGGAGCGCCATCTACTGAATTTGCAAGTTCACTCGGCGCATCGCCAGTAAAAATCCACCGAAAAACGCTGGCAATAAGCTCGCGTGATAATCGTCCCGGTGTGCACAGGCCTTTACAGTGTAATTATACAATTAAGTACTAAGTAATAGTAATTAACTACATGTACTTACTATATAATTAGGGTTAGGGTTAAGGTTTGGTTTATGGTTAGTTGCCTGTAACTATGCATAATTGACTGTTATTACTATAGTAATTACATGTAAAATGTGTAACAGGGACACTGTAAAATAAAGCGTTACCGATTTAAAAAAAAGAAATGAATGCTTTGATTCAGCAAGGATGCATTAAATTAATCAAAAGTGACAGTAAATATTTTTTAATGTTACAAAAGATTTTATATAAAAAAAAAATGCTGTTCTTTTGAACTTTCCATTCATCAAAGAAACGTAAAAAAAAAATGATCTAGGTTCCCCAAAAAATATTAAGCATCACAACTGTTTTCAACATTGATAATAAGAAATGTTTCATAATAAGAAATGCTAATAGTAAGAAAGTAGCAAATCGGCATATTAGAATGATTTCTGAAGGATCGTTAGACACTTGTATTTTTGATCGAATAAATGCAGCCTTGGTGTGCATAAGAGACTTAAAACATTACAAAAATGTGTCTGATAAACATATACAGGGCTTATTAAAGCAATAATATAAAAATATGACATAAAATGTATTTCATCAGTAAATAATTCACTTCCTCTCTCTCTTGAACTCAGATAATTCTGCAGTATTAAAAATGATCACAATCTACAACAAAGAAGCCGACGCAGTTGAAGAGGTTCTTCTGGAGGAACTGCAGGTTTTCAAGGTAATCAAAAGTCCTTTGGGTGACATTTTATCTTTATATTGAAACCATTTCAGTTCTTTTAGATTCAATCTTTACACTAAATATTTGTTTTCTCATTCTAGGTCCCTGTTCCTATTACAGAGATCCTTGTCTCTACCAAAAGAGTAAGACTCACAGACACTGTAGTTTTCCACCTGGAGATGGTGATATTGAGTAAACTTTTCATGCATGAGTGATCACCATTACAGTCCTGATACCTATAACAAAAACAGCATTCATAAGTATATAATCTGAAAATCATTACTAAATACTATGAATCAAATATGAGCTTATTTTGTTGTTTGTTATTGCTGTAATATATATAGAATACACACAAATAATGCCTAATTCAGTGGAATGATTTGATCTTCATCATTATGCTAATGTGTTGATTTGGACACGATGGCATTCATCACATGTAACAAAGCAGTTGACAGCAGTGTGTTTATATCTCCATAGCAACAGCTGTACGTGGGCTCTGAGCTGGGTGTAACGCAAGTCCGTATGCACCAGTGTGGGCTGTACGGTTCCGCCTGCGCAGACTGCTGCCTGGCCAGAGACCCCTACTGTGCCTGGGACGGGTTCACATGTTCCCGGTACTACCCCGCAGGCCTGTTTACCAAAAGGTACCATTTCAGTCAGATGTATAGAAAAAAATATAGCTTGTATTTAGTCAAGTCAGATTTATTAGTATAGCACTTTTTCTAGCACTAGTTCTCCTCAAGTTCACCCATTTGTCCATCACATTAACTATGGACACTTTCCACTAGCATTGCAGTCAAAAAGTGTCTAAATACCCCATTTTGAACAGGATACATTTTATTATTGGAAACCTAACACAACTATTTTGTGAAACGTTTCTTGTAAAGTGTTTGTAACATAAAAAAATGCTGCTTAGTTGTCATGTAATGCAATGACATTTAGACATTAAGGGGAAAATGTGAAAAAATTACAAATGCCAAAATTCAAGACTCTACACACAAAAAAATAGAAACTTAACAGATTATAATGATGTATAAAACTTGCCTGAATGATAAAAAACGACAGTTATTTGAGTCTCTTTGGCACTGATAAGAAAAAAAGCGAGCCGATCGCGCCGGCGCGACTGCCGACTCGAGGGTGCTCTGTGTAAATTTAAGACAGTAGGTAGTTGCGAATTGCAACTACCCACCGCTCACTCCTCCATTTTAAAGCACATAGAGAAGCTACGGTGGCTGACACAGGACAAAGATGCCATCATCTGAGACAGAAGAGAGTAGCAACAGCAGTTTGTCCATTTAGGGATACTGTAGAAACATGGCGACTTCGCTGTAAGGGCAAATACTTGGTGTATGTGGCTCATTCTAAGGTAATACAAACATAACGGTTCATTATGTAAGGTCTTTATACAACACTGAAAACATAGTTATGTATATTATATTGCATTTCTGTCAATAGATCCTCATAAATACTACACACTGCACCTTTATTAGATCTACTGTTGCTCATGGTGGACTTAACTATAAGGCTATGCAAATGTAATGGAATAATATCAAAACATAAATATAATATACATTTAAGATAATTTAGTCACAATTAAAACGGTCAATTTCATTACTTAGATATAAAAAAATCTAAACCAAAAATGATTCTAGAACTTTTCTCAGAAGTAAATTCTGTGAGACATATTTTGCAATGATTTGTAACCAACCGATTTAAAAGTCATTGTTAGTGGATATATGGAGCAAGTTCTCCTGAAATTCACCCAATTGTACATCAGATTAACTATGAACATTTTCTGGCTATGCAAAATGAATGGAAAATGTTCAAATGCAGTACCTCATTTTAACAGTATATCTTTTATTATTTGAAGCCTAACGTTTAGTCAAATTATTCTTTAAAAGTGTTTATGCCATTTTCCTTTACAATAATTTGAATTGAAATTATTATTATTATATATTATTAATAAAGGCCTTTTGAAGCGTTTGTGTAAGAAAAATATCCATATTTAAAACTTTATAGACTAAAATAACTAACTTCCGACGGTCAGTGGTACGCAGGTCGACTTGACATGAAACACCGGTCATGAATTAGAAGTCTAAAACGAGAATTTCGGTATAAGAGAAGAAGGGCTTGAGTTTGTTGCCCAACACTATCGGCGAAAGGCGTCAAAGCTTGTGATGCTCCTATACATCTCTATCCCTTTAATGAACGATCCCCTTAATGTTCTCCAAGAGTCATTTCATTTTGTGCCTCTTTAAACACACTCAAATAACTCTGGCACATGACAGGGCTGATATTTGGAGGATATATAAAAATGCTCTGTAAATATCAGCCTCAGACTGGTAGTGCATATACTGAAAGTATGGAGACTATAGGTTGCTTTTATAATAAGACAAGGTTATAGACATAAGATGCCTTGACATTTGTTAGAGATTGTGTTTTATTTTAATGAACTTTGCATTCATTGGATATTAATGCATTTCTTGATTAAGTTCTACAGTTTCTTTCCCACTAAAGTTTTAGTATGTGAGAATGTGTATGTATGTAAAATCTTGTTCGGGTTCCTGCCCCGGTGTTTCCATTAGTGAAATCACAGAATGTGTGTTTTTGTGAGAGATCTTAGTTTTGATATTTCATTCAGCCGCAGGCTAGCGTGTGTGTGCTTGTGTGTTGAGCATATCGGAGCGAAGGGTGAGTGGGAGTGTTTGCTTAATCCCGATTCAAAAGCTTGTCAGCTGTCTCAGTGTGGTCATCAGTTTGAGCTTGTTAGCGATTGATGCTAACACCTATCGCCATATTAATACTCATCACACGCTCACTTTGTATGCAAAGCCAGACAAGTCGCACACAATCGGCACCAAATGCCTGTCAGAGTCATTACTCACAGAGTACCAACAAAAAGCGAGTCTGATTGAATTCCTGTCACCTCCCTGTGCTGTTACAAACCTTGGGCGGCAGGATGATATTATGACAATTGCAGGCAGACAGGCAGGCTGTGTCTAGGTTATGACAATGTCTCATTTTTCTCTTTTATTCTTTAGGCGCTTCAGACGGCAAGACGTCCGCCATGGCAACGCGGTTCAGCAGTGCAATGGGCTTCAGCTTAGTGGTATGTTCTGGCTATAGTCTGATCAATAGAGGATATTAGAGTCTTAGGAGCTTTATAAGGAAAAATGAGGCGGATGAGATCTGTGAAAGTTGAAGAGGTCACTGTACAGTTAATGAGTCTCTGACTCTTTATGCACAGATGGTGCTTTTACTTTAGCAATATTACAATAGAGCGTGACAGTGACCGCTCCGTTCTTATGCTGCCTTGTTCTGGAAGTCTTTTCCCCATTCTTTTTTTTCTTCTTAGGCATTTCAGCTTAAATCAAACCAACTTCTAATATAAGCTCTGATATTAAACATTACAAGATTCAATTTGAAGCAAAAATGTGAAATGAAGTATAAGGTCTAAACTGTAATGCAAATGTAATGGAATCAAAACATAAATATAATCAATTACTTTATGGTTAACCGGTTTAGTTTATAAGCACAACATGTTTTTTGTAGCAAAATATTCAGATTAACAAACTTTTCCTTTCTTTCTTTCTTTCTTTCTTTCTTTCTTTCTTTCTTTCTTTCTTTCTTTCTTTCTTTCTTTCTTTCTTTCTTTCTTTCTTTCTTTCTTTTAAAGAGATTAACACTTTTATTCAGCAAGTACACATTCAATTGATCAAACATTCAAAAAGACAAAAATACTTTTACATCTGTTCCAGAAGATTTCCATTTCATTTCCTGAACTGTACTGTTGAGCTCTATTGCAGAGCATAATATAAAAATCTCTATCCCTTGAATACTGACAGTATCTGTTCAAGATGCTTAAATATACAGATTGTGTCCTTAGATACCTTCAAGATTCATGCACCAGCCATGAGCACAATATATGGATTTTTTGCATGTAAGATTGTGTTTGCTATGGAAGCTTGTTTCCGCCATGGAATAAAAAATAAAAAGGTAATTGCGACTTTTATCTCACAATTCGGACTTCGAATTTTTTGTGAGATATAAACTCGCAATTTCAAGAAAAATTCAGAATTTACATCTCACAATTCTGACTTTATTTCTCGCAATTACGAGTTTATATCTCGCAATTCTGAGGGGGAAAAAAGTGAGAATTGTGAGATAAAAAGTCACAATTTCCCTTTTTATTTTATTCTGTGGCAGAAACAAGCTTCCATAGTTTACAGAGAAATATCAAGACATTTAGTTGCAAGATGTTGAATGTGTTCAGTGGGGAAAAGATCTTCATATAATGATTTCATTTGAATAGGCTGTTTAGTATGTGGGTGTGTGTATTACAGAAGAACAAAGCATCTCAGAAAAGCTGGTATATGGTGTGGAGAACAACAGTACTCTACTGGAGTGCAGACCACGATCACTGCAGGCGTCTGTAATGTGGTACATTCAACATGGTGTGGACATGGAGGAGGTAAAAACACATCTACAGGAGGACATACTATAGACTTGTATTAGTCTAATACAAGAGACTAACATCTGTCTCCTAAACACAACTTCTGAATGCAATAATATAGATTTTACTTCAAACATGCAACCTACATTTAAACACGCAGAGTTTACTTGGAAGATATAGAAGTAAAGTTCACATGGTCAGGCTCAGAAATTACAGTATTTTATCACAAGCAATGGTCTTTGAACCCCTGGTGAGAGACGGCTGTTAAATATAGATTAAAGCTTCATTGAACCATTCCAACCACAGGGAGGCTGGGTAATATAGCCCCCAGTGATTCATCTTAAATGGAAAAGAATAATGACATCGGCTATGTCACTGACCATCTCTCTGCTAAGACATTTCTCTGCAGAAACACAGTAGACTTTCACTATGGCACATGTATTAGTAGTATTACACTACTTATATTATTATAAAGTGAGCATCACTATTACTATTGCTCTCACTTGAGGTTTGGGATTAGAACAGACCACTGAAAGTATTATATTTTAAAACGTAGCTCATAATTATACCTGTTGAGGAGAAGTGCATTGCTATTCTTCATACCAATCCGATTTATGATTTTCGCTAGGCAAATTATAAAAAAAATGCATTTAAGTGCCCCTATTATGCTATTTTTAAGGGTTCCTAATATTGTTTTGGCAATCTATTGCAATAGGGTTACATGAATCCAAGGTCAATAAACACTTCAATTTCCTCATAATCAGGGCTTGGTATTAACACATGCCAAATGCACACTCATTCCCGCAGATTTTGTGCTCACACCCTTTGTTATTTTCAGCTGGTTATTGTGCTTAAGCTGGCAAATACACACAAAATAATGTCAAAATTCTGGTCTTGGTGAGTATTCACATAAACATAGTAAGTTATGGTTTAAAGCATACACAGTTGATGAATGTCAATGAATGAATTAGGTATTTATGTAGTGCATTTCCTATATACTATTCTATACCCAAAGCATTACTGTTACAGTATGTGTAACAGTATAATGGATCTGTGCGTCAGGTGACAGCAGCAGGTATATTAGGATAATATTATGAGAATTATGAAAAATTTAGATAATATAAAAAATATCTATATGGCAGTTTTTCCCTATGGGATCGATATCAAAATTGTGGCTGGTGAGCAAAAAGTTAATGTCAAGCCCTTTTCACAATATACATTGCACATCAGCTCATTAAAAAATAAAAAAAAAAAAAAAAAAAATCTGACGTTTCATTCTAAGATTCAGTCTCTCTATAACCCTCCTTTCCGCCCAGCCTACTCTGCTCTGATTGGTCGGACGACCCAGTCCGTTGGTCTGCTGATTACAGTGGGTGTCGTAAACTAAATGTATAGACATAGACCATATCTGATTTTCAGCTCCAGAGGCTTTCTCAGCGCTTGATACACAGTAATACAAAAAGTAATGATGGCGTCGGTTTTTCCATATCGATTCCAGCTCGAGTCCTCATCCTTTTGTCGTAGCAACCAGCCAGAACACCCTAGCAACCACTCATCAACACACTTTTAACTGGCGACTAATCACCAAAACAAGCTACATAAATTCGATATTGTCCTTTGTTCTTCCTCCCTCTCTCAGGTGAAAGGTGATGATCGTGTGATTCAAGCCCCCTATGGCCTGTTGCTTCTTAAAATAGTAAAGGGAGACGCAGGAGTCTATGTGTGCCAGTCCACGGAGCACGGCTTTGTCCAGACGGTGGTACGTGTCACTTTGGAGGTGCTGGATGAGGGCAAAGTCGAGGGTCTATTCCATAAAGGGGAGGAGGAGGAGGAAGGCGATTCTCTACATAGACCTCCGCCCTGCTCCTTTCCCAGCCTACCCTCTGCCTCCTCAAAGCTCTGGTACAAGGATTTCATGCAGCTGATTGGCTACAGCAACTTTCAGCGGGTGGAGCAGTACTGTGAGAAGGTGTGGTGCGTATCCGACAGGAAGAGGAAGAAACTCAAGGGAATAGCACCCAAATGGCGGTACCCACCCGGGTCAGAGCAACGGGCGAGAGCACGGGCACCTCGACACACAGAGTAAAGACTGTTAGATGAGACAACAAACCATTTAAACGCATGCTCAGTGCAGATGATCAAATATATTATTATTATTATAATTATTATTATTATAATAATTATTTTTTTTTAAAGAATGACATTTAAAACACTGTCTTACCGTTGCGTCATTCAATCTAAAAAAGCATTACACTACAGTCAACATGACAGATAGTTAAAGGTACACTGAGTAATTTTCTAATAGACTTCATGGACGTGGCCGTTTTTTCTGATGATTTGCACTGCTGTGCAAAAGTTTGGGGTCAGTACGTTTTTATTTTTTATTTTTTTATAAATTAATATTTTATTCAGCATTGAAGCATTACAATGATCAAAAAGTGACAGTAAAGATGTTTACACTATTACAAAAGATTTATATTTCAAATAAATTAGGTTCTTTTGGACTTTCTGTTCATCAAATAATATTTTTTTCTGCAAAAGTGCTGAGCAGAATGATAATACTTTCAATATTGATAATAATAGTAAATGTTTATTGAGCACCAAATCAGCATATTAGAATTAATGATGGAACTGTTTTGTAATAATATTTCACAATATTACTGTTTTACTGAATTTTTGATCAAGTAAATGGACAGCCTTGGTGAGTATAAGAGACTTCTGTAAAAATAAAAAAATAAATAATTCAGTGCATGACAACCTGTTATTGGAAATAAAATGTTTGTTTTACATTTTTAATTCAATTTAATTTTAATATCAGTTGGCAGTTTGGTCAAATCATTATTAAAACAATCAAAATAAAAAAAAATATAAATTTGTGACAATGGAAATAATAAATAATCAGTTGGGAGTATTGTATTATGGGAAATAGTGTTCTTTAAAGTGCTGTATACTACACACACAAGTGAAATGGGTCATCTGACTTGTCCAAGCATATCGAAAATTAGTAAAAGATACATGCTGCATGCATACTGCAGTAGTACAAGTAGTATGGTAGCATGCTGTTCCAAACATAGCCATGTGATTACTTGGTGTACCTTTTTAAATAGAAAGAGGAAGAAAATGTGTAATTGATTTGAATATTTGTACAGGGTTCTTGTGTAACATTTCAGTTGAAAAGAAAATACCAAGGTTATACTTCTATGAGAATATGCAGTGCTACCTGACTGACTGGGCCGTTAAAAGACAAGGGGTTGAAAGACCCTCTCAGGATCTGACAAATTTCCTCTTGGACTGCTCTGAACAATGACAAATGGCAGAGACAAGTTGTCCTCTTGTCAACAATGTGAAATTCCCTATGAAGATTCACGGAATGACTTTTCCACTGTTGACGATCTAAATTCAACAGTTCCAGAGTGTCAACCTTGCGCACATACTGAGTATATTTATCTGTATTTTTGTTATTTTATAAATTATTTTAGTTGGTGTAAGATTTGATAATTTTTCTTTAGTGGTTTTAGATGTGCTCATAGTTTTAACTGGACATGTATTACTGCAATCCAATTTTGTATAGGCATTTACATCATTAATCATAATGAATGTATAGTGTTCACACCTTCAGCATTTAAATCTCAATCATCTTCCTTGTTTAGTATTTTAAGACAAGCAACAATATTTTTGCTGTGAACTGCTAAGTTAGAACCAAATAATCATGGTATTCCAGTGAGGTCAACCGTTTTGCTGTGTATCATGATGTTTCAAAGTATGTAAAATCTGTTGTGTAATAAATACCATAAATTCACACAGGGTCGAGGTATAACTGGTTGGCATGGCACTGTTAACCCTGTAACTACACCTTTCCCAGCTGATGTTGAGATTAATGGGAATACTAACGGACAAGTTTTGGTATTTACATTTACATTTATGCATTTGGCAGACGCTTTTATCCAAAGCGACTTACAGTGCCCTTATTACAGGAACAATCCCCCTGGAGCAACATGAAGTAAAGTGCCTTGCTCAAGGACACACTGGTGGTGACCGCTGGGATCGAACCAGCAACCTTCTGCGTGTCAGTTCCATGGTTTAACCCACTGGTATCATTGCTCATACCTTAGTACTCACACTGCAGTATGAAATACACTACTGTTCAAAAGTTTGGGTCGGTAATTAGTTTTAATGTTTTTGAAAGAAGTCTTATTTAATGCCTTATTTTATGAAAATACATTAAAACACTAATATTATTAAATATTAATACAATTTAAAAGAACTGTTAAAAAATTTATTTTATTCCTGTGACGGCAAAGCTGATTTTTTTTGCAGCCATTAAGGCCAAAGTATATGCAGTCGAAAGCACAGCCTTGCAAAGTATACCTCTTTTGACTCGTATACATGCACAGGCGTTCGACGAATGCGCAGTTTTGAGCAATCTCTCGTCACGAGTTACAACCCATGTAAATACTGCCAAAAAGATTTAATGTGCATGTGCGACTGGAGCATACAAAGTACGTGCGGTTACAACAATCCGGCGGTGCGTACTTATGGAAGCAAATTAGAGACATAATTATTTGAAATTTAACAGCCACTGAATACTTAGTTTTGAAATATTTTAGTTTTAAAAACTTTTATCTGAACTTCTTTTGCTCTGAATTCACCCCTTTGAAATTATTTTACTTTGGAAACCATTCGAATTTACCTCTCAACCTGAATTTTGATTAATATTTTTCAATGCTCACAAATTCAGATACAAAAAAAAAAAATCAACTTGCAGAATTTCAGATAAAATAGATTCAGGTTGATTAAATTTGATTGCTCAAATTCAGATCTCAAATTTCAAGTTCATATTTTTCAAAGAAAACTTCAGTCTAATTCGACTGCTCAAATTCAGATCGAAAAATTCAAGTTAAATATTCAGACGGTAACATCCGGGCTACCCAGGATAGGAAAAACAGTTGAGCGCCTATCAGAGCACGACGACCTGTCTGTCGTGATGACTCGTGATCCAATCATCCAAGAAGTCGATCGGCACGGAGGGTATTAAGATGTCTTCCAGGGGAAATTAAGAAAGTTTGCTGTTTATGTACAATCAGACTCAGGGCTCGACAGAAGTATGTTGTTGCTTATGTTTGGAACAAATAGCTATGGTTTGTGTGAATCGTCTCTCTTTGTAGACAGTCAGCTAGGTAACACGTGACGTTATAAGCTAACGTTAACGTTACTGAGAATGAGCGCTCAATGCGTGCTCTAATAACACACAAACACACACACACACACACACACACACACACACACACACACACACACACTGGACGCTCGTGGTGTTTTCAGCGTTTCACTGTATGAGGACATGATGTAGGCTACATGTGAACTTCATGACAGAGCTGCTATGAGAGTCAGTTCACGAGAATCTCACCAATTCTTTTGATAAAACTATTGTCATTCATTTGTATCATATACACACAGAACTAGTTACTTGAAGTAGACTATACTCTACTCTACTGTGTAATCGCAATATATTTCTGTTATAATTTCCTCGCGATACCGAACTTTTATTTTGACAGGTTGTCGTAAAGAAACTAGTTCTGTGTGTATACAAATGAATGACAATGTGTGTGTGTGTTATTAGAGCACGCATTGAGCGCTCATTCTCAGTAACGTTAACGTTAGCTTATAACGTCACGTGTTACCTAGCTGACTGTCTACAAAGAGAGACGATTCACACAAACCATAGCTATGTGTTCCAAACATAATTAGCAACAACATACTTCTGTCGAGCCCTGAGTCTGATTGTACATAAACAGCAAACTTACTTAATTTCCCCTGGAAGACATCTTAATACCCTCCGTGCCGATCGACTTCTTGGATGATTGGATCACGAGTCATCACGACAGACAGGTCGTCGTGCTCTGATAGGCGCTGAACTGTTTTTCCTATCCTGGGTAGCCCGGATGTTACCGTCTGAATATTTAACTTGAATTTTTCGATCTGAATTTGAGCAGTCGAATTAGACTGAAGTTTTCTTTGAAAAATATGAACTTGAAATTTGAGATCTGAATTTGAGCAATCAAATTTAATCAACCTGAATCTATTTTATCTGAAATTCTGCAAGTTGATTTTTTTTTTTTTTGTATCTGAATTTGTGAGCATTGAAAAATATTAATCGAAATTCAGGTTGAGAGGTAAATTCGAATGGTTTCCAAAGTAAAATAATTTCAAAGGGGTGAATTCAGAGCAAAAGAAGTTCCGATAAAAGTTTTTAAAACTAAAATATTTCAAAACTAAGTATTCAGTGGCTGTTAAATTTCAAATAATTATGTCTCTAATTTGCTTCCATACGTACTCTTCTGATGACAAAACTCACGTCATGTGCACTGTGCACTGACCCACTACGTACGCGTAAAAAGTGAAGTATACTTTGGCCTTGTCTCCAGTCTTCAGAGTCACATGATCCTTCAGAAATCATTGTACTATGCTGATTTGAAACATCAAGAAACATTTTATATTATCAATGTTGAAAATGGTTGTGCTGCTTAATATTTGAAGCATGGTCAAGTGCCTTTCGCGTCACAATGAAGACGCTAAAGGCCTAGGCGTCACTATATCGATAGGCAGGGTACTCAGTTGATTTAAATGAGAAACCTTTCGCGTCATACACAGACTCGTTGGGCATGGGCACAATATTGTCACGATGAAATTATATATTGGGTTATGAGTTTGCCATTATGACATGGAGTGTGATTCTCAATTTAATCAGCCAGCATACTTATATTTACATTTATTTACACTATTTAGACACGTTTGAAAATGTAACCCAACCCCATCCCATCCCTAAACCTACCCATTTGTGTATTATATGAAATAAAAATACAGGATATAACAGGCAGATACGACTGCAGGCACAATTTATTCAAAAAGTACAAATATATGAAATACACAGCAGGACAGGGACAGCATCCTGTTGCTGAAGGTGCTCTTCTGCTTAGAGATGGTACTATGCAGTGGGTGATGGACATTGTCCACAATGGACAAACGCTTGCTTGGAAGAAGACTTGGAATGCAACATGAATTAATACTTTTATTCTTTTTTGTTCAGTTTTTGCAATAAATACCTGTGGCTGTACTTTTATATGGTTTAGAAGTGGGTAGGTTTAGGGTAGGAGTTGGGTTAGTTGCTCCAAAAATATAATAGCCTATAAATATTCATAAAATCATGTCTGCTTTTACAAATGCTAATAATTAAACGTGTCTTGATCTGACGCATTGGGCAAACAACTGAAATCAATGGAGCACCCTGCGTATCGAAAGAGTGATGCCTAGGGGTACCTTTAGCATCTCTTGTGACGCAGAAAGTCACTTGACCATGCTTCAGATTTCTTTCAAATCAAAATCCTTTTCATAATGCAGGTTTTTACTGCCACTGAATAAAAGTTTTAATTTCTTTCCACCAATCTTGACCCCAAACTTTTGAACAGTAGTGTATTTCTGTCATGACAACTCTCGGATAGTTTGGCATGGTAATTTATATGGCAATGTTAATGCATTTGGTCTTGGCAGAATAGATCTGCTACACTGCTGCTGTTGATTATTGCTGCTGCAGAGAGAGTACAGAGACTTGCTACTGCAATACATTCACAGGCATACTGCTGCTGCGCATATAACATACATGAAATAACCCCCATAGCATATCTATAGAGGTGGAGCTGGGGAAGGAGAGGGTTTCTGAAAGTGCGCTGCAGACTGCGAACAGAAAACTGTTATGTATTTAGCGTTGGTAATGGTATTATCCTGCAGTTATTATTGTATGCTCTAGATGGCGCTGTGTAACCTGTCACTATATACCTTGAAGACAAAAACAGTAAAGGAAGTCAGTTCTAAGCCACTCGGTTTTAATTGTGTTATTGCTATCTACAGCCCCGCGAATATAATGATATCCGCGTAAACACAACACAATTGGCGACGAGGTGTGGAAATATTGACTTTAACCGTGTAACTGAGAAGATTGATGCTAACGAGTGGATTTTGAAGACAAAGATGAAGAGTGTACGGTGTTGCAGAGGATACTAGCAACAACCGAACAGTGGGCCAATCCAGGATGGCGACTATCGGGCATATTGATGCCTTTGACGAGGCCATCGAGCAGTGGACAACATATATTGAACGGTTTGACCACTTCACAAAGGCGAATGATATCAACGAGGAAAAACTAGTACCAGTGCTGTTAAGTGTAATGGGCACTAAAACGTACGGCCTTCTACGTAACTTGATTGCGCCTGCTAAACCAGGAGAAAGAACATATCAGGAGATTGTAACGACGTTAAGTGAACATTATTCACCGAAGCCTCTCATAATAGCGGAACGATTCCGTTTCCACAAACGCAATCAACAGGAAGGGGAGACAGTTGCACAGTACGTAGCAGTATTAAAACAACTCTCTGAACATTGTGACTTCGGTACACATTTGCAAGATGCCTTACGAGATAGATTTGTTTGTGGATTAAACAACGAGGCGATACAAAAGCGACTTCTCACAGAGGCTGCGCTTACTTTTCCCAAAGCGGTAGAGATAGCCGTTGCCACAGAAACAGTCGCCCGCGAAGCACAGCAGCTCAGCAGTTCCCTCAAAGTTAATGCAATGCATGTTTCCTCGCCCAAACAGCGAAGCAATTGTAAAAGATGTGGAAAAACGAACCACACTGAAGAGGATTGCTGGTACAAGGATCAACTGCCATTCATGTGGAAAGAAAGGCCATATCGGACGAGTGTGTAGAAATAAAAGGAACTTTGAGAGAGAAAGGAAGCACGGGAGTCATATGAAGCCAAGTAATCGACGTAGTAAAGTTGATAAGAGACGCGTGCATCATTTGGACACGGGAGGAAAACAAAGTGATGAGTCCAGTACAGACACAGAGAAGGAAATGTCACTTTATATGGTAACTAGAAGTGAACAACTGGCACATATTTGTATAACTCCAGAGATTGAAGGGAAAATTATTGAAATGGAATTGGATACAGGTGCTGCAGTGTCGTTGATTTCAAAAGGAAAATATGACAGTAAATTGCAGCATATTCCACTGCAGCCGACTGACATAGTCTTAAAAACATACACCGGTGAAGCACTGGCGCCAGTTGGGGTTATCAGGGTAGCGGTGAAGTTGAACAATCAGTTGGCACGATTGCCTCTGTATGTTGTTAACAGCGATGCACCACCGTTATTTGGTCGAGAATGGCTGAGAGCTATAAAACTAAATTGGCAAGACATAAAAACAGTCAAGCAGGGAGTCAAAGAGACGATGGAGACTGTGTTAAAACGACACGCCCAAGTTTTTGGAAAAGAACTAGGCATCATGAAAGGAATTGAGGCACAAATTACACTCAAGCCTGACCATACTCCAAAATTCTACCAGCCACGGGTAGTACCTTATGCTATTCGACCAAAAGTAGAGGCTGAATTGACACGTTTAACAGAAATGGGAGTAATTTCGCCAATACAGTACAGTGAGTGGGCCACACCTGTGGTACCAGTTATAAAAAAAGATGGCTCAGTGAGACTGTGTGGTGATTTTAAAGTGACACTCAACCCAGCCATTTGTGTGGACCACTACCCAATTCCACGCATAGAAGATCTTTTTGCATCCCTGGCTGGTGGTCAATTATTCAGTAAGCTGGACTTGTCCAGCGCTTACTTGCAGATGCCAGTGGCACATGAGTCGAGAAAATTACTCACCATATCCACTCAAAAAGGGCTCTTCTGTTATAACCGCTTACCCTTCGGGATTGCCCCAGCTCCTGCATTATTTCAGAAAGCAATGGATCAAATCCTCTTGGGAATTCCAAACACTCACTGCTATCTCGATGACATATTGATAACAGGACGAGATAATGTGGAACATCTCAAGACATTAGACCAAGTACTCACTAGACTGGAGAAATATGGTCTGAAATTGCAGCGTGAAAAATGCGAATTTTTCAAACAAACACTGGAGTACCTGGGTCACTACATTGATGCAGCTGGATTACACAAATCGCCACAAAAGATTAAAGCCATAATGGAAGCACCTGAACCGACCAATGTAAGTCAGTTACGCTCTTTTCTAGGGATGGTCAACTATTATGGCCGTTTCATTCCAAATCTGGCATCTGTCTTGAACCCTCTCAATGCTCTTTTATGTAAAGAAAAGAAATGGTGCTGGTGTGTGGCCTGTAAAAAATCATTTCAGAAAGTGAAGGATCTCCTTACCTCACCAGCTGTACTCACACATTATGATCCAGACTTACCCATTCGTCTCGCCTGTGATGCTTCCCCATATGGGGTGGGGGCGGTGATATCACATGTGTGCCCCGATGGAGAGGAAAAGCCGATTGCTTTCGCGTCCAGGACACTCAGTAAAGCGGAACAAAATTATGCTCAGATCGAGCGTGAGGCCCTGAGTATAATTTTTGGAATTCGTAAATTCCATCAGTACTTATACGGAAGAAGGTTTACTCTCTTTACTGATCATCAACCTCTAACAGCTATTCTCAGTCCCAACAAGAGTATTCCATCCATGGCAGCAGCCAGAATGCAACGATGGGCTCTGATATTAGCCGCCCATGACTATGTCCTTGATTATAAGAAAGCAGCCTTACATGCCAACGCAGATGGACTGTCACGGCTGCCATTACCAGTGACTCCTACTGAGAAAATGGACACGGTGGATGTGTTCTATGCTGCCCAGGTAGCAGCCCTGCCTGTCAGTAGTGCTGAAATTAGACGTGACACCTTAAAGGATTCCATTTTGTCACCTGTGTTGGAGATGGTTTCTACTGGACGATTTCCAAAATCTAAAGAGATACCTCAAGACCTGCTACCCTTTGTGACACGTCGACACGAGCTCACAGTTGTTCAAGGATGTTTAATGTGAGGGAGTCGCGTCATTGTACCAACCAAGCTCCGCTACCGGGTGTTAGCTGATTTGCATTTGGGCCATCCTGGGGTGGTAAGGATGAAACATCTGGCCCGTAGCTATGTCTGGTGGCCGGGAATTGATGGACAGATCGAGTCTCAGTCCAAATCATGCCAGTCTTGTCAGCGTATCCAAAATGCCCCCTGTCCTGCACCACTTCACCCATGGATTTGGCCAGCTCATCCTTGGGAAAGAATACATGTGGATTTTGCTGGTCCCTTTGAAGGCCATATGTACTTCATTGCAGTTGACGCGCACTCCAAATGGCCGGAAGTGTTCATTATGGACAGTACTACCACCAGCAAAACCATCCAGGTCTTACGAGGACTTTTCAGTCGTTATGGCGTCCCTAATGTCATTGTCAGTGACAACGGTCCGCAGTTTTGTGCTGAGGAGTTTTCATTTTTCCTGAAGGCAAATGGGGTGCAACATATTCGCTCTGCTCCATATCACCCCTCTAGTAATGGGCAAGCTGAACGTTTTGTTCAAACATTCAAGCACGCACTAAAAGCTTCGAAAGGGTCAACTCCAATCCAACAGAGACTTGATGGATTTCTGTTAACATACAGAAACACTCCGCATGCTACCACCAAGGAGTCACCTGCGATGCTATTCCTAAATCGCAAGCTAAGAACCCGGCTGGATCTTCTAAAACCTAGTCTCGCAAAGACTGTGAGTCAGTCCCAGGATGCTCAGCGGTTACGACGCCAAAAACGCTCTAAGTTAAGAGAATTTCATGCTGGAGAGTCCGTTCTTGCTCGTGACTACAGAAAAGGAGGAAATTGGATACCGGGAGTGGTGATGTCCAAAACGGGACCTGTCTCTTACAGCGTCAACGTGGGTTCTTCTGGAATCTGGAAACGTCATGTAGATCAATTACTGAAACAAGGGACTGAATCCTCTGAAACCCAGATGGAACCAGACATTCCTGCTGCCTCTGATAATGTCCAGGCACATCCGTTTCAGGAGAACATTGGGGAAAAGATGGACAATCTTGTGGCGGTGACGATTGACGAACCAGGGTCAGGCAACACTGACAAATCACCCCCGGGGACTGTACAAACGAGAGAGACTATTAAGCGTTATCCTACCCGTCTCACGAGACCACCTGACCGTTATCAAGCATTCTAAAATATATAAGTTTAGAGATTCATGCCGAGTAAGACGTGTTCGCTAGCAGTGGTTAAAGTTGAATTCAAGAAAATAAATATTCCACTGTTGTGTTTAACAACCTTTGATTTCAGTTGGGAGGAAATGTTATGTATTTAGCGTTGGTAATGGTATTATCCTGCAGTTATTATTGTATGCTCTAGATGGCGCTGTGTAACCTGTCACTATATACCTTGAAGACAAAAACAGTAAAGGAAGTCAGTTCTAAGCCACTCGGTTTTAATTGTGTTATTGCTATCTACAGCCCCGCGAATATAATGATATCCGCGTAAACACAACAAAAACAAGCCAAGTATTTAAATGTTGAGCAGCAAGCTCATTGGCTGCTGATGCAACAGCAACCAATCAGCTGCGCTGTGTTAACTATGGGATCACTAACAAATTGAGTTAAGGAGTCTGCGCCATCTAGTTTCATGACTGAACTTTGTATATATTATGTAAATTACGTTGTATTTCATACTTTTGTTTACATTTACAAAGTATGCCTTGCTTTGGAACTAAGTATGATGGAAATAACTATATTGTTTTTGACATGATGGATGGATGGAGTCTGGATCACCAGACCTTGCTGTCTAGTTGCGTCAGAAAACATATACTATATTGAGTAGGAACTTGTTTTGAATAAGTAATTACTTTGTGAGCATTAAAAAAGTATGTCCTATATAGTTTGAATATGTAGCATGAATGTAATCTGGATTTACTACATTAGCCATTTTGTCATTGTCATGTGAGCTACCAGCGTCAGTTGTGTCACTTTTGCCTGACTGCCTTTCACAAATTCTCTCCAGTGGCCTCATGGGATAGTAAAGAGTCCATTGTATGCACACTTAAGTATCTCGCCAGAGGAAGTAGGTCATCCGGGTATTGTGAATTTGGACATACTTTTTTTTTTTGTCACATACTGTTTTTAACCTACTATATAGTAGAAGCTGCATTTGAAATTGCATACTTCGCTGTCTTTAGCCTTGATGCTTTCCACCACTGCAGTTCCCCTGCTCTTTCTTCTCATCTTTACTTATTGCAGATGGGCCTCCTAATTAGCAATATGTACGCCAGTCTGCAATGGAAATGATGTATTCCATTTATGAGTGAGAGAGTCGGCCGAGCATATCGCTGATAATGCCTCACCATAAACATGCGGCAGACCCCATGCTGATTCATTATAATGAAGATTGCTTCCTCAGTCCTTCATTTTTCTCACATTTAAAACATTTCATCATAACACAGAGTACACAAACCTTTTGCTCATGTTCAAATTCTGTACTTAATGTTTTATTATATTGAAATGATTACGATTGATGTGTATCAGCCTGAGATATCTCAGCCTAAACCATTTCATCTTGTTTTCTTTCAGTTCTTATCTAACCAGGATCTAAAATATTTGCTAGAAAATAATTGAGAAAATGTGCCATCTATTCAAACCATTAGTTCACCCAAAATTAAATTTATCTATTTTACTCACCTTCATGGCTGACTTTTTCTGTGGAACAAAAAAAAGGAGATATTCTGAAGATTTTATTACCCAGCAAATTTATTTTGCAAAAATGGTTGACAAACAAGTACTGTCTCACTTTACTTAACATACACATACATTGTAAGAATATCAGTCACACTTTAGATTAGGGTCCTCACTATTAACTAACTATTAACTGCAACTTTTGCCTCCATAAACTCCTAATTTCAGCTTATCAATACTAAATAAGGTGGTTAAGTTTAGATATTGGGTAGGATTAAGGGATGAAGAATATGGCCGTGCACAAAAAGACATTAATATGTGCTCTAGTCCTAATAAACAGCCAACATCCTAGTAATATGCATGCTAATAACCAACATTAACTAATATGCAATAGTTAATAGTGAGAATTGGACCTTAAACTAAAGTGTTACCAGAATATAACTAATGCTGATGAATAAATAATATAAGTTAAGACTATAGCGGCCCAAAACTAGCTTTTGTTAATAAAGTTAGTAAGTTGGTATGAGCCACCACATTCATTTAAAAATATACAAAGTAACACAAAGTGAAAATAGAGTGGGATTTTTGGGCTTACGGGAACAACACTTAATCATGGTAAATACACAATAGCAACATGAACTGTTAAAAACATATTGACACTGATCCTTATTATTGGTGTCTGCAATTGAAGAGTGTGCGCTACTAGCATAGTATAACGACTGACAGGACAAGAAAGTTTGTTTTTCTGAGGTGAGAGACATTACAATAATGTAAGGATGATGACACTGATGCATAGCCTGACAAAATCTCATCTGAATGTAGATACTGAATCTGGAAAACACATTTTTCGAATGCCTCTTAAACTGCGTCTGGCAGAAGTTTCAACAGCTTTCATGCACGTTTTTCAAAATAAAGCCTCTCATCAGAAAACAGAATTACTTTTGTTATTGTCGCGACCCACCAGATGAGAAACATTGCCCTAAAGCATTCTATCAACCTAGCATTGCAGCTGATTGGCTTTGCAATTACTGTGGGAGTCAAAGGGGAATGGAACGTGACACTCCTGCAGTATTCACCACAACCACCACAGTCCTCCATCATCATGGCCACCACACCAGAGTCCTCTGCCATTATGGCAGCCATGCCAGAGGTGGTCCCAAGTCCAGTACTTCCTAGTCCAGTGGTCCCGTTATCCCACTGTCCAAGATGCATTTGGTAATGGTCACTGCTATTCTGTGTGTTTGGTCACACACACTTCTCTCGAGGTGGTGGCAGCGGCGTCTCTCGAGGTGGCGGTATCCACCACAGCCCTCTCTGAGCCATTTTCCAGCTCTGTCACAGCCATGGATGCCATCCCTGCCCGCTCTGTCACAGCTTTGAAAGCTGCACCATGGCCTCCTAATCCTCAGTGGCATTTGGCTCCATCTGCTCCACCCTGGAGGTCTTCTTCTCTGCCATGGTGGTCTTTGGCTCCGTTTTCTCTGCCTTGGAGTTCTTCTGCTCTGCCGTGTCTTTGGCTCCATCTGCTTCGCCGTGATGGTCTTTGGCAAAGTCTCTTCCGCCTTAGAGGTCTTCTGCTCCATCATGGTAGTCTTCGCCTCTGCCTGCTCTGGCTTGTTGGTCTCCTGCTCCACCTGGGCGGTCCTCTGCTCCATCAGTTCCGTCCTGGTGTCCCCCTGCTCTGCCGGCTCCACTCTGGCTCCCTCCTCTGCTGGCTTCAATCTGGCTTCCTGCTCTACTGACTCCACCCTGGCTCCATGCTCTGCCGGCTCAGTCCTGGCTCATCGCTCCACCCTCCACCTGCTCCTAAACCCCTTTTGTTTCATTGGTTATCTTGATTGTATCCGCAGGTGTCTTTTGTTTCCTTGTTATTTTGTTAGCTTCCCTGCGCAAATATGTCCCTGTGCTTTAGTCAGTCTTGGTCAGTTGTTGTCTTTGCATATTTTGTAAAGCTGTTGTGTTCTCGTTACGTTTGGATTACCTTTTGTGTATTTTGAACAAAATTCGCTGCACTTGGATTCTTGCCCCTCCACTTCCATGCCACTACGCAACAAAATCTAAGATCCTGGTTGTAACACTTTTATAAACAAGTGGTCATAATGTCTTTCTTTCATTTTAACACAGTGAATTGCAGGAACCTTGTGACCTGATGGTCAGTTTGTCATTGAGTCTTTATCACCAGAAGTTGAAAATATAAAGGAGGAGCTGAAAGTTATCTATGAATCATTTTCTGAAGGTACATAAGTACTTCATTTCTTACTGAGCACTTATTTTCATTCCGTTGGTGTAGATTTAGGCTAATTTTAGTTTCTTGAAAGGAAAACTAGTCACACTCTCATAAGCAGGGATGCATGCTCAGTTTCATTCAGAGCCAGTTGTATTGAACTCATTTGTCTCATGAGAAGAACACCTCTCAAAGCTGGCTTCCTGTCTTTAGCTTTACTCACCTCGCCCACAGACTTCTTTTTATAAACGATTCCTGAAAAAGTGTGTAAATGTGGTGTGCTTGTGGATGAAAGGCGTCCGTTGACTGCGCAACAGCGTTTTGTGCTTCTTATCACACAGATACCCCTTAATATTCAGCATAGTCACCAAGCACTTTTCATTTCTGCATGTGATCTTCTACTCTTTACCTGTGATTGTGAAGAGTGATGAAGCTTTTTAATGTGAATTATGTTTTCAATTCATCTTGCTTCTATACTTTGATGTACTTTTAAAGATACTTCAGAGACTTTATTTTATCCATTAGGAATCGACTGGATTGCGAAAAGTGGCATACCTTAATAGAGCCATAAAGAATGTGAGTTTGCTAAAGCAATACTATATATCACCGAATCTGCAGCAACATGCATGCGGTATGATAGGCCTGTTGCGATTGGACGATACAATCGACTGCGTCAAAGCTGTTAATTAGTCGACGTCAACATTTTTAGTCGACTGGGTAAGATGGGTACGATATGAAATTGTATTAGTTGTATTGTATTGTTACCAAAAATTGTTGCCTTCCATTGTAGCTCTCAAGAACTGATGACTGAATTTACATGTTTGGGTGAACTAATCCTTTAAAGATAAAAAGGAAACTATAAATGTAAAATACTATTAGTGTATACATCTAAGGGAACTGACTGCAGTTTTAACTAAATCCAATTACAGCACCAGGTGAGTTAGGCTACCATTTTAATAATCCATCAAACACAATGTAAGTACTAATAATTATTTGTAATCTTTGCTGACATTCTCTTTCAGCTTTACTCTGGCACTCTCAGACATGTTAAATCCTTTGAAAGGCTTTCATGTGATGCTCCGGTGCTGATATCATCACAGAGCACAGCTTAGTCCCACTGTTCTTTATCAAAGTTCATCAGCTCTCAAATAAACACTTGTCCCTGACTTCAGAATGACGCCAAAGGAAGCTGAGCAAACATGTTATCTAAAACCCCGGGCTGATTTTCACAGCTTCCATTAAAAAGCAGATTTCCAAATATTGCAACTTATAGTTCAGGATAAATCCCAAATCAGTTTCTCACAAATTTAACAGCAAGAATTACTTGTAATGTCGGTGTAAATAAAGGCATCTTCAACCATTATTTTAACATTTCATAGGCGTATAAATGTAACTGCATTTATGTCATGACAACTGAGTGTTTGGCTTGGTAATGGATAATGACAATGGCATGACAATGATAATATGCTTGATTTTGACAGAATAGATCTGATACACTGCTGCTGTTAATTGCCACAGTTGCTGTGTTGAACACTTACGAAGACAAAGGAGTAGCATTCCAAGAGTCTATTTTAAATCCAATAATATAAATCCAAGAAATCCAGGCTGGTCTCATTGTTAAAACGTAGGTATTAATACGTAACTTCAAAGAGACAAGATGACAATTTTAGGCTAACAATGTAGCATTAAAACATTTTTTTGAACTGCTAATCCTACACCTACCGCTAAACCTACCCATAACCATTTATTAAAACTACATACTGTTATAAATAAAAGCATAACAGACAGACAAGTGTAATCACAATATTTATTTACTTAGTGTTTATTGCAAAAATGTCTAAAGCGGTACCAAAATAGTTCAAATGCTGATGTGTTGCAGTCTCAGACCTCTTTGGTGGTATACAATAGTTTTGTATGAGGTACAGAGAAGAATTTAAATTATTAATCAATGAAAACATTTATCTGGCTTCACTCCGGATTAATGTGCGCCTTTCTCCATTTCAAATACTCATAGACTGAACGTTCGATACCACTGCCGTAAATCATGTCGTAATGCTTCATTAGGGCACAATTTTTGAATTTGAATTCATCATAACAAGCACGGGATTTGACGTTTATGGTCGCTGCTGAGAATGGAGATGAAAATCACCGGATAAAGGGCTGAATTTTGTTCCTCGCAAACATAAGGATTCTAAAGATTTGGATTACAGCAAATGTATAAAATTTGTGTTTTGTGAATTTATGTTGTGTTTTGGTGTATCTTATAGTCAGTTGCTGAATAGAGAAAACACCTTATTTGTCTCATGGCAAACAAACTAAATACTACAAAATGGTTAAAAGATTACAAAAATGTTATTCATCTTGCAGTCGTCTTTAAAATTATCTAATCATCCAAAATGAGTTTGCAGCAGGAATCACGAACAAAAGCAAAATGTTATTTTATGTTAAGTAGATTAGTAAAATGCATTTAATAAATGCGACTGAAAACATGAATTGATATGACAATTGAATACAATAGAAACAAAACATCAATGCCACACTTGGACGTTTTAGTGCTGTCAATATGTCAGTATTGTACATTTTAGTGTGTATTAAAACGTAAGTAAATGTACGTGTGGTAGAAACACACTTCACGTAAAAATATACACGTATTCCCATGAGATCACAGGGAAACAATACCACACAACAACTAAAATCCAACTAACACCAGACAAAGAGCATGCCAAAACTGAGGATATGAATAGAGAGCAAACACAACAGCAATCAAATGAGGAACACCTGAACTGAATGAATCAAACAATGTGTAACCATGGGAACAAACAGGCAGGGAACAGAGAGAGAAGAGCTAATTAACATACTATAAAACTCATTATGAAACTCAGGCATGAATAGAACATAAAAACATGAGAAAAACAAACTCATAATGTGACACATTGCTGCTGTGAGCAAGTAAGACATGCTGCTGCTGCTGTGCAATATTGTGTACACTAATTAATCATTGCAGATCTATACAGGTGAAGCTGGGGAAGGTGGAGGGTTTCTGAAAGTGCGCAGCAACTGCTGACTATTTGTTGACGGTTGAGCAACAAGCTCATTGGCTGCTGATACAGCAGGAACCAATCAGCTGTGCCCTATAGAAAATTATGTTATTGCAAGCAGATTGAGTTAAGGACCTGTGTCATCTAGAGTGTAATGACAGGACTATTTTTGATCGAATAAATACAGCCTCGTTGAACATAAGAGACTATTTAAAATAAAATAAAATCTTACCGACCCCAAACTTTTGAATTTTGGTGTATAATGAAATTGTCATTAAAATGTTAATGATGATGCCTTGTTTTTTTGGTGAAATATAGCCTGAACATGTTCTTTACTCGTTAACTGAAGACAGAAAATTGCATTATGGTAACACTGAAAATGTTCTATTTTTAAGGAAAGCAATAGCTGCTGTTGTCGGCGTTAAGAACAGAGGTCACATAGGATAGCCATCAGTCCCCGCTCGGCAGAGCACAGTACAATACATCACATACAGGCACGCAAACACGCTTGATGCTCACACACTCAAGGCTCCGTTTTACTCACACAGCCTGGGGCACAGTTATGGAGGAGGACAGCGAGGGAGTGGAAGTAATACCCACAATTCATCAGCCTGTGTGACACTTCACCCACTACGATTCAGCATGAGCACGCAGACACAGTGACTCAGAGAGATACAGAGGAGAGGTACTGGCACCAAAACAGACAGAAGGGATAGAAATTAAAAGCAACTTCAACTTCATCAGCACTGAAGAAAACAGAAGAATGTCATGAACATTTATTATGGATACAAATCATGTGTATTACTACCAAATTTTAATATTGCAAAAGTAATATTGCTAGTATTCCTTCCATAGAGCAAAAATATTAAACTGGCTCATGTGAGTACATTTATATGCTTTCAGCACAGCAAAGAAAACTGAAGGCATGCGTTGGAGAGAACAGAATAACTTGGTGGACAGAATATTAAGGGGCTGAATACAGATTCCTGTGGGACATTCATGGAGAAAGTGTAATGCAATATGTTTGGGTCATGCAGTGCCGTGTTGCCAAGTCTGAGGTTTTCCTATAGAATAAAAGGCTACTTTTAACCCCTTAACTGTCATCAGAACTTGGCACTCTTTTTTTTATTGTCTTTATTCGTATGAAATATTTTACATTAGGTATCATTTGAAAGCTTACAAACTCGAAATTCATCCTGTGAAAACCGTTTTGAAATCGGATGTTGTTTTACCATGGAAACGATACTCGGTTACTTAACGTAACCTTGGTTCTCTCTAGAAGAGGGAACGAGTATTGCGTAAGTTCCTTACGCTACGGGAAAGTATTCTTTCTTCGAGATTTCTTAAAACCCAAAATTATCCTTAATTTTGTAACATTGTCAACGCAGTGCGGCAGCCTGGCAGACCATAGCAGGCTAATCCAACGTGCTATTGGCTGCTCTGCTGGCATCTGCAGCAGCCTATCGGTGAGCCCGCGTGACGTGGCGACCAATGAGGGCGCTTCGCGCCCACCTTGCCTCATTTGCCTACAGGTGGGGCGTGGCCACGTGTATATAAGCGGGGCTCGCAGGCTGCATATTCGGTTTTCGTAGTTCTGAAGCGTAAAAGCCCGTGGGGCGCACGGCAAGGAACGCAATACTCGTTCCCTCTTCTAGAGAGAACCGAGGTTACGTTAAGTAACCGAGTATCGTTCTCTTACGAGAGGTTCTCTCGTATTGCGTAAGTTCCTTACGCTACGGGAACATATTGTCAACGCTGTGCGCGCCTCGCATACAGCATATTTATCCCAGGGAAGCGGGGAAAGAAACACTGCTCGGGTAGGGTGGCCGGTAAGGAAACGGGCCACCACATATACGGACACTTCATTTGAACTGACGGGTGGTTACAACAGGTGGTTACAACACCCTGTCCCATGAATGAGGGAACGGCACCTGCCGGTCTCCTTCAAATTCACCACACCTTGTCTCATGAATGAGGGAGCGGCAACGCCGGTCGCCTTCAAATTCACAATACCTTGTTTTATGAGTGAGGAAACGGCACCGCCGATCACCTTCAAACTCACAACAGCTTGTCTCGTAAATGAGGGAGCGGCACCGCCGGTCTCCTTCAAATTCACATAAGCATAGTACCGAACTTACTACCAGTATGTAAGCTATGTCTGCACAGAATCACTGGGCAGAGCTAACAGCCCTATTAAACTGATAACACTTTCGCCTGTAAGGCAGGAACTTCCAGATTGTAGAATCTCACGAATGTAGACGGGGAGGCCCAGCCTGCCGCCATACAAATATCGTGGATGGAAATCCCTCTGGCCCAAGCCCACGAAGAGGCCATGCCTCTAGTGGAGTGTGCTCTGACACCTAGCGGGCACTGCAGGTGCTTGGAAGCGTAAGCTGCTGCAATCGCGTCCACTATCCACCTGGACAGGGTCTGTTTCGAGGAGGCGAGACCTTTAGTGCGCCCTCCAAACGAAACGAATAGCTGCTCAGAACGCCTGAAGGCGGCGGAGCGTGTGACATAAACCCTCAATGCCCTGACAGGGCAGAGGACATTGCCACCGTCCCCCTCGTCGGATGCTGGCAGAGCCGAGAGGGAGATAATCTGCGCCCTGAAGGGAGTGCCAATCGCTTTGGGGACATACCCATGCCTCGGCCTAAGAATGACCTTGGAGTCATTTGGACCGAACTCCATACACTTCGGGCTCACTGAGAGCGCGTGTAGATCCCCCGCGCGTTTCACTGAAACCAGAGGTATCAGGAAAGCGGTTTTGAGCGAAAGGAACCTCGGTTCCACGGCTTCGAGCGGTTCGAAGGGATGAGCCTTCAAGGCCTCTAGGACCAAGGCCAGATCCCATATAGGAACCGATGGGGGCCGCAGGGGATTCATCCGTCTAGCTCCCCTGAGGAAACGGATAATGAGCTTGTTCCTTCCTAGCGTGCTGCCTAGCGTCGTCCGAGTGAACGCTGCTATAGCCGCTACATACACCTTGAGCGTGGAAGGGGACCTGCCCAGTTCCAAAAGCTCCTGGAGGAAGGAGAGCACTCGCTGGACCCCACATTGCTGTGGATCCAATCCCTTGGAAACATACCACTCAGTAAACACCGACCACTTAGAACTATATAACCGCCTCGTAGAGGGGGATCTAGAGTGTGAGATCGTGTTCATAACCCCTTCGGGCAGGTCAACGGGTATCCGTTGGTCACCCATACATGCAGAGACCATCGCTCTGGATGGGGATGCCAAACCGACCCTCCGGCTTGAGAGAGGAGGTCTGCTCTCAGCGGGACTGGCCAGGGGGGTGAGTGCGACAGCTTCACCAGCTCTGGGTACCAAATTTGGTTCACCCAGCGCGGTGCTATGAGGAGCACCGGGCGGCACGCCTCCCTGATCTTTGCTATGACCTGAGTCAATAGGGAAATCGGCGGGAAAGCATACAGCGGGAGGCTGGGCCAAGGCTGGGACAGCGCATCCTCGCTTTTGGATAGAAACATCGGACAGCGGGTGTTCTCTTTCGTTGCAAAGAGGTCGAGCTCCGTTCTGCCGAATAGGCGCCATAGCAGCTGGACTGTCTGGTGGTGTAGGGACCATTCGCCTGGGTGAATGAGTCCCCTGGACAGCTTGTCCGGGCCGACATTGAGGCGGCCCGGCACGTGCGCGGCCCTTAGCGAGCGCAGCGAGCTGTGTGCCCACACGAGCAGGCGTTCTGTCAGAGTGCCCAGATATCTGGACCTGACACCGCCCTGCCGGTTCACGTAGGACACCACCGTGGTATTGTCCGAACGGACCAGCACGTGGTGCCCTCGTATGAGAGGGAGAAACTGCATGAGCGCGTTCTCGACCGCTATCATCTCCAAACAGCTTATGTGCAGGAGTCTCTCCCGGCTTGACCATAGGCCAAAAACCGGTCTGCCCTCGAAAACGGCGCCCCAACCTGAGGTGGAGGCGTCCTTCGAGATAACTTTGCGGTGTGAGATGGCTCCCATTGTCACTCCCTGCTGGTACCAGTCGGCTACTAACCAGGGCTTCAGAGCTGTAACGCAGCTCTGAGTCACCCTGATCCGGAAGCCTCCGGACACCCAGGCTCTGTGAGGCACTTGGGCGTTTAACCAGCGTTGCAGCGGGCGCATACGCAGTAGGCCCAGCTGGAGCACTGCTGCAGCTGAGGCCATACATCCCAGCATCCTCTGAAAAGCTTTGAGAGGTGCAGTGTTGCCCGGCCGGAAGTACGCAGCCATGCGTCGAACTGGACGCGCGCGTTGGGGTGACAGGCGGGCTGACATTGCCAAAGTGTCCAGAGTCAAGCCCAGAAATGAGGTTGACTTGGTCCAACTGACCGTGAGCCCCAGGCTGTCCAGATGGCTGAGCAGCACTGCCCTATGGGCGAGGAGCTCGGCCTCTGACTGCGCCAGAATGAGCCAATCATCCAAATAATTCAGAATTAGGGCCGCGTCCATGCACTTCGTAAATGTACGGGGTGCTAGCGACAGGCCGAATGGAAGGACGGTGTATTGATAAACCTGGCTGTCGAAGGCGAATCGCAAGAATGGCCTGTGACGCGGTATTATCTTGATTTGAAAATATGCATCTTTCAAATCTAGGGAAATCAGCCAGTCTCTCGGGCGAATATGCGCGAGGATCTGCTTGGTCGTAAGCATCTTGAACGATCTTCTCATAAGAGCTTTGTTCAGACGCCTCAGATCCAGAATCGGTCTGAGCGACCCATCCCTTTTCGGAACGAGAAAATACCGGCTGTAAAAGCCTGACTCGCTCATAGAATGGGGAACCGGTTCTATAGCCCCTTTGCACAGCAGCGTGGCTAGTGGGCTCTGGGCCAGCCGATCGCTTGCGTGCTACCGGAGGGGGGCACATTAGCGTTCGGTTAGCGCGAGCATACAACAGTACGTCCTCGTGCTTGTTAGCAGTCGTGCGTGCATAAAAGACAGGCTCGTTTACTGCAATAGTAATATTTTCCAGCCGCCTGAACTTAAGAGGGGGCTGAGAAATGTTAGAGAATGGCGGTTCGTCCGGCCACAGCGGGACGAAAACACCCTCTGTTCTTTTCCCGGTGAGTGAGGCTCGCGCGCGCGCTGAACGTTGCTCGTGACCGTGCGCTCTTTCATCCCTTGTGAACGGCGCAATCTGTACGGTCCAACAAGGGGAAGTGCAGGTTCGTTTCTGGG
Source organism: Romanogobio albipinnatus (assembly GCA_023566225.1). Taxonomy (NCBI): domain Eukaryota; kingdom Metazoa; phylum Chordata; class Actinopteri; order Cypriniformes; family Gobionidae; genus Romanogobio; species Romanogobio albipinnatus. The sequence continues at coordinate 33,671,278 of CM042251.1, forward strand.
AGAGCATATGTCAGCGTCATGTCTCATGACGGCATCTGTTTGCTGGCGTGCGTGTATTAAACAGGCTCGTGTACAGCAATATGAACAATTCCAGTCGCCTGAACTCATGAGGGGACTGAGAAATGTGCGCGAGGGCGGAGTAGCTTTCTTGTAATGTAAAGAGAGCTGCAGGACCGTCCGTTTCTGCCATCCCTTGTCAGCTGCGCAGTAGCGCGGCTTGAGCAGAGGGGGAGGAGGCTCGCTCCGAGACCGTTCATTTCTACCGTCCCTTGTCAGCGGCGCAGTAGCGTGGCTTGAGCAGAGGGGGAGTGATGTCGTCATCAAACTGCTCGAGTCGAGCCCGCAGGGTCGACATCGAGAGCTCTTCGCACTCGGGGCATCCGCCCGCGAGGAGTGCGGCGGCGGCGTGGTCACGGCCCAGACAGAGAGCGCAGATATGTGGCGGTCTCTGGTGCTGAGCGGCACGTGGCACGAGCCGCAGGTGGAACGAGGCATTTTGATAAAAACACTCTTGCTCTTTTATGAAACGTGTGACGCAACGGCGAGAACACGTGCAATGAAAGGATATTATGCTGCCGGATAGCAGAGCAGGCACGGATGGCTGAAGGTGGCGAATTCAGCCGGCTTCTTCAGACGCTGTCCTCTGCTTGCTGTTGCTTGATTCAACGGCGGCGGGTCCAAAGATCCAGCGATGCAAAGGGCTTCGCTGAAGAAAAGAAAATCGAATATGCAGCCTGCGAGCCCCGCTTATATACACGTGGCCACGCCCCACCTGTAGGCAAATGAGGCAAGGTGGGCGCGAAGCGCCCTCATTGGTCGCCACGTCACGCGGGCTCACCGATAGGCTGCTGCAGATGCCAGCAGAGCAGCCAATAGCACGTTGGATTAGCCTGCTATGGTCTGCCAGGCTGCCGCACTGCGTTGACAATGTTACAAAATTAAGGATAATTTTGGGTTTTCAGAAATCTCGAAGAAAGAATACTTTCCCGTAGCGTAAGGAACTTACGCAATACGAGAGAACCTCTCGTAAGAGAACTGTACTTTAAATTATTTTAGCAAGCTCCACACGTAGTGAGCTTTGCTGCATACCTCGGTGTAACGAATGTTTATTTCAGTCAAAGTTGCTCTTCTCTCAGCTTGAATCAGTCGGCCCATTCTCCTCTGACCTCTAGCATCAACAAGGCATTTTCGCCCACAGGACTGCCACGCTCAAAATTGCTTAAATCACCTTTCTTTCCCATTCTGACATTCAGTTTGGAGTTCAGGAGATTGTATTGAGCAGGACCACACCCCTAAATGCATTAAAGCAACTGCCATGTGATTGGTTGATTAGATAATTGCATTAATGAAAAATTGAACAGGTGTTCCTAATAATCCTTTAGGTGAGTGTATATTAATATAATATATAAAATATATATTTTATATAAAACAAAATTGTTTAGTACAGTACATTTGATTTACAGTAAATTTAAACTTACAGTAAATTTAAACTTTAAACATACTTTCTTCATTCTTTCATTTTTCACTCAGCAATAATCTTCTAAAGTTTCTTCTTTAAAACAAGACCAAACACACTCTAATAAAAAAGGTTCCCTTTCCCTCAGTCACTACGACGTACGTTAGTGACTAACGCATGGTGGGTTTCGCTTAGAAGCCACTTACCTTATTTAACAGCGCCCAATGGCAGTGCCAATACCATGGGCATGCAGAATTTGCATGCGTAACTCCGCCCCACCTTGTGGGTATATAAGGAAGTACGCTGGCAACATCGCATTATGTTTCTGCTTTGGAGCCAAGAGGATCTCTTCACTCCTTCAAGCCTGATAACTGAGTCTTGTCAGCCTTCGAGACGATCAGCTTTCCAGAGGCGTTGGTGTTACGGTGCATTCCAGCGATCGCATACTGCCTGCCTGCTGATCTGCGCAGTGGTCTGCTAGACAGCTGGTGTGTGGTCCCTGGGCACTCCGGCGTTCTCTGCGGAGCTTCCTCTCACAAAAAGAGCTTGCGCGTGGCACGTCTTTTTCAAGAAGGTTCGCCCGTGCACTTCCGGGTGCGATCGATCTCCGTTGCTGTCTATGAGCACATTCACTGCTTGACGTGTTTGGGCTTCAGCACGTTCGGGCAGTGATTGTGGATGTGTCATGTTCCCACTGCAGGAACGTGACCATCGCGATGTCGCGGTTGAGACTCTGTGATCTCCGTGAGGAGAGAGAGTCCCCTCTGCCACACCCCAATCTACCGTCTCCGAGAGAGGTGGTACTTTGGCTGGTGGCCAGGGTGACCTGAGGGTGACCTGGTATTAAGAACCCCAACGATCATTCCTCGGGCCACGCCCCCCTCTCGCACATCGCTTCCTGCGAGTGCTGGACTGAAACAGCGGCCCGTCTCTGAAGCCTCGTTCATTTCGTTCAAACTCCAGATAGCAGCGAGATGTCGATCGCCTCATCCCAAGGTGGACTAGAGTCCTTTGGGGATGACGATTAGGTTGTGCTCCGCCTTCGGGTGTGTCAGCGCTGCCTGATCTGACCTAGAGTTGACAGCCATGTTATCTCGGGCAGCCGCGAGCCTCGGGCTGGTGTGGAACTCTGCCCTGTCACAAGTGCTCGTGTTTGCGCGATTGGTTTTGGGGGCGGCACCTGACAGCTGTTGGGCCCCGCCCCCAATGCCTTTTGTTCCCGAGATGCATGAGGAGATCACGCGGTCCTGGAAGTGCCCGTGCTTCCCCGTGACCGTTTGGTGGCCTCCTCCGCCTTCTCTACCCTCGATGGGGCCGCAGATCCCCCACTGTTGAACACTCTGTTGCTCACTACTGTGTCCACAGAAGGTTTTGACGTGGCGTGGCTATCCTAAGCACCCCCCAAGCCTGTGGGCTCGTCTACTTCGGTGGCGTGGTCCTGCAGAGCTTTGGGGCAGGCCGCCGTCCCTTTGCACATGCACGAGGGTGGAGCCGACCCAGGGCTCTTCAATGAGTTGCATGCCGCCACTGGTCCCGCCCCCCTGAACCGTGCAGCCGACGAGCCCACGGCTTCAGCCACTTCCTGGAGAGTGGAGACTCCATCACAAGACGGTCCAGCTGATATGGGAACGGTTCGGCGACGCACAGGTAGACCTGTCTGCCTCCCAGGACTCTTCCCATTGCTCCCTGTATTATTCCCTGACCGAGGGAACTCTTGGCACGGATGCACTGGCGCACAGCTGGCCGCCGGGTCTATGCAAATATGCGTTTCCCCCAGTGAGCATTCTCGCACGGGTACTGTGCAAGATCAGGGAGGACAAGGAGCAGGTCATGTTGGTCGCCCCGTTTTGGCACGGCCAGACCTGGTTCTCAGAACTGCTACTCCTTGCGACAGCCCCTCCCTGGCCTATTCCTCTGAGACACTCAGAGACGGGGCACCCTTTGGCACCCGCGTCCAGCGTTCTGGAAGCTCCACGTGTGGCTTCTGGATGGCACGTGGCAGGTTTGAGTAGTCTTCCACCTGCGGTGGTCGCTACCATCTCTTCCGCTAGGGTAGAGTCTACACGACACGCCTATGCGTTGAAGTGGAACCTCTTCGTCACCTGGTGTTCTTCCCGCCAAGAAGACCCCTGGAAGTGCCAGATCGGGTCCGTGCTATCGTTTCTCCAGGAGGGGTTGGAGCGAAGGCTGTCTCCCTTCACCCTTAAAGTGTACGTGGCTGCAATATCTGCCCACCACGATCTCCTGGGGGACAAAAAGGTAAGTCAGCACGACCTGATCATCAGGTTCCTGAGGGGAGCGAGGAGACTGAATCCTCCTCGCTCTCCTCTCATTACCTCTTGGGACCTCGCAGCAGTCCTAAGTGCTCTGCAGAGGCCTCCCCTTGAGCCTTTGCGGTCGGTCGATATTAAGTTTCTGACGATGAAGACGGCTCTGCTGACCGCATTGGCCTCTCTTAAGAGGGTAGGGGACCTGCAGGCATTTTCGGTTGACGAAGCGTGCCTGGAGTTCGGAACGGGTAACTCTCACGTGATCCTGAGACCCCGGCCCGGATATGTGCCCAAGGTTCCCACCACTCCGTTCCAAGATCAGGTGGTGAACCTGCAAGCGCTGCCTTTGGAGGAGGCAGACCCAGCCTTGGCATTGCTCTGTCCAGTACGCGCTCTCTGCGCCTATGTAGACAGCACGCAGTGTTTCAGGACCTCAAACCAGCTCTTTGTCTGTTATGGTGGAGAGCGGAAGGGAAGAGCTCTCTCAAAGCAGAGGTTGTCTCACTGGTTAGTGTTTTGGCTTACCAGCAGCAAGGTCGACCATGTCCCCTTGGGGTTAGGGCACACTCCACCCGGAGTGTGGCCTCCTCTTGGCTTTAGCGCATGGCGCCTCGCTAACAGACATCTGCAGAGCTGCAGGCTGGGCGACACCTAACACATTCGCCAGATTCTACAATCTCCGAGTGGAGCCAGTGTCCGACTATGTACTCACCCCTACGGGTGGCCGGTAATGGACCAGGCTCAGGTGTCTTCGCTTGCTCGCCATTCCACTTAACGGACTGGATACGTGCGATTATTCTCCTCAGGTGAGCTCCCCGAGAGCCCTGAGTTCCTCCAGCACTGTCGACGCCGACATCAGTTCAGTCTGCCCTTTCGAGCCCAGACCCTCATGTCTGGCCAGGTGCCCCGTGTGCATGGTTCCCCTCTGGCGACCCCCACACGAGTATTTCCACCGTAAGCCTCCTCAGTGAGCAGGTGTCTTTCCCTTGGCAAGTCCCTGCCACCCCTAGGGTTAAAAATCCACCCTCTGGCTGGTACCCTAGAGTTCTTCCATATGCAGCCCTTAGCGGGTCATATGTGTATTCTCTAAGTCCTCCCTACGGGTAGGCACCTTGGCATATCCACACTGGAATATGCTTCCCAGGTATTCCTGTGATAAGTGGGAGTCCTTCGTCCGTACTAATCTTACGACAGGGTACTCACGGTTACGCAGGGCACTGGAAGACAGTTGAGTGGTGTTGTTATATTGGAACCCCCATTCGTTAGTCACTAACGTACGTCGTAGTGACTGAACGAAAGGGAACGTCTCGGTTACGTATGTAACCCTCGTTCCCTGAGGAGGGAACGGAGACATACGTTTCCTTTGCCACATCAGCTGTGCTGCTGGAATGCGGAGTTCAGTCTTGGCTCCTGCAGCAGTAACATAATGCGATGTTGCCAGCGTACTTCCTTATATACCCACGAGGTGGGGCGGATTTACGCATGCAAATTCCGCATGCCCATGGCATTGGCACTGCCATTGGGCGCTGTTAAATTCTCGAAGGTAGGTGGCTTCTAAGCGAAACCCCCCATTCGTTAGTCACTAACGTACGTCTCCGTTCCCTCCTCAGGGAACGAGGGTTACATACGTAACCGAGACGTTCTATATGGCACCAAAAATGGTTCTTCGTCGTAATCATAGAGGAACCACTTTAGGTGCACCATAGCTTAACATGTTCTGTATATGGTAGCGGTGCTATTTAGCACCTTAGTTAGCGGTGCTATATAGCACCTTAGTCAAAGAACCGGTGAAGAACCACTGAAGCTTGCTCAGTTGGGGACACTAAATCTTTCAACTAAATATCCAAATAAATCTAATTATTAAACTAAATTATCCATATAAACTAAATAACTGATCTAATTACTGATCTAAAGTCCACATTGTCACTGTATGATAATTGAAATGAACTGATGACATCACCGTTTTCTCCAGAACGGCTATACGGCTTAATAAAATTCTGTTGCATTATTTTCCTGTTTAACACTGTGAAGCTGCTTTGAAACAATCTGCATTGTTAAAAGCGCTATATAAATAAATTTGACTTGACTTGACTTGAATTGAAGCACCAAAATTGGTGCTATATAGCACTTAAAAAGGTTCCCCTATGATTACGAGCCAAGAACCATTTTTGGTGCCATATAGAACCTTTTTTTTTTTTTTAGAGAGAGGTCTTTTATTAATGTTTTCTAAGACTTCTACTTTAATCTAAGATGTTGTATTTGCTTTATAAGTTGTATTTTGAGTTTTAGTTTTGGGCTAGTTTTGATTAGATTTGGTGATCTTTGTCCTGCAGCTCTGGAAAGCCATATACAGAATACCATTGGTGAGAACATTGTGACATTGACTGATGAGTCCAGAGCATTCCAGGGCTTTAATACAAAAGAGAGAAAGAACATTTCTGACATCAGAGGGGCCAAAACTGAAATTATGTATTGTATAAAAAGCTCTGAAATGTTTATATTAAAATATGTTGGGTCAAAACCAGTAGTCTTCAAATAGAAGGACAAGCACCATTGCTCTTGCAGGATAAAATGTCGTCCTCTAGAATTGTGTGCCTTGACTGTTTACATGACCCCTGTCCTGTTACACACTGTACAATATGAAGAACTTAACCAACCGCTGTCAGGATGGAATGTGTTTAATCTGAGAGTTATAACCCTCTATGTGGATATTCTTGTCTTCATTTCTGCACTGTAATCTCATACACTTGTGTACGCACATTACATAATCACAACCTTTGCTCTGTAAAAACATAACATCTGTTACTCGGGCAGCAAACACATGTTGACAGCTCAAAATATACAAGAAGACACACCGCAGGAACTAATTATTTTTAAATCAATAGAATTGACTTGTAGGTCTGCATGGCTTGTACACCTCAATACATTGTGTCATAAATCATAATTACAGTTGAAATTGGACTTTGTCACCAAGACATCGGGTCTCATTTTATAATAATGTATCCTTAGGTGTGTTCATTTTTGTGGCAACAAAAGTATGCCTGCGTCTTCAGTTTGGCTCCGTAATCAATATTTGGCCGAGAACTATTTGAAAATCTGGACTCTGAGGGTGCAAAAAAAATCTAAATAGTGAGAAAATTGCCTTTAAAGTCCTTAGCAATGCATATCACTACTACTAATATTTTACAGTAGAAAATTTGACAAAATATCTTCATGGAACATGATTTTTACTTAACATCCTAATGATTTTTGGCATAAAAGAAAAATCAATAATTTTGACCCATACAACGCATTGTTGACTATTAGCACAAATATACCCAAGCGACTTTTGTGGTCTAGGGTCACATACTGAATATAACTATAAAACAAAAAAGCCTTGTTTTATATTATACTTCATTATATTAGTTATAAATTTTGAACAATTTAAGTGATGAATCATGATTTCTGCATGGAAATAATTGCACACAGGTTTTATGCATAAATATGTTTGTGCTCACGGTGCTGTGTTTTTACGTCATCTCTTACATCCCACCAGTTGGTCAGCTCAAACTCTAAAGCTTTAATCCGTGAGCGTTGGATATCAAGTGATACAAGTGATGAAAACCATTTGGCTAAGATGTGTGAGGCCTGAGCAAAATGAGTTTGCACAGGGACAGAGTGTCACATTACTTCAGCTTTAGTCATTTAACACGAAAGGCTGTATTCTGTGTTAGAAAATATGGTTCGCTGCAGTCTTGCATCAAGTCATCTGACAGTCGAATCGTAGAAGTCACAAGCAATGGCACTATTCTCATTGCATTAATTTCCTTTCTTGCAGATGCTCTCTTAAATTCAGATAACCCAACATGTGTTATTCATACAGACTTTGTCCTTTGGAAACCTGCTGAAGTGACGAATGTAATGTATATTTTTATTGCTGTATTATGTGATAGCATCAGTGTGCTGACTGACAGGTAGGCTCTCATTGACCACGGGCCAGCTAGCGTGTGTTTGGACAGTAGAAGCGGCAACAGCTGCGAGGCAGTGACGGCCTATAAATATTTGAGAAGAGACTCGATCTCTCAGTGTAGCACTGGATTACAGTAACCTCCCTAACTTTACGCCATCGTGGGCATGCAGAGCCAGTGAAGGTGATATTGAAGTATAACTTCTCTCCTGGTCATGAAAGTTACACGTGAAAAGTGATGCTATTTTTCTTCTGTGTTCCCTTCCACAACAACCAGGACATGAAACTCAAGGTCATCGAGTTCAGTTGCTTTGAGATGTGACGAGAAGGCCAAGGACTTTCATTAGAAACTTAGGCTCATTGGGAAAATTTGCCTCTATCTGCATTTTTTTCAAAACTACCTATACAGACAATTCACTCAAGAGGCAGTAAAACACCAGCCATTTTAATTCCTTAGACAGTTATGATTACAGGGGCAGATTTAGATCATTCCACGATACTTTGCCCTGAGCTTAACGGGATAGTTCACCCAAAAATGTAAATCACCCTATGATTTACTCACCCTCAATCCATCATGACGTTCTTGTTTCAAACGAATACAATTTGAGTTATATAAAAAAAATATCCTGGCTCTTCCAGTCTTTATAATGGCAGTGAATGGCTGCCCAAAATTTGAAGACCAAAAAAGTGCATCCATCCATTATAAAAGTAACCCACACGACTCTGGGGGGTTAAGCCTTCTGAAGCGAATTGATGGGTTTGTGTAAGAAAAATATCCGGTAACACTTTACAATAAGGTTTTATTAGTTAACATTAGTTAATGCATTAGTTAACAGAAACTAACCATGAACAACACCTCTGTTCAGCATTAGTTAATCTTTGTTAACGTTAGTTCATAAAAATACAGCTGTTCATGGTTAGTTCATGTTAGTTCACAGTGCATTAACTAATGTTAACAAGATTGTAATAAAGTATTAGTAAATATCGAAATTAACATTAACAAAGATGAATAAATGCTTTATAAGTGCAGTTCATTATTAGTTCATGTTAACTAATGTAGTTAACTAATGAACCTTATTGTAAAGTGTTACCAAATATATTTAAAACGTTATATAAAGTAAAATATCTAGCTTCCGCCAGACCGCCTTCCATATTCAAATTACGAAGAAAGTGTAAAACCTCTCGCAGTTCAAAATGCTTATGCTACGTCCGACGTCATCGTCAAGTTGAATACGGAAGGCAGTCCATCTGAAGCAAGTGTTAAATATGGATATTTCTTCTTATTACTTTTATAATGGATGGATGCACTTTTTTGGGCTTCAAATTTTGGGCTGCCTTTATAAAGCTTGGATTAGCCAGGACATTTGTATATATATATATATATATATATATATATATATATATATATATATATATATATATATATATATATATATATATATATATATATATATATATATATATATATATATATATATATATATATATATATATATCTGGTTGTATTCGTCTGAAAGAAGAATGTCATATACACCTATAGGATGGCTTGAGGGTTATTATGGGATAATTTTCATTTTTGGGTGAACTATCCCTTTTAAAACACTTTTACCATAGCACATTATTTGTAAACTAGCACATTTTGATGTTTTCATTACATATTCAGCTCTATATGTATGTATTTTCTGACAGAGTAAACTTACTCAGTAGCTCACCTGACACAGTATTGCACTTACAATACAAAGTGCTCAGACACGAGTCCTGTGATCAACGAGTCAAAAGGCCATTTAGTGACAAAACTAAAATGGCATTGTTGCTTTAGCAAATGCATTTTCATCTTGCGTTTGCTTTTGTTTTATTGGTTAGATTTAGAGGAGGTGGTACATTATTTTCACTCACTTGACATTTCACTTTTGCAAGAAACATAATATAATTTTTGCAGAGATGTCACGTATTTGATAGGCATTGTATCATGGCACGTATTTCCAAATGATCCAGTGTCTGATGGTATGTTGTTTTAGTAAATGAAAATGTATGTTTGTGCTACCACTGCTTGTTTAATATTTTGTGGTATTTTATGGTATTTTTTATAATTGTATCATAGCTAAAATGTGCCAGAACATTAATGTTTTCCGCTATGCAATTATATAGTGAATTTAAGGGGAAAAGCAAGTGTTTACAAACTGTGCTATGCAATTTTATAGTGAATTTAAGGGGTAAAAGCAAATGTTTACAAACTGTGTTTCTGATAGTTTTGAAGTTAAATAGGTAACTCTGAATCCAGCATGAGTAAAAGCAAAATGTTCATCCATTCGTTCTTTGTGATGGCTGCAGTTGTCAGTCCTGTCACATAAAAGCGTTCAGCTTTGCAGATGTTAACCCGGCACTCCATATGCTGGGAATAGTGTCATTACGCACCTGCCTTTGTTATTCCAAATCATAGAGAGGGGACAATCATGAACTACTAAGCAACGTCTCAGTACTGCACAACTAGAAAATGCCAATATTTAAGCATCAACAAAGCCTATGCTGCATAAATATCTGAACACCATAAGTAGTGGATATCACACTATTCCAAGATGTAAATAAATTGCAAGTATTATTTTTAAGTATTACAATGTACAATATTCTTGATCATTTAAGTTGTGGCACATTTCAGCTCCGATTGTTTTGATGCCGATTTTTCAAAAATACTGCCATTAAGACTGTGTTGCACCAAGTAAACTGGACTCAACAACAAACCCACAACCTGTAAGTATGCACTATGAGAACATGAGCACATAGTCTTAAATGAACAGTCAAAAAAAGGGTGGAAAATGGCCATGAGATGTAATTTTGTTGCAAAAAAGCTACAACTCACTATTGTAATTGCACATCAGATGAAAAAAAATATATATATATATATTTGATTTAAAGCAAAAATGAAATCTCAATGACTTTTCATTTGTAACCATGAATAGGATAATTCAAATGTCAAGCGCACAGTGCAGCAGATGGTCTCTGAATGTTTGCTTTCAGCTTGAAGACATGTTGGGGTCTGTGGTATCCACCATGTTCCCAAAAGCAAACATTTACTAAATGATATGCCTGAGGTCTGGAGAGAGTCTGACTCATTAAAACAACATTGAGAGTCGAGGGCAAGACTTTTGAGATAGGTTTTATGCCCATCTTGTTTTACACTTCGTCAATTATACAGTGCTTAGTGTCTAGACCTTGCTATTGCGTTACTCCATCAAAGACGGCATGTGGCAGGAAGATTCAGCTTGGGTAAGCACCTCATGTAAAACCCATCAACAAACAATGCCAGTCAAGCCTTCATGGTTTGAACATCCTCTCGCTCTGTGATTCATATCAACAACCCCCCTACCCCCCCCCCCCCACTTTTTTTATATTATATTATAGGCCTACAATTATATTTGATTGTGTAAGCTGTCAATAGTAGCCTATACGTGATGTAGTTGAGGGTGACGAAGAAAGAGGCGACAGATTTTGTGGTCACAGAAAATGCATTTGAAACGAGTGTAAATACCAATGTGTCTTGGCTGACCACTTGTGATCAGTTCACAGGCTTTCTCTCTCACTCGCTCAATTCCGGGTATATATATTATATATATTCCGGGTATGTATATATATATTTATATTTCATATAATTTGCGGTGTCAGGGAGCCGCTATTACTATGCGGGAGACTCCCAGACCTTCGGGGAGAGGTGGGATGTCTGTATAATATAATATAATTTAATAATATAAGGAATAATTGATGTCGGGCCATTGAATTATTAGAAAATAATGAACACCCAAGGTGGTAATCCGTTACACCTCAGGTGTGCATTATTGTGTGCATTATTTTCTAATAATTCGATGGACTGTGGTCAATTATTCTGCTGATACTATGGTTACCATGCCTCAAAACATTTTTCAGATGTGAATTTCAAGACATTTGTCAGGTTTTTGTCCTTAAAACACGGGGGGGACTAATTACTTACATATCTCATCCCACACCTCTGTTGTTAATTACTAAATGTCATTTTAGAGATATTAACGGAGGCTTGAGCCACTGATAGCAGACTAATGCAGTTATTAATGCGGTTTATTCTTAGGACAAGGTGTCTTTATAAACATGTATGTAACTATGCCCTTTACTGTACAGCTCTTTTAATAGGTTGTTGTGGCTGTTATCTATTTATTAGAATTTGGGTGTTTTGTGTGATTCCATTGTCTGAACTTGTTTGGTGTTGCGTGAGCTACTGGATGATTGAATTCCCTTAAAGGGGTGAATAAAGTATTCATGATCATCATCATCTTCATCGTTAGAGAGAGAAAGAGAGATTTAGCATGTGTGAATTACCTGAGTCTTTGTGTCTCTCAACAGTGTACGACAGCAGAGTTGCTACTAATAGCACAACTGCAAGTTTATCTGCTTCAAGAACAGTGTCGTTATTACCTTGCTACTGAGAAATGTTATATAGCTTTTAAGTTGATAACTATTTTACTGATAAAATCATCAGAGCAGCGCGGACGACACATTTCTGTGTGAGCGTGTGTCTGTACTGTATGTGAGTGTGTTTGAGTGGGAGAGGAAGAGAGAGAGAGCAGGACAAAGAGTATATGCTTTACGTACATAATAAAACGTAATTTTGTGGCAAATAAAAACATGAAAATAACTTTGTGTTTTTATCCTATTGTGTAGGCTACTATATTTATTTGCTTGGTCAGTGTCGTTGTGGGTTTTGGTTATTTTGCTGTTGTAGGCTGTAAGGACCTTTGAAATAACTGAAATCTTTTGGCGAAATAACGTGGACATGTAATGCAGTCAAGACCAACCAATCAGGTTCAAGCATTAAACAGCCCAGTAGTATAAATATAGTACAAGTATATAATAAAATAATATCAAACTGTATTATGTAAGGATATGTATAGTAGCTGCAGTTTATTGTGCTTTCTGTAACATAAGCTGAACCAGTAATGGCAAAAACCCATCCACTTCATCCTCAAAACCTTCCTATACCAGGCAGGATCTTTTAAGTACATAATCTCCTGCTGCTGATTATTGTCTATGCTCCCTCTATATCTATTATCCACAGCTGCCTATTTCTATCTCACTCCTGCTCTCTCGCTACACATCACTACTGATTTCCTGCCTGCTCCTGATTGGTTCATAAGAGCAGGAGGAGATTAGGGCAGTCCCTAGTCAGCTGGAAGGGTGTCCAAAGAGCTCAAGGATAGAGAGAGACATGCTGTCTCTTTAAGAGTATTTTTAGGCTGATAGTTGATGATGGTCAGTGGTGGGGAAAATCAGAGTTAGTGGCGGCAGTGCAGTGGCAGCCTGTGAACATGGATGACAAGGGGAGACGCTGATGTACTGTGGATTTAACAGCTTTTTAAGGGAATTCACACAGACTAACACAATTAAACACACTGGACTTGGGTTATTTGTATGTGTTCAACCTTAATTTGTTGGGGCTAAAATTAGGTAAGTGGTGGCAATCATGTATTTTCATTATTATTTTATTTTTAATAATATAGAAAAGTTATTTTTTTGCTAGACATGCATGGCTCCTATGTATATATTCAACCGTACATGTAACCGTACTCTTTCATACATGCAAGCTTTACATCATGCTTGGCTTGCAGATATGAAATGATGCTATTATGGAGGATGGGGGTTTGTTGACCAGTGTGAACTAGCCGTCAAGCTATTTTGTTTCTGGCTGGACAACCCAGTCCATCTTATTCCTCTCTGAGGCAGATATTTAAATTTAATGAAACTGGCGAACAGAGTGTGATCAAGTTACAGTATTGATTACAGCCTGACCCTCTGCTGTACTCCACATGCAGAGAGATTTGTGTGCATGTTTGCCTTTGTTTGTGTGTGTGTGTGTGGTCCAGATAAACCCTGCGTTATGAGGACAAAATGTCCCCGCGAAGATGGCAATATCGGAAATCCTGTCTGTGTGGGGACATTTTTGGTCCCCATGAGGAAAACGGCTTATAAATCAGACTAAATTATGTTTTTTGAAAATGCAGAAAGTTTTCTCTGATGGGTAGGTTTAGAGTTAGGGGATAGAATATACAGTTTGTACCAAATCCCCATTAAACGTGAAAACAACATTTCTGTGAGTATGTAGATTATAATGTCCAATTAATAATACCAGCATGTGTGCTTCAAATATACTCATATTACATGAATAAACACTGCTGAGACAAAGCCAAAATATGCAAGACCTTGTGTGACGAGTGCACGTGTGAATGTGTATTTTTCAACGTCAGCTTGTCCATCTGTTTGTGTCCTCCTGTTTTTGTATTTTGTTTTTTGCAGTGTTAACACATGCTTGCATCCTTTTCTATAACTATGTTTGCAGCATGAGAAGCTGAGACACTTAAAGAGGCTGAAAGAGAGAAAGTTTGTGTCAGGATATGAAAAAATGTCAAAAGGTTTAGGCATGCTTGATGGAACAGCATGTCAGGGCCAGTGAAGCAGCAGAGCTTACCGAAAACAGGAGCGAAGACTTGCTCCTACATCCCCAGACATCAATCAAACAAGCACACACGTAAACAAACAGAAGAGCTATACATTGCCAGAAGAGCAATACATATGCATTGGGCTTTACATTGATTTTTAAGGACCTCCTAATGATCTTCTTACAACATAAATAAATAAGGGCAGCTCTATTATAGTGTGTGAGAAAAATATTAAGTGTGATCCTATAAAGACATGTTTACTTTAAGTTAAAGCCACAATATGTAATTTTCCGTAGCTAGAGGTCACGTATTCAAAACAAAGGCATAGCTTGATGACGCCTTGATTTTGCAGAGCTTTTATTATGCCGCAGACGACCGCTTCAGCTTTTTCCGTTCATGCGTATGTGGGGTAACGCAGCGCTGTTGTATCATATTAGATACATTATTTGAGTATGTTGAAAGTTATGTTATAATGCTACTCTGTGCATTCGCTTGGTAGCTACTACTTGTTGCACACTGCAGTAAGCTAGATTGATATTAGGCATGGTAAAACCTGGTACTCGCGGTAAATCAAAAAACTAAATTTAAACAATAAGACTTACTGTGTTGAGTAGGGCTGTCAAAATGGCTGAAAAGCTAAATTCGAAATTCTTTCTTAAATATTATCAAAATTCAAATTATATTTGAATTCTAAAGGCAATACTTAATTTTAGCGGGGAAAAGTACTGTATTGTCTCCTATGCCCACAAGAGGGCGCAAGCTAGCACAACAAGCAAATGCAAACCAAATCAACCATTGCATCTTTTATTGAAATTAAATGACATTCACTTTTTACAGTGCGTTAACTTTTCAAACAATTGTTATTAAATGAAATATAATTTCATTAATGAGCATGCAAGGAAAATTAGGTAACAAAAGTGCATACAACTGCAAGTGCATCAGTAACCTGAGAAAACACTCTTCAACAGACAACTTAATGTGGACACAAAATAGCAAACGGACATTCAGAAACAATCCAATTCCACTCACTAAAAATCTACATATTGTTCGTCAAAAACACCAAACGGACAACTTGACCTGTAGCGAGTGCTGAGCGTTTTTGGTGAGGTATGATCAACTCAAGTATGTCTTTGCCAGCTGCGCAATATGTGGATACATAACGTTATACCGCATGATTTTGCCACCAACTGAGAGGATTTTCGTCAGGAGGAAGCGTATCTTCTCTTTCGTTTATATCCATCTCATGCTCCAAAGCCCTGATTGCCTTGTTTTGCACTGCTCTGTGTCTGACTGTATACGCTGTCGCCCATTTTCTCTCTGACTCCGCCTTTTTCAAATGAACAACACAGCCGCACAGCGCTGTACTGGATAAACAAACCGTGTCAGTTCCGTCATTGTCATGTCTCGCTCGCCTCTACCAAAAGTTCAAATGCACGGTTTTTGCATTCGAATGTGCATTTTTTTTTGTAAATTCAAAGAATATTCGAAATTCTAATTCTAATTTGACAGCCCTAGTGTTGAGCTCTATAACAATGATTATTTTCTGTCGATGTATGTTTCCAAACAGTTGCTCACCTGTCTAATTTCTCTTCGAGAAATCGAGGGTAACGCAGGTACGGTGTCATTGACATGCGACGCACGGACATGGTCCGTGTCCTGGTTAAAATTCTAACATTCTTCGAAACATTTCGGATAATGTAAGTACACAAAATATATAAAACATTGTTCTAGTTCTAGTTCTAGTTCAAAACTCTTACATAATATACCTTTAATGTTGCCCTAAATTAAATTATTGACTTTTATATTGTAATTTTACTAAAGAAAATAAATATGATATTATCTGGAAAATACTGCATATATGTACATACACTCACCTAAAGGATTATTAGGAACACCTGTTCAATTTCTCATTAATGCAATTATCTAATCAACCAATCACATGGCAGTTGCTTCAATGCATTTAGGGGTGTGGTCCTGGTCAAGACAATCTCCTGAACTCCAAACTGAGTGTCAGAATGGGAAAGAAAGATGATTTAAGCAATTTTGAGCATGGCATGGTTGTTGGTGCCAGACGGGCCGGTCTGACTATTTCACAATCTGCTCAGTTACTGGGATTTTAATGCACAACCATTTCTAGGGTTTACAAAGAATGGTGTGAAAAGGGAAAAACATCCAGTATGTGGCAGTCCTGTGGGCGAAAATGCCTTGTTGATGCTAGAGGTCAGAGGAGAATGGGCCGACTGATTCAAGCTGATAGAAGAGCAACTTTAACTGAAATAACCACTCGTTACAACCGAGGTATGCAGCAAAGCATTTGTGAAGCCACAACACCACTAACCTTGAGGCGGATGGGCTACAACAGCAGAAGACCCCACCGGGTACCCCTCATCTCCAATACAAATAGGAAAAAGAGGCTACAATTTGCAGGAGCTCACCAAAATTGGACAGTTGACGAATGGAAAAATGTTGCCTGGTCTGATGAGTCTCGATTTCTGTTGAGACATTCAGATGGTAGAGTCAGAATTTGGCGTAAACAGAATGAGAACATGGATCCATCATGCCTTGTTACCACTATACAGGCTGGTGGTGGTGGTGTAATGGTGTGGGGGATGTTTTCTTGGCACAAATTAGGCCCCTTAGTGCCAATTGGGCATCGTTTAAATGCCACGGCCTACCTGAGAATTGTTTCTGACCATGTCCATCCCTTTATGCCCACCATGTACCCATTCTCTGATGGCTACTTCCAGCAGGATAATGCACCATGTCACAAAGCTCGAATCATTTAAAATTGGTTTCTTGAACATGACAATGACTTCACTGTAATAAAATGGCCCCCACAGTCACCAGATCTCAACCCAATAGAGCATCTTTGGGATGTGGTGGAACGGGAGCTTCGTGACCTGGATGTGCATCTCACAAATCTCCATCAACTGCAAGATGCTATCCTATCAATATGGGCCAACATTTCTAAAGAATGCTTTCAGCACCTTGTTGAATCAATGCCACGTAGAATTAAGGCAGTTCTGAAGGCGAAAGGGGGTCAAACACAGTATTAGTATGGTGTTCCTAATAATCCTTTAGGTGAGTGTACAGTATATGTATATGCAGTGGTGTAAAGTATTTCAGTAAATGTAAGCTAAATAGTTACTGCTTAAGTATCTTGTTGGCTACTTTGCACTTTGATTGAATGTCAAAGATATTAGCAACTCTCTACGTTCTACATTTTCTGCAAGCATATGCACTCTTTATTCCCATACATATCCTGTGCGTTTTGCCTTTACTCACCCAAACTTTACAAACAGGCTACGTTATGTGAATGTGAGTGCATTAGCAGGTTGTTGAATATATGAGATGAGGGCATGGCTGCAGCCGGTGAAGAGGCCGAAGCCAGCATGTCCAGTGCAAGTAGACTGTGACTATTTAGGCTACTTAACATTATTTTATTTATCCGTTATATTGAGACACCCATTATATTTTTGAAAGACTTTTTGAGAGACTTATATAGAAGTATTAAGGCCTATTCACACCAATAAAGATAATTACAACAATAACTATATTAGCGTCCACACCAGCAGACAATGTTATTCTGTTTATTCTGATTGGCTGTCATTGTTTTTATCGTTCACACAAAAAGTGATTCCAAGGATATTGGTTCTCTGTGACATTATTGTTATAGTTGTGGTATGGACTCTGCTATTCTTTTATATTTAGAATTTTTTTTTGAACAATATCTTTATCATTATTACCGTCCTTGGTGTGCCTTATAAAAGGCTATTGTATTGACCTTGATTTATTGTAATATTGAGGTGTTCAGTTTTATTTAGATTTTTAGAAATTAATATTCATGAAAATCTTACTTTTTCCATGTTTAAGTGCTATAATAGGGTACCCGGTGCATCTACCAACCCAGAAAATGTAAAAAAGGACAACCAAGTAACATTGTTTTGGTAAGCCTTTCTATGCAAGCATTTAGACTGTAAAAAAATATGGACGTGGTGTCCGTGAAGTAGGTTTCCAAAGAGCAGTTTTGAAGCATAAAGTCGGCCGTTGCCATCTTGGCAGCATGTCATCACACGTCACTCCCGGATAGCAGAAAATGGGCAAAGAGGCGGGACGTAGTTGGAGCTGAGGTGACTGCAATCCACCTGTCACTCAGGTGGCCACGTCCTTAATTATGCAGAATTTTAAGGCTTAATATAATTTAAACGGATGAAAATTCACCCCCCTCACAGTTGTCATGAAGGGCAAAAATTAGCTATAGACCAAAACCACAATTTGTACCAGGCTGCAAACATGTTTTTTTTTTTTCTGCTGTAAATTTTAGCATTTTAACATGGGGCTCAATGAGATTCTACTCCCTTTTGGAGCCTGTCTCTAGCGGCCAGTCGATGAATTGCAGTTTAAGTCACTTCCGTATTGGCTTCAAGAGAAACTGGGGGAGGTTGCTGCTTGGAAAAAATTAGCTGCTCAAATTTTTCTTCCCTTTTGATGTAGGAAGGGGATCTTATTATAATATTACCATCCTTCAATATGCACGTTTCCACCCACGGTGCCGCTATTTTGCTATCGCAAGCGACATCAGTGAACAAAACCCTTGTGTGTTTGACAGTTTAAACAGAACAAAAAATGTGAAAGAGAAGTTACTCATGAGACTTGACGTCTGACAGCCAGTTCAGATACGTGTTCTCAGAAAACGATCCATTAGAAGTTTAAACTAACATAGCTTTAAAACGCGTGGAAATAATAAACTTTAATGATGAAAGATGAACTTTGCTATCTGTGAGAGTGATCGAGATATAGATGATAATCAAAACCAAGCAGATGTCTTGTTGGTATTTGGCAAAAGATCTGATTGAGGCGGGAACTGTGTGGAGAGGGGGCGGCACATAGCAGCTCATTTGCATTTAAAGACACATGCACGAAAACAGCCTGTTCTTGACTGTAGGCAGAAATTGGTATTTACAACATGGATTTATAAACGATCTGGGAGGCATTTTAAGCTAAACTTCACAGACATATTCTGGGGACACCTGAAACTTAAATTACATCTAGTAAAAATGTACATAATAGGTCCCCTTTAAACATGTGATTGCTCTCCAAATCAACTGTTCTTATTTTTAAGAAACATTAAGTATTAACATTAAGTGGCATGACAACTTACGCACAGAAGCCAAGCACATGCCATTTTGCTAAGGGTGCGTTCACACTTGTCATGTTTGGTTCGATTAAAACGAACCCTGTTGCGATTGCTCGGTTAGTGAGGTTCATTTGAACATATGTGAACGCTGCCATACGAACCCTGGTGCGCACCAAACAAGCGAACCGAGACCGCTAAAAAGATGGGTCTCGGTCCGCTTCCCAAAAAAACTCTGGTGCGTTTTGATTGATATATGAATGCAACACGGACCAAAGACATGTAAACAAACCAAAAACAGGACGTGCTGTCACAAGATGCGACACTACAAGTCAGCTGATTTGATGGCATGGACAGATTGGTGTATCCAAAATGAGTAGAGGGCAAACGTGGAGCAACGAGGAGGTAAAGTGCCTCATCAATATATGCAGATCTTCGTTTCTGCATACAACGGAGGAAATCCTAGCGCTGTTTTGAATGTTTTGAACATTTTATGAGCTCTTTGTGAGTTCTGTACACGCATACAATTATTGTGTTTAATCCAGCACACAGCATTGTTGAATGAATGTTCAGTAAGCAAGCTCCGTTGCTAAATATTCGTCATAAAAGCCGACCAATCAGGTTGTGACCGTATCCCTATGCCTTTGGTTCAGTAACTTTAGGTTCGCTGTTAAAATTGCCAGTGTGAACGCTAAGCGGACCAGGACTATATGTTTTGTTTTTCTTTTTTGGTCCGGACCAAATGAACCAAATGAACCAAACTACAAGTGTGAACAAGTGGCACATCTGGTTTTCATTGGCATGTTCCAGCAGATAGTGGTATGTGCCCCTTAAACTTGTGACGTGCCACTAAAACTTGTGATGTGCTGATGGACTGCGTCTTGTGCCACTGACAATGTTGCGGAACATGTCATTGTATGTTGTGGTACTGACAGATGATTGAGCAGCAATACTGACGTAATTGTGGCATAAAATCTTAAATTATTAATTTAGTGATTTAAAAAAAACGTGTTTATGAATCTGTAATATTTTTCAAACATGTAGTCAGTTTGTGGCACTACTGTATGTTGTTGATCACGCAAACTGCACATTCTAGGAAACACACAAAATAAATATATTATAGGTTATTTATTATGAATACCGCATTTACAGTCGTAAAGCAATCCTTTATTTTTGTATGATTCTGCATGCACGGCGGTAGTTAGTCAGTCTAAATAAGTGCAACATTGGCCAGCGCAAGATACATCAAAACTTACGACAGTTGAGGAAGATCCACGGGTGATGTATTTGTTATTTGTTTGTGAGTTAGACAGTATCAAAAACAAAAAGTATTTATTTATTTATAAATGTAGATATAAATGTAGATATAATTTAATATGTAGTTAGTGGTTCTCATCTAAGCTTTAATATTGTGCAGATCATTTTATGGAATTATGTAATAATAAATAAAACCATTTTTTAAGAATGTGAACATGCATTGTTTGAAGATGCCTGCATTTGACTTGCTGTAGCCACATTATAATACGCATTTAATATCCACAGACCTACATTACTCTGCATTGTGAAGAGCCAGTTAAGGTCCAGCACACTTTTGAATAGTTGGTGCCAGTTTTCATAATGCATTTCCGAATGGCAGGTGTCATTTATAATGGTTTGTGGCATTTTTTCTCATGGTAGTTTACAGCATGAAATTCCTGATTAGTACGTGTCAATTTATGGTGGCACATACTCCTGCTAGTTTCATTTTTGTAGTTGTGGTCACCTATCTAAATAGTCTATATTATTTTATAATTACAAATGATACAGCTTAACTGTCAATCCTATCTTAAAATGAAAAAATGCCTTGAGTTATCAAAACAACTGTTTATTTACAATAGGGCCAATTTAAATGCATTGTAAAAAATAAATAAAAATTGCATTATAATGCATATAATAAACACATACAACTGGACACAGAGGCCTATAAATATAAATATGGAGAAGTCTAACTCTGGGATTTAATAAACCTTATGTTTGAAAGCAACTTATTATTAAATAAATATCACTCTGCCATTTAGTGCGCATGTCACAACATCTACATAACACATGGGAGAAAGCAACATGTGTCTCTAGGCTATTGGAGGTCACAAGTTTTAGTAGCATATGCCAATGACATCCGGATGTGCCACTAAGCATAGCAGCATGTGCCAATGGCTTCTGTGCATAGATGCCATGCCATTTAGTCTTAATACTGCCCCTCTGTTTTTCACTGGCATGTTGAGGAATAGTGCATCCTTGAGCTTACATTCAGTATGAGTAAAATACTTAAATACTGTTAAAATCAGATACTCTAGGCCACGTTCACACAGCAGAAGAACAGGCCTACGGTTGTCAGTCCTGTATTTGAGTCTTTAATACGGTTACATTCACTCACAGCACGGTAATTTATGGGAGTGGCTTTCATTGCAAATATAAGAATATGGTCTTTATTCAGCACTATGGTATTAACATCTAATGCCATAATGTCTTTAGAGATTTAGATGAGAACTCAACAATGTCTCAAACTGTATTCAGACTTGCTGAGATAGCAAAGTCTGCAATCAAAAAACTCAATATAAACTCAAACATTTCTCATTATTCTTCCTTCTTTTTTACTCTCAATGTGTTAACACATCTAATTTGTGTCTATTTTTTCTCATATAAATATCAGAGACAAAGTTTATATTCGATTTTGATATTTTTATGACACAAATGACAAACCCTTGCGGTCTTCTGAGCTTTGAAAGGGCGATATCTGAGCAATCAGATGGGTGAGAATAGTGCTGTAACAATGTCTAGAGGAATATTCAGCCCAATCTGGCCATGTGTACCCACACAGACACACTCACACACCCACCCACCCACACACAGACAAATGGTGGGAGAGGAAAAATGTTTCCAGCTTCCTAGTGTTTACACTTCCCCACGCATGACGCAACACATAATCAGCAGCACCACAAACACGCGCCCATGCTCCCTCCCCCAACACATGACGCGCAAGCCGAGTGGGAGAGTGAAGCATGGGGGATTGAAGACATGCACGACTCGCTCTCGTCCTCTCCGTACACACTCACTCGCAGGAACAGGCTCTGGGGAAATGTGACTCTCTCTGGCTGTCTTGATCTGTGCGTTTCAATGGCAGAATTTTGTCTGCCCAGTGGCGGAATAGATATGGGGGGAATTTCTTGTTTACGTTAACATTACTGCATTAGAGCCAAATTAATTTGGCAATGCATATGTTTCCAGACGATTCCTGGCTCTCACCACCTACCTCATTCAAAACATTTTTATATCATTTAGGAAACAACATTATTTCAACACAAACCACTAACCTCATGGTAATGTAGGAAACCATATTGTATTAAAGGAATAATTCAGGCAAAATATGAAAAATGACATCTAATGTGATAAGTGGCCACTCAAACATTGAAGGCAGTTGGTTTTTATTCACAGGCCTTTTTACTATTAAAGGGCATATTGCAGGTTAAATTTTTTTCTAGATTAATTTATAACCTTGTATGATAATACCATATGAAAAGGTAGTGCAGGATTTAAAATGTTTTAAAAAGACATAAGAGCACAAATTTAGTAGATATAGTGGCCATTTCGTTGGCCGCTTGGAAAAAGCACTTTTTTTTCAACATCGCGTCATATTACGTCACGAGAGGGAGTGGTTCGCCGAGCTCTGCGTTGGCTCAGTGCAGAATAGGTTGGTATTCAGTAGAGTCTGTGTATTTTCGGTAGTTTTTCTATTCCAATTTATCATTGTCATGGTAAATTATTATCCAGGCTGTCAGGGCATCGAGTCCACAGGTTTCCTAAAAAAAAAAAGTTAGAAATTCTGCATGGTGGCGTTTTGTGCAGGTGAAGAAACGGGACTTCCCTCATGCATCTGCTTGGAAACACGCGATGGTGTGTGTAGTGCTTTAGACCGGAGGATTATCATCCCGGCGATATGATGGAGTCAAACATTGTTATACTCGTGTACATAACGTCATACATCCTCACACTAGCGGTGAATCGGCACGAAATAAACCCATAATACAGAATTAATGAATAAAGGATAAACACAATAACACAACGTTACTGTCTGTGGTTCGGCGGCCGGCAGGAGATGTGACGGTCCCGGATCCGGCGGGAGATGTGACGGTCCCGGATCCGTCAGAGATGCAGCTCGGAGAAAACGTGAACTGTGCACCGTGGCGTGAGTCTTGTAAGTTACCAAATCAGTCGTGATGAGAAACCGCTAACGTTTTATCACATAACGTTTAGCCTTTAGTGTGGACAGATATTAACGAGTGTGACTTTTCCTGATGGTCAAAGCCTATAAGTTTCTGTTATTGGTAAGTAAATCAATAACTTACTAGATGACAATAACGTTACCAGCTTTGCTATTGCCTGATACATGATAATAATCAGTACAGTGTTGTGATCTGAGCACAGTGATCATATCGTTAGCTAGCTTTATCTAGCTAACACTGTTTCTCCTCACATAAATACTCAATCTGTCTCCTGTAATCGTTGTTCTGTCAAATCCTGGTCTGTCCCTAATTGTGTGTCATAATTGTATGGCTGTGGTCTGCCATATGAGTATTAATAAACATTTATAATGTCCTCAGCGTCCGAGCTGTCATTGCGATCCATTGTTTTCCTATCGTTGAGATTCACCGCACTCCCTCTCGTTATGTCACGTCCGGTTTTGGCATTTTTAGATGCGGAAGTAAAATTTTCTCACAAAAACGACTCCAAAAGCCTTAATAGTGTATTTTAAAGTATATTTTAAAGAAAATCTAGTTCCTACATTATTTTTCAATACATTGACTCACTGGAGTCTCTAACCTGCAATATGCCCTTTAACATTTTAAATATTCAGCTCAAATGTAATGCTGAGTGCATATTGTAGAAAAGCATAATTACTCATTAATGAACAGATTAACACTTCATTAGATGTGGTTCTTTGCTTCTTTTGAGCTTTGAGAAAAAGCCAACAACTTTTTGAAAGTTAAAAGGCAGCTAGTTCTGAAATACATCCGTCCATCCATCTATCGTTCTATCGTCCATTTATCCATCATCCATCCATCCATCCATCCATCCATCCATCCATCCATCCATCCATCCATCCATCCATCCTTCCATACATCCATCTATCATTCTATTGTTCATCCATCCATCATTCTATTGTCCATCCATCCATTGTTCTATCGCCCATCCATCCATCTATCATTCTATCATCCAATCTATCTATCTATCTATCTATCTATCTATCTATCTATCTATCTATCTATCTATCTATCTATCTATCTATCTATCTATCTATCTATCTATCTATCTATCTATCTATCTATCTATCTATCCATCCATCCATCCATCCATCCATCCATCCATCCATCCATCCATCCATCCATCCATCCATCCATCCATCCATCCATCCATCCATCCATCCATCCATCCATCCATCCATCCATCCATCCATCCATCCATCCCATCCATCATCCATGCATCCACCCATCCATGCATCCACCCATGCATCCATCCATCATTCTATCGTCCATCCATCCATCCATCCATCCATGCATCCACCCACCCATCCATCCATCCATCCATCCATCCATCCATCCATCTCCTTCTTTGTATGTTGATAAAGACTTGTTTGAAGTTGAACAAGTCTTAAAGTTAAAAATTACAGTTAAATAAAATAAACTGAAATTCAAATAAATGTTATTCTTCTTTCTTTAATGTCAATTTGAATTAGAGTTTTGCATTCAGTTTTCTACTGTCATTTAAATTCAAATCAAATGTATTATTTGGATTGTAATTTAAAATGCATTTTAAATGACAAAGGTTCAGTTCTGACTGGGTGAAATGGGTGAACTATTCCTTTTATTTTGTTACAAATTTTATATCTTTAAACTTGGGAAACCAGGTGAAATCCATTAATGATATGGTTTCATAACATGCTGAATTTGCTGGAATAGACATTCCTCCTAATGCATCTGACTCTGCACAATACAGTGAGATGATGTATGATTATTCCATAAACCATTGCTTGACCATAGCTCAGAATGATTGAGGGCTTCTTCTAAAGTGATGAGAATTAATTTACATTGGAAAGGAATAAATGACCGTTATGGTTTTGGCCTTAATCCCCAGAGAGATGCTGGAGAGATCCAATCTGTGGTGTAGCTTCTTGGCAGATTGTTTAGACTGCTCTTGTTCAGCGCATTGCAGGGTGACAGGCTTGGTCTACTGTCTTGGATGAAATGCTTCTTGTAGAAAACTCACCTGGGCTGTAAGCCAAGCACTCCTGATTTATGTGACCTAATCCAATGTGGTTTTCAGACTGGCTTCTGAATGAGCAGGATTCCACTATAGCAACTAGACATGTTAGAGAAATGTTAATACAATGTCAATAAAATGATTTGATTTGAACATGTACACATTTGGCTTAGCTTGATTAGAAGTAAAAGATGAGCACTTACTAAGGCATGTCTGACCTTTAACAGTGTGAATGTTATAAGTGGCCACTCATGAGCTGCAAACATTGAAGGCAGTTGGTTTTTATATACAGGCCTTTTTTACGATTAACGTTTTAAAACATTCAGCTCAAATGTAATGCTGAGTGAGTGCATATTATAGAAAAGCATAATTACTCATTAAAGAACAGATATAATACTTCATTAGATGTGGGGTTTTTTTTGCTTCTTTTGAGGTTTGAGATAAAGCAAAAACCTTTTAGAAGTTAAAAGGCAGTTAGTTCTGAAATCCTTTAGCACAATATCTGCGTCTGAAATCGTGTACTATGTACTACATTTGAATTTAAACTTACTTCACGACCGTTAAAAAAAATTAACGGTCCTATTCCATTCATAATATCTAAAATACATACCTTTTCATCATCATACCATCCTTCTGTTAATAAACTCTTGTATCTTACGTTATTCCTGGTAACGTAGTCTCTGTTCCATAACAGTAGGTCATCCAGGTACTTTTTACGTTTTTCGCATACATAGGCTACTACTCTGTTGCCGTTTTCGCATACTATATAGTTTCAGACGCATCTTATGATTCTGCAATGGTTTCGCTTCAGATTAGTGAACCAACAGGACCATATTTGTTTATTGCAAAACAATGTTTTTTTTTAAATGGCATTGAACTGCATTGTCCCTAAAATAATTAACCTGACAAAAATGAGAGGAAACTTTTGTAAAAGCATAAACACTAATTACCGTAAGTGACAGGTGAATTTGTGTCAAGATACAGTAAACACAACCTTTGACATCAACAATAAAATATATTGTAAAGTTAGTTTTTTTATCCCCCGTTGTTGTTGTTGTTGCATCCCCAGCTGTTGAGAACCACTGCATTAGAGACCGTCGGAAAGTAGAGATCTTGGCCATGTTACTGAAATATTTGAAGTCTGATGATTGCTGAGAGCCCTATTCTGAAGAGGGATGGGGCAGCAAGACTCAGGTAATGGTACTGGCATGCCGGCACTGATGGTTTTTTATGGATTGACCATTAGCACTAGAGTGGGGCACATTAGATTCTCCCAAGACAGATTCTGCTAGGCAAAAACCTATAATGCAGACAAAGAAAAGCAGGCTTCTCTCGTCGCCTGAGAACTGAGTGATGCTGCATGTGAGTGAGTATGCACAGATAAATGACAAGCAGACATAGATAGAAAGAGAAAGATACACAGAGAGAGAGAGAGAGAGTGAAGGAATTGTCATACCCTATCAATGTTTACTGTGAATTTGAAGGTGAACTGATTTAGGCCATTGCCACAGGCTCAGTGTTTATGACTGCAGTTGACCTATATTAATAAACATAAACCAGATTGCATTTTGTAGCAGCATGAATCCAATGCAGAGTTCTTTGAAGCTTATTATTATTATTATTAATAATAATTTGTTGTTGTTTTTCACACTGTTGGTAACATTTATTTATTAATTAATTTATCCATCTAAGCAGTGGTTATCCTTTCTGGCACTATGCTCATAAATAATTGGCAAAATGTGTTTGTTCCCAATAGAAGCTTCATTGCATATGTTTTATTTATTTATTTATTATTACTTAGATTTTTTTTTTTTTTTTTATCCATTAGGGGTATCCACTTTTTCCCAGTATTAACTTAACATTTCCGATTTCATTAGACAGCTAGAATGTTAACTGGAGACAATATGAATTATTAATATAATCGTAATTGTAAAATATAGGCCTTTTCAAACATGTAATAAAAATGTTAGTGTATAGAATTTTAATAAAACTGCTTAATCTATATGGTGTTTGTTATTTAATGCACTGTCAACATTCTTGTGCAAACGCTATCACAGATGCCCGAACACACGGATGCCGATTATTAGCGGACAATTTGTCAAAGACGAATGATTATGTCGCTTTAAATTCAATTTTCGAGATGCTGATCGCCTGTCATGTGCGGCGCATGCGCAGATGGTGTGATTGTGAAAGCGGGTATGCCCTCAGATCCTCGTAACCTCCATCCTAGACGCTGAGCAGCCGAACACCAAACAGCACTAGGGAGACAGAAATGGGAGAATAAACAGAGATGCTCGCACGATGCAGGTAGGATGCTGTTTGTGCGACTTCAGCTCTCCGTTCACATGAAGTATATTCGTGTTTTTTTCCACGTGATCACAGTGGCAGTTTTCATGAAAGATGATTATGGTGTGTGTGGTAGTAGAGTAGTAGGCTACTTCTAGTCTGGGTATGCGTTCGTCTTCTAGATGCTCTTATTGGCTACAGCATGCAAGAAAGCGGTTTTAGTGATGAGGCTGGGAAATCCTCCCATCCATGATCAAATCCTTGCAGGGTTTTATCAAGGGCGAATGCATCATGATAGGACAGCGAGAGAACCTCCATGTCTCACCGTTTGCTCTTTTATTTCCCGTTTTAATGCATGTTATATGGCGAACTCGGTGTGATTACTGCAGATCGTGACTGACTGAGATTGATCATCAACCATCTACAACATTATATTAAATAACCAACATAAACTATTTCAGTGTTTGTTAGCTTTTTTTTTTTGGTCTCTTGATGCAGAACACAGACTTATTTTTTAGTAACTAAAATATCAAATCTTTTAAATAATGAAACATTAAGTTTTCTTTCACGCAAAACAGCCATTTGTGCTTTAGACATGCAGCGATCGGTTTTACAACCCGGATATGCCGACGGATGATTTTTGTAGACGGGCTATAGATGTTGGTTTTGAAGGAGCAGAAGCAGAAAAAAATCGATATAGATTTGTAGGCTGTTTGAAGAGCACAGTGTGACTATTTAACGTTGATATCAGGTTAAATGTGCGCGCGCTCTACTGAAAAACAATCGTGCATTTGCGAAAATAAAATGTATTTTTGTATATATACACAGCAAACCCACTGACTTTAAAGTTTATCATCATGAATGTGTCCGCATAGAGTTACTGCTGTGAATGGAATGCCGTGTTGTATTTCACGCTAAAAGGCAATAAAAGGAAACGTGATGCATGAGCCGAGCGTAGAACGCTGTCCAAGGTGCTGAAGGGAAACGTCCAAACACTCAGTCAATTACAGGGGGAATTCAGTCATGCTTTAAACGAAAAAATCGTTTCATTGCTGGTACATATTTATGCTAAATATTTAAGCTGTATTACACATGTGGATGAACAACAGGTGTAGTAAAATTGCCATTTCCAAATGGTCAATGCAACTGCAGAACTGCACTCGTTATTTAAATGGGTAGTTATCAATTTTAATCAACTTTTTCAGCCTATAATTATTTTTATGGCCTATAACTGATATGTTACAGATATTTAATGCTGGCATAATATAATTCGGAAGACCAAATATCATGGAGTCTGCATGTGTAATAATCTTATTAATTATTATTTTTATTTGTTTTATAGTACATTTTTTAAATATGAATTAAAGGGTGTATGCATCATGATCAAGACAGTAAGGTAACTTATGTCCCTCACTATTTGCTTTCTTATTTACTATTGAATAGATGTCAGTGTGACTGTATAAGATTGATCATACCATCTACAACCTGTACATGTCAGCTACTGATGATGTATTATAAAGTTCATAACTGTTTTTGTTTGTTTGTTTTATCTTATTTACTGCTCTTGTGTTATTGATGTTTTTATTTGCTTTGATTTAGCTAAACATGCCTGAAAATAACAACACTTTCTCATTTTACTCCATTTTGCCTTAGGCAGAACATAAAATATTTTGACCTCACTGTGACGCAAGTCCCCATGAGTCAGTGTGCATTCAGGGTAACGTCACCACCGGGTTAGAAAAACATGAACACACAAACATACACATAACACCATATACATGGTCATATTATAATAGTAGTTTCAGACTCGAAACTACGAAATGAATTAATATACAACCACAAGTAGGCCCCATCTCCGAAATATTTTATGTTCTGCCTAAGGCAAAATGGAGTAACATGAGTGTTGTTATTTTCAGGAATGCTTAGCTAAGTCTAATCAAGTAAAAAACTCAATAACACAAGAGCAGTAAATAAGATAAAACAAACAAACAAAAAAAGTTATGAACTTTATAATACATAATCGGTAGCTGACATGAGGAAACAAGGTTTTAAATCATACAGAATTAGTTTTTTTTTTGTAAAATTGAAAAATGCAGAACGTTTTCTGTGGTGGGTAGGGTTAGGGGATAGAATATACAGTTTGTACAGTATAAAAACATTATGTCTATAGAGAGTCCCCACAAAATGTGTGTGTGTGTGTGTGTGCATGCATTAAAGGTATGCATTAAAGACAACAATAATGTGTGACTTCTCTCTTTTCATTGTCCAAAGGGACACTGGAGGTAGATGTGAGGGATAATTGCAACTGGTGTGAGAAATCCTCCACTGGGCCCCTAAATCCAAGCCCTCCCTTACACATTCCCCACAGCCAACATGTTCTCCTCCAACTTTCTGAGTGGGGGGAATCCTTTAAATGCGATGTCCTCTGCTGTGAACAAGTTCAGTCTTTTTGGGGATGAGGCAAGTGAGGAAAAGCAACAACAGCAGCCTCCAGGACCTTCAAAGCAGAAAGATCCTCAACAGCAGGGGAATGGCCAACCAGCCTCACAGGGGCCTCAGAGGCAAAGTGGACAGCAGCCGCAGGGTGTGGGAAGAGGAGGCCAAGGAGCTGGACGGGGTGGATCTCAACCACAAGGAGCTGGACAGGGAGGATCTCAAACACAAGGAGCTGGACGGGGAGGATCTCAACCACAAGGAGCTGGACGGGGAGGATCTCAACCACAAGGAGCTGGACGGGGAGGATCTCAACCACAAGGTGCTGGACGGGGAGGATCTCAACCACAAGGTGCTGGGGGAGGATCTCAACCACAAGGTGCTGGACGGGGAGGATCTCAACCACAAGGAGCTGGACGGGGAGGATCTCAACCACAAGGAGCTGGACGGGGAGGATCTCAACCACAAGGAGCTGGACGGGGAGGATCTCAACCACAAGGAGCAGGACGGGGTGGTCCTGTACAGGAAGGGGCTGGTAGAGGTCTCACACAGCAGGGATTGGGCAGGGGAGGATTGCCACAAGGAGCAGGTGGGGGTGGATCTCCTAAGCAAGGTGTTGGGAAGGCTGGACCTCAACAACAAGGCCCAAGAGGACCTGGGTCTCATCCAGCTGGGTCAAGGCCTCCTTCAGTAGAGCCTCAGGTGAAAGATGGAGCTAGGGTGAAATCCCTCTGTCCAGTCTGTAAAAATACAGAACTCAGTTTTAAATCCAAGGATCCGCCCAACCATAACACCTGCACACAATGTGAATCCGTGGTCTGCAACATGTGTGGGTTCAGTCCTCCAGATGCAATTGTGAGTACAAATTCCTAACTTATTAAGTTTTGCAATAGTATACATAAAGCAGTGGCATTTAATATGCATGACTCAGTATTTCTTTTTGCTTGTTTTTGGATTAAAATAGGAAAATAATCTATATATTTTATATAATCAAGATCCTTTATGTAATAGACCATTCTAGATTTATCAATCAGTTTGTACTATCAGGCGATGGTCACCATTATGTGCCTCATTCCAGAGTCCATTCTATCTGAAGCATGTTTATTGAACTATGATGGTTTTAATCCCTTAGGAAGTCTTTATTTGGGGACTGATGCATTTTATAATACATTTTTAACAAAGGCATACTACATTACATTTTTTTACCAAAGATAGATTTTAAAATCTTATATCCTGTATAGGTTTTTATCACCTATTGTATTTTACCAAGTTTTTGCAATCAAAGTAGCCATGGGAGCTGGGATGGTGTTAAACAAACAAACAAAAGCAAACAAACAAATCCAAAAACTCATATTTGTTACATACATATCACCATTCACTAAGGTAGTAAATGTAGTGTTTCACCAATTCAACCGTGAATAAGTTAATGCTAAATCCAGAAGGCTTTTTTAAAACTTTTTTTATAGTTTTCTTTTTCTTTTACATTTTACTGTATAAATGGTCTTTCTGTTTGTAACATTGAAGAGCAACTGATTCTGTGTTGATTAGAATTTTTGTTAATTTTAAAACTATCAATTGTATAACATTAATTTGTATCCTCAATATCACAGGCTAAGGAGTGGCTTTGCCTGAATTGCCAGATGCAGAGAGCTCTGGGAGGGGAAGAAAGTAGTGAACCTCCTACGCTAAAAGCCCAACCACAGTCCAAGTTCTCCGTACCATCACAGAACCCCGCAAAGAAAGACACACCTCATAGTAAGCAGATGCCTCCATCTGCCAGCCAGCCAACCAAACCAACAGACGGTCAGAGGCCGTCAAGCCAGTCCAGCACAAGTGCAGCTCATCCATCGCAGCAAACATCACAACAAAAACTTATTCCACAGCAGACAACAAAAGGGGCTCCTCCTGCCAAAAGTGAGCTACCGTTAAAGACTGAGCCACCTAAAAAAGAAGAAGAGTCCAGTTTCTTTGGTTTCGGTTTTGGTGGCGCTCGATCGCGCTCGCCCTCTCCACAGCCTGGTTCCTCTTCTGTTTCTGGGAAGGTTCTAGGCTTCGGTTCTTCGTTCCTTAGTTCAGCATCCAATTTGATTTCAGCTGTCCAGGATGAGCCCTCGACAACCCCACCAACATCTCGAAAGGGTTCTGCCATTTCCCAAACTTCTGCCAAGACCAACACACCCCCTTCTTCAAGAAAAGATTCAGAAGCCTCTAAGGGCTCCCCCAATCTTCCTAAATCACAGACTCTGGAAGGAAAAATGCAACAGCAACACAATAAAACCCAAGACACTCAAAAACCAACGACAACGAAGGAATCCTCATCTGCTCAGGCTACTAAAATAGATCAAAGCCCAAAACTTCTTCCCAAAGCCTGTCCACTCTGCAAGGCAGGCCTGAGAAGAGATCCTCCCAACTATAGTACCTGCACTGAATGCAAGGCCACTGTGTGCAATCAGTGTGGATTTAATCCTGTGCCTCATCAAACGGAGGTAAGAAACAGATGAATGTATTTTCTTGCAGTAGGTTCACATTATGGTTTGTGCAATGAACTGTGGGCAGAAAATGTCAAGAGCAATTTCAGAGAACATGTTCTAGGTGATTCCAGTGATTCTGTTGTAAAAGATGGATGCGTTTTCTAGTCTCCTTTGGTTTGTGTGGAGGCAGTCTTGTGGAAGGCAGACTGAAAATGGCTGTGAGAGAGACAAAATGTGCCTTGATTCTCAATTACCTCAGACTACTCCCTGCCTAAACTTACAAAAATAAAGTGCTTGCACTCTCAAGGCAGAAAAGAAAACATCAATGTCATATTCACATTGTTTCTTCCTTTTTTAGTTATGCATTAGAGTGATTCACAAACCCATTAGGGCTTTGGGTGATAAGTGGATATTATGAATAAATAGACATTCTGTGCATTGTGACTCATCGTGTTATGACGTTTAAGGATCTTTCTGGGTCAAACATTGCAGTTAGTGGCTTGTCTAGTTTACATTCAAACGTTCCAGTGTGTTGCTTTCAGCCACTTTCCAGACCCAGCAAAGCTATCAAGATAGTCAAGTCTGCTTGGGGAAAGAGGTTCATGATGATCTCATGGGCTTTATTGTTGTCTGTTTTGATCCAAGAAGATATACGGTATTTCAGAATGTTTGTAAGCAATAGGCACCAAGATACTTCCGGGTGAACGCAGAACACGAGCGGCTTCTATTGACCAACTGAAGAGATCAAGCCGGCTACTGTAAACAGTTACATAGTTAAAAACATTGTTGTTGATCAAAGTTGAAACTATGACGAAAACGTGTTGTGTTTGGGGTTGCGCTGCCAGCTATACAGCAAAAGGTGTAGGATTTTATCGATTTCCTTCAGAAAAAAGTAAATATATCCAGTGGAACCTGTGGGTGAGGAGGTTAAAGCGAGTGGACGTTGTCAAAATTTGTGGAAAAGAAATAGGAAAAGCAAAACATAGTTGTAGGTAGCAGTGATGCGCGGGTTGATCCAAAATGAGCGGGTGCCTGCGGTCACCCGCGGTTACCCGCGGTTACGAGTCATCCAAAAATATTTTTAATGATATTCGGGTCACGGTCGGTCGGGTCGTCAATAAATCCTTATTTACCTTTTGAATGTTGAGCGTTATTAACTTTTGAATAAATGCTGACGCGGGACAAAATGCCCGATTTCCCAAAACGTTGAACTGAGCAATGCCATTGTACCATTTTAGGCTACTTTTAAATGCATATAGCTCAGTAAAGTCAGTTTTATGTATTTTCTGAGAGGGGCGGGATTTTTGTTGGTAAAGTCGGGGGAGAGACGCACACTTCGATTAGACTGGATAAACACATGCAGCATCTTAATTGTTAAGAAAATGAAACAAAATAAATGAATAAATCAAGCCTGTATCATACAGCATCATACAGAAAAAGAACAGTTTGCGCTCCTAAGGGCTTGCTGATGAATTCTTCAAGCCGGGTTGAAACATAAACATCGCGTTCATCAATAATATGCATCTAGAGCTGAAATGGAAAATGATGGGCCGCCTCAAGAACTGCCTGCTCTCGCCGCTGCACCTCTGAGCGCACCACGTCAGGGCCTGAAACATTTTCTCAATGGCCCAATACGATGAGCATTTACTACGTGTAAAAAATGCGGGTCAGGAAGCGGGTCGGGTACAATATTTTCTTCTTTTTTTTTGCGGTCCGAGTTGCGGGCGGGTTAGTTGAAAACGTCGGTCGGGTGCGGGTTGTTTATACATTGACCCGCGCATCACTGGTAGGTAGGGCTGCCACTAACAACTATTTTTATATCGATTAATCTATCGACTAATTTATCACAATAATTGTCAACAATTTTACTTAAAAACATTTAATTTAACTTGCAACGTTGGCCTTCAGTCGTGTAATATAAAAAAGTATAAATGTAAACAAGCCCTTGACAAAATGTAAAACTAAGAGTAAAAATTTTAAAAGGTACACATTAGTAAACCAACATAACAGAAAAGAGAATATCAGCAAATACTTTTTTTATAGAATAGTGTTGTCACGATACCAAAATTATGACTTTGATACGATAGCCTACCAGACTAAAATACCTCAATACCGATACTGAATGGATACCATGGCAAAAAAACTGTAAAAGTAATTGAATAATATGACAGAAATTACTATTCATTATTTTATCATTGTTTTAGGGTTAAAAAAACCCGGCATGTTCCTGCCCTGCCCTTCTTCACACAGAACATTAGGTCCGGCCCTTTAAGAGCTGCACGGATGAAATTCATTATAACACCCGATTTCTCATTCAACTCTGTATACGTTCACTAAAGACATATCCGACTGTGTTTACCCGAATACTCGCCAGGACGTGCATTTTTTACATATTTTTGACCATTCAAATCCAATAATCCGTGAAACTGGCGTCGCGATCTGTCTGAGTGAAAGGCGGCTGTGCGCGCTTCAGGTCAGAGTCCAGCAGCGCGCGCGAGCACGTCCCGGCCGCACCGCACTTTTCTGTAGCGTTCTTTTTCCTGAGCTGCACGTATATATTTGACTGTTCTGCTTCCATTGTTTAGTGAACGGTGGAAGCAGAGCTGACACACACGTCCTCACTCCTGCTGTCACACATCGACGCAGATTAAGAAATACTGCTCTTATTAGAGTGCTGTCATTTACCGGCCATCTGATCCGAGCAACAGAAAACAAGCATAACCTTTTTAGTTAGATAATAGGGAAATAGACCATCTACCATAGCCTAACATATTGTAAGTCAAACAGTTTATGACTGTTAACAGACAGACAATCTGTTTATTTTAGTGAAACAGTCAATAACTACTCAATGATAGGCTGAGGCTCATTTAAAAATTATGGTAGTAGAGTAGTAGCGCTACATCTACTAGACCAAGGTTAGGCATTTCATGTATTGCTATCTCCTGAATTTTAGTTAATCAGTCCCTCAATGATCATGTTAATTATGTCTGAATTTCCACCACGTCTGTTTTTGAATCAACTTACCTGTTGAAATGTAGATTAGGCTACTGCCGAGTGCCGACGGTGGGTCTCCCTTCCAAGCAATTTACTAGCATTGCCATAGGAATGCTTCGGCTTTTGCCACCCGGAAGAACGTCTATTATTGTTGTGACGTCATGGTGAATTGTCGTATATATCATGTCTTTTATTTTTAAAGTTGCTGTATGTACATTTTTCACTTTACTAAAGCATACAGATACCATATGTTTGCAGATATTTAGGAAACATGCTAAATTCACCTACTTGTTTCTCAGAAAAACCATGCTACAGTCAGTTATTCTACTTTGAACTGTGCGTTCCGTGTTGAAATAACTGTTTTTGTTTTGGTCTGTGCAAAACCACACCCTGCCAGTTTGCCCAATAGTATTTCAACACTCCAGGTTGCCAGTTGGTGGAAAACACAGCGTATTGTTGCAGCCATGACAGCTAGCAAACAAACTAGGTCAGAGATTGCAGATTTTACCTACCCTTAAAAGCCTTGGCATCCATCTAAAAATCTCTATGAATGAGAGCATATTAAAACACGGATGAAACAACTTAGTGTATCATTGTCAATTGCACTCGTTCCTGTTGCGTTCATTTTTCTATGTCAAGTTTTTTTATTTGAAAAACCACTCATTAAATGTCCCTACTAACAGACAATGACATCACTGAAATACAGTTTTACGAAAAAGTATGTGAACCTGAATCTGTGAAAATGTGAATAATTTTAACAAAATAAAAG
Organism: Romanogobio albipinnatus; assembly: GCA_023566225.1. Classification (NCBI taxonomy): domain Eukaryota; kingdom Metazoa; phylum Chordata; class Actinopteri; order Cypriniformes; family Gobionidae; genus Romanogobio; species Romanogobio albipinnatus. The sequence goes on from CM042251.1 coordinate 33,707,789, forward strand.
AGATTATACAAAATGCATATTATTTTTTTTTATTTAGTACTGTCCTGAATAAGATATTTTACATTAAAAATTTTAAATTTTGTCCCCAGAGTCCCTTGTTTGTCCTGAGCAGTTAAACTGCCCAATGTTCTTCAGAAAAAAAAATCATCCAGGTCTCGAAAATCTGTATGCAGTGACTGTATGATTTTAAGATCCATCTTTTCACACTGAGGACAATTGAGGGACTCAAACACAACTATTAAAAAAAAAGGTTCAAACATTCACAGATGCTCCAGAAGGAAATACGATGCATTAAGACCCTGGGGGTGAAAACTCACTGCTGGAGAGGGTTCAAATATGCTGAAAATGCTGGAAAACTGAATAATTTTTGGGACCTGGAGGATTTTTCTGAAGAACATTAGGCAGTTTAACTGCTCAGGACAATCAATGGACTCATGAACAACCATCACAAAACAAACAAACAAACAAACAAAAAACCCCGCTGTGGATCATCCAGGTAACAACACACAGTATTAAGAGTCAATAGTTCATAAACTTTTGAATGGGGTAATTTTAATAAATTAAATGTTTTGTCTTGTGGATTATATGTAAAAAAAAAAAAAAAAAAAAAACTATATATATATATATATATATATATATATATATATATATATATATATATATATATATATATATATATATATACATATATATATATATGTGATGAAGAGGCTGAAGCGTTCGGATCCATTTGCAGGACTTTATTCACACAGGTAAGCCAACAGAGAAAGGCAGTCATAAAGTTCAAACACAAGAAACAAGCCAGAGGCAGAGTAAGGGTAAATCAAGACTTCACAAATGAACAATGAGCAGAGCAGTCCAGATAAAGGTGAGCTGAGGGTCCACAGGTGATAATAATGAACTAATAATTAGCAGAGGAGCAAGGAAGGGAAATGCAGTCTTAATACGCAGGAGAGAGAGATCTGGTGAAACCAGGAGGAGGCGTTGTCGAGCGTTCCGTGACAGAGCCCCTCCCCTGCGAGCGGCTCCGGAAGCGAGGACCTGGTCGACGGCGGGGTCTACCACGGGGTCTTGGAGCCGGTCGATCTGGGTGGTGTTGGTGAAAAGCAGCAGTTAATGTAGGATCCAGGATATCATGAGACCTGACCCAGGAGCGCTCCTCGGGACCGTACCCCTCCCAGTCGATAAGGTATTGCAACACCCCGCCGTGACGCCTGGAGTTCAGGATCTCTCGCACCCGGAAAGCCTCCGAACCGTCCACTTCAATGGGAGGAGTCTGCACAGGAGCGACCTCCTCCCGGCTCCTCTCTCTCCTGGGAGCGACAGCGGGTCTGAAAAGGGACACATGAAATGTGGGTGAGATCTTGTAATGAGCAGGAAGTTCCAAACGAAAAGAAACAGGAGTTATCTGACGAAGGATCTTAAATGGTCCGACGAAACGAGGAGAAAGTTTCTTGCTCGGGAGCTTGAGCCGGAGATCTCGTGCAGAGAGCCACACCCACTGACCGGGTCGGTACCGAGGACCCTCGCGCCTCCTCCGATCTGCATGATGCTGGAAACGGCGTCTGGCGTGCTGCAAGTGGACGTGAGCAGCATCCCAGGTGGCCTCACTGCGCTGAAGCCACGCATCTACTGCTGGGAGGTCGGATGGCTCCCCAGCCCACGGGAAGAGGGGAGGTTGGAACCCTAAAACACATTTGAAAGGGGTTAGACCAGTGGCAGGTTTTAACAAAGAATTCTGGGCATACTCAGCCCAGGCCAGGAAGCGACTCCAGTCCTGCTGATTCTGGTGGCAGTAAGTTCTCAGAAATCGAATCAAATCCTGGTTTAGACGTTCAACCTGCCCGTTGGCCTGAGGATGGTAACCAGAAGTTAAACTGACATTGATATTTAGTTTACAGCACAATTCTCTCCAGACACGGGAGGTAAACTGAGGACCGCGGTCAGAGACAATGTCCTCGGGCAGACCAAAGAGACGGAACACCTGGTTGAGAAGAGCCTCGGCTGTCTGTAAAGCCGTGGGCAAACCGGTCAGAGGAATGAAACGACAGGACTTAGAGAAACGATCCACCACGGAGAGAATAGTTGTAAACCCCTGGGAAGGAGGTAGATCAGTCACAAAATCCACTGCGATGTGCGACCAGGGATGCTGTGGTACTGGCAGAGGTTGTAACAGTCCAGCTGGTTTGAGATGAGAGGATTTCACAGTGTTACAAACAGAGCATTGATGAATAAACTTTATGACATCAGACTGGAGTGAAGCCCACCAAAAGCGATTGGAAACTAACTGTATGGTAGCAGCGATACCAGGATGACCGGCGCTGGGAGTGCAGTGAACCCACTGAAGCACACGGTGGCGGAACCCGGGCGGAACAAAGAGACGATCCGCGGGACATTCTGGCGGAGCAGGGTGATTACTTAGGGATGCGGTGATCTCAGTGATAATGTCCCATTGAACAGGAGCCACGATCAGAGTAGTGGGAATAATGGGTTCAGGCTTAGACTCCTCACAAGGACCGTCAAACTGTCGAGACAGGGCGTCAGCTTTGCCATTCTGAGAACCTGGCCTGTAGGTGATCTTAAAATCGAATCTAGAGAAGAACAGAGACCAACGAGCCTGGCGAGCGTTTAAGCGCTTAGCTGATCTGATATACTCTAGATTTCTGTGATCAGTGAGTACCGTAAAAGGCTGACGAGCTCCCTCCAGCCAGTGTCTCCACTCCTCAAAGGCGGTCTTCATGGCCAGAAGTTCACGATCACCCACGTCATAGTTGCGCTCTGCAGAGTTGAGCTTACGAGAATAGAAGGCACACGGGAACATTTTCGCAGGCTTACCACACCGCTGTGACAGGACAGCCCCCACTCCTGTGTTAGACGCATCCACCTCTATGATGAACTCCCTCTCAGGATCCGGGTGACGGAGGATAGGAGCAGAAGTGAATCTCTCCTTGAGCTGAGCAAAGGCCGCGGTGCAATCCGCTGTCCACTTAAAGAATTTTCCCCCTCCTCGAAGCAGAGAGGTGAGCGGTGCTACAATTACGCTGAAATTGCGGATAAATCTGCGGTAAAAATTGGCAAAGCCCAAAAAGCGCTGCAACTCTTTAACAGAGGAAGGTTGGGGCCAATTCACCACGGCTCTGACCTTGCTGTCATCCATCAAGACTCCGTCCGCACTGATGACATAGCCCAGAAAGGAGATACGCGTCTGGTGAAACTCACATTTGGAGAGCTTGGCATAAAGCTGGTTCTCAATCAGGCGCGTGAGGACTGCTCGCACATCTTGGACATGCTCCTCAAGGGAATCAGAGAAAATCAAAATATCATCAATATAGACAATAACTTTCCGCTGTAACATGTCTCGGAACACCTCATTTACAAAAGCTTGAAAAACTGAAGGACTGTTAGAAAGGCCGAATGGCATTACCCGATATTCGTAGTGCCCGGATGTAGTAGAGAACGCAGTTTTCCACTCGTCACCCCTCCGTATGCGAATTAGGTTGTATGCGTTCCTCAAATCCAGCTTGGTAAAGTAGCGGGCGGTACGGAGCATCTCCAGGGCGGCTGGAACTAACGGGAGAGGATAGCGATATTTCACTGTCACTTCATTAAGACCCCGATAGTCAATACACGGCCGAAGACCCCCATCCTTCTTCTTGACAAAAAAGAATCCGGCGGAAGCCGGAGATGTAGAGGTAGTGATGAAACCTTTCGCCAGTTGTTCGTCAATGTACGCCCTCATGGTCTCTGTCTCAGGTTGTGACAACGGGTAAACTCTACCACGTGGAGGTACAGCTCCAGGCAAAAGCTCAATAGCACAGTCGCCAGCACGGTGAGTGGGAAGATGAGAAGCCTCAGCTTCGCTGAAAGCCAGAGCTAGGTCGTGGTAATCTGGGGGAATTCTCTGAAAATCCACTCCCTTGAGGGAAGCGCTGTGGTGTTCAGTACCTTGGATAGCGACCATGCAGTTGCTCTGACAGAATGCGGACCACCGGGATATCCTCCCTTCAGACCAGGAAATTTGGGGGTTATGTTTCTCCAGCCACGGAAGCCCCAAAATTATGGGATACATAGGCGAATGAATCGTGAATAACTGGATGGTCTCAGAATGCTGTGTCCCGGTTCAATCCCTTGCGATACAGGAGCTTTAGGGGTTCCTCCTCCCATCCAGTTTGGGCTGCCAGGGTCCGAAAAGAGAGTGTGTAGTCTGCTGCGGTAGACCTTCCCTGCCGCAACGTAAGCAAAAGTTCTCCTGGATCCTCTCCTCCTGCTGAGTGTTCAAATACTTCTCGAAATTGGGTCAAAAACTCATTATAAGAGGGAAAAGAGAGCTGACCTCCAGACCAGAGCGCAGTAGCCCATTCCAGAGCCCGACCAGTGAGTAGGGAACATATGAAGGAAACGCGGCTCGCATCAGTGGAATAGGACTGTGTTTGCTGGTTGAAATACAAGCTGCACTGCAACAGAAATCCCTTACAGGCAGAAGGTGAGCCATCAAATTTCTCGGGAAGGGATAATTTTGGATGGTTTGAATTGTTACTCACGGCGGGGGGAACGGCTGCAGGTGCAGATGGATTCTCAGCCGCGCTCGGCGGGGTAAGGGCTCGGACCGATCTCACAAGCTCCTCGGTGAGAGCTGTTAATTTTACCAGCTGTTGTTGATGAGTGAGCAGCACCTCAGCTTGAGAGGATACCTCGGAGGCCAGTCGATGAAAATCTGCTGGATCCTGTTTTGGTGAAGTCTTCTGTGATGAAGAGGCTGAAGCGTTCGGATCCATTTGCAGGACTTTATTCACACAGGTAAGCCAACAGAGAAAGGCAGTCATAAAGTTCAAACACAAGAAACAAGCCAGAGGCAGAGTAAGGGTAAATCAAGACTTCACAAATGAACAATGAGCAGAGCAGTCCAGATAAAGGTGAGCTGAGGGTCCACAGGTGATAATAATGAACTAATAATTAGCAGAGGAGCAAGGAAGGGAAATGCAGTCTTAATACGCAGGAGAGAGAGATCTGGTGAAACCAGGAGGAGGCGTTGTCGAGCGTTCCGTGACAATATATATATATATATATATATATATATATATATATATATATATATATATATATATATATGTATATGTAAAATATCGTATTCAGGACAGTACTAAATAAAAATAACATGCATTTTGTATGATCTCTCTTATTTTGTTAAAATTATTTAAATTTTCACAGATTCTGTAAGCTGTTCACATACTTTTTGAACCGGAACTGTAGGTGTCCTGAGAAACTACAATGTGTTTGTGACAGTCTAAGACTAATATATATATATATAATTATAAATATATATAATTTATTTTTATTTATTTATCAGAAAACTAGTTAATCAGAAACACTCTGGGTTTGGTTGAAGTTAGCAAAACATCTGAAATCACTTTAATTATGTTTAATATAAATTTTTGTTGGATACTTTCCGGTAGTGTTGGGATTACTGTCATACTGAATATTAATAAGATTTGTTAAGGTACAAAATACATTTTTACAATTAAACATGTCAGCTTGTAGCAGAAATAATATTTGTGTTTGAAACAGATTTTACAAAACAGACAAACTTTTGTATCTTTGGCCATCAGGTTTTATATTGAGGGAATATTATCGTCAAGACCAGGGATGTGTCATGTGCTTAGTCTTAACAGGGAATCTGCTGTAATGATGTATGTCCCCTAGAGAGACCTTACCACCTCTATTGTCATCATCTGGAAGCCCTGAGCATATCAGGCTGGCCCCTAAATGGCCATTTTCTCTTTTAAGATGTGTTGAGCACAAAAAACGGCTCGGGTTACGTCTGTAACCCTTGTTCCCTGAGAAGGGAACGAGCACTGCGTCGGAACGACACTTTGGGGATACTCCCTAAGTACTAGCGAATCTGAAGTCCGTATAGCAACTAAACCAATCTGATTGGCGTGCGTGATGACGTCACTGTGATGGCATACCCGGAAGTATAAAAGGGGAGCCGGCGCATTGAAACGGCAGCTATTGCTCTGAAGCATGCGCTCCAGGCGTGCCGAGGTGTGGTGACGCGACGCAGTGCTCGTTCCCTTCTCAGGGAACAAGGGTTACAGACGTAACCCAAGCTGTTCCCTTTCGAGGGAACTCTCACTGCGTCGGAACGACACTTTCGGGAACGAGTACCCACTAGCCCACACCGAGGGTAGCGCCTGCCCTAGTGTGAAGCCGGAGACCGGGCACAACTAGGACTGGAGTACCCTAGCGCCAGGCGCAGTAGGGAGATGCAGGCTATAAAACCTGATAAAGGTGTGCGGGGTAGCCCACCCAGCCGCCTCGCAGATATCCTGCATGGGGACCCCAGAAAGGAGGGCCACCGAAGAGGCCATGCCTCTGGTGGAATGAGAAGGCAAATTGCGCACATGATAAGCCGCGGTTATCGCCTGGACAATCCAGTTACTGATTGTCTGAGTAGATGCAGGCAACCCTTTCTTGGGTGAACCAAAGCACACCAAAAGCTGTTGAGATCTCCTCCACTGCGCAGACTTCTCCAGATACACTCTGAGAGCCCTAACTGGGCAGAGCAGGTGAAGCCTCCCTTCTTCCGCCGTCACGTGAGGCGGAGGATGAAATGCCTGAAGAACCAAAGACCTGGCCACCCTTGATGGAACTTTGGGCACGTAGCCCGGCCTAGGGTGTAAGATGGCTTTTACTCCCCCAGGGGCGAACTCCAGGCAAGTCGGCGTTACCGCCAAGGCCTGGAGGTCCCCTACTCTTTTTAGCGATGTAATCGCCAGGAGAAAAGCCACCTTCAGGGTCAGGTTCTTTGGTTCCGCCGACTCCAATGGCTCAAAGGGGGCCTCAGCCAGACCTTCGAGAACCACTGCCAGATCCCAGGTTGGGACTCTGGAACGAGCCGCAGGCCTCATCCTCCGAGCCCCACGGAGGAACTGTACAACCAACTGGTGTCTACCCAAAGGCCCATCACCCAAAGGAGTGTGGAAAGCCCCAAATGGCAGCCACGTACACCTTGAGTGTGGACGGGGTTAGACCCGCAGAGAAGCGATCTTGGAGGAACTCCAGCACTGAAGCCACCGGGCAGTTAACTGGGTCCACCTCACGCTCCCTGCACCAAGTGGCAAACACATTCCACTTGAGGCTGTACAGTCTCCTTGTAGACGGAGCCCTGGAACTGAGTAATGTCTCTATCACCTCTGCCGACAGGCCAGCCTCTAGGTACCTGACCCCCTCAGGGGCCAGACCCAAAGGTTCCAAACCTCCGGCCAGGGGAAGAATATTGTCCCCCCTGCCTGAGATAGGATATCCCTCCTCAGAGGAATCTGCTATGGAGGACCTGCCAGCAGAGCTATGATATCCGAGAACCAAACTCACGTCGACCAACGGGGTGCTACCAGAAGTAGGCTGATCCCCTGTTGACGGACCCTCTCCAGGACTCCCGGGACCGGAGCAATCAGGGGAAATGCGTACAGACGCAGCCTCGGCCACGTCTGAACCATGGCATCCAACCCCAGCGGGGCTGGATGCGTGAAGGAACACCACAGTGGGCAGTGGGACGTCTCTCGAGACGCCACCAAGTCCACTTCCACTGGGCCGAACCTCTCGCACATGGCCTCCACCACCCCTGGGTGGAGTCGCTACTCCCCGGGCCTCAGCCCCTGCCTCGACAGGATGTCTGCTCCCTGATTTTGGACCCCCGGGACATACATTGCCCTGATGGACAACAGTTTCCCTAGGGTCCACAGGAGAATTTGATGTGCCAGTCTGCATAGAGGGCGCGACCTCAAACTCCCCTGCTCCGAGCCCCAACCAGTGAGGGAGGCGCCTGTTGAAACGGATTCCCGGCAACAGAACACTCCCAACACTGGCCCCTGGGACAGAAACCAAGGTTTCTTCCATATGACTAGGGAACGAAGGCATCTGCGCATTACCCTGATCATACGGAAAGGATTCCCCTTGGTTTTCAGCCACCACTGTAGGGGTCTCATGTGCAGCAGGCCAAAAGGTATCACGTTGGACGCTGCTGCCCTGAGCCCCAGCACTCTCTGAAAGTGCTTCACTGTGATGCTGTGTGTATGGTCTTGACTCGCGCGGGAGACAGTTGTGCCCGCATCGTCGTCGAGTCCCTACAATCCCTAGAAATCTCGTACGACTGGGCCAATATGAGCTAGTCGTCAAGGTAATTCAGCACACGGATGCCCTGGAGTCTCAATGGAGCCAGAGCTGCATCCATGCACCTCGTGAACGTGCGTGGGGAAAGAGCTAGACCGAAGGGAAGCACTCGATATTGGTACGCCTCGCCCCCGAAAGCGAACTTCAAGAACTTCCTGTGACATAGAAGGATGGAGATATGGAAGTATGCGTCCTTTAGATCTATCGTGATGAACCAGTCCTCGACCTGGATCTGACTCACAATGATAGGAACCGTGAGCATTTTGAATCTGAACCTCCTCAGAGACCGATTCAAATACCTCAGGTCAACCCTCCACCCTTTTTGGGAACTATAAAGTCCCTCGAGAGCCGCCCGAGCATGCTCAACACCCAGACACTGCACACAAAGCAGGTGTGTATCTGAGCCCGAAATGAAGCGGGGACATGGATGCACACACTGCTTAAACTCTCTCACATTCTTTTCCATCATTCACACACACTTTTGCAACTGTGACAAACAACAGTAAATAGACAGACAATTTCAACAGAGAGCGCTATGCTGAAGAGCAATAACTGCCGTTTCAATGCGCCGGCTCCCCTTTTATACTTCCGGGTATGCCGTCACAGTGACGTCATCACGCACGCCAATCAGATTGGTTTAGTTGCTATACGGACTTCAGATTCGCTAGCGCTTAGGGAGTATCCCCAAAGTGTTGTTCCGACGCAGTGAGAGTTCCCTCGAAAGGGAACTATTGACTCTGTAATTAAACACTCAGATTTTACGTACAGCCTGGCAAGGCTATTGGGTCTCATGGACCGGCTGTGTGACGAAAAAATGACTGGCAGAGGATTAGGAGGTAGTCCTCAGAGATAACATCTAAGACTTTTCCAAGAGAGTTCAAAAACACAGAGATGAGGTATAGATTAAAGTGGCATCTGCTGCTGGTTGTGCTCAGTGTCAAGCACAGGTTGTTGAAATGAGATAATAGTGAAAAAATATCTCTCCAATAAGAAGGTCACCTTCATTCATGGCCACAACTGTGTGGTTTGTGTTCCCTTTCAGTCGGTCACGTTCGACGTACGTCGGACGTCACCGACAAATTGGGATCACTTCAGGGAGCCCCCATCAGCTTCGAGATATAGAGAACAGGCCAATGGGCCATTGGCGTGCGAGATTTGCATCTCGCGCTCCGCCCCGCGCCGCGGGTATAAACAGGAAGCGAGAGCAAATGCACGCTGTCATTCACTTCGGAGCCGAATGGCTTTGATGAAGCAAGACTGCTTTTCTAAAAGAGAGCCTATCTACAAGAGAAATGCTCCAGAGAACGAGAAGGACGCTTTGTGTTGGCGAAAAGGCACAATCAGCGCGATCGCGTGCTCACCGCTGCATCAGCATAACAAACTGCAGTTCTCACAGCAACTGTCGGTTTGGTGAGGGCTTTTGTTTCAGTGAGTGCAGACACAGGACTGCACTTACCTCCTGTGTTCTGCCGTGGTCTTCCCCTGGGTGCTTCAGCACTGTTGAAAGAGCGTTTCCTCACAAAAGAGCAACACGGGTGTGACTGCGTCTTTTTCAAGACGTCATTCCACTCGTGCGTTTCTGGATGCGGTTGTTTCCTGTCCTGGCGGCCACGATCCCTCTCACGTAAACATGTTGAGACTGTCTTCGTGGGTGACCCATGTTCTCTCAGGGGAACGGGATCACGTCGACGCACTGTTCATCTCGCCTTCCGCGTGAGGGTTTGAGTGTTCAGAGCGCCGTGTGCCGTCTAGCTGCCGGGTGACAGCCACGCAACCCAGCGCACGTCACTCGGCGGCTCCGATGCGTGGTCGAGACTATGATACCTCAAACGTGGTTGAGTCCCTTCGCTTATACCCCGATCTAGTCTCTTTTCTGGTGCACCAAAAAAGGGGCTACCATGGCTGATAGCCTGCGTGACCTGAGGATTACAGCGAGGCTTCCCTGCCGTGTACACCTCTGTGGGGCCCCCCACTCCTCTAAAAACAAGAGCAGTTCCAATACCTCTGGGTCTCGGGAGTTCAGGAATGGCAGGGTGTGACACTACAAAGCCTCGCCGCTCTCATTCCCCTCCCCACAAGAGGGCGAGAATGGCAGTGTGTGTGACGCTACAAAGCCTCGCCACTCTCATTCCCCTCTTCTCAGTGGCGCGTGGACAACAGTGCGCGACGCTATGCCTCGTCGCTCTTGTTCCCCGCTGAGGAAGGAGGTGAGGCAGACCGTGTGCAACGCCACAAAGCGTTGCCACGCTCAGCTCCTCCTTCATTTGGAGAGCGCGCTTGGCGGTGTACAACGCTCCCATAACTTGTCAGACTCTGGTGCCTCCCCAAATCGCCAGCAGGGGGTGCTGGCTGTGGGAACGCACACAAGCGGCCTTCCCACACTCGCATACCCCCTCAGCGGAAGCAGGTAGTGTTGCACAGCACACTCAGACCCCACTCCGGACTGCCCCCATGCCATCCGAGTCGGATCCCTGCATGCCGCTTCGCTACCCCGCTGTGGGTACGTCTGTGGTGCCATTGATCCCCCTTGCATGGTCTCTGGGAGCCTGGCTAGCACTTCCCAGCCTGTCTCGGTGGCTCCTCCGTACCATCAGACTCGTCTATGAGATTCAGTTCGCCCGGCGTTGCCCCAAGTTCAGGGGCGTTCACTTCACGACAGTAGTGAAGGAGGGCGCCCCCGTGCTCCGGGCGGAAATCGCAGTCCTACTGGCGAAGGATGCTGTAGAGCCGGTCCCTCCAGCCGATATGAGGTCTGAGTTCTACAGCCCATACTTCATTGTACCCAAGAAAGGCGGTGGGTTACGGCCGATCTTGGATCTGCGGTTCTTGAACCGGTCCCTTCACAGGCTGCCGTTCAGAATGCTAACGCAGAAACGCATCTTCAGGTGCATCCGTCCCCAAGATTGGTTTGCAGTGATCGGCCTGAAGGACGCGTACTTTCATGTCTCGATTCTCCCTCAACACAGGCCATTTCTGCGCTTCGCGTTCGGGGGATGGGCATATCAGTACCGTGTCTTACCCTTCGGCCTGTCCCTGTCGCCCCGTGTCTTTGCGAAGGTCGCGGAGGCGGCCATTGCTCCCATGAGAGAGCATGGTGTTCGCATTCTCAATCTCGATGACTGGCTGATCCTTGCAGTTGTGCGAACACAGGGACATGGTGTTCAGTCACCTCAGCCAGTTGGGGCTTCGGGTTAACTGGGAGAAGAGCAAACTCTGTCCCACACAGAGGTTCTCTTTTCTCGGTATGGAGATAGACTTGGTCGCCATGACAGCGTGCCTCACCGAGTCCACCGCGTCCAGTCAGTGTTGAACTGCTTGAATTCGTTCAAAGGCAGGACAGCAGCACCACTGAAACACTTTCAGGGTCTCCTGGGGCAGATGGCATCCGCAGCCGCAGTAGCGCCGCTCGGATTGCTTCATATGAGACCACTTCAACGCTGGCTACACGACAGAGTCCCGAGATGGGCGTGGCACAGCGGACCCTCCGTGTCCAAGTGACTCCGAGGTGCCGCCAAACCTTCAGCCCGTGGTTGGACCCTTCGTTTCTACTGGCGGGAATTCCCGTCCAGGCATGCTGTTGTCTCCACGGATGCCTCATCCACCGGCTGGGGTGCCACGTACAATGGGCTTGCAGTTTCGGGTCTGTGGACAGGGTCTCAACTGCAATGGCATATCAATTGCCTCGAGTTGTTAACAGTTCGTCTTGCACTCAGCCGCTTCATAGTGCCGCTCAGAGGCAAGCACGTTCTGTCTGTACGGACAACACTGCGGCCATTGCGTACATCAACAAACAGGGTAGTCTACGCTCCCGTCGCATTTCACAACTCGCCCGCCATCTCCTCTTATGGAGTCAGAAGTCACAAGCATCTGAGGTCGCTTCGTGCCATTCATATTCCGGGCCTGCTCAATCATGCAGCCGACGAGCTCTCACGACAGCCAGTGCTCCCGGGAGAGGGGAGACTCCATCCCCAGGTGGTCCAGCTGATATGGAGTCGCTTCGGGTCCGCACAGGAAGAACTGTTTGCCGCCCCTGACACGACCCATTGCCAGTGGTTCTATTCCCTGACCGAGGGGACCCTCGGCTCGGATGCCCTGGCACACAGCCGGCCCCGGGGCGTCCCCCCCAGTGAGCCTTCTCGCACAGACACTGTGCAAGGTCAGGGAGGATGAGGAGCAAGTCCTGTTGGTCGCTCCGTATTGGCCCAATCGGACTTGGTTCCCGGAACTAGTGCTCCTCGCGACAGCACCTCCTGCGCCCTTTCCTCTGAGGAAGGACCTCCTGACTCAGAGACGGGGCACCCTATGGCACCCGCGTCCGGACCTCTGGAAACTCCATGTTTTGTCCCTGGACGGGACGCTGAGGTTCTTGGTGACCTACCGCAAGCGGTAGTTGACACCATCACTTCCGTCAGAGCCCCCTCTACGAGGCGCCTCTATGCGTTGAAGTGTAACCTGTTCGTCGATTGGTGCTCTTGTCGCCGAAAAGACCCCCGAAGATGTTCGATCAGGTCTGTGCTTTCCTTTCTACAAGATGGGTTGGAGCGAAGGCTGTCTCCCTCCACCCTCAAAGTCTATGTTGCCGCTATCACCGCTAATCATGATCTAGTAGATGGAAAGTCCTTAGGTAAGCACAATCTGATCGTCAGGTTCCTGAGGGGGGCGAGGAGACTAAATCCGCCTCGCCCTCCCTCTATACCCTCTTGGGACTTGTCTCTGGTGCTAACCGCACTGCAGAGAGTGCCCTTTGAGCCTTTGCAGTCAGCAGAGTTAAAAGTTCTGTCGTTGAAGACAGTTCTCCTGACTGCATTGGCCTCCATCAAGAGGGTAGGGGACCTGCAGGCATTTTCGGTCGACGAATCGTGCCTGGAATTCTAGCTTTTCTCTGTCCCGGCCGTGCTCTCCGGACTTACGTGGACAGACCGCAAAGCTTCAGGACCTCAGAGCAGCTCTTCGTCTGTTACGGAGGACAGCAGAAGGGAAAGGCTGTCTCCAAGCAGAGGATGGCCCACTGGATAGTGGATGCCATCGTTTTGGCGTATGAATCCCAAGACGTGCCCTGCCCGTTCGGATTAAGATCTCACTCCACCAGGGGTGTTGCTTCTTCCTGGGTGCTGGCTCGCGGCGCCTCACTGACAGATATTTGCAGAGCTGCGGGCTGGGCGACACCTAACACGTTCGCTAGATTCTATAGCCTTTGTGTAGAGCCGGTATCTTGTGTGCTCACTTCCCATAGTCAGTAACACCGGAGTGCCCGTTCTTGTGTCGGCTTGCTGCGCCATTCCCCTCCTTAGGGACCGGATGCGTGCGCTAACCGCTCCAGTTGATTTCCCCAGAACGGCGAACCCTGTTGAGTCCTCCGTTACCCGCGGCACTCGGATGTGGCGGAGCGTCCGACGCCAAGTCTAACACTCGTTTGCATTGGTGGAACAGGTGTTAGGCTGGGTTCCATATGTTGTGACCCCCACGGTGGTCCCATGTGTGTATGGTTCCACGGTACGGCTCCCTACGGCGAGCCCGTGTCTTTCCCTCGGCAGAGTCCGCTCTGCCATCTCAGGAAGGTGTTGTTCCCCACCTTTAATTGGCCGGGGCCACCCCTGGGACTTCCGTATGTTGTGCTGCCCACGGCCAGCCCATACGTGTAATCTCCACATGGTAACTCCCTCTGGGCATGATGTGGCTTCCGCAGCGGCCTGCACAGGCACGCATTCCCAGCGTTATCCAATAAAGTCAGCTGAATGGGTCTTGCGGAACAGCAGCTTTTTTGACTCTCCCTGCGTGATTTTCCCCGCCCGCTAACATACGGGGTCTGAGGGGCTCATCGCTGGGCGCTGGAAGTGGTAGTAACTATGGCGTTTTCCAAAGGGATCCCAATTCGTCGGTGAAGTCCGACGTACGTCGAACGTGACCGACTGAAAGGGAACGTCTCAGTTATGTATGGTAACCCTCGTTCCCTGAAGGAGGGAACGGAGACGTACGTCCCGTCGCCACAGTTGCTGTACAATCACTGCATGGCTGAGTCACTAAGTTCGGCTCCTCAGTGAAAAACGGCGTGCATTCGCTCTCGCTTCCTGTTTATCCCCGTGGCGCGGGGCGGAGCGCTAGATGCAAATCTCGCACGCCAATGGCCCATTGGCCTGTTCTCTATATCTCGAAGCTGATAGGGGCTCCCTGAAGTGATCCCAATTCGTCAGTGACGTCCGACATACGTCTCCGTTCCCTCCTTCAGGGAAAGAGGCTTACCATACGTAACCGAGACGTTTTATCATGAAATATTCAAACCTTGAAATTACCTTAATTCTAGAGAATTAGCAAATGCAACACATCTGTGTATATTTTATCCAATGCTAAAATTATCTAAATTATTTATTTTCCTTACTCTTAGAAAAAGAGTGCTGCTGGCTTACTCCAGAGATTAAATGTAGGCTTCAGGGTGATCTGTGTGCTTGAATGCAGCACAAATATTGCGATACCGAGGGGAATTAATTTAACCCTGAGAGATCCATTGTGTAAAAAAAACATGTTAAAAAGCAGTAACCAGTAATTAATACACATTTTAACATCAGCTCACACTCTGAGAATGCTGAGGTGTGCGTGTGTGTGTGCAGTATATGTACATTCATAAGATTATGTAAATTAGAATTTTCTGAATGTTGCACAAATACAACAGTGAGTCTTAGTACTCAATTTTATTGTAATTTGTAACACAAAAGAGCCCATTTACTAAATATTTAAAATGATTGTAGCCTAATGGGACTTTGGGGATCTTCCGAGTACTGCTCTGAAATGAAAATATTTGTTTCAGCATTCTAGTTTACCTGAAAGACCCTTTTAAGTCAGATAAACTGCACTGTAGACTTCTAAAACATGCATTTTCAGAATTATAAAACATTTACGTGTGTCTTAAGGCTGGTTTGAGATGAACATACTGAGGTGTCACCTTCTAGCTTACTGATAATGCATTTATAAAAGTAGTCATATAGGCCTCTGGCAGAATATGCATTTTCAGTATACTTTACAGTTGTCTGTGATGTGTAGGAGTATCCTAAGGTCATGAAACTTTAGGGAGCGTAAGAGTTGTCTGATGCTCTGACATGAACTTATTAAAATTTCATCTCGCTAAGAAGGATTCTCAAGAAGTTAAAGAATTTTTTCAATTTTTTTTCTAAAAGTCACCAAAACAAAATATGCATAAGCGTCATGATTTTTATCTGTATTTAATATTTAGATATTAATAATAATAATCATATTCAAAATTAGTTGGCACTCAACAATGTATATTAAAATATATTTTATATTTGCATGGCAGCAACCATGGGATAAGTTTAGACATTTTCAGAGTGCAGACATTTTTAAGTTAACATAAAAGACCCCAAAAAAGAGAGCGAGAGAGAGAGAGAGAGAGAGAGAGAGAGAGAGAGAGAGAGAGAGAGAGAGAGAGAGAGAGAGAATATATCACCAATGCTTTAGTCTCTGAGGGTTTTCAAAATAAAAATTCAAAGCTACAAAGTAGTAATGTTATGATATCTGCTTGTGGCCAACTTTCTGCAAAAGTATATTTTGTCTTATTTGTTATTAATGTTAAAGAAGAAACAATGTGAATAAATTACTCATAATAGTTGTGATGTTTTTGCAGGGAAAAGAGTGGCTTTGCTTAAACTGCCAGACACAGAGGGCACTGAAAGGAATTGAGCCTCCAGGACAACCCACTGTAAAGTTCCAAACACAGCCCAGCAAATCTCAAAAGATGGATTCTACACTTGGTCCTTTAGAGAAAGAGCCCACAGCTCTGCCAACAAAGGCTAGTCCTGCCAACCAACCTACTGCTCAGAAAAAGGAGATGCATGAAGAACAGGCTAGTGCAGCAGGAGCTAAGCCAGCTCCCTCCCCTAAGCCTTTACAGCAGCCGACAGCAAAGAATGCCCCCACTTCTCCCTTGTCTAAAGCAGCACCAAAGGCTGAGACTGAGCAAGAACAATCAGGATTTTTCGGCTTAGGCTTTGGTGGAGCCAGGTCACCATCACCATCCCCTCAGCCCGCTGTTTCCGCCATGTCTGGTAAGGTCCGAGGATTTGGATCCTCCTTCCTGAGCTCAGCATCTAATCTTATTTCATCAGCGGTACAAGATGAACCTTCTACGACACCACCAACTAATCCCCAAGCATCTTCAGTCTCTCAAACTTCTCCCAAGATCACTACTCCACCAACATCTTTCAAAGGCTCCATAACATCACAAGGTGCTGCAGTATCAGTGTCTACAGGAAAGGCTAATCAATCAGTTGGTCAAAAAGAAGAGAAAAAGAAAGAGCCAACTGCTGACCAAAAGAACAAAGCACCAATATCTAAAAAATCTGAACCTTCTTCACATATGCCAAAAGCAGTCAAATGCCCTCAACCCCCACCCAAATCCTGCCCGCTCTGCAAGGTAGAAATCAGAATGGACCTTGGCAACTACAGAACCTGTACTGAGTGCAAAAACACTGTATGTAATCTCTGTGGATTCAACCCAACACCCCATCAAACAGAGGTAACATTATGTTGGCTTTTAATACTTGTGAAAAGTTTTTGAATGATGTATATGTACATGAGTTAACCAATTTGTCTTATTTTTTCAGTTGAAAGATTGGCTTTGTCTAAACTGTCAGACACAAAGAGCTCTCAGAGGAATGGAGCCACCAGGACCTCCAAAGTTGGAGACCGCAGAGCAGCCCAACAAAAGCCCTGTTACTCAAACACTGGCTTCACCCTCAATCCAAAAGAAAGGTGCTTCTGAATTGGACAAGTTAGGCAAGAAAATTGACCCTCAGAAATTACAGGACCAACAAAGCAAGGCTCCGAATGGTACTCTGCCAATCCAAAAAGCCCAGCAGCAAGAAATTGAAGCCAAATCTAAAGTCCCTGCCAAATCAGCCAAGGAAGAATCTGGATTTTTTGGTTTTGGTGGTATTAGGTCAAGGTCTCCATCTCCTCAGCCTGCTGTGTCTGCTGTTTCTGGAAAGGTTCTTGGCTTTGGCTCTTCCTTTCTCAGCTCAGCATCTAATTTAATATCTTCAGCTGTGCAAGATGAGACATCTACAACACCACCAACCTCCCGCAAAGCTTCAACAGTTTCCCAGAGCTCAACACCACCCATGTCTCGGAAGAACCCTGCTGTTCCACAGACCACAAAGACAGGGGACATAAAACAACCTACTGCACAAAAAGAAGACACAAAGCTATCTGAGTCACCTCATCTAGCCAGCAAATCTTCTGTGAAAGCAAAACCAGATCAATTTGCGAAAGTTGACAAAACTCCCCTGCCTCTTCCCAAAATCTGTCCACTTTGCAAGGCAGATATTACCAGTGATCCTCCTAACTTCAGCACCTGCACCGATTGCAAAAACATTGTGTGTAATCGTTGTGGATTTAACCCCATGCCTCTTCAAAATGAGGTAAGATAAATGGTTTATTTTACTCTTTTGGTCATATTTATTTCATTTAAGAACAATAATGTTTATTTGTGGTTGTGATTTTGGTCATGCAGGTGAAGGAATGGCTTTGTTTGAGTTGTCATATAAAGAGAACACCTGAACCTTCAACTCTAATTCCCCAGCTACAGACTAATGCTTACTCAAAACAAGACAAAACAGCTCCACATCAGCCACCTCCAGTAGACAGCATAATTGAGGACCAGTCAAAAACAGCACTTGGAAAACCCATCACTACGTCAACAAAACAAAATCCCACAAAGGAAAAACACCCTGCACAGAAAGAAACTCTAAAACCTCAACAGCCAAAAGATGGCACCTCTTTAGCCAAATCCGAAACTACAAAAAAATCTGATTTCTCTAAAGAAGATGCAGGTTTCTTTGGCTTTGGTTTTGGTGGTGCTCGATCTCGATCTCCTTCTCCTCAACCTGAGAAGGTTCTAGGCTTTGGTTCCTCCTTCCTCAGCTCGGCATCTAATCTTATATCATCAGTTGTTAAGGATGAATCCTCCACAACACCACCAACACCTCGTAAAGGTTCAACAGTTTCTCAGACATCTGTGAAGTCCACGCCGCCCGCCTCTCGTAAGGGTTCATCGGTTTCACAGACATCTCTCAAATCCACATCTGCTGTTGCAGCAACGGCTACATCTCGCATAGGATCTACAGCATCCCAGGACCCAACCAAAATGCAGGCTGGGGAAAGTAAACCTCTTTCTCAAAAGCAATTGGAAGACAAGAAGCCCCTGCAACCTCAACCTTTCAAAGCATCATCTACACCTCCATCAAAGCCTCAAACAGCTGATAAGACATCTCAGTCTCATCCTAAAGAATGCCCACTTTGCAAAGTGGAGCTCAAGAAAGATCCTCCTAATTTCAACACCTGCACTGAATGCAAGTGCATTGTATGTACACTTTGTGGGTTTAATCCCATGCCTCATCAAACCGAGGTAAGATTGTGGTTTCTACTGTATTTACTTTTAATAGAAAATACCTTTGACAATGTTATCATTCCACAGGTAGTTCACCAATATTGTTTTGTAATTTTTTGTATTGTCAAATTTCTTAACCTTAGTTTAAAAGAAACCTTTGTGAATTATTTTTTGTCTGGGGTTTCTCAACCTCTCTCATTTGTTGGCAGGCAAAGGAGTGGCTCTGCTTGACCTGTCAAGTGCAGCGGGCATCAATGCCTTCTAATGCAGAGCCTCAAGATCAAGCTAAGAAAGTAGTCCCAGTGCCAAAGAAGGAGCACCAAGATGTTCCAGAATTAATGCAGAAGAAACACATCGCAGAGGAAGCCACCAATACTGGTCAGAAAGCTGCTATAGTTGGGGGAAAGGATCCCACTGATGTTTCACCACAGCAGCTCAATCAACCTAAGACTTCAAAGCAGATGAAATTGGACAAGCCTCAAGAAAAACAAACCAAACTACCACCAAAGGCTCAACCTCATCAAGAGGAATCAGGATTTTTTAGCTTTGGCTTTGGTGGGGCCCGATCCAGGTCTCCTTCACCTCAGCCTTCTGTTTCTGCTGTGCCTGGGAAGGTTTTAGGCTTTGGTTCATCCTTCTTTAGCACAGCCTCTAATTTGATATCATCAGCTGTTCAAGATGAACCTTCCACAACACCACCAACCTCCCGCAAAGGTTCATCAGTTTCAGAAAACACACCTCCTCCCAGCTCCCGTAAAGGATCTGCAATATCTCAGTCATTGTCCAACAGCTCACGAAAAGGTTCTGAGACCATGCAAGGATCTCCGAAAGCTCAACTTAGTAAAGATACTAAACATTCAATTGGACAGAAACAAGAGGAGCAGACAGCATTACTTCAACAGGCTAAGGAGGCATCCAATAAAGTGAAAGAGGATACATCGGAGACACCAAAGGATTCATCCAAGCCTCTTCCTAAGGTCTGCCCACTTTGCAAGGTGGAGCTCAAGAAAGATCAATGCAACAGCTGCACTGAATGCAAAAATATTGTATGTAACTTGTGTGGGTTCAACCCCATGCCCCATCAAAATGAGGTGAGAAAATACTACTGTTGTTTTGAAAATTTTTATTTTTTAAATTTTTGGTTTGTTAATGGCAGCATGATGCGGAATCACTTTATTGTGACCTATTTCTGAAACTGCTATTAAATGAGAAAAAACACAACATGTCCACATGCTGATTGGACTGTGAAAAGTGAGTGTTACATACCAGAATGGAGGCAAATCTGAAATGCAGGGCGGTTTTGCATATGTCAGCAGAGAGAAGAGCAAATTTTGATTAAAGATTACAAAGTCCAATAAAATAAATGCATGAATGAATGGTTAACAATAAGACCAGTGACATGCATTAAGAGAATAAATAGTGTCAATTTTGAGTTCATGCTGACTTGAAATCTCTTTCATGATAATAGTGGCATCATAATACTAATTGAAAAGCTTATTTGCATAAAACAGTTTCATGTTGACAGGAAAGCTTGTAATGCTCATCTCTTCTGTAATTTAAATCATTTGAGCTGCCTTGGATCATTGCAACTTAATATGCAGTGTCGTTTAGTCCACTGAACTCTGTAATGCTATTTAGCTTTCTTAATATACACAATGTAAATTTAAGCTGCAAAATGATTAATACATTATGCTTTACAAACTACAGGTGATGTGGCTTTGTTTGGCGTGCCAAATGCAGAAAGCACCTGAACCTCCTCCTGCGCAGCTTCAGTCACATGCTAAGGAATTAGCACCAGTTAAAAAGGATATTCCCACTCCAGATGCTTCACAGAAGAAGCCACATCTTCCAGCTGCAGTTCAAAAGGATAATAAACCCGAATTAGCAGGGAAACAAGACAATAAGCAAACTTCAAAAGAAACTGAACAACCCACCCAAGAAACAAAAATAAAGCAACAGCATATTGCAGAAATTCCAAATTCAGAATCTCAAAATATAGATCCACAAAAAGACAAACCTGGATTCCTTGGGTTTGGTTTTGGTGGAGCTAGATCTCGATCACCTTCTCCTCAGCCTGATGTCTCTGCTGTTTCAGGGAAGGTTTTAGGATTTGGTTCCTCCTTCTTAAACTCAGCATCTAATTTAATCTCAACAGCTGTTCAAGATGAATCCTACACATCACCATCTAGTTCTCGCAAGGTTTCAATGGCTTCTCAAATCTCTGATAAGACACCACCAACCTCTCGCAAAGGTTCTGTAGTTTCTCAAATTTCCAATAAGGTTAATACCACCCCACCTTCCTCTCGCAAGGGTTCTGCAGTTTCACAGACATCTAATAAAATTACTCCTCCAACCTCACAAAAGGGGTCTGAAGCTGCCGTAAACTCTAAAAACATTGAAAATACAGATGGGACAAAAAATAAAGTTGCAGAGAAAGGTGAAGAAACCACTAAAGGAGATTCACAACAGCAACAAGAACAAGGAAATATGAAAGATGGAGCTGTGCCAGTATCCTCTGAAATCCCTGAAGAATCTAGAGGTAGATCTCAGTCTCCTTTACCTGCAGCATCTGCTGTCTCTGGGAAGGTTCTAGGATTTGGTTCCTCCTTCTTGAGCTCAGCAAGTAATCTGATCTCATCAGCTCTAGATGAGCCTTCAACAACACCGCCAACTTCTCGCAAAGGTTCCACAGCTTCCCAGCTATCTACTAAGACTACAACACCACCTTCTCATAA
The DNA here is from genome assembly GCA_023566225.1 of Romanogobio albipinnatus. Classification (NCBI taxonomy): domain Eukaryota; kingdom Metazoa; phylum Chordata; class Actinopteri; order Cypriniformes; family Gobionidae; genus Romanogobio; species Romanogobio albipinnatus. The sequence continues at coordinate 33,729,089 of CM042251.1, forward strand.
AGGCTCATCAGTTTCCCAAACGTCTGACAAGATCACTACTCCACCTTCCTCACGAAAGGGCTCTGAAGTTTCTTTGACATCCCTCAAGACCAGCACACCTCCCACTTCCCAAATAGTATCTGATGCCTCTCCTAAAATGCATCCTTCAGTGGACAAAAAAGTGCATCCTGAAAATATAGAAGAGCAGAAAACAGATGATAAGAAATCTTTGGTCAGTTTGACACAGTCAACAACTATATCAGTTACAAAAGATACAGCTGTACCAGAAACAACAAGTACAGAGTCTACTAAATCACTTCCCAAAGCATGCCCTCTCTGTAAGGTCGATTTGCAGAAGGAGCCTCCCAATTATGATACCTGTACCGAGTGCAAAAACACTGTGTGTAATCTATGTGGCTTTAACCCCATTCCCCACGAGACAGAGGTAAGCAGCCTTTTTACCTTGAAGAATATAAAAAACACCTTCACATTATTAGAATTATTATTTTATTAGTACTGTAGTAGTATTTTACATTATGGGCACCAGCATTTATAACCTCATATTACGTACTTTAAATATATAGGTAAATAGGTAAAAAAATATTGTCACACCACAAACTTTTAAAGGTTGCTAAAACTTAATATACATTTAATTTACAATACATATCAGTATATGCTTAAATGTATATTGTTACTTTTTTTATATAGTATCTTGATATAGCCTTTTGGATGAAATGCTTGTGTACGTATATGCTGATGCTTATTCCTAAACCTCCTCAAGCTCAAACTGATTATTGGAATGTTGTTTCAGAAAAAGGAGTGGCTATGTCTGAACTGCCAAATGCAAAGAGCGCAGACTGAGGCTCATAAAGTACCTCCACTGGTATCACCGCTAAAGAAAGTGACAGCAGCTCCTGTTCCTCCACAGAAGAAGCCACTTGACTCCACAGATGCAAAAGAAAAGACTGATCTATCTGCAGGTATAACACCAGGGTCTAAGAAGGCAAGTTCAGCTCCACCAACACAGAAGCCACCTCAGCAGCAGGACATCAAAAGCCCAGTACATCCAGCACAGAAGGAAGATACTGTATCCACAAAATCTACTGCCCTAACAAAGACTGCATCCACAAAAGAAGAGAGTGGCTTTTTTGGTTTTGGACGCTCTAGATCACCATCTCCCCAACCTGCTGCTTCCAGTGTTTCTGGAAAGGTCTTTGGGTTTGGTTCTTCCTTCTTGAGTTCAGCTTCTAATCTTATTTCCACAGCTGTACAAGATGAATCCTCCACAACACCCTTTGCAACTCAGGAGGTTTCATCATCTTCTCTAACTCCTGTGAAGACTACATTAACACCAGCTTCTCAGAAAGGATCAGCTGATTTGTCACCTAAACATGTAGCTAAATATGTTGAAGAGAAGCAGAAAGACAAGAAACCAGAAGAGAAAATGACAAAAGTTCAGGGAAACTCTGTAATAAAAAAGGATGACCACAAATCAGAACCTCCAAAAAATTGTCCACTTTGTAATGCAGAAATAATAAAGGATCCACCAAGTTACAGCACATGTACTCATTGCAAGAACACTGTGTGTAATCTCTGTGGATTCAACCCAATTCCACACCAAACCGAGGTGAGAAAAAAGTTTGCATATTTGTAGTAATTAATGTAATGTATTTATTTATGTAGTAATTAATGTAATGTATGTATTTATGTAATATTAAGTAATAGTGGTCTTTATTTTTCACAATCTTGTATGGTTGCCTTTTATCATCCTACAGGTGAAGGAGTGGCTGTGTTTGAATTGCCAGATGCAGAGAGCTCCCAAACATTCTGTTGTGCAACCTGGACCACAGGCTGCTAAATTACTTCCAAATGCATCACCTCAAAAACAAGGCATTCCGGGTGTTGTAGCAGAGGATCAGAAACGTAATGCTTCTGGGAAACAAGACAAACCGAATCTGGCGGATTCAAAACAACCTACATCAGAAGCTCAAATGCAGAAAAGTGATGTCTTACCTGCCAAATCTAATCAACCATCTAAACCTGAACCACCTAAACAGGATTCCGATTTCTTCAGCTTAGGTGGTTCTCATTCAAGGTCACCATCTCCTCAGCCCACTGTGTCTGCTGTCTCTGGGAAAGTTCTAGGCTTTGGCTCATCCTTCCTTAGCTCAGCATCCAATCTAATCTCCTCAGCTGTCCAGGATGAACCTTCTAAAACTCCACCAACATCTCGTAAAGGGTCTACAGTTTCCCAGACTTCACATAAGACCACATCAACACCCCCCAGTTCTCGAAAAGGATCAGTAGCTCCGCAGAACACTAAACTAAATCCACCTGCAGTGGAATCAAAGCCAGCCTCTACACCAGCCAAAGAAAAGGAAAAGCCACCAGATGCTCAAACATCCAAACCTCTACAAGCTCAAGTGAAAGAGGAGCCTCCAAAAACCTGCCCACTCTGCAAAGAGACCCTCAAGAAGGACCCACAGAACTACGACTCTTGCACTTCTTGCAATAACATTGTTTGTAATCTCTGTGGATTCAATCCTAATCCACATCAAATTGAAGTAAGTCTGTCTTTTACAGTTGTTACATGTAAAGGCTCTCGTTTTGGACAAAACATAATTGTGTACATATTTTGTAATTTAAACGACAGAGATGGAGTAGACATAAGGTTAAAAGTTTGTATAGTGACAGGTGGTACATACAATACATATGTGACTCTCTTTGAGTGTAATATTTCTTATGATCTACAGGTAAAAGAGTGGCTGTGTTTGACCTGCCAGATGCAGAGAACTGCAAGACCTCCCCCTGGTCAGCCACAACCACAGTCTAACAAAGTACTTCCACAAGCATCTCCACAAAAAGAAGAGACTTCATTCTCACCTTCCCCAGAGAAAAAATCAAGTGTTTTAGCTGAGGCAGGCAAGAAAGAAGGTGATACTTCTCCTTCCAAGTCTGCTCCACCACATAAAGGTGAACGGGTTAAAGAAGAGTCAAGTTTCTTTGGCTTTGGTTTCGGCGGTGCTCGTTCCCGGTCTCCCTCTCCTCAAACTGCTGTCTCTGATAAGGTTTTTGGTTTTGGATCCTCCTTCCTCAGCTCAGCATCTAACCTGATCTCTTCAGCTGGTGAGGATGAGTCCTCCTCCAAAACTCCACCAACGTCTCGCAAGGGATCTACGATTTCCCAGACTTCAAATAAGACTACACCAACACCACCCACTTCTCGAAAAGGATCAGTAGCTCCTCAGGATGCTAAACAAAAACTACCTGAAAAAGAATCAAAGCCACCTGCTAAATCAATGCAAGAACAAAAGCCAGTAGAGAAAATCCCAGCTCTTCAACTGGCCAAACCTCAACATGCTCTAGACAAGCTTTCAAAAAGTTGTCCACTTTGCAAAGAACCCCTTAAGAAGGACCCACAGAACTATAGCTCTTGTAGTTCTTGCAAGAAATTTGTATGTAATCTCTGTGGATTCAATCCCAAACCACATCAAACCGAGGTACCATATGTCAATGCATTTTACAATTATATGTTTAAAGGCTCTTTTAAAAATACAACTAGGAATTATTTGTGTAGATTTTTGACTTAAAGTATCTAAAGTGGTTTAATTCACTTTTTTAAAACAATCAACAGGTGAAGGAGTGGCTATGCTTGACCTGCCAGGTACAGAGAACTTCAGGACCTCCCCCTGCTCTGCCACAACCACAATCTAACAAAATACAACCAGCGTCTCCACAAGAGAATGTGACTCAAGATCCACCTACTCCAGAAAAGAAGCAGAATGTTCCTGTTCAGCAGGACAATAAACCTCCAGCAGAAACTAAAAAACCTACAATTACTCCTGCACCAAATGCTCAAAAATCTAAAGGTGATGAATCATCTTCCAAACCTGCTCTCTCATATAAAGTTGAACAGACTAAGGAAGAGTCTGGTTTCTTCGGCTTTGGTCTTGGCAGTGCCCGTTCCCCGTCTCCGTCTCCTCAAACTGCTGTTTCTGATAAGGTTTTTGGATTTGGATCCTCCTTTCTCAGCTCAGCATCTAACCTGATCTCTTCGGCTAGTCAGGATGAGGCCTCCTCCAAAACTCCACCAACATCTCGCAAGGGATCTACAATTTCCCAGACTTCAAATAAGACTACACCAACACCACCCACTTCTCGAAAAGGATCAGTAGCTCCTCAGGATGCTAAACAAAAACTACATGAAGAAGAATCAAAACCACCTGCTATATCAATGCAAGAACAAAAGACAGTAGAGGACACCCCAGATCCTCAACTGGCCAAACCTCCACATGCTCCAGAGGAGCTTTCAAAAATCTGTCCACTTTGCAAAGAAACCCTTAAGAAGGACCCACAGAACTATAGCTCTTGTAGTTCTTGCAACAAATTAGTTTGTAATCTCTGTGGATTCAATCCCAATCCACAACAAACCGAGGTACCATATGTCAATGTATTTTACAATTATATGTTTAAAGGCTCATTTAAAAATGCAACTAGAAATTATTTTGTGTAGATTTTGACTTAAAGTATGTTTAATGGAATAATTAACTTTTTTTAAATAATCAACAGGTGACGGAGTGGCTATGCTTGACCTGCCAGGTACAGAGAACTTCAGGACCTCCCCCTGCTCTGTCGCAACCACAATCTAACAAATTAGAACCAGCATCTCCACAAAAGAAAGCGACTCAAGATCCACCTACTCCAGAAAAGAAACAGAATGTTCCTGCCGAGCAGGACAAGAAACCTCCAGCAGAAACTAAACAACCTACAATTACTCCTGCACCAAATACTCAAAAGTCTAAAGGTGATGGATCTCCTTCCAAGCCTGCTCTGTCATATACAGTTGAACAGACTAAGGAAGATTCTGGTTTCTTCGGCTTTGGTTTTGGAGGTGCTCGATCTCGGTCACCTTCTCCTCAGTCTGCTGTCTCTGAGAAAGTTCTAGGTTTTGGGTCCTCCTTCCTCAATTCAGCATCTAATCTGATATCCTCAGCCGTTCAGGATGAGTCGTCCACCAAAACTCCACCAAGTTCTCGTAAGGGATCTGTGTCCCAAAGTTCTATTAAGGCAACACCAACACCACCAACTTCTCGAAAAGGTTCAGAAGCTTCACAAGCCTCACAACAAATTAAACTGGCAGAAGAGGCAAAACTTACTGCTGTACAGAAACAGGATGAAAAGAAAAGAGTGGAGAATAAGCCACAAGATGAAATGTCCAAAGAACCAGTCACTAATGTGGAAATTATCAAACCAGCCCTGGAGCTTCCAAAAGCCTGTCCACTTTGTAAAGTGGACTTAAAGAGGGATTCTCAGAATTACAACACCTGTACTGAATGCAAGAACACAGTGTGCAATCTTTGTGGATTTAATCCCATGCCACATCAAACTGAGGTAAGAGTACTTTTTCATGTTTCATGCATCAGTTATTTTATTAATTTCTACTTAAGCGTCATCTAATTTTAAGAGCAATGTAATTCTAATTCCAATTATTATCCTACAGGTTAAGGAATGGCTGTGTTTAAATTGCCAGGTGAAGAAAGCACAAGGATCTCCCTCTACCCAACCACAGCCACGGGTTAGCAAAGCATCTCCACCAATAATACCAGGAAAAAAGGAGGCTCTCATACCTACTCCAATTTCAGTTTCTCCACAAAATAAGCCAGATATCATTGGGAAGAAAATTACATCAATTGCTACAGAGAATCAAGAGACCAAACCCACACAATCTACAACACAACCAACTGAAATGCCAAAACTTGATCATCCTCCTACAAAATCTGCTGTACCACAGAAACAAGAACCTTTTAAAGAGGAATCAGGTTTCTTTAGCTTTGGTTTTGGTGGTGCTCGATCTGGATCCCCTCAGCCTTCTGTGACTGTTGACCCTGGGAAGGTTCTGGGCTTTGGATCCTCCTTTTTGAACTCTGCATCTAATCTAATCTCCTTAACCGTTCAAGATGAGTCCTCCACATTGCCACCAGCTTCTCAAAAGGCTACAACACCACCTGCTTCTTTGAAAGAATCTGTAACTTCTCAAAAAGTTCCACCTACTGTTGACACAAAAGCATCTATAACAGAAAAACCAAAGGAGGAAAAAACAGATGAGAAGCAGGTGCAACAGGCTACAGCAGAATCTGAAACTTTGGTAGTAGCAGCTGTAGCTCCTAAATTAGAGACCAAAGTGTGTCCTCTTTGCAAAGTGGATCTTAATGTAGGTTCACAGGACACTCCTAACTACAATACCTGCACTGAGTGTAAGAACATAGTTTGCAACCTCTGTGGATTCAACCCAACTCCCCATCAAACAGAGGTAAGAGAATATTACTATTGGTATAACTCTTGATAACACTATTTTAATGCAGCAAATGCGTTTACTTACCTATGATACTGTGCCTATGATAATTTTGTTGAGTGGTTTCTAAGAAAAATCTATATCATATCAATGTTCCATCAATGTCAAGGAAGAAAGAATTCAATAATTATTTTTTAATCTGTCATTACAGGCCAATGAATGGCTTTGTCTGAACTGCCAGACACAACGAGCATTAAATGGAATGGAACTACAAGGACCTCCTAAAATAAAGACCAATGAACAACCTGACAATGTCTATACCCCAGCACCGCATCTAAGAACAGAAAGTATAACACCAGGGCCACCATCATTAGTCTCAACCAACATCGTTTCTGATGTTGCTGAAACCCAAAAGAAAGAGATTCAAACTGCAGCCACCCCTGATAAAACTAAGAGCGCTATTTCAGTGAATGTCCAAAAGAAAGAATCACCAGAACTACCAGAGAGTAGCATCAAGGCACAAACTGCATCCTCTCAGAAGATAGAAACATCAGATCCAAAGAAAGATAAAGAGACTGACACACTCTTAAAAGAGTCTGACAAGTCTCCAGAAAAATCTGCTCCATCTCCGCAGGCTGAGCCACCAAAACAAGAACCAAGTTTCTTTGGTTTTGGATTTGGTGGTCCTAAGGTACAACCTCCTTCATCTAAGCCATCTGAGTCAACCACTGGGAAACTCTTTGGCTTTGGTGGTCTCACAGAAACGGCTAGATCTCGCTCACCTTCTCCACAGTCTGTTTCTGCTGTCTCTGGGAGAGTTATGGGCTTTGGATCCTCTATATTCAGCTCAGCGTCTAATTTGATCAGCTCAGCTGTTCAGGATGAGCCCTCTTCAACACCACCCACTTCTCGAAAAGGATCCACAGTTTCCCAGATGTCTGCCAGGACTACTCCACCCTCATCTCGCAAAGGATCTGCAGTCACACCAGACTCTAGTAAAATTCCTCCTGTTGGAGACACTAAACCACATGCAGCACAAGATGCAGAAAAAACAGTGGAGAAGAAACCAGAAACGAAGCAAGTCACAGCACCCAAACCACCCCAAAAACCTGATCCTAAAGAGGTCAAGACCAACTGCCCATTATGCAAAGTGGAACTCAACATTGGTTCCAAGGATACCAAGAATTTTAACACATGCACTGAATGCAAGACAACAGTATGCAGCCAATGTGGATTTAATCCACTGCCTCATCAAACAGAGGTAAGACATGTTTCATTCTTGTTGAAATTTACTCCAACATAATCTTACAAAAAAAAATCTTATTCTGAAAAAAAAAGAAGAAGTTAACGGGGTGGTAAAGCACACTCTTTCGAAGGCTTGATTGTGTTTGTGGGGTGCACTGTAACATGTGTTCATGCTTCGTTTTTAAAAAAATGCAGTATTTTTCATATATTTTACCTTTATTCTACACTGCTCTGTCCCTCCTTGTAAAAACGGTCTGATGGTTTCCGGATTCTGTGAAGCCAGTCCCTCAAAAATACGCAATGGGCTCTGATTGGTTAGCTGGCCCAGTGTGCTGTGATTCGCTAACCGCCTAATGCACGTTTCTCGAAAGCGTCACGCCCCTTACCTCTACAGGTAGCCTCAGGCTTTGTGTACGCTAGCGTCAATAAAACCATACCAAGAGCCCGAATCAGACCCAGACAATTTTAGTGAAGATGATCGGGCAGAACCTGTTCAGTCCTCAAGAGTAAAGACTGCGGATCTATAGTGATCGCTGCTGAATGGCACCATTACTTTTGTATTTTTTAGAACGATTTGCCAAATATCTGTTGCAAGAACGAACACTAAACATTGCTAGTAGCCAAATCAAACACAGAACCATGTTTAGCATGCCTGTAGATAAACAATACATAAAAGCTCTAATCAAAGAATCATTTACACTAATGCCAAGTTCACTGTTGAGATTTTAAACAGTTTGTAGCGTGAGGTGTTTGTCGGATAACGTTAAGTATGAATGAGCATTTAACAAACTGGTTTGCAGAGCCAAACAGCGCTGTCATGTTTACTTCATTGCTACAACGTAGGCTACAATTAACAACACGAACTATTACAGGAAAACACATCGACGAAAAATAAATCACACTTACAAGTTGTAGCCCGTACTCACGAAGATTGTGGAAGCTTTCCTCCGCGAGATGTGCCGCGGTAGCCACGCGTGCCCGCCTGTCTCATGCAGCTTAACTCGTGCAGCTGAAGGCTCATGTATTGCAAATACAGATGAATATTGTCCATTATGTCACATTTTCCGATCTTCTCCTCCGACCCCTGTCTGTCTCGTGCTTTGATTTATGATGGGCAGCATATATCCGATGCAAATGCGATCGTGTTCCCCTCTGTCTCTTACACACATGAATATGACGTTGTATGTTAAACGCACTGCAACGCACCCCCGTCCCTAGGAAGGCTGAAGAAAGTGGACCTGCAATCCGGATGAAAATAACAGCGTTTCGTCGGCATTGTCAACAGCACTCCAGCCTACTAACCACAACAACTATTCCCCGAGGCGATACAAAATGGCCCCCCCTTATTTCATATTCTCGGAGGAGGGTTTATGTAAATATTGGGACTGGTGATGTCAGCACACCCTGGAGGAATGTGTAGTAGTCCCTACCGGCCGTTTGCTGTAGTCCTTAGAAATCGATTTCTTTAAAAGCAAATATCTCCCTTTGCTTTAAACTTTGAACGTTGTAACTTTGAAGATGTTGTTTATGCTCAAACAGCAACATTACACACTAGCTAAAGTTAGAAAAGTGAAATCGTGGTTTACCACCCCTTTAAATATAACTACTTATTGCATTTTTAGAAGTACCAAAAACATCAAAGTCATACCAAGACATGCATTTATTTTTTTCCCATTATTAAGCTTTCTGATTTCGGTTTTATCTCTGTCTTTACTTCAAATGTTTTTAAGTACAGTATATCTTTGACTTTTTGTCTGCTAATTGCCTATTTGATTTTTGTTTTTAAAAACAATAATTAATAGAGGCCATTTGTATTCATAATGTCAATGTGACAAGCCATTGCCATTCCCAAGACATATTCTGTAACAGTGTGTCTTGGGGCAGTTGGTTTGTGTAATTATGTAGTATACAAATAAGTTTAACAACGGTATTTGACCCTCCCTGGCTTTTTTTCCGAATTTCACTTATTTATCACACAGTCAATGTTAGTGACATGCATTTAAGTCGTCATTTATTTTATCCTGATATGTATAAATGTATGAAGCAGCTTTTTTTTTGTAGTTTTTATGTTTTCTAGATAGAAACCTAAGAAATTACAGTAGAGGATGTACTGCCTTATTGCCATTGACTGTCCTATCATTATTACAGGTTGAGGAATGGCTCTGCCTAAGTTGCCAGGTACAACGGGCACAGGCAGGAATGAATACATCTGAAAGCCCCATAGTGACACCTCAGCCAGTTCCCTTAGTGATGGACAGCCAAACTCTTTCCAAAGTTGACAAGGTAGCTACAGCACCAGTTGAGTCCAAACCTTATGAGAAGCCCACCACAGCTGCAGCTGAAAAGAAAGCAGCTCCTGCTCAGGAAATAAAGAAAGAGATCTCAATTCCAGGCCCTCAACAAAAGACAGGCACTGATGCCAAGACAACTAATATTATCACCCCAAGAGAAGAACCTCAAAAGCAAAGTAATAATCAACCAGAATCTGTGAAAACAGAACAACAGCCACCCAAAGATACAACCACTCCTGCAAAATCTGCTCCACCTCCGCAGGCTGAGCCACCAAAACAAGAACAGAGTTTCTTTGGTTTTGGATTTGGTGGTCCTAAGGTACAACCTGCTTCCTCTAAGCCATCTGAGTCAACCACTGGGAAACTCTTTGGCTTTGGTGGTCTCACAGAAACAGCTAGATCTCGCTCACCCTCTCCACAGTCTGTTTCTGCTGTCTCTGGGAGAGTTATGGGCTTTGGATCCTCTATATTCAGCTCAGCATCTAATTTGATCAGCTCAACTGTTCAGGATGAGCCCTCCACAACACCACCCACTTCTCGAAAAGGATCCACAGTTTCCCAGATGTCTGCTAGGAGTACTCCACCCTCGTCTCGCAAAGGATCTGCAATCGCACCAGACTCTAGTAAAATTCCACCTGTTGGAGACACTAAACCACATGCAGCACAAGATGCAGAAAAAACAGTGGAGAAGAAACCAGAAACGAAGCAAGTCACAGCACCCAAACCACCCCAAAAACCTGCTCCTAAAGAGGTCAAGACCAACTGCCCATTATGCAAAGTGGAACTCAACATTGGTTCCAAGGATGCAAAGAATTTTAACACATGCACTGAATGCAAGACAACAGTATGCAGCCAATGTGGATTTAATCCACTGCCTCATCAAACAGAGGTAAGACATGTTTCATTCTTGTTGAAATTTACTCCAACATCATCTTACAAAAAAAAATCTTATTCTGAAAAAAAAAAAAAAAAAGTTAAATATAACTACTTATTGCATTTTTAGAAGTACCAAAAACATCAAAGTCATACCAAGACATGCATTTATTATTTTCCCATTATTAAGCTTTCTGATTTCGGTTTTATCTCTGTCTTTACTTCAAATGTTTTTAAGTACAGTATATCTTTGACTTTTTGTCTGCTAATTGCCTATTTGATTTTTGTTTTTAAAAACAATAATTAATAGAGGCCATTTGTATTCATAATGTCAATGTGACAAGCCATTGCCATTCCCAAGACATATTCTGTAAAAGTGTGTCTTGGGGCAGTTGGTTTGTGTAATTATGTAGTATACAAATAAGTTTAACAACAGTATTTGACCCTCCCTGGCTTTTTTTCCGAATTTCACTTATTTATCACACAGTCAATGTTAGTGACATACATTTAAGTCGTCATTTAATTTATCCTGATATGTATAAATGTATGAAGCAGCTTTTTTTTGGTAGTTTTTATGTTTTCTAGATAGAAACCTAAGAAGTTACAGTAGAGGATGTACTGCCTTATTGCCATTGACTGTCCTATCATTATTACAGGTTGAGGAATGGCTCTGCCTAAGTTGCCAGGTACAACGGGCACAGGCAGGAATGAATACATCTGAAAGTCCCATAGTGACACCTCAGCCAGTTCCCTTAGTGATGGACAGCCAAACTCTTTCCAAAGTTGACAAGGTAGCTACAGCACCAGTTGAGTCCAAACCTTATGAGAAGCCCACCACAGCTGCAGCTGAAAAGAAAGCAGCTCCTGCTCAGGAAATAAAGAAAGAGATATCAATTCCAGGCCCTCAACAAAAGACAGGCACTGATGCCAAGACAACTAATATTATCACCCCAAGAGAAGAACCTCAAAAGCAAAATAATAATCAACCAGAATCTGTGAAAACAGAACAACAGCCACCCAAAGATATAACCACTCCTGCAAAATCTGCTCCACCTCCGCAGGCTGAGCCACCAAAACAAGAACAGAGTTTCTTTGGTTTTGGATTTGGTGGTCCTAAGGTACAACCTGCTTCCTCTAAGCCATCTGAGTCAACCACTGGGAAACTCTTTGGCTTTGGTGGTCTCACAGAAACGGCTAGATCTCGCTCACCCTCTCCACAGTCTGTTTCTGCTGTCTCTGGGAGAGTTATGGGCTTTGGATCCTCTATATTCAGCTCAGCATCTAATTTGATCAGCTCAGCTGTTCAGGATGAGCCCTCCACAACACCACCCACTTCTCGAAAAGGATCCACAGTTTCCCAGATGTCTGCTAGGAGTACTCCACCCTCGTCTCGCAAAGGATCTGCAATCGCACCAGACTCTAGTAAAAATCCACCTGTTGGAGACACTAAACCACATGCAGCACAAAATGCAGAAAAAACAATGGAGAAGAAACCAGAAACGAAGCAAGTCACAGCACCCAAACCACCCCAAAAACCTTCTCCTGAAGAAGTCAAGACCAACTGCCCATTATGCAAAGTGGAACTCAACATTGGTTCCAAGGATGCCAATAATTTTAACACATGCACTGAATGCAAGACAACAGTATGCAGCCAATGTGGATTTAATCCACTGCCTCATCAAACAGAGGTAAGACATTTGACATGTACTTTTTAACATGTTTAAGATCCATGTTTCATTCTTGTTGTCACTTACTCCAACATTCAGTAGATACTTACAGTAAGCCTGCATAATTAGCATTTTCATATTACAATAAAAAAATATTACTGGCATTCTTAAAAATCAAAAAACAAAAATTAAATGTTAAAATTTAACTATGTATTGCATTTAATTAGAAGTACCAAAAATATCAAAGTCAAAACCAAGACATTCCCCCATGCATCTATTAGTTTCCCATTATTAAGCTCTAATTTCACTTACAGTTTTAGCTCTATGTTTACTATAAATGTTTTTAAGTACAGTATATCTTTGACTTTCTGTCTTCTAATTGCCTATTTGCCTTTAGTTTTTAAAAACAATAATTAAGAGAGGCCATTTGTATTCATGCTGTCAATGTGGCAAGCCATTGCCATTCCCAAGCCATATTCTACAGCAGTGTGTCTTGAGGCAGTTGGTTTGTGTAATTATGTAGTATACAAATAAGTTTAACAACAGTATTTGACCCTCACTGGCTCACTTGTATGTCACACAGTCAATGTTAATGACATGCATTTAAGTGGTCATTTATTTTAACCTGATATGTATAAATGTATGAAGCAGCTTTTTTAGTAGTTATTGGGTTTTCTAGATAGAAACCTAAAACATTACAGTAGAGGATGTCCTGTCTTATTGCAATTGACTGTCCAATAATTATTGCAGGTTGAGGAATGGCTCTGCCTAAGTTGCCAGGTAAAACGGGCACAGGCAGGAATGAATACATCTGAAAGTCCCATAGTGAAACCTCAGCCAGTTCCCTTAGTGATGGACAGCCAAACTCTTTCCAAAGTTGACAAGGTAGCTACAGCACCAGTTGAGTCCAAACCTGATGAGAAGCCCACCACAGCTGCAGCTGAAAAGAAAGCAGCTCCTGCTCAGGAAATAAAGAAAGATATTTCAATTCCAGGCCCTCAACAAAAGACAGGCACTGATGCCAAGACAACTGATATAATCATCCCAAGAAAAGAACATCAAAAGCAAAATAATAATCAACCAGAGCCTGTAAAACAACAGCCACCCAAAGATACAACCACTCCTGTAAAATTTGCCCCACCTACCGAGGTCGAACCCCCAAAACAAGAATCAAATTTCTTTGGTTTTGGATTAGGTGGTCCTAAAGCACAACCTTCTTCTAAATCATCTGAGTCAACCACAGGGAAGTTCTTCGGTGGCTTTAGTGGCCTGACAGAAACAACTAGATCTCGGTCACCCTCACCACAGTCAGTTTCTGCTGTCTCTGGGAAAGTTCTGGGCTTTGGATCCTCATTATTTAGCTCAGCATCTAATCTGATCTCTTCAGCTGTTCAAGATGAGCCGTCCACAACACCACCAACTTCACGGAAAAGCTCCACGGTTTCTACTGAGTCTGGTAAAGCTACCACAGCACCAGCTTCCCGTAAAGGCTCAGTGGCTTCTGTCAAGACTACACCGCCGGCATCTCGCAAAGGATCTATTGCAACAGAGCCCAACAAGACCAAGCCACCTGTTGAAAAGAAACCAGAGCTGCTCAATGAGGACAAAGTATCCAGGATACCTACTTCAGAAAAGGATAAACATGAAACTGTACAGAATAAATTAGTAAAACATCCTGAAAATGTACCTCACCCATCCACCTGCCCACTCTGTAAAGTGGATCTTAACATGGGCTCGAAGGACCCTCCTAATTACAACACCTGCACTGAATGTAAAAATGTGGTATGTCATCTCTGTGGATTTAACCCCATGCCTCATCTTGCAGAGGTAAGTCATTGACTATTTACCTCTTTTTGTCTTTGTTGTCTATTCTTTTTAATATGTGTCTTTAGTAGACGGATTAGCCCAGTTTTCCGGGGGGGCATGGCTAAGATGGGGGCATGGCTAAGATTTTAGTTTGATTTGATTGCTAATTTAATTTAATTTATTAACTGAAATACTTCTGACTCTTTTTGGAGGTCTCTCCTCTTCTAAATGCAGCCTTTTGCCTCATGTCTTAGCTCTTATGTATTAATGACTAATCAGCCAATGTTCTTGGGTGCATGAGTCTGACAGACAGAAAATCTGTGCTGGTGGGTTCTACAATGTGCAGTTCGTAACCTCTGTTATGCCCACTCATTCTCCAGATGGCTCTTTCCAAATTATTGTAATTTTACTAAAACTTCACAAGGGCTGAGGATGCAGCAGAAGAGCCAATAAATGCATTAATGTTCTGTAGGGACCAATGAGTGATTGGCATTCTTTCAGGTTCAGCCAATAACAGCCAATGTAGATTGAGTCAAAAAAACCTTGCTAAGAAATTAAGTGACTTGTGAATCCAAAGCCTGGAAAATGAAAGTGGGCACTATTGTCCCTTTGGTGATGTAAAACTGCTAATACATTAAATGATTTGGGAATTTAAAGCTTGGGAAATGGTAGTGGGCAGTAGCTCCTGTGATGATTTAATACTGCTGTTTGTGTGCTAAACAAGCCTGTTTTAAAAATTATGCATGCACTCTGCATTGCAAATTTGAACAAACTTTTATTTGGCGAGTTGCCCAGGCCTAAACTAGGAGAGAGGCGGTAATCTGAATGAGTGGTATTTATGAGAGCATAGCTTCATGCTAATGCTGAAATGTGCTGAGTGCCGAATCTGAGGGAAGAATCCCTGTGTTTGGACAAAATGTGTGATTACGTAACAGGCTGATTGAAGAGAACCACAGCTCACAGCACACTCTATTAAAGTTATTGAGGGATTGTGCAACAGCCTTATGTGAAAGAATCTACAGCCGCTAGGAAATGGGGAGGGGTGGTGTGCCTCATGATATCCAAATAAATGTAGCGGATTTTCAGTGTGGGGGTTGGGTGTTGGTGAGTAGTCAAATGCCTACTTTGTGTGAATGGACTAAAGCTTCCTCGCTATCCGCAGTGTGAGCATGGCCACATGCACAACATGTCAGCCATCCACAATTTATGCTAATGTAACTTCTTGCGCTTGTAACCCTAACAAGCTGTGTTCATTGCTTTCATCAGAGCTGTGATTGTGGATGTAATTTGATGGAAGAACTGTTTGATTTATGAATTTATGGATTATTACTGCATACTGATGAAAATGGCATGCAATGATTGTCTGTTCTGTGCCCCTTTGCAGCTGTTCTCTGTCAGTTGCAGTCTGCAAATCTTATTCGATTATAGCATTGCTGATGGTGATTTTTTTTTTATATAGCAATTTAGCTTTTCTATACTTTTACATGCTAAAATGTTTTGAAATCTCAGTTATTTAGAAAGTGTAAATGAGATTTAAATTGTAAACTAATCAGTAAACACTTGACTGTCAGGAAAGCAGTTCACCTGCTAAAATATGCTCCAACAGCGTCTTCACTCTCACAAACTACAGAAGCTATTTTTACAATTAGTTTGCATCTCATTTTCTATCTGCTGTGCATGCTAATCAACACTCACATGTGATCGCTGATCCTGAATTTAGGATCTGTGCAAATACATTTATGCCCCATCTTTGTAATCAGTATATTTGCAGTTTAATGTACCATGTGTGGAGTGTAGAAACAGCTGTACATAGGCAAATGTACCTAAAATATAATTGGCTCAGTTGGGTTGTTCTGTATACCAGTGTCATCTGTAAGTCCATTTCAAGGATAATATCATCTGATGGAAAAAGTCTATTATGTGTGACCCTTTATTATCCAATCCTTCTTCCCATGGGGACACACTGTCTAGAACATTCTCCTTTTATATTTAAAAGACTATGTGTAAAAGATGGACACCTTATTAACAGACAGCCTTGCATTTTTTTGTGCTAAATCATATTTAGCATTGCACTGTCATCCTGCCCTTTTGGAAATGACACAGTCAGTCTCTTGTAATATGCACTTAACATGAGTATTTGACTCTGGCCTCTACAATCCTGCACCTTCACACAAGAAAACAGACCCTGTGCTTCTGATGTTAATTGAAAAATACAGTGTTTGCCCAAACAACCTTTTGAATGACAATGCATATTCACATATCTGTCATGTGCAAAGATAAGGGCATAGCTTCAAACGCTGATGCGTGATATTAAGATATTTAGTGATATGCTGTGTCCGCATCTGGCACACCGTTGGCCAAAAATAGCTTTAGATTTTAATCTACCTCAGCTAGCATTGTGACAGCGGCTCCAAGAAAACTGCCGCTGGACCCAAGGGGACTTGTGTAATTTTGGATGCCATCTAACAGCCTATGCTGACTTCTTCCTTTTTGCAACTGCAGATTTTGCATAAACAAAAAGTAGACATTAATATTTTGCTATTTATGTACAATAGAATCATGTTGTTATATTTAGGTGAATCATTTAGGTAATTAACTTTAAAGGGGTGGGACTAATGCTATTTCAAGCATTCTGACTTATTTACACTGTTAAAGAGTTGGATTCTCAAGCTAAACATTGGCAACATTTCAAAAAACGAGTTGTCCGGAGCAGCAACAGAGTTCTGCAAGTGTGTTTGTTTGTTCCCGGTTATGAGTCAAAACGACTCGGTTATTTAACATAACCTCGGTTCCCTGAGAGAAGGGAAACGAGTATTGCGTAGCAGTACGCTAGGGGAAAACTAGCATACTGCTACGCAATACGAGTAATTCTCTCGAAAGGGAACGACTCGGTTATTTAACATAACCTCGGTTCCCTAAGAGAAGGGAAACGAGTGTTGCGTAGCAGTACGCTAGTTTTCCCCTAGCGTACTGCTACGCAATACGAGTAATTCTCTCGAAAGGGAACTGTTGACAGTGAGTGAAACTGCATCAGATGTCTGTGTTTTGTTGGCAATCGGTCGCGTAAGGGCATATAATGTAAACAACCCGAGCGTATAGTGAATCGAACGTTTTCCAGGGATAATGCCATGATGTATTGATGTGTGTGTGCACGTGACTTTTAAGCTCCGCCCAATACACGCCTCTACGAGTTTGGCTGTTTTCGGAAAGAATCGGTATAGCGTATCTGTCTTTTATAAATAAGATAAAACTAAAGACTCTATAGGTACTCAAGAGTAACATGAGAAACTGTGTGTTATGTACCCTTTAAGGTTAGAGTGATAATCTTGAATTAATTTTTATTTTATCATTACAAGTCCACTTATGATAGTCAAGGTTTCTTGCACCAAACAACATTGATATTTAGTTTTATATTACCGTTTCCTCCTTAGCACAGTGATGTCCTGCAACTAGCCACGCAACTGCCATTAAGATGAATTGGAAAGCTAATCGATGTCTTTCACCACATTTTATAGATCTCCTTTTTTTCTGATATCAGAAATCCAACCATTTTCAGTTTATTTAGTGCAGCTTTTATTTCAAAAGATGGTCTATTTGTACTTGAGATTAAGCTTTCCGTTCCATCCAGTTGTTTACATAGCTACTGTGTATGAAACTCTTACTGCAAAAGAGAGATTCAATTTCGTATGATATGATCCCTTTAAAGAACAAAGAGTGTTCTGTTGTCTTATATGCAGTAATGGACTGAGCAGTGGTGGATATTGTCTGCTGTGTTTCCTCATTGTTCCTCTGGTGGTAATACACTGGTGCCCAGCTGTGCCCCAGAGATTTCTGTGTGTTCTCTGTGGGACATGTCAGTTTTCTATGACATGTCATTAACACGAAACAATGCCCTGATTGTTTATACAACATGGCCATTGTCACCACATACACAGTTTCTCTCTCCTCCTTTTTCTCATTTTAGTCTTGAGCTTCTGTGTGTACACACGTGTGGGTGTGTTTTGGTGTGTCTGTGGGTTTGTGCCCTAGATGCTTTATGCACAGAAATATGATCATCCCAATGGTGCAGTGTGTGGAAAAGAGTTCAAGGTGTGTTCTGCTTGCTAATAAATGGTGTTTATTATTCTGAGACTCTGAGAGGCACGTAAAAGCCACTAGACTAATTTAATGCCATTAACTAAGTCGTATTGTATAACCTCACCTGCAAGAGGCCACAGTCATTCTTTTTATGGGGCCAAGCACCAAAGGCACATTAGGCATATGTTTTATCTGTTTGTCATCTTATTCTTCCTTTGTTGACGGATAGAGAAGCGATGGGTCATACCCTGTTGATCACGCCTCTTGTGGTGTGATTGGTTGAAGGACTATCAAATTGTGTACAGAGTCATTTGAATTTTGCTTGTTTATCACGCCTCTTGTGGTCTGATTGGTTGAAGGACTATCCATTTGCGTACAGAGTCATTTGAATTTATGCTCGTTTATCACGCCTCTTGTGCAGTAGAAAATACATAGCAGACTCCCCAGACCAATGTTCAATCTTAAATTGAGCTTGGTCTGGTGATAGCCAGACAACTAGATTGGAGTAATGGCTGCTGGAAATTCAGCTTTTTGTTGTAATATTTTAATTTAATTTAACACTAGAACCGGCAGGGGTCATTGTATACCTAAAACCGCCAGTGGGTACCCATGCACATGATTACTGTTTTGATACAGCTAAAAAACGTATTATGTCACTGTATTATGCCACTGTCTTCACAAAGTAATGTCTAGAGGCATGGAATTATTATTTTTAGTCATCAACTATGTTTTTGTCCTGTTGTTTTATGCTATTTTAAGCAGGCTACACAAATCACTTTTTGGTGAATATAGGCTAAACAACGAGAATTAGAAGGAAATAAATATATATTCGGGTGGTGTAATATTATAATAAAATTTCATTAATCACATATTAAGATAACGTCTCGGTTACGTATTTAACCCTCGTCCCCTGAAGGAGGGAATGGAGACGTACGTCGGAACTGACCGACGAATTGGGATCTCAATTCGTCAGTCAGTTCCGATGAACGTCGAACGTGACCGACTGAAAGAGAACCCATGTTATTTAAATGACAATAAAGAGCAATAATAATTCACCGCACTGCATAGGATGTAGGGATGACAGGATGTATGACGTGCAACAGCAAATTCAAGAGCACAGCTAACTTTCACCTAATTAATTATTAATTTGAATAAGATAACAACACAAATAAACTAATCATTAAAATTGTTTTATTCATTACATCATAGATCCTCGGAAACGGGCAGACTTGAATAAATAGCAAAACAGAAGCAAACAATATATGATAAAAATTGCAAAACAAAAATGAATAATTAATTTATGAATAGGCTAAAACATCTTCATTTGAACGTGTGTTGGGTGACTGTTTACAGTAAGCCTACACTTTGCTCAAACACAGCGTTAAAATAAAGGAGTAAAGGGTACATTTTTACCCGCTGGCGGATTAGGTATAAATGCCCCGTTTTTAATTTGTAAATAACACAATTTTAGTAAAAGTCAATGACTGGGAGACTTGGATATTTTATTGAAAATCTGTTATGTACATTTGAAAAACAGCCATGGGTAATTGTTACACTATGGCGGTTCTAGTGTTAATACATTTTATAAAAATTTTTAATATATTAAAATAGAAAATTAAATGTACAATGATTCCACAATAGTACTGTTTTACTATATTTTGGTCAAATAAATGCATTCTTGGTGAGCATAAGATAATTATTTCAAAAACATTCAAAAGTTTAGCTCATAACATTTTAAGCAAATTACATAGAATAGGCCTATATTGTATGTATGCCAGGTCTATCATATTAAATGTTGTTAAAAGCATACTTTTTTTAACCTCATCTAACAATTTTCATTGAATTATCCCAACCCCCTAGTTGTTGTTGTTTTATATACCAAAGTTTGACCAATTTTCAAAATATAATAATTGGTTTAGATTTTATGATTGAAAGGTAATTGTGAGTATATTAAACATTTAAAAACATGATTTCATATTGAAACAAAACTCTGTCATCAACACTATGCTTTAGGTCAAAAGCAATACTGCAAATAATGAATCTACTTCTACTTCTAGCCTTTGAACAGTTGTTTTCAAAACACTAGCTGTCAGCGGTTGTCATGACTACACAAATCTGCACAGCCTTACAAGATATATTCCACAAATCTACTCTGCATTACAATATTCCATTCCATTAGTGTGTTTTGCTCCATAATTGTTGCTTACAGCTATTATTTTGTTACTGCATAGACATAGAAATAGATAAGAGAGAAGTATGTCTGTTGTTTTCATTTATTTTCTACAAAAGATATTTGGGCTTCTTTAGAAAGATTCTGCAGAAAGCAAATTTTTTCAGGAATTGCACTGCAACAAATCAATTTAATTATCTTAATCTTTAAACTACACAGTCTTAATGACATTTATAGGCTGCATGCACCCCAACACATGAAATTGCCACCGTCAAAAATGCTGCAGGAATCACAGACAGCTGCAGGAAGAGATATTTCATGTTATTGAAGGCAGACAGCAACTGTTGCCAAGTCGAAAAGGAGAGCTCCCCTGGAGGAGACGGTGGGTGTATAAATAGTCTTAGGCGAGACTAGAGAGATGTACCTAACGTTTTGTTTCCTTCTCGCAAGCTGCTTTTAAAGCAATGAGCTCTCTAGATGCCCCTAGCTGTGTGTCTGTGCATGTTTGGCTTTTTAAATGAGAGCACTCAAAAGAACATCACTAAGGCAGAAACAGATTATTTTGTGGCACTCAGCATAGTTTGGTCATTTATGTAGAAAATGTTCATCTTCTATCTTTCAACCACCTGGAGATAAATCACATGTCTTCAATTATACATTTTGCTGAGGCACGCAAGAATAAAAGGAGAATATTGCTTTTTTTTTTTTACTTCTCCTCCCCTCTCTGTCTATCTGCTTTCTGTCACACCGGTGGGCGGCACGGGCTGGCTCTGTGCCTTCAGTGGCAAGCACTCTGCTTATTACAGATTAGTTGGTCAAGATTCTCTATTATCATTGGGCCTGATTTATTGGGATTGTACGACTGCAGGGGCGGTTGAAAGCTCACTATATTAGCCAGCTACAACCTTTGCCAAAGGCAGCTGCCAGGAATCAATACAGTGTCAGACGCAGCTCTGCAATGCCGTGGTCCCATGACGGAATAGCACCTCCAATATATAACTTTGGCTATAAATTCATCTTACTTCTCAAGTGAAAATATATTTTCAGTTGGCAATAAAACAATCCTTGGCTGATACTTACTTGGCCAGTCATTTTATTTTACCGGGAATGTGCCATGAGATGTTTTAGAATATTATGCAGACTAGTATATTTGGGTTCTTTAAAAAAGAATATTCTTCAATTCAATTCACATTTATTTGTATAGTGCTTTTCACACTACATATCGTTTCAAAGCAGCTTTAAAGAAAATGCATATGTCTACATTACAATTCAGAGTGATCTGTTATCAGAGGTTATGTATTTCAGAAATGTACATACAGTCAAACCAAAAATTATTCAGACACCTGATATCATTTTTTACTAGTGGGTGCAGGACACTATAGTTCATTTATGTAAGTGAGGATAGCAACATAAAGCAAACCGTGACATATTATACCCAAAAATTCTTCATACAGTTGACTACCAGTAAAATTTATGTAAATTTGGGACCACAATTATTTAGACACTTTGACCTGCCCATTTTTTGCTTAAGTGTTTTTTCTTTAATTGCTAATGCAACTTTTTACGCCACAGACTGAACAAATTTAAGCATTGCTTGGTAATTGGTTGACCTAAGTTGGCATTATCTAATTGTGTACTTAAATTTAACAACTGACCAATTTGATTGTAATCCATTACCTTTCTATCTAAGTTATCAAAAGTAATTTCTATCAAAGGCATTATCAAGATGAATTTGTTCTGACACAGTTTAACTCTGCTAGAGTTCTTGTCATATTGTATTACCATTGTCTAAACTATAGCAAATAAACTGTGATAATGTGAGAAAATATTAAAGGTGTCTGAATAAATTTTGGTTTGACTGTATACAAATCACGCAGTTAACTAGCAATGTATTAATTTAAGGGAAAAACAATGAGCTCATTGAAGTAATGCATAGATGATAACAAATGATTAGGATATGTAGAAACATTTAGTATTTGGGTTCTTTGAAAAAAGCTGCAGCTTGGAACACTTTTAGGGGCCGTTCACACAAAACACGTTTTTCTTTTCCAATGCTCTCACTCTAAAAAAATAGTGCTATATGGCACTAAAAGTGGTTCTTGGCTCGTAATCATAGGGGAACCACTTTTGGTGCTATATAGCACCATATCTTGACAGGTTCTGTATATGGTAGCGGTGCTATATAGCACCTCAGTCATTTAAAGAACCGGTAATGACCCGCTGAAGAACCACTGAAGCACCAAGATTTGGTGCTATACAGCACTTAATGTGGTTACCCTATTATTTTGAGCCAAATGACCACTTTTAGTGCTATATAGCGCCATCTTTTTAAGAGTGTACTTTTCCATTATTTTTCTATGTAAACAGGCGCTAGACAGACGTGTATGACAGTGTTCTAAAAAGTAAGCACTCAGGTTAAAATGTCCATCTTTTAAAATATGTTTTTGCTTTGAAAAATGTGTTTCCTATGAACCAGCCTTTAGTCTGCATTAATTTACAGAGCAAGCTTTTGCAGCAATGAATGTTGCATACAAAGTGTTATTATCCTAATGGCTTTTGACATTGTAGATTGCACTACCCTTAGCAGATTGATAGTAGAGCTATATCTTAAGGAGCTCTTAAGAAAAAATACAATTCCCTAGACGGCTGCTTTGGAGAGTAACAGGTTAGAGTGAATATAGCTGGAGCATTGTTTCAGCTATTGAAATTATGCAACTCTATTGGCTAAGCCATTCTCTATTACTTCTGGCTAGTTGAATTTGAGGTAATTTAACAGATTAGAACATGGCGAAAGGTCAGATATCTCCTTTGATGAAGCGTGCCTTGTTACGGTGCTGTAAGGCTTGATGTGTCTTATTAGCAGAGAGCTAGTGGTGTGTTTCTTGGGTTAATCACTGAGAACAATGGCCTATGTGAGGCCTGTCTCCAGGCCTGCTGGCCATCGCTAGTTGTCTATAATTAAAGAGGACTTTGCATGGAGTGCAGCCAGGCCCGTCTTGTTCAGAACCAGCTGCAGCAGGCATAGAGATGTATTTGCGCAACAGGAAGGACCAGCTAATGATACTACTCATGGACCTTGGTCATTGTGCTAGGATGCTAATAATGCAACATAAAATTAGGGTAAGGAAGGAAAAGAATATTGGACATAATACAGCAGTAAACATTAGTGTAGATGATTAGAAGATGTCTGTAAGTCTCTTGCTTGGAGAACCACTGAGGTTGAAGATGTTCAAATGTTATTTAATCTATTTCCCGCTCTATACTTTTTGTTATGTTTGTATTTGTTGTATTATTTAAAGGATTTGCCAAGTACTAGATGTTAAACCTTATTAGAGACACTTAATTGCTCATGAAGCCTTTCTTGCTGAAAACAAACAAAAACAATTTGATCATCGTGTTTCCTTGGCCCTGGTAAACCTGCAAATACGAGAATATTTCAAAAGTGTGTTTTTTTTAGAGGCCTGGAAAAGTCAATTTAATAGAATGTCAGGGTAGGTGAAGGGAAAGGAGCGAGGACTCAGAGATGCAGAGGAATGGGCTCTTTAATGGTAATAATAAAACAAAAAACAAGACAAAACAAAACTACCCCGAGGGGGAAAAACAAGACTTGACTTGAGCTTGGCTTGACTTGACTTGACGGGAGCAGGGAAACATGAGGTACATTCGACGACGATTCAGCACTGGACTGCAAACACAAGGAGATTAAATAGGGAACAAACAAAGGAGGGTAACGAGGGAAGACAGGTGGGGCAAATTAACCAATAATCAGGAAACAAGGTGGGCGGGGTTAGACAATAGACATGAGCACATGGCACACAGAAACACTTAACAAGACATGTGCTCACACCAAACATGACATGAACATGCAGCTAATGAGAACTCATCAGCTGCATGTTCACACAAAACATGACAACATGACGTAGCACGTAGCCAGTGAAAACACCAACCACGTGCTACACAACATAAGACAAAACATGAAAGCACACGGCCGATGAAAACATGAACCGTGTGCTACACAGAACACAGACAGAAGAGCCACGCTCACATGACAAAACAAACACGCGGAGCATGAATGTCCGAATCCCAACACAAAACTGAAACCCAAACTAGACCGAAGTGCTGGGATCCGAACACCACGCCCCGCACACAAAACACAAGGACAGAAGAGCACGCAGCTTGAGCATGCTCAAAGCTGTGCACTCACACAAGACAAACAATACAGGAGTGTCAGGGCTCTGTCACAAACCAAGAGTAAACTAGACCGAAGTGACAGAACCCTGACACTACCCCCCATCAAAAGGGACGCCACCTGGCGTCCCTAACGAGGGACACCAAAACAAGACAGGAACAAGATAACAAGACAGATACACAGACCAAACACAAGACAGGAAAATCAAAACACAGAGACAAAGAGGGGAGGGAGGGAGGGAGGGGAGCCAAGTCAGAGCCAGCAGGACAGTCCAGGAAGTCTCCAGCATGGACCAGGGAGGGACGGGAGGGTTGAGCCAGGGAGGCTCAGGCGGGCCTGGAACCCCAGCAGAAGACCAGGGCGGAGCTGGAGGGACAGACCAGGGTGGTGCCGGAGGGACAGTCCAGGCGGGCTCCAGTGCATCTGGAGTCCTGGCAGAGGGCCAGGGCAGGACCGGAGGGACAGGGCAGGGTGGCTCCTGCAGATCTGGAGTCCTGGCAGAGGACCAAGGCGGTGCCGGAGGGATGGACCAGGCGGGCTCCAGCGGGTCAGGAGTCCTGGCTGAAGGCCAGGGTGGTGCTGGAGGGATGGACCAGGCAGGCTCCGGCAGGTCAGGAGTCCTGGCTGAAGGCCAGGGTGGTGCCAGACGGACGGGCCAGGCGGGCTCTGGCGGGTCTGGATGGCTGACTGGGACCCTCACAGAAATCAGGACAGGAGCCGGAGGCAGGACAGGACACAGGACGGGAGACAGAGTCATTACCAGACATTGATCAGGGGCCGGAGACCTCACCGGCCTCGGGTCAGGGGCTGTGGCTGGCAGGGCAAAGCGAATGGGTGGCGCGGGCAGCGCAAGACGCCTGGGTGGCGCGGGCAGGGCAAGACGCCTGGGTGGCGCGGGCAGGGCAAGACGCCTGGGTGGCTCGGGCAGGGCAAGACGCCTGGGTGGCTCGGGCAGGGCAAGACGCCTGGGTGGCTCGGGCAGGGCAAGACGCCTGGGTGGCTCGGGCAGGGCAAGACATCTGGGGGGCGTCTCTGGGCCAGCAGCAGGCTCTGGGATGGCCTCCAGGCCATGTAGGGTGGAGGAAGCCTTCTTTCTCCTCCTCCTCCGAGAACGAGGCGGTGGTCGGGTGCTTACCGCCTCCGGGGAATCTGCAGCCTCTTCGGCCGTCTCTGGGGGAGCTGCAGCCTCTACGGGCGCTTCTGGGGGTGCTGCAGCCTCTACGGGCGCCTCTGGGGGTGCTGCAGTGTGGATGGGCGCCTCTGGGGGTGCTGCAGCCTCTACGGCCGTCTCTGGGGGAGCTGCAGTGTGGATGGGCGCCTCTGGGGGTGCTGCAGCCTCTATGGCCGTCTCTGGGGGAGCTGCAGTGTGGATGGGCGCCTCTGGGGGTGCTGCAGCCTCTACGGCTGTCTCTGGGGGAGCTGCAGCGCTGATGGCCGCCTCTGGGGGTGCTGCAGCCTCTTCGACCGCCTCTGGGGGAGCTGCAGCAGTCACACCTGACCAGGGCAAATCTTCAGGGTGTGTTTCCCCGACTGGATAGGAGACAGATGAGGCGGGCCGGTTCTTCCTCCTCCTACTCCGTTTCCGGATCATCGGAGGGCTGGGGCTTCCACTGACTGCCGATGGAAGAGGGGAACAGTCAGTGGGATGGGACTCCGCTTGAGGT
Source organism: Romanogobio albipinnatus (assembly GCA_023566225.1). Classification (NCBI taxonomy): domain Eukaryota; kingdom Metazoa; phylum Chordata; class Actinopteri; order Cypriniformes; family Gobionidae; genus Romanogobio; species Romanogobio albipinnatus. Next base: position 33,755,342 of record CM042251.1, read on the forward strand.
GGAGGTTCAGGCTCCCCAAGATGGAAAACATGGTAAACGAAGTCCCAAAAACAAAGACTCCCCAGCTTCTCCATCTCCCACAGGCTGAGAGGTTGATCAAGACAGATGTTAAATACCTCCTTAATCTCAGCCTCACTGTACGCCAGGTGGTCCACTTCTATGAGGAAGTCACACGCAAAGTCTCTCACGTCAGTCCCCTGCTGACGGATGTAATGGGCATTTACATGCTGGACCAACAGCTGGCGGTTGGAAGGTACAGTGGTGGGAGAAGGAAAAAGGAAGATGCCCATTGTCTGCTGAGTCCTCTTTTTGGCTGAATCGTTCTGTCAGGGTAGGTGAAGGGAAAGGAGCGAGGACTCAGAGATGCAGAGGAATGGGCTCTTTAATGGTAATAATAAAACAAAAAACAAGACAAAACAAAACTACCCCGAGGGGGAAAAACAAGACTTGACTTGAGCTTGGCTTGGCTTGACTTGACTTGACGGGAGCAGGGAAACATGAGGTACATTCGACGACGATTCAGCACTGGACTGCAAACACAAGGAGATTAAATAGGGAACAAACAAAGGAGGGTAACGAGGGAAGACAGGTGGGGCAAATTAACCAATAATCAGGAAACAAGGTGGGCGGGGTTAGACAATAGACATGAGCACATGGCACACAGAAACACTTAACAAGACATGTGCTCACACCAAACATGACATGAACATGCAGCTAATGAGAACTCATCAGCTGCATGTTCACACAAAACATGACAACATGACGTAGCACGTAGCCAGTGAAAACACCAACCACGTGCTACACAACATAAGACAAAACATGAAAGCACACGGCCGATGAAAACATGAACCGTGTGCTACACAGAACACACAGACAGAAGAGCCACGCTCACATGACAAAACAAACACGCGGAGCATGAATGTCCGAATCCCAACACAAAACTGAAACCCAAACTAGACCGAAGTGCTGGGATCCGAACACCACGCCCCGCACACAAAACACAAGGACAGAAGAGCACGCAGCTTGAGCATGCTCAAAGCTGTGCGCTCACACAAGACAAACAATACAGGAGTGTCAGGGCTCTGTCACAAACCAAGAGTAAACTAGACCGAAGTGACAGAACCCTGACATAGAATAGTAATTTTTGAAGTCAATACAGTTTTTAGTTATAGTCAGTGACTATGACTACTTGTGAGTGCAGTTGCTATAAATATACAGTATATACTGGGAAAAAGTCAAGTAAAAATAATGAAATTCATTGAGAAAGATTGAGAACCCTAATAAATTCTATTGAAAACAAAATTTTAACATTAAATCAGCAGGTTGCATTTACACTACAAGGCCTGGCAGTAATCTGAAAAGCTACTTTCAGACACACACATTAAAAAGAATATCTTTGTCAGTCAGCCAGAATTTAATTAGAGAATCATGTCAGTATATGATACTTCAGCACATTTTTTGTACATTTGTACCAGTGTACTGGAAGTTTTGGCTTGAATTTTAAAACAAATTTGAATTTGAATTGTAAACGACAGAAATGGAAAACAAGTGCAACCAGGCATACTAACACTTTGAGGTGGGAATCTATGATGTTGGGTAATGTTGCATGATTGTTCACTGCTGTGTTTCATGAAAAAACTCAGTGGGCAGAATTTGTTGTTCTCATTCTTATGTTGACTAGATTTTACTTGATAACTGTAACTTTGGTCAGAATGTCCTCAAAATGGAGTTTTGTGCTTTTTTGTTCTGTGAAACATTATTTTCTCATCTATTAGAGATGCATGGTTTCCGTATTGCCATTGTGTCAAATGTGAAACGAACAAATATAAAATAAAACATTTTCTTCTAGAGAAGTATAAATCACTCACAAATATAAAATAAAACATTTTCTCCTAGAGAAGTATAAATCACTCACAAATTAATCATATAGTCTTTGTTATTCAGGGACGCTGACATTTCTTCCCAAATGCTTGAGCAGATGTAATTGATCTCAGAGAATGATGTCTCACCTTGACTGTTCTTTGTGGAATGAATGTAATCATGGCATGTAGTTAAATTGATCTGAAAAAGCATTCAAATCCTAGGCCATTTTCTCAATTCTGTACTGAATCAAATACAGGCAATCACAGTAAAGGTGAAAAAGCATTTAGAGAATGCAGAGGAAGAATTGTATAAATAACTAAAGAGACTCTGCAGCTTTAGATTGTGAACATTGGCAAAATATTCTTAAAGAAATGTCCAGACACTATTGAAAGTACCATATTCTGTCAATACAAATTGCACATTTCTGTGCCAAATACACTCCTTCAGGATTCAAAGTTTTTGGAATGTTTTTTTTTTTAGTATGGCCCTGTATGACGTCATAAAGGACGGAATTCCTTGTATGGGCACTTCTCCCTGATGAGTGCGTGCGCACATCAACCAGAGCGAGAGCAAGAGTGCACCAATCAACGAGCTTCATTCGGGTTACAGAAGCCTTCGACAGTGCTGTCATTTTGTTTTTAGACCACAAAATCAATTCATTGACAATTACCATCGCACACCTGTTGATAATAGATAGGTGCGTAGGAAAGAGGATAAAAAAATCTGAAAAGTTAAAGAAAATCCCGCACACTATCGATATTTGCAAAAGATATCAAAACTTGTTTATTAGCAACGTTTTGGTCTCATGACCTGATGGTCATGAGACCGAAACGTTGCTGGTTGTGAGGGAAAGATAATTTTGTTCAGCTTCCCAAATAACGCAGTTCCTTAAGAAACAGTGGATGCAGTCTGTTTTGGCTGTTTTCAGAAAGAATCGGTACAGCGTATCTGTCTTTTATAAATCTGATCAAACACTTTGGAGATATGAAGGATGCAATACTACTGTATTGGTACTCAAGATTAACATGAGATTGGCAGAAACTGTGTGTGTTATGTACCCTTTAAAACACAAAAGCACATCCTATGTCTGCACCTCTAAACAAACATATCTGATTAGGCAGTCCCTCCAGAAAAACGTGATTATGCAATTGCATGATTTAATACATAATCAGCCAAAAATCTTTTCTTCACACAAGATTTCCCATTTCCCCCTATTGCCATGGCAACGTTTTGAAGTGACGTAATTACCCAACGTGAACGTCATCGAAAAGCTGCAAACCCCGTGGTGAAACTATAGATATCGTTGAAACCATGATGAAGCACCCAAATTCCCATTTGCCAACAAAAATAACAGCAAAAGACCGCGCGAAGCAAAAGCAAAGCAGTTTCCCGGTGTGTTGACCGATTTCAAAACAGCGTCATGAAGCTTCGAAGCGTTATGAATCAGCGAGTCGATTCAGTGGTTTGAAGCGTTATGAATCAGTGAGTCGATTCAGCGGTTTGAAGCGTTATAAATCAGTGAGTCAAATCTGCGGTTTGGAGCGTTATGAATCTGTGAGTCGATTCAGCGGTTTGAAGCGTTATGAATCAGTAAGTCGATTCAGCATTTTGAAGCGTTATAAATCAGCGAGTCGATTCAGTGGTTTGAAGCGTAGGAATAAGCGAGTCGATTCAGTGGTTTGAAACGTTATGAATCAGTGAGTCGAATCGGCGGTTCGGAGCGTTATGAATCAGCGAGTCAATTCAGCGGTTTGAAGCGTTATGAATCAGTGAGGCGATTCAGCGGTTTGAAGCGTTAAATCAGTGAGTTGATTCAGCGGTTTGAAGTGTTATGAATCAGCGAGTTGATTCAGCGGTTTGAAACGTTTTGAATCAGTGAGTCGATTCAGCGGTTTGGAGAGTTATGAATCAGTGAGTCGATTCAGCGGTTTGGAGCGTTATAAATCAGTGAGTCGATTCAGTGGTTTGAAGCGTTATGAATCAGTGAGTCGATTCAGCGGTTTGAAGTGTTATGAATCAGTGAGTCGATTCAGTGGTCTGAAGCATTATGAATCAGTGAGTCGATTCAGTGGTTTGGAGCGTTATGAATCAGTGAGTCGATTCAGCGATTTTGGAGCGTTATGAATCAGTGAGTCGAATCGGCATTTTGGATCGCCAAAGTCACGTATTTCAGCAGTTTGACACCCGATCCGAATCATGAATCGACTCGCTGATTCATAACACTTCGAAGCTTCATGATGCTGTGTTTTGAAATCGGTCATTGCTATATAAGTCGTTACTTAGGTTTTAGCACAAAAGCTATTCTCGTCGCTTCATAAAGTTATTGTAGAGCCACTGTAGTGAGATGGACTTTGTAACGACGTCTTTAGTGCCTTTTATCGGTCTTGAGAGTGTAAAGTGCATTGAGCCAATGGAGGCCTTTCTGAGCCATCATATTTACACTAAAATATCTTCATTTGTGTCTGAAGATGAACGGAGGTCTTACGGGTGTCCAACAACATGAGGGTCAGTCATTAATGACAGAATTTACATCTTTGGGTGAACTAACCCTTTAAGAGATTGCACTTTGTGCATTGGAAGCACTCAAATGTCTGTTTTGTAAAGCTACCTCTGTAAAACAGGAAGTTATTTATTCATTTTTTCAGAAGTTGTAGCATATTCCTTTTGTAAAGCTACAGAACTTGTTTGACTCAATGTTTTGTAAATTTGAGCCATGTGTTTATTAAGGTCTTCAATAAAACAATATGAGAACTTAAATATTCCCAGCACTTTCTGTGATGTAGTGCTTTTTTTCTCTTTTTCATCAAGCCAGTGCATAAAATTGCATAAATATCCCGCATTTTCCATTGCATTTTTTAACAAAACGTGCCGCATAATCAAGGATTTTTGCCCGCAACAATCACAAAAAAGCCGCATTTTTCTTGAAGGACTGATTAGGGTTATGTGAATCCCAAACTAGCCTAATCATTCCAAGATTTCTGAAGACAGATTAGTCTTGTAATAATTCAGGCAATACATAGGCTTATAGATTTTAAAAATGTGTAGTTTTGTTCATCCCTGTTTAGTACCTTGATTAGGGACTTTTTGGATGTTTTCCTTTTTGTAGCTCCCACAATTCAGCCTTTTTGTTTTTGCTGTCTTATTTATGTGCCATGATCAGTGCTCTACATTGCCTGCATGCAAAAATGACAAGCAGCAGTGATGAGAACATTCTTTCACAAAGTTACATACTGAAAAAGAGGATTGGTTCCTTTTATTGTTAATTCATCTTCTGATTGGTCTCCCTGCTCTGATGGCCATGTGTGTTAATTCAGGCTTCTCCTGATTTGCATATGCATAAGCCAGTCAAGTTATCAGTTAGTAGCGATGATTGCACCTTTTACTGAAGCCACAGCCAGTGTTGAAATGAGCTTGTTATATTTCTTTTTGCCACCATGGGCATTTCTTTTCATGTAATGGCTGTGTTTGTGAGTTAATTTATCTTGCTGTAATAGATACATTTGCATATCTAGTTTATAGTAGGCTAGTAGTTATCTGTTATCCTGTTCATATTTATTGTATTATTTACTGAATTTATTAAGTACTGGATGTTGAACCTTATTTTGAGCACTTTGAAGCCTCACCTGCTCAGCAGTGCCCTTGAGGGATTTTCTCAATAAATAGGCTGCTTTAGGCGGTTGCCTCACCAATGTGACTCCACAATAATGTGACTACACATTATTCACAAATTTGCCCAAACTCACAAGAGCTACAAAGCTTTTCCAAACACTTGATGTTTATTAAGTAAGGTTGTGCCAATAGACTATGGCCATTGCTGATGGCTTACAGACATCACAATGTTGAGCCAGATGGTAAATAATTTGGGTGGTAAATAATGGCGCAAAACACCAGTAAATTGACGAGCGCAAACCTTTGTAAATTCACTTAAATACTGTCCTTCCATAAATTTTGCGCCTGAAAGGGAAACTCGTACAAATACATTATGCAATAAGGTTAGCCACAAAAATGAACCTGTCCGTGCCTTTTCAGCACACATTTTTCACTACGTGCCTTTAGTAAATCCTGACAGTAGTTTTGAATGTAAACGCCAAAAGAGGGTTTGCGCTGGCACAAGCTGTTAGTAAATCTGGCCCTAGATGTTTTACACAAACTAAACCAATGGTATTCAAATGGCGGTCCGCGAGACAAAACAGTAGTATCATTTTCCTGTTTCTGAGCATCAGAGCATCAAAACAGCGGTGCGGGTCACACCACCACTATTTGTGGTAATGATATTTCAGCGCTAAATCCTCTAGTAGTTTTATCTAAAGCCAAACGCGCTTCATTCAAGCCCTTTCAGCTCCATGCGCATTCTCTCTTTCTCCAGACGCATGCCACATTATGAAGCTCACTCAAACGCAACCCCCCGATGTCATCGTCCATCGCGATGTTTCACTGTATATGCCAATTTGTTAGACATCGCCCAACCCTATTATTAAATTATAGAGCATCTTTGTAGATTAAAATATAATTGTCTTTGTCTTTAGTTTTACTAACACTTTTTATTTATTTATTTTTTCGTTTTTTTTTAATTGCAAGGTAAAAATTTATAATTCAAAGCTCTGTTCCAAAACCTAGTGAGCTGCCTAGCTGGCATAATCTTTATAAGGGACTGATTTGGAACACTCATCCACAACAATACTGACTAAATTAGTCTGGTTACAATTATACAATTAAGTAGGTAATAGTAACTAACTACTTGTACTTGCTATATAATTAGGGTTAAGGTTTGGTTTAGGGTTAGTTGCATGTAACTATGCATAATTGGCTGGTATTATTATAGTAATAACATGTAAAATGTGTATAAGGGACACTGTAAAATAAAGTATTACAATGTGTCTACTATAATTATGATTACATTATGATTTCATTTATCCTTTCCTTTATTTACTATTTTTATAATCAGCATTTCTCTCAACTTTGTCCACAATCTTGGATAGTTTTTTCTTAATTTTCCTTAATATTTATCTTAATCGTCATAGATTTTTCGTTATTTCTCCTTATTTTTTTGTTTGAAAACATGCCTAAGGTGCCTTAAAATGCTGTACGTGGGCTGCTCACTAGGATTTGGTACGGAGATAAATGCTCAGGACAAACTGTGCTCCAGGGGACATAAATCTTATCTAGTTTCCATGGTGACACTTAGTAATGACCCAGTCAAACCCTTGTTCTTTAGTCTGGTATTTTATTGTAATTCAGATGTTCTGCAGAGGAAGGCTGTCCTGATCTACCTCATTGACTTTGTCTGTGATTACATGTGTTTACCATCATCTGGCTATGCCTAATTTCTTCTCCCTGGTACACAATGTTAAAAACACCCAGCATACATCTGTCAGCTTTCTGTTGCAATCATTAATAAAATATTATGAGAGAGAGAAAGAGAGAGAGAGAGAGAGAGAGAGAGAGAGAGAGAGAGAGAGAGAGAGAGAGAGAGAGAGAGAGAGAGAGAGAGAGAGAGAGAGAGAGAATACAAATGATCTACAAACAGAGATTTAGTAGGATTTTCCTAACAGAATAGTTATGTTGGAAAGGAGATATGGTTTCAGTCTGGTCTGGAGTTAGTCTTGGGATTTTGTTTTTCAATTTATTTCCTTTGAATTTGCATTTGCATCTTTTTAAATTATTTGATTTATAATGCAATTTCTAAGAAAATGTTTTTTCTATAATCACAGCTTTGTGAATAAGCCTTTGAGTATGACAAAAGAGACAGAGGGCGTGTTACATCATAAAGAACAGTACTCAAGTCAGACCATGTGCCAATGAATTATGGCTTGTTTGCGTCACTGGATGTGGGAATAAAACCTAATCTCCTGTTAGGACAGAGAATGTGTGTTTCAATCACACTGCAGCATGTTCTCAGTGTGAACGTTTTATCTCATTCCTTCTCTCACACACACATGGACGTAAACGCGTGTAAACATATTACTGTAGCTCTTATTTGCAAGAATAATGAATAATGACAGTAAATGTATTGTTAATTTATTCTAAATGCACTGAGATTGTTATTTATTCAAGCATATTTCAAGGGCCATCACAATATTTGAGGGCACTTGATTGATAGGATGCCTGCATTTCTTGGATGTATATTAATATTATTTATATATATATATATATAAAAAAAAGTATTCAAATATATTTTTGTATCTCATTGTGTATGTTTTTATTTTATTTTCCTTGTTTTTTGCAGGCTGAATGGTTGTGTTTGAATTGTCAAACACAGAGAGCTATAGCTGGGCAGCTGGGAGACATAGAGAAAATATCATTATCTGACCCTGTATCCACAAAAGATAAACCTACAGTCACTCCCAAAACACCGCTGTCAGAGACTCCTGAACCTTCACAGGCACCTACTCTAAAGTCCAAGCAACAACCATCTCCTGGAAAGAAGGCAGAGGAGAAAACCACCCCTACTACTGTTGAAAAGTCAGCAGTGACCACTTCAACAGTCCCTGCACCTCTCTCTGTTGTTCCAACCACAGATATGCTGCAGACTGAGATGCCAGCTGTGGTGGCACCAACACCAGCTGCAGAATCTCAGAAAGCTATTATTGCTGCTGCTGAGGTCACTTTGAAAGAAACAGGCAAAGACAAAGTCCCAGACGAGACACAAGTTGATAGAGGATCAATGTCTACACTTCCAGCAGTGCCAAAGGTATAGTATTACGTACACATCATTGAGCAATGCAAGAAGCTGTTGTTTTTACCTTATTCAAAGATTTGTTTATATGATGTAATATTAAAAATAATTGTTTGTTATAAATAGGAGGCGTGCCTGTTTAAAGGAGACAACTACAATAGTAATTCCATGTTTTTTACAGATTTCATTTAATTGTTTTCTTTCTTCATTATATGCAGGTTAAAGAGGATGCATATACTCATCCTGCAATAAAAGGACAACAGGAAGATATTGTAATACAAATGGATAGCAGTCTTTCTGAAATTTCTAAAGTAGACACTTTAAAAGCAAATGTTAAAGAGCAACAAAGAAAGGGCATCTTGCCGGTTTCGGTAGAATCATACAGCTCAGCTGAGGAAGAGCTTAAGGAGATACAGAGAGTCAGTGAAATGGCCATAAAAGAGACTGCTACAAAACTCTTACCTGTTAGAGCACATGATAGTGAAAAACAATACCATGAGGACAGCAGTGAGAGTGAGCCCTCCCCTCAGATACAGAGAAGAAGAGTGAGGCCTCCTTCCTCCAGCAGTGAAGAAGACAAACTAGACAGTTCAAATTCTGGAGATGATGAAGAGTTCATAAGAAGACAACTGATGCACATGGGTGAAGATGAGAACTTACAATCTGATGAGGAAAACCATGTCAGAGAAGACCAACAAACACAGCAAGAAACCAGAGAGGCTGATAAATCAGATGATTCCATAAAGCATAAACGTGCCCTAAAGATACTTACTGTAGAACCTGAGGAGAGATCTGATATCAGCCTGTCTTCTCATGACCAAGATGATCAAGTTGCCCAAGTCATCCCTGTTTCAGAAGCATTGGAGGAATTCAGAATGCAAATAGATGAGTCAAATGACAATGGGAATATCACAGCTACTGACACCACAGCAGTTGCCATTACACAAAAAAACCCTGTTAGACAGACCACAGAGGAGTATGAGAGTCTGATCGAAGACTTGTCCAAGGGTGATGGGTCTTCCAGTGTTCAGGTATCCAGTATCACGCCAGGAACAGCTTCACCTACTTCTGTGTCCTCTATTGATGAAGACAGCGACAGTAGCACAAGCGATAAAAAGGCAAGAACAGAGAGTAAACAGCAAAGAAAGGCAAAACACAGACCACACGGCCAGGCCCTTCCCACTATGGAGGACTCTTCTGAGGAGGATTTACGTGAGGAGGGTGATCAACATATGGAGCAGGACAATGAACGTGATGATCAGCAGCAGTTAAGAAAGGGCCCAAAAAAATTTAAGACAGAAAGAGATGATCTGGGCATGCAAAGGAGACGTGAGCATTTGACTAAAACTGATAAATTACAGCAGGTTACAGGGATGGAGGAACGCAAGTCCTCCTCTTTCTCTGACATTTCACCTAGTGTTGAATCTGAACCAGAGAATGCAGAATACAGAACATTATCATCTGAAACACAAGATTCTGCAGAGAAGCCATTAAAGAGTGCTGAAGAGGTATATGAGGAAATTATGCAGAAAGCACAGGAATACAAAACATGCACACCACCTGATATTGAACCATTATATGGAGGCATGTTAATAGAGGACTATGCTTATGAAACTTTAGTTGATGAACAAGAACAGGCTGCAACAGCTTTTGGTAAAGTCACCCATGAGCAAGAGTTCAGAAAGATGTCTGATCATGAGTCGGTCAAGATACTCATGACACCAGATGAGGCTTATGAGGAAATTATGTATAAAAGGAAAAAGATCTTGCAAAAAGAAGAGGAGGGTCAGCACACACATGCATCAAAGGTCGACACATCCTTGCCACTTTATGTCAGTGATACTTGTTTCGTGACTATTTCTGGAAATGATGTACTTACTACAGATAAAAATGCAAAGCCACTGTTGCAAACAGAGGATGCCTATGAAGAGTTACTGAAAACACAAAAAGATGTTTTAACACCAGGAACAAGTCCAACACAATCAACTCCTCTGTCTCCCGCCTCCCCTCTGACTGTGTCGGAGTCATCATATGATTCCCCCGAGGTGATACTCATCCCTTCAAGTGGAGAAGAAGACAACATAGCTGAACCTATTGAGTGCATTTTGGAGCCTTATATTACAGAGTCAAAATCTACTCAGGATGTATCTGTGTATAAAGCTTTATATCCAATTCCTGACTTAAAGATCACTCAGTGCTCCTCTGGTGAAGAGGAAGTTGAAGAGGAGGACAGTGTCACACAAGAAAAAATGTACCCTGAGCCAACTGATATTGCTCAAAGTGAAGAGGAACCACAAGCCCCAGAAGAGTCATTTGAGTCTGTTCCCGTTTCTGTAATCTGTGAAGTTCCTCCATTAAAGCATGTTGTGGAGACAACAGCAATATCACCACCGTCTCCACCAACATCCCCAGCAGTCTCATCCCCAGATTCAAATATAGAACTTACAACCGTCCCATCATCCTCTCCAGATTCTGGCCAGACATCTACTCCAGCAAGCCCAAGTATTGCTGATGTTTCTTCCCCAGTTGTAATTCACATGCCAGACTTGGTGTCTGAGCAAGCCACAATGCACCATTCACTTGCAACTGCTCCTATTACATCTTCCACACAGATTATTGGATCCCCTTCACCAGTCATTCCAGCCTCACCATATGTCTCAGAAAATGCTGGAAGTTTGACTCCTTCTAAAGTTCTTGTTGCAAAGCCAACACTAGGTCCAAAACCAAACCTGGCTCCAAAACCAACAGTTGTACCAAAATCTACACAGGAAACAGTCCCTTCTCCAGATAGGGTTTCTTCCCATGCACTGGATTCAGCTCTTCATGATTCAGCTCAAAAACCTTTGGCTGGTACAATGCATGAACCAACTTCTGTTCTTAAATCAGCCTCTACCAACAAACAAACTGTTGCACCACTGACTTATCCAAATGTAGACCCTGTAAAAACTACTACAACTACTGTTGCTACACCTATTGTTCAATCTCAAGAGGCACATTTAATAGAAACTTCTGTTGTTGTTCAAATGCCAGATATTGTGTCCCCTGCATTAGAGCATCCAGTTCTACAACAAACTTCAATTTCAGAGCCTACCTTGCCATCTATTGCACTCAGGAATCAGATTCCTACAACTACCCCCATTGTTGCCCAAATGCCTCCCCTGGTCACATATCCATCACAGTCAATCTCTATGACTTGTCCAGTATCTTCTCAAACCTATGCCCCACTTCCAGCTACAGTTTCAACAGTGGATCAAGCACCTATTTCTGTTTTAACTATGGTATCAGCCTCAATACCAGCAAGTGTTGTCTCTAGACCGACCAGTGTTTCTATTCAAATTCCTATTCAGAGATCAGTGGAAACCAGATCAGACATGACACCCCCATTAGGCCAAGCATCATCTATTTCACCTCCAACAGATCACAGAGAGCATATTGCTGCAAAGACAGTATCTGTTGTTTCTCCTACTATTACTACAACTGTTGCTTTTGGAGCTACAACATCCCAACCAGTTCAATCTATAATTGCTGATATTCAGCCAAGGATGGCAGAAATACTGCAGGAAAATGTACCAGATGATATAATTTCTTCACAACAATCAGTTTCACAAAATATGTATCCTGCTGTACAGACACAGGAAGGTCACGTTTCTGTCAGACTTCCAAGTCTTGAAAATGTGGCGGTTGAAACAAATATTGAAGATGGTAGAGGCCACCCTGTTATTTTTAGTGTTTCTCCTTTTACTTATCAAGCCACAGTATCAAGTTTCATCACTGATTCAACAGTTCCACCTTGTATGATATCTGCAAAACCTCATGTGTCTCAAGAAAGAACAGATAGACCCGTGATTTCATTTCCACCACCTCCCACAGCTTCACCACCAGAACTGCCATATAGCACATTGTCTAAGGCTGATTTTAACCAGCAAAAGACTTTTCCAACACCCTCATCAGTTACAGCAACTCCACCTGAACCCCCAGCAAATATGGCTGGCGTGACTGTAATAACAGCTGTGACCCCAACACAAAAATCACCACCCCCAGTTCCCCCCAAACCTGTCTGTATTCCCCCAGGACTGGTATTTAGTCACAGATCAAGAGAGAGCGTAAAGCCACCAGTTAGCCCTGAACCAGTAGTTGTTCAAGCAGTTCGTGCTGCAACTTTGCCAAGAACAAGAGAACCTCCAAATGCATTGTCACTAAGTTTGACTGCCCCTGTAGACACCAAGCACAGTGCTTCATCACCAAAATCACCCTTGTCACCCAGATTTGCTAGAACTCTTGAAACGTATGTGGTAATAACATTACCCTCGGAACCAGGATCACCTGTGGAGGGCATTACAACTCAAGCACATATGAGAAGATCATCACTTCCAACTCCCAGGCAGCAGGTTCCTTCTGAGGCTCCAAGAGTGTTTTCTCCAGCCGTAGTGGATGCACCTGTGACATTAATTTCAGCACAAATTGTAGCAGCCCCACCAAAGGCTATCTCTGTTTTAAATGCAGCAGCGCCCTGTGTGGTGATGACACCTGACTTTGCTTCAGTCTCAATGGAGACACATTATATCACTCCAGCTGTGAATTCAACACAAAGTATTACAGCACCTTGTGTAACGGTTCAAGAGATGCCTTCTGTACAAACATCTGTTTTAGTACCTCTTGTAGTGGCATCATCAGAAGTAGCGCAGACTACGAATGTTGTTTCTCATGTCACAATGGAGAATACAATGCACTTCCCATCTCTGAAAATAACACCACACGATACAGCACCAGATGTAATGGCATCTTCTGCTTGGATTACAGCAGCACCTGTTGCAGGAGCAGCTCCACCACCACCACCCATTGCTATGGAACCAACATCATATCCAGCAATGATGTATACCACACCTTCCAGGGGTTCTAATCTTTCCATGCCTTCAGCCTCAGTGGTGAATACATCAAAACCATTAGCAGAGGTACCAGTAGTCTTAACCCCAGTGTCAGGAATTTCTGAGTCTGTTGCTCAGCATACAGTGAGTGATGCACGACAAGAACTTGAGATGCAACAAATGCCAACAACATATTCTGTACCAATAACAATAACCCAGATTCCATTCCCAGCTCAGAATGAAGACATTCCTGGTTTGGAAATGGAAGAAGTACTAATAGTCTCGGCTTCAGAAGAGGCATTGACTGACATGGATCCCTCACAAGTTCCAATAAAACAGGTTCAAGAGCAGCAAACAGTTTATGAGCAAAAACAAGAAACTCCAGTAGTGACTTCTTCAACAGCTGTGCCACCATTACCAGTCACATTTACCCAATTTACAAAATCTGTTGAGAGTCAAGAAATACGTGGACAAGATAAAGTTATATCAAGCATGAGCCAAGTCTATTCTGCAATCTCAACAACTGAGCAGCATCCTGACACATTGCCTAATCTTGTAACCCAAGTTGTCACAACTGAAGTGCAAAGAACAACTGTGTCAGTTGTCCAGGAGAGGATTCCTGTTGAACCCATACCTGAACCTGTGAGAGCTACAGTCTTAATCCAGCCAGAAATCCATTCTAAACCCAAACAGAATGGAAAAATACACTACCCTGGTGATGTTATAGATCTTACTACTTTTAAAGTCAATGTTACAATGACTGATCAAGGGATGGATCTGAGAGCCTCAGATTCAAGTAGGTCTTCCTTGTCAAGTGAATCAAGCGGACGACAGGCCTCTGCTGTAAAGCCAGAAATTGTGAATCTTAGTGCAGAAATAATCCCTACAACAACACTCTCTGTTGTAACTGATAACATAACAATTGTCACTTGCACAGCTACAATTTCCTACAACAATAACACAGTCGACAAGCCTCTGGACCTGGGAAATGCAACTTCAGTGCCTCTTCCACTTACCACGTACAATCCATTTGAGCCACTTGCACAGATTGTGTACAGACCTGTGCACTCTCAACCTAAATCAACAACTAGTGCAGAGATTCCCATTAATCTGTCATACAGAGCTGTTGCATGCACATCTTCTCCTCTAATGCCTGTTCCTGTAAATGCCACTGCTGGAATGCCAATGCATACAGAGCCATCAGCAGTTGGACCTGTAGACCTCACCACTTCTAAGACAATGAAAACCATGGTTGCTTTGTCCTCATCTTCTGGAGTGATCACAACTGTTGTGGAAGATGATGGTACACCGGTTGACCTTACATATGGGAGACAAACTGTTTGCTGTGATGTAATCTACAGGCTTCCTTTCACAGGAAGCTGCAGAACACAGCCACCTGTGACCACACAACCAGACAATCAAATTGGCTATCAAATTAATATTGCCACAACACCTGTCATTGAAGATCTCAGTACCATGAAGGCTTCAATGTCAAACAGTAACTTCAAAGAACCTGGGAACCTGGGAACCTTTGGGTATGAAAGGAAGAATGGATTCACCTATCAGAATGGAGCATCAGAGGGGGCTATAGATTTGACATCAACTAAAATGTCAACAGGTCAGTATTGCAGTGCACATGTATATTATTTGCATGTTAATTTTGAGAAATGTACTTTCTATTGGTTATGTCCCTTATTTTTCTATATTTTATACATTTTTGTTTACTCTATAGTTTACTATATTTTAGTTTACTCTCTGAATGTCTTGATTTTCATTCTTGTGTTTTTCTGTTCTTTTTTTTTAAACAGATGCATGCATTTGCCTTCGTGTTGTCCCTCAGTGTTTTGGCTTTGCATCCTGCTAGTCTGATGACACTGACAAGAAATGTGCATGCTCTTTGGCTTCCATTTCATAGCTAATTAATGTTGCATGAAACAGAGAAATTATCCATTTAGATACTGATGATGCTGCTATTTTTGTTTTCTCAACATAACAGAAGAAGCCTTAGACTTCTCAAAGAAAGGCACTTTGGCATTTACCGGGATCACCACTACTCCATATTCTCAAGGAACTTTGTTTGGCGTTAATAGTTTGCTAAGATCGACAAATGGCATTGTTTACTCATCAGTTGCTGCACCCGTTCCCTCCACGTATGCAATTACTACCCAACCAGGTTCAATATTTAGCACAATGTACAATAGTCTGACTGATTCTACAGAGACATTTTCAGCACTTCAAAATCAGCCTGCTCCATATGGATTTGTAAACACCACAGGCACAGACGAATCAATGTTCCAACAATCTGATATATCAAATGATATCCTACCTTCTGCATTAGCCAGTCTCCTTCCCTCATTGACAGCCTTCCCTGAGCTCTACTCAGATGCTACACTTGAGGCAATAGCAGCCTCCCTGGATACACTGGTATCGCCAAATTTCCCTGATTTAGATGACAGCAAGAGCCAGCAGTACAAGGCTGAGCATGAGTTTTTACAATTAGAGAAGTTGAAGCAGCTGTGTCTAGCTGAAGAGCTTGAATGGGAGAGGCAAGAGATACAGCGTTACCGTGAACAAGAGCAGATCATCGTTCAGAAGGAGCTAGAGGAGCTTCAGAACATGAAGCAGCAACTTCTAATGCAGAAAGAAGAGGAACGTAAAGCCCATCTGATTCTTCAACAAGAAACGTTTGCACAACAGCAACTTCAGTTAGAGCAAATCCATCGATTGCAGCAGCAACTCCAGCAACAACTAGAAGATCAAAAGATACACCCATATGGGTTTAGGCCAAGTGAGGGTATGTCCCCACCCATGAGCTCAGAAATTATTCTTGACTCAAAATATTCTGGGGGAGATAATGGACAGTACTGGCCAGTGAAGGATGATAACTCAACGTCATCTGCAGTGTCCACCCATGACTCTACATCAGGTCAAAACTGGCTAACAACAACCTCTGGGGCTTTTACACAGTATAGTTCAAACATTCCTGTGTCAGTGAGTGCACAGACAAAGGAACATTTTCAGTTATCCACAAACCTGCAAGATCAAAGTGTAGGGTTAAGTGGTAAGAAATTGGTTGAGAGTGGTGTTCAAACAGATGATGAAGATGGTGTTGAGAAGATTCCTTCAGGTAGAAGGAGAAGAAGTAGGAGAAGTGTAGATAGCTGTGTGCAAACTGATGATGAAGATCAGGATGAGTGGGACGTCCCCATTCGGAGCAGACGCAGGTCTCGTTCCACTAGATATGCTGATGGAGAGAAGGGTAAAAGCTCCAAGGTATCAAGTATTGCAATTCAGACTGTAGCAGAGATTTCAGTTCAGACAGAGCATTCAGGGACAATTAGGAGATCTCCTGTTCGGGCTCAGGTGGACACAAAGGTAGATTTACACAGAGAGGGTCAAACAGAAAGCGATTCAGATATTACATCAGACAAAGATAAAAGATGCCTAGTGCCTGCTGCGATAAGTGTTAGCACACACCTGACAGCTGATGATGTTGGAAGCTCGTTAATTACCAAATCTCCAAAGGTATTACGCTCCCCAGTTTCACCAGTGTCCCCTGGGAAAAGCTCACAGAAGATGCTTACTGCTGATTCATCAAGGCACCTCAGTAGTCCAAGATCACTAAGGGCCTCACAACGATCTCTGTCTGACCCCAAATCACTCAGTCCGACAACCGAGGACAGAATGATGTACCAGTACTCAGAAACCTATTCAGTAAGTACTGCACTTTAAAACTGATTCATTATTTATATATTAGTTTTATTTTGTCCTCTCCTAATCCTTGCATTACATACCAAGTTACCATGCTGTGTATTGTAAACCCAGATTGCAAGCAGTCATTGAAACAATGTTGAGTCAATGTTGATGCGTCAACGCTAATTGCATTGAGATATATAGTGATGTTGGTTCACTATCTCTTTTGCACCCACAATTAACATTGAAACAATGGTGAGATTTCAACAAAATAGAAATTATAATGTCACTGAATCAATGTTAGGAAGTAAGGTTGGTTGGATATCACTTTTGCACCTGCAATTAATGTCGAAACAATGTTGAGATTTCAACAAAATATCAATTATAATGTCATTGAATCAACATTGATAATTGTTGATTCAACCGATGTTGATTCAATATTTAAATTAAAAAAATTATATTGTTCAATTAACCTTACACTATGATTGATTATACATTATCGAAGTTGAATCAATGTTCAAATTAACAAAGATAATCAATGGTAATTTCAGTAGCTACGTTTACATAGACACTTTTTGCTTCAATCTGAATGAATTCATTCTGATTGATGAATCCGAATGTAGTGTTTACATGAACGCTAAATAAGGTGATTGAGTTGATGTGCACGTTTATATTTCACAAGCTTCTGATTGGATTTAATCTTTTGACATGCACACATGTCCTCTCAAGCAGTTTACAAAAGGAATAAACCAGCCCTTACAAGCTGAATTAAATTTTAATTAGATCTGGCCAATTCATTCCGATTGACGTGGTTACATGTGACTTTTTTTATTCCGATTGTGCTACTAGTCCAGTTACAATCGGATTATTAGGGTCCATGTAAACGCAGCTAGTGAATCAACTTTAAACCATGATGTTGATTCTACATCAATGCTTTTGAATCAACATTGAGATGAACAAAGGTAATCTTAGTTTATATATATATATATATATATATATATATATATATATATATATATATATATATATATATATATATATATATATATATATATATACACACAAAAGGGTTAGGTACGTAACTAAATGTTTAAGGATAAAAAAATATATCTGCTAATGTTGTAAACTATATAGGGAGCCATTACTATAATATTAAAGGTTAACAACAGAGCCCAAGCTATTAGCCTAAATTCAGGTGCTTTTTATTTTTAGATATAATAATATAACACTCAATTAACACATGTATGTAAATATGTTAAATTCACATAAAGCAGTGTTTGCATTAACTTCTAATTATAAAATTATGTTTTTGCATTTTACATTAAATAATCAAGACATCACTAACAGGTTAAGTAGAATATAAGGAATATAGTCTAATATAGTGCATATATATAGCGAAATAGTTCATTTCTCTAGCGAACTAACAAGCTGTGGACACTGAATGACTTGCCTGAGGTAAATGCTATGTGACATATTGTTTACAAGCTGTTTTATTGACGTCTTTCCGTGTTTTTTTTAACTGTTAAAGACTGCTTTAAAGTCCGGTACCGAAACGGTTCCATATGAATATGTGTACTGTTACACCTATATATATATATATATATATATACTTTTTTTAAGAATCAGGTGAAATTCCTCTAAAAATTTAGTCACGGCTTATGGAAAATGTGTGTCCCAAACCCAGTTGAGAACCACTGGATTAAAGCAAATCGGGTAAAGCGGTTGAAAATGGCAATGGTGGTTTGAAAACACCCCACTGATTGGGTAACACCAACTATTGTTCTGCAGAGGGTAGCACTTTATTTTACAGTCCTGTTCCCCATGTACATACTATGTATTTATTATAGTAATTGCAATAACTGGGTAATAACTAGGTACTAACCCTGAACCTACCCCTAAACCCGACCTGAACCCATGTAGTTACCTTACACTACCCAGTACTTTCTTAGGTAAGTACATTGTAATTACACATACTGTAAAATAAAGTGCAACCCTGCTGTGATACATACATGCATGATCTTGTGTTCATCAACCACAAATCACAGTTTGTTCCAACCTGGTCTCGTAGGAAAAACATTTTTGCAAACCCCCAAATACCTACCAATACGTACATATTACTGCAGTTTCCAACAGAAAGGAACACTAGAAGCAGTAAAACAGCAAGCACTTTTTATCGTTTTCATACACACTTATGATTACAGGGGCAGATTATGGATCAATTACATGTTTTCACGCTGCTCCTTGCACAATATTATGTTATGACATCAAAACGTCTTTTTACCATCGTGCATGATTTGTAAATGAATACATTTTGGAGTTTGCATCACTTAAACAGCATATGTTTGGCTTTTTGACATACCAAGCTTGCTCGGTAGCTCAGCTGGTACAGAATTTTGGACCCACTTTATATTAGGTGGCCTTATCTACTATGTACTAACATTTTAATTAATCATTTGATACAATGCACTTATTGTGTACATACATGTTTTTGCATTGTACTTACATTTAAAAAAATACCTGCATGTAATTACAACTGTAATTAATTTCTGTAGTTACATTTGTAATTACACATTTGACACTTACCTTACATCTAACCCTACCCTTAAACTTACCCATACCACCACACCTGTCCATAACTCTACCCGTATCCCACCTCAATATCAGCCAAGGTGTTTTGCAATACTTTTTGAACACAGTAAGTACATTGTACTTATTTTTTGATGTAAGTACATAGTACTTAAGGCCACCTAATATAAAGTGGGGCCAGAATTTTTACTTGCAATACTGAAAGCTTGGGTACGAATTTGTGAAAGACAAGTTATGATAAAAGAGCTCAAAGACAAGAGTTTAAAACACAAGCAAAAGCTTAAAAAACATTAAGCTTTTAGTGCCACTCACCGGACATTTCAATCCAGAACTGCAGTGATATGTGCAAAAACCAAGGTAACAAAAGGTCGCCAGATTCACGCTCATCTTCACGCTCATCTTTTCTGGAAAAACACAGAAAAGATTTTTTCGGTTTTCTGCGAAACGTGCACGAGGCAAAGTATTTTGGGGTTTGCAAAAACGTTACCGTTGCCACAAACGTTGCCGTTTTCCAATGAGACCAGGCTGGTTTGTTCAATTTCCCTGTCTCCATCGATGTGTTTTGTCGGCTTTCATCAAAATTTCAATGCTAATCAAACACACTTTAAACATTGAAATGTCAATCTGATCCAAAACTAATCCAATTTTAATCCACAGAGCAAAGGTTCTCAGAGCAGCACACCAGTTGGCACTCAGAAGAAAGTAAAACGCACACTACCTCATCCACCACCGGAAGAAGATACCATCATTGGCCTTTCTGGGTACTCCACTGCTTCTGCCAGGAGACGAATGTGCAGGAACACCACTATGGCGCGGGCCAAAATCCTCCAAGACATAGACAAAGAGCTGGATTTAGTTGAACGTGAGTCCTCAAAACTTCGTAAAATACAGGCAGAACTTGATGAGGAGGAGAAAGAGATAGATGCTAAATTGAGATATCTGGAGATGGGTATAAATCGAAGAAAAGAGGCTTTACTGAAAGAGAGAGAGAAGAGGGAGAGAGCCTACTTACAAGGAGTGGCAGAAGAGCGAGACTACATGTCAGATAGTGAGGTCAGCAACATCAGAGAGGCACGAGGTAATGGTCATGGACTAGAACGGCCACGGACTGCCCCACAGTCAGATTTTAACCAGTTCATCCCACCACAGACTGAGGCTGAGCCCCAGTATGCACAGCTCACAAGCCCATACTCCCATTATCAATATGCATCCCAAACAAGTCAATATCCTCAGCAGACGTACCAGCAACAGTCTCTTTACCATCAGCAGGTGTCCCCCTACCAATCCATCTACTCGTCAGTGCCCTCACTCAATCAGCAGTCCCAGCAGACTGGCTATGACCATTCCTCACTCCTTCTGATGCAACAGAAAACCCGTCAGACTACTTTGTCTGACTTAGAGCCAAAGATTACGACAAACTATGAGGTCGTACGCAACCAGCCCCTCCTAATTGTCCCTACATCCACAGAGAGTGTCTATGGAGTTTCTCACCTCGGTGGTAAATACAGTAGCCTTGATCTGAGGATGGGCCTTGAAGAGAGAGCCAGCATGGCCAGCAGCCCCATGTCCAGCATATCAGCCGAGTCCTTCTATGCAGAACTTGATCATCACAATGCAAGGAACTATGTCCTGATTGATGACATCGGTGAACTCACAAAGAGCTCCACGGGCCTAAGTTCAAGCTTCAGTATCGCAGATAAGGATATCAGCAAAGCTGACCGACTTCTCCGGACTGCTGATGTTCGACGAACAGCAGACGTGGCAGACTTTCTCGGTCCTCTTCAGGCTGCTTCCCGACTGCATTCATATGGTAAAGCTGATGAGGATTCCATGGAGGAACCATATGAGTTGAAGTTGTTGAAACAGCAAATTAAGCAGGAATTCAGACGAGGTACAGATAGCCTTGAACAGCTTACAGGCCTGCCTCACTACCTCCACTCTGACACTAGTTTTAGACATTTCCCTAAAGCTGAAAAATATAGCATTGGGAGACTAACTTTAGAAAAGCAAGCTGCCAAGCAGCTGCCTGCCTCAGTTATTTACCAGAAACAGTTGAAGAATAAAAAAGCCCTAATTGACCCTAAAATTACAAAGTTTTCGCCTATTCAAGAAGGCAGAGACCTTGAAATAGACTACGGCAGCTTTTTGGCCTCAGCCGGCTCATCAGTTAGTGGACTGTCTGCCAGGGCAAGGCTCCTTCAGGATGAGATCACATTTGGTCTTAGGAAGAACCTAGCAGAGCAACAGAAATATTTGGGTTCAGCTCTTAATGTTAACCTGGCTCAGTCAGTCAACTTTGGCCAATCTCTCAACTTAGGGCCTACCATAAGGTCTTCCCTCCATGATGATGGCACCTATCCCAGTGGCACTCGGTCAAGACCTTCTTCTAGGCCTTCCTCTGTATATGGACTGGACCTATCTATCAAAAGAGACTTATCAAACTCCTCTCTACGCCTGAAAACAGACGGTGAGGGCATGGATTCACAGTTTGTATCTAGGGCTAAACCAACAAGTCTGCCAATTAGTCAGAGCAGGGGTCGAATTCCCATTGTTGCACAAAACTCAGAAGAGGAGAGTCCACTGAGTCCTGTTGGTCAGCCCATGGGCATGGCCAGAGCATCTGCAGGCCCACTCCCACCCATCTCAGCAGATTCAAGGGACCAGTTTGGCTCCAGTCACTCTCTTCCAGAAGTCCAACAGCACATGAGAGAGGAGTCCAGGACAAGTGGCTATGAACGGGACATTGCCTATATAAAGGACGACCTTCAGGGGGCCATGTCAGATAGTGAAGGTAAAATTGTTACGAGATCTGTTATCTTCAATTCCAGCTTCTGTTGATATGCATCTTTTGTATTTCTCTGAATTCATTATTTATGTCTGTGTGTAAATTCAAGTGTTACATTTTCCTTTATATTTTTTATCTTTTGTTTCATATTTACTTTACAATTTGCAGGGTGTCACATTTGCATGTCATCCTCTTAAATTTAAAATTTCACCTTCATACTGTATGTATACATAGTATAGATTTTTATGTATAAAAGCTTGCCTATGTTTCTCTATGAATTTGCATGCCACTTGCATGCAAAAAGGAACTTGTTTCCTTTACGATTTTTGTTTTATCATATACATATAAGATGAGAGACAATCTTGAAAACTATTTATTCAGCTATTTTGATTTATTATACATTCAGTGCCTCTGTTATTTATCACAGCACTAAAGAATTATCCTATAATTCTATCAAAATATTTTAGTGACTGGTTATCTTAAGAAGCACTATATTTGTCTGTTTTTAATTAAATAAATATATATATTTTTTATAATCTTGCTATGTTTCGTATTAGGAAAACAAAAACAGTTATGCGGATGAACTGTAGATTATAAATTCTCCCTCCACTTCTTTCCAGCAGCTATGGGATACTGAACCATTTATTTGAATCATAATTAAACTTTTATCTTCTTTTCAAGGCATTCTCAAATGTTATATTCATGAGTATCTGGTTTAGTTTGTCTGTTTTTTATTAATCCAGAATATGTCAGGTTGCAGAAATGCAAATGGAAAAATAATGTGGTGAATGTATATCTTTCAATTTTCTGTCCTTGTTGACAACACATTGTGCTTTTGACAAGTGATAAGATAAAGTTGTAAATTAAATGAGGGTTAAAGGAAGATGATCTATTTATAACATGCAGTAATTGGAGCTTAGTTTTTCATCACCTCCATATATACTACTTTTAACTTGCCTGTTTTACAGTTTTCTTCTTTATGTCATGTAATGTCTTTCATAGGTGTGCTTCCAATTTTCATTCTCAATAAATTCTTGCTATTTCAGTTTTTTTTTTGCATGGCTTATAAATGGGAATTTAACAACATCTTGCATGTTACATGAAGATTAATATATTTTCAGTGAATTTACAATTCATTCTCTTTCTGTGTTTTTCGTATACATGTTGTCCTTTTTACTGAGGTGAACATTAAGCACGGATTAAAATTTAAAATCACCCAGGTATTGAATTGTTTTGAAGGTCTGTCTTATAGGCAATTTGTGAGATAATTACAATTATTTTCTGTAAAACACATTTTTAATCTTTAAGCTTTCATGGGGCTCTCAATGCCAGTAAGACAACAGTATTGAGAAACCTTTTAAAATCCCCTGTAGATTGTGATATTGTTTTGAACGTCAAGCTATTTGGAAAGCTCAACATAAGCCAGGTGCAAAGATGGTATAAATTGTGTTGGTTTTCAACACTAAATGCTTTGCTGGGTTTACACAGATGTGAACCTACAGTATGCTCTGTTGTGAGAGTATCAGACATGGTTTGTGTTTCTGAAACAGCCTTTTTAGCTCTGCTTATATTCACAGTCAAAGGAACGTTCCAGGTTCAAAAAGTACTTAGACTCAAGCTGAAATCATAAATAACTACGTTTTTTAAGCCACCCATTTTGCTTTAAAATGTATTTTGTGTGGTAATTGCAAATATGCTGTAGATGTTGTCAATAGAGCTTAGTTAGTTTTGAATCTGGAGCATTCCATTAAAGGTCCCATGGCATATTTTTTTTTAAATTATTTTATAATGTTCTCCTGAGGTGTACTTATATTGTTAGTGTGGTTTTTACATAAAAAAAGTCATAATTTAGAAATAAATAGCATTTTTTTCTATACTGATATGAGCCCTCTGGCTTGAATGCTCTGTTTCAAGGGGCGTGTCTGATGTGAGACTTCTGTGAAAATGGCCACTGTTGTGATTGGCTGACATCTTTGCATTTGAAATGAGTATGAGATTATGTGGCGGAGGGGGCGTGGTTTAGCGAGGTCTGCAAGAGCTGCCATAGAGAGAGACAGACTGCATGTGGACCAGAGAGACCTTAGAGCTGGAGAAAGATAGCTGATAAAGTTTTATTGTACAGAGTTGTTGAGAGCGCTGTGAGCGCAAGTTTATTTTGTTTGTATCTGAGAGTTCTAAATAAACACGAGTCCCAGCCACGCCGACCCTGTCTTCTTCCTCCTTATTCTGCGAACTTTGTAACATGTGGAAACTCTCTCGAATACTTTTACTACGTTTTTTTACCATTACAGCCGTCGAGATGAACAAATCGTGAAAGTGTTGATTATAGCATTATTTTCAGATCTTTTCCCATCACATGAAAGCCTGCAGTGACAAGCATTGAGTACACGACAGTCTGTTGATTGAGTGAATGAAGTGATCTCGTCATTGCAACGCTATTTCTCTCACAAAATGCTTTGACCACAACTAACAGCAAACACGACATCGACATGAATACAGTAAGAGCTTTGTGCAGCATAACAGTGTTATTCATTATAACGGCAGTTTGGACAAGTGTACAGATACACTAGTGATGTGTGATTGACATATCCGAACATTATAAAGAGAGTGTTCTTTGATTGCTCTGTAGTTTAATCATATAAATAACTGATATGTTTCATGGTATTAACAGAAACCATGTGAAATTTATCGTTTTAGTCACTGGCTTGGTTCACTGATGTATTACACTTAGGGCATCAAGACGGCCAGCGGCAGGACTGACAGTATTAAACGATTTAGAAAGAAAGTCTGCGTGAACTTGAATGATTAGCTACACATTAGAAATCACTGATCACAGATCAGGCATTAATGAACACTGTTTACTCACTATTTGCGGCGGTGCTGTCGAATCCATATGGTAAAAGTCTGTTTGTAAAGCCTGTGCTGACATCGCGACTGATAAACAGAATCCATTTTCTCCAAATTCTCTGGGCGGGCAAAGCAGAGGAAGGGGAGGTAACCGTTCCCCGTATGACGACATGCAGGGAAGAATCCAGATCGGCTCGTCTGAGCTCTCATTTTCTCAAAGGCAGAGTAGGACACCCAGAACTCGGTTTACACCTATAGAAATTTCTAGCCACTTGGGAACCATAAACAGGCTTGGGGAACTTATATTAATGTTAAAAACCTCATAAAATGATAATTTCATGCCATGGGACCTTTAAGACTACTACTGCTGGTAATTCCTTTTGTAAAGTTTAGAACATCATATAGATAGTATTATATTGAATTGTCATTTATATTGTGCTTTACATTTATTACTTTCACTGGAACAGATGCTGATACAGAACATCAATGCTGCAGAATGTTTTTAAAAGGTTCCCTAGAGTAAAATATAGATTGCAATGGTGTGTTATTTAGATATTTTAGAAAACTAGATTATTGTATGTATTAGATATTTGCAATAGTACAAGTTATCCAATTGCACTGCATAACAGTGTATAGCAATGTGTTTTCATTGGCACAACATAGCTCTGTTTTAAGGCTAATTTTACTATGAATTTTCTTAAATACAATGTTTGCACTACAGCTGGAGGTCCTAGCTGGAATGTGAAAGGTGAGAACTGCTGTTCAGCAACCTTCAAATTATCATAAAGCATAAACCTACTTTCATGCGTGCCATACTGTAGTCTTGAGTGACAGGTATTTTTCAGTGGTGCACCTCAGACCCATCCTGGTGTTCATTATCACTGCACTTCCTCAAGGTCTCTCTGACATAGCCTGATCATATCAACTTGGGCACATACATGTCTACATACACAAGTAAATATGTGTGCATACCATAGCAGAAGTATTCTAGAACAGGGGTAGGCTCATTAGGAAACATCACTCCAGCAACCTTTATCTTGCCCCACCAAAATGTCACTAAGGTAATGGAATCCTCTGAAACTAGTTGACGTTGTAAATGCAGAACAAGGGAGCTATTTTGGTGGTGCAGGATAAAAGTAATTGGAGTGATATGTCCTTTTTGATAGTGTGTTGGCCAGAATTACAGTTTTACATAATCCATAGGTTCGTGCCATAGTAAATGCCTCTAATTTTCATTCAATGAAGTGAATGCACTGTTGATTTAAGGTGACATTTCCTTGCAGAAGGACAGCACATCAAGCTCTTCGTTGCAAAACTCTTGCAGACAGATCCGGTTGTCTGTTTTCTTCTCACTCTATTAGGAGTAAAATGATGATTTGTGGCATACTACAGTGCTGCCTCATGAATTAAAAAAAAATGCTTCGCTTACATTATTGTATTGTAATAAAGGCACCTGCAGATTGTGCAAAATACCCAGTAAACAAAACAGAAGATATTGCTCGCCTGATCTATTTTAGGTATGTGCTGACATGTTTGCCCTAGCTTGAGTTATGAATTATTCTAGGAATTCCCAATGTCTTTGAAGAATGTGCTAGACTACTTGAAATGGAAGCTGAAAGGCCTATATACAGTCTACTAGGATGTGAAACTAGCATATTACCAGTGCAACTCTCTAGGTGAGACCAAGTACACAGCAAAACTCTTAATCAGTATTTTTGTCTTTGTTTTTCCAAAAATAAGCATTCTTACATTTAAATATTCTTAAAACAAAAAATACATTTAGTTGAGAGCCCAAATTGCAGAGTATTGTCTCGGTTACTGATGTAACCCTCATTTCCTGAAGGATGGAATGGAGACATTACGTCGATACTGACGTATTGGGATCACCTTCGAGTGGTAACTAAACGAGCCAATGAATATTGGCCCGTGAGATTTGCATGCCGAGCCACTACTACCCGGACATAAAGGTATAAGGCCGGCTCACACTCGCCCATTCATGTTTTGCTTGGGTGACGAGATGGGGAACCCGGAAGTGGTTCAGGTTTGTGGCAGGAGAGATTTAATGTCTTTGTTCCCTCCTTCAGGGAACGAGGGTTACATGAGTAACTGAGACATTCCCATTCAGTCAGTCACGTTCTACACTACTTCAATACTGAAGTATTGGGGTCCCTATGGAAAGTGTCACGGCTAATGAACTGTGTTATGAGTGTTGGAGACGCAGATGCTGGCGAGCTGTAGCGTGCCCTTTTGGCAACTGCCCTCACACAGGTGTAACCTACCCATCACCCCATGTAAGTCCAAAAATAGTGCCTTCATACCATGGGGATGGAAGGGACAGGTCGTAGCTGCTATACCTCTTACATGATGGGAAGAGTGCTTCTGTTCTCAATTCCCAATTCTTCAGCCATGACCAGTGTTGTTAACTCTGGGGAAGCGTGCCCAGTCCAGTGGAGTGGAATGCTATGGAGGTCACACCCTGCCGATAGGGAGGTAACATGTGGTAGATACCCATATGGACCGACCCGTGCGGCAGTGCTACATATGGAAGATCTCTGCAGTAGGTCCTGCCTAGCCAGGGATGGAACTACCACCAATGCAGAGACAGGACAGAGCAGAAACTGCCCAGGGAAAGACACAGCCGACAGGGAAACCGTACTGTGAAAGACTACGCCTCTGCCACGTCTGACAGCTGAAAGATGCTGGAGGAACTCGATTCAGGGTTTGCAGACTGGGGAACTCACATAAAGAGCGAAGTGGAACTCCAAGCGAGAGACAGAGCCAGCCTTCCCGCACATTACCTGTTTGGAAAGAAACCGGCTCAACCCGGAGATTGTAGACTTTCACGAAGGTGTTAGGCATCAAACAGCCCACAGCTCTGCAGATGTCTGCCAGAGAGGTGCTGTGCGTCAACGCCTAGGAGGAAAAAGCAACACCCCGAGTGGAGTGAGCCTGCTGATGTCCAAACCAGACAAAGAGCTTCTGAAGCTCTGAGCGCGGTCCATGTACACGCGCAGTGTGCAAACTGGACACAGCAACGCAAGGGCTGAGTATACTTCCTCCAGTGACAGTGCTTGCAAGTTCATCATCTGGTCCTGAAAGGGAGTGGTGGGAATTTTAGGCACTTATCCGGACTGGGGTCTCAGGATCACGTGAGACAGGGCCAGCCCAAACTCAAGGCATGATTCGCTGACCAGAAATACCTGCAGGTCCCCCACCCTCTTGAAGGAAGCAAGCGCAGTCGGGAGTACTGTCTTTAGAGACAGGATCTTAAGCTCTGTCAGAAAGCAAATCACAGCTGGATGCGCCCTCACACAGGCAGGAGAGTTATTTTAGAAATTTTCAAGCTCTTCCTCTTTTCAGGAAGCAGCTTTCTTTTGAAGAATGACTGTACACAACCGCTAGTCTCTGAAGCAAAATATGAACGAGTGAGTGCAAGGCAGCCTTGTATACCCGTATGTCCGGGTAGGAGTGGCTCGCTATGCAGATCTCACTAGCCGATATCCATTGGCTTGTTTTGTTACCACTCAAAGGTGATTGGGCTCTCAAGTGAGACCCTGTTAGATAAGTATTGAAATAACATCAAGCGTGACTGACTAAATGGGAACTTAGAAATACATTTTAAGCATGAATCTAACAAGATTAAAATAATTTATTTTAAAATGTATATTCTTATCTTACACAATTTTGCATCTCAACTATATTTGTCTTTTTTTTACTGAAAAACAAGATGGCAACACTGAATAACAAAATGTTTTTGCAGATTACAGTTTGAACAATGTAAATTACATTTTAGCATCATGAAAGTCTGGTTTTATAGAACAGAAGCTGTGATTTTGTTTGGTTTGAGTAGTGGTTTACTTGTATAGTCTAAGTAGTGTGTTAGAGATAGTACTAACAGAAAATATACTAATCATTAGATATCAGATATATGGTAAGGCATCTCATCATCACACTGTTGTATGATGGTGTGTGTATGTGCGTATATCTGCTGTGGTTCAGACCCACAGCAGTTCTCTATCAAATTCTCGACGCATGACATGTAGCCCGGTCCTGAAGGGACACAGCATGCATGTTCTTGTGTGCATGCCAGAAACATGTCTCAGATCATTGCTTTTTCTGCCCTCACCATCCTCTGTCACTGCTTTCCCTGGGGACAGGCTACTTAGTACATTTAGCATTTATCTAAATAAATGCTCTTGATTTGATATCTTGTGGAATGGAAGTTAATGTCCAAACCTTTTGAAACATAGAAGTTGTTCTTGGAAGCCCTAACCTAAATCCATCAAGATGTCAGTTCAAACACTCTAGCAAAGAAGTGTCCCTAACTGGGGGTTGTGAAGGGATGGTTGTCTGGAAGAAAAGTGGTGGAGTGGGACACATGCCCCAGTTTTGTCACTTGTGATGGTACAGTGGCTGCTTTCTTCCTGTCTTCTAGCATACCACCTTCAGCAAGAAGAGACGGACTGGTTTGACAAACCCCGCCAGGGACACGGTGGACCAGAAGTCGGACCAGACAGAAGACAGGTAAAGTGGTACCCACAGAGTGTCCACTATTTTGCCAAGTAGCATGTTTTCTTGGAGTCTTTTGTTGATCCTGGATAGTTTAAACCATAAAAATGATTAATTGCCTTAAAATATTTACAATTATAAGTCAATATTAATTTTGTTTAGGCTGCAACCCATACTGTAAAGTTAACTCTGGTTATTATTCCAGAAACATGTCCTACTTCAACCACATTTGCCATGCAAACACATGGAAATACTGTACTTATCTTTGAAAGAACACCAAACCACATCTGTATGCACATAGTTATTGCAAAATCTCTTTTAGAGCTTCAGGAATTGTTTAATCATTTGCTTTTGTATTGTGTTTTCGTTGTTGCAGATAAAAGGCAGCTATTACCCCTTCCCACACACTCATATAAATCTACAACGGGACCCCAAGGACCACAGCATCTCAGGTATGTTTTCGCTGCAATTACTCAACAGGATACACAGCTAAAAGTAGTTAATTAGGCCTGCAAACTAAATTACTGGAAGGAAAAGCAAAACAATAATTGTAATCTACTTTGTGGATGATATATTGATGAAGAGATCACATTTAAAATGATACTGAGATGCTCTGATTAGGATCCAATTGCTAAGCCATTTATCAGCTAAACTGAACCCTTGTGATTTCAGGGAGAGGGCTGGGAATCAGAGTTGTTGGTGGAAAAGAGGTTCCAGGAACCAACGGAGAGATCGGAGCCTACATCGCCAAGGTTTCAACAGGAGGATGTGCCGATCAAATGGGAAAAGTTGTTGAAGGTAAGAACTTCTATATTATTCAGTCCGATAATATTAGCAAGTTAAATTCTCTTACATACATTCAGGGGTTAATGAAGCAAAAGTGATACAATAAATAATTAAGTTATATTTATTTAAAAACGTTTACATACTTTTGACTTTAATTCATATGTTAAAAGGTGTTTTTTGTGTGTGGTTTTTTTAAGCTAGCGTCAGCACATTTATTAATTTATTTTAAGCATTCAGTATTCTTTCAAAGGAAGAAGTGTCTAATTTGGGAAACCATTTCTCATTTTAACGGGGACGCTGTTGTTGCGGTATGATTGCTCTCCTTGTTGACTCTGCTGGCTCAGCATGCCTTGTCAATTTGGATGAGCTCCTCTGAGAGTAGCCTGAACATGTTTTTGCTTGTTTGAGTTTTACTCTTTCATAATTTGTGATTTTAGAAAAAAAATTCTTTATAGTTTCAAAACTTTGGTATATTCTATTTGTTTCATGCCTGAAATAAGCACCAGTCTGCTAGTAGATTACACAAGCATCTGTTCTCTATGCATTTCCCTTGATACAATATAATGTCTGCTGCCACAGAGGAAAAAGTGCTAGAGAGCAGATTGAATAGCTTAGCGATATTATTGTTAGGGCCAAAAATGGAATGCATGCACAATTGCACAAGGCATACTCATATCCATGAACTTCAAGTATGCGTGATTGTAGTGCATACAACAGTGATCTTATATCAGTAACACACTGGCTAAATAAGGATTCATTTTTTACCATATTAAGAATTAAGTTTCAACCATAATGTTGGGATATGAGGTCAAATATTGCGTTGCTAACATTAAAGTTTTTTGAAAATATGATTTTGAAAGCTCACTTGTATATAGCTCACAATATTTTCAGCAAATTAACCAAATTGAATTGCAGATTAACCGTGAATCATTTAGATTCTTCAAAGCTAAAGTGATGATTTTGGCCTATTGATCTTGCAGAGTGATACGGAGATATGACTGACATACTTGCTGAACATTTGAGGTTTTTGAGTGGAAACTGAAGGTATTGATTGTGTAGTGATGAAAGACATTTGAATGCTGTCCTGTCGTTATCAGCCACTGAAGCGCTCCGTATGCAAAAGACCTATCTGAAGACTCGCTTTCATTTGTGTAAGTGCCCGGGGTGTGGCTTGAAGTGGGCTTCAGTTTGCAGTGATTCTTTTAGAATAAATAGTTTCTTTCACCTCTGCACTTGTTTCGGTCCCTGATGCTGCGGGACTGTTTTCTTGCAGTGAGTGGAGTGCTCAAGGAAGCATGCTATTGAACAAGTGTGCATGTTTTTATGTTTGTAGGTAATTCAGTGATTGTTTTTTTCTGTCTACCTGTCTATCTGTGTGAATCTGTCATAATAGTTTTTGACATGTTTCCCTAATATAGAGCACGTTCACTTTTTTTAGTGATGCACTAAAAACCAAACTTTGGCTCTCAATTTGAGGCTTTTAAAAATAAACATGCAATAGGTGACTTTAATAACCAACATATCTTCTTAATGCTTTCCATAACAATCTGTAAACAAAATAATGTTTACTTTTAGGCAAGACACACTGTGAGTATCTGTTTTTTATGGACGCTTGTTTCCGCCACAGAATAAAACATTTTAAAAGATACTTGCGACTTTTTATCTCACAATTCAGATTTTTTTTCCTCAGAAATGCTAGATATAAACTCGCAATTGTGAGTTATAAAGTCAGAATTGAATTTTTTATCTCGCAATTGCAAGTTTATATTTCGCAATTCTGATTTTATAACATACAATTGTGACTATTATTCGTCATAAAGTCCAATTCTGAGGGGAAAAAAGACTGACTTAGAATTATGACTTTATATCACGCAACTTTATAACTCGTAATTGCAAGTTTATATCTCGTAATTCTGACTTTACAACTTGCAATTGCGAGTCAGAATTGCAAGATGTAAACTTGCAATTGCAAGTTATAAAGTTAGAATTATGAAATATAAACTCGCAATTACAAGTTTAAAGTCAGAATTACGAGATATAAACTCACCATTATGAGTTGTAAAGTCAGAATTGTGAGGTAAAAAGTCGCGGATTACTTTTTTTATTTTTTATTCTGTGGCGGAAACAAGTTTAGTTTTTACTGTTCTAACCTAATAAATGTATTTCAACCACTGTTCCTAATGGCATATGTTTTGTTCCTCAGGAATGCAGGTTCTGGAGTGGAATGGAATCTCTCTGCTGGGAAAGACATATGAAGAGGTGCAAAGCATTATGGGTCAGCAGTATGGAGAGGCAGAAATATGTGTGCGCCTGTAAGTTACAATGATGTTTTCAATGTTCAAGGCTCAATCTAATCCACCACACTAACAAAAAAAGTAACAAAAATGTGTACCAAGTACCACTTTTTTAAAGTGGACTATGGCAGTACCATGTATATTAATTAATTCAAATAAATTAAACTTCCTTTATTGATCCCCAAGGGGAAATCAAGGTGTTACAGCAGCAGTAGAAAAACAAAAACTCAATAAATGATCACAATCTGAATATTTATCAATTACAAAATACCATGCAACGACCTAATTAGCATTATAAACTCAAAAACACTCATTCACTTGCACAAATACACACTCAGTACCCTCACATTACATCAAATCCGTAGTCCAAGCAAATAATTCCAATGTGTTTAAAAAAAGACATTCCAGTAAATAACAAAAATAGTAGTCAAATAAGTGTATACTGTATATAAAAAGAAAGTGTCTGTTCATGTACCCAAATCAGTACATATACACATGCCAAACATATACATCCCTATACATATACATACAGTGCATACACAGATATACACATACTCATATACATGTATACCTGTGTTGGGGTAACAGCTTAGGACCCAGGACCAGTAGTGAAAAATGAAGACCAAGAGTCAGGAGTTAGATTAATTAAAGAAAATTTTACTGAAGAATAGTTTTCAGTTTCATCAGCAGAAGCCAGCTTCAAGTCTCACAAGGAGTTCGTAGGCCGCACTCCCTTTAACAGTCTAACGTACATACAATTTCTGAACAGTTATACTGTTTTCAAGGTCTAACCACGTCATTATTGTCATATGGAATGATTCTGATTGGCTCTAACACATGCAATGTAAGCAACTTTCCACACGCAGACAGATAGGAGCACATATCACAAAAAATGCGTAGACTAGTTGTCGCCCAGTCCTAGATTTAGATCACAAATGATGCAAGTGGTCACATAAAGGCGTCTACTGAATACTGAATCTGCACACATCATGCAACGCACATACACAAAAGCTCCAGAGAATAACAGTTTCCTCAAGGTTGAGAACATCTTAACTAACTATCAACAAGGCACATGCT
This sequence comes from Romanogobio albipinnatus, assembly GCA_023566225.1. Classification (NCBI taxonomy): domain Eukaryota; kingdom Metazoa; phylum Chordata; class Actinopteri; order Cypriniformes; family Gobionidae; genus Romanogobio; species Romanogobio albipinnatus. Next base: position 33,789,323 of record CM042251.1, read on the forward strand.
GATACATCATCTTAGTACAGAAGTGAATTTATTCTATTTAGTAAGAAAAGCATAAAAGAGGTACAGTTTCTCTGAGTCCCTAAGAAGTCACGTAGACCTGACATCCAATGACCCTAAGGTCACTTTAGGAAGACATATAGCTAAACACATTCTGAGGGGTTCTCCTGGGATGTTGACACACACACACACACCAAGGACATTCGCCTGTCAGCACGTTTAACACAGACATCAGAGCAGCACCTAAAGAAATGTGTTTCCACATGCACACAGCAAATATATATATGTATATATATACTAGAATCTCCAAAATTACTCATTAAATATAGAGAGGTTATAGGTGAACTGATTTATCAAACGTAGAAAATGGTTATAACTTAATTATTCAGGTTATGGAAATAATAAAAAAGAAACATTGAGAAGGATAGGTGTATAAAAGAAGAGACACAGGTATCTGACCTGCCCCATTACCTGTCTCTGTTGTTGGATCCAGTTTTTATCAGCTTCGTCTACTGTCCAAAATTAAAAACTTTCTCTCCCCAAAAACTCTCGAAATGGCTGTTCATGCGTTTGTCACTTCGCGTCTAGATTACTGTAATTCCTTATATTGTGGTATATCTAAATCTCAAATTGCGCGACTTCAGCTTGTCCAAAATGCTGCTGCCAGACTTATTTTAAAGTGTCGTAAACATGAACACATCACTCCTATTCTTAAATCCCTTCACTGGTTGCCGATTTGTCAGAGAATAGACTTTAAAATGATCCTCTTCGTTTATAAATCGCTACATAACAAAGCTCCTGTCTATTTATCTGAACTCCTTAACTCCTATACTCCACCCAGAAGCCCCCGTTCTTGTGATCAGACTTTGTTGGTCGTTCCACACGCTAGTCTAAAGCGTAGAGGTGAGCGTGCATTTGCGGTGGCAGGGCCACGGCTTTGGAATAGCCTGCCTTTAGAGATTAGGCTGGCCCCTTCCTTGTCTATTTTTAAGTCCCTGCTAAAAACTTTTTTTTTTTTCCTTAGTGTACTGATTACCGTGATATGTTAAACTTTTAATAGGTGGTTTTATATTTGTTCTGGTTTATTTCTAGGTATGTGTGATATTCTTGCTCTTCTGAAAAGCACTTTGGTCAGCCTGGGGGCTGTTGGAACTAAAGACCACAGCCTCTAGCATCAGTCGCTAGAGCACTTCTTGAGATCAGGGGAGTGAGGTTTACACGCACAGCTCTTACTGGCCTACGACAGTTATACTCACCCCCCCTAAACCTCACTCCCATCCGGGTCACAGCACCAAATGCAACTAGTTCTACTCAACCCGCTCCGAGCGGGATTCGAACTGTGGTCTCCGGCGTGGGAGGTGGCGCCGTAACTGATTAAAAATGTTTCATTTTAATCCTTCTAGTCAAATATTGCACTGCAAACATTAATAGCAGCTTTAACTTGTCAATGCTGGCAAGGGTAATCCATGGTTAGCTGTACATTAAACAAGTTAAAATAAGTAATATTGTGATGTTTTATTACTATTTAAAATAACAGTTTCCAAATAGATTTTAAAATGTAATTTATTTCTCTGATGGAAAAGCTGAGTTTTCAGCATCATTACTCCAGTCTTTAGTGTCACACCTTCAAAAATGCTGATTTTGTGCTCACAAATTTGTATACCATGGTGGATGAATATGCTATATCAAAGTACCATGGTTTTATCACCTGATACCCTCTCTGTACCACATCAGCACAGTGCTTTTTTTGTAAGGGCATGTAGTTTCACACAATCATTTGAGGAAGACACTTGAAAAATGTTCAGGTTCAGTTTGTGCCATAATTAGTGTTGTTATGTTGTCTGGCTACCACCAGACCAAGCTCAATTTAAGATTGAACATTGGTCTGGGGTGTCTGCTCCGTATTTTCTACTGCATACACGAGCATAAACTCGCATAAATTAAATGACTCTGTACACAATTGGTTAGTCCTTCAACCAATCAGACCACAAGAGGCGTGATAAACAAGCATAATTCAAATGACTCTATACGCAATTGGATAGTCCTTCAAACAATCAGACCACAAGAGGCGTGATCGACGGGCAACGACCCATCGCTTCTCTGTCCGTCATCGTGATAATCCCTCCAATAGCGGGCCAGGTGGATAAGCCAGTCTGTGATTGGTTCCCGCAAAAGTGTAACAGAAGCAGTAGAAATTAATGTACGGGTTTCCAGACTGAGTTGCCAGGCGAAATCAAATCGCTGGCGGATCAGGCTGGGTCTAGTTGTTATGCTGATTTAACTATCAAATATGTACTACACTGCTGTGACTGTGGTATTTAAGCCACTATGCTAATACAGTTGCTATATTGACTTCTTTTTAGAGACCTAAACATGCTCTCCAACGCAGAGCACCCGCAACAACTGGAGCTGAATACTCAGCAGAGAGCTGGTAAGTGTCTCGAACATTTCATTCTTCCCTTCATTCTTACATGTCTTGATGCCTTTAATAAGCTTTTCGCTCCACTTTGTTTAAGGTAAATTAGTCCACTCTGCAGCCATCTTGGCCACAGGCTCCAAAGTACTTGAATGGAGAAAGACTAAATATAAAACAAAAACTGTTGGCTAAGTTTCAATACATTTCAGTGTTAACAAAATTTAGCTTCCTGGGCAGGCTAAAAGAGACATTTTCAGATCCAGGTCCAGCTAATATGCATGCAAGCCATGCATGAAATAAGACAAGGCCTTTTACTAATAAAGCAATTTGCTATTTTAACTAGAAGGTACGACTTCCTTTCCTACAGCTTTCTTTAGCACTCATTTTAACCCTGGGTTATGAGTCTTCTTGCACTCCTGACCATGGAAAATGTGTTCGTATTGAACAGTAGGTTGAAAAGTGTTTGTTTTGTGTGTGTGTGTGTGTGTGTGTGTGTGTGTGTGTGTGTGTGTGTGTGTGTGTGTGTGTGTGTGTGTGTGTGTGTGTGTGTTGTAGGTGAGCGTCAGCGCTCTCCAGGTATAGACCCAAAGCAGCTGGCTGCAGAGCTGCAGAAGGTGTCCCAGCAGCAGGCTCCTGCCTCCGTGCTGTCTGCTCTGGAGAGAGCGGGACACTTGCACTCTGGCACCGGATCTGCCGCTTCCAGTGGGGTCCCCAGCCCTGGGCAACCCGGGTCCCCTTCAGTAAATAAGAAGCGCCATAATAGCAAGGTACTGTATGTGTAAAGGTGTGAGGTAAGGTGCATCTGCATGTGCCTCTTACTGTATGTAGAGCATATCAAATGTTGTGTCTGTATAGGGAACTGCAATTTCTTCTTTTTTAGGAATTTATTTTCCATTATTTTGTTTTTCAGTCAGCAGAGGTTCTGAAGCCACAACCACATCCAATCACTGGTGAAATACAAGTAAGCCTGTACAATTTCACAGTGACCTATTTACATGTACTGTACAAGACTATTCTAAAGTTAATTTGAATGAAATGGTTATGTTTTGACTGTGTTTGCATCATGTAAACCAGTTGTTATTCCAATTTCCAGATATTTGAATATGGCAGATATTTAATCATGTATTAATCACAATTTGGCAACATGTAAACAGTTTTGGAATATCTTTGGTACATTTTAATTCTTTTTTAATACCAAAACAAAATATTGTGTAATATGAGATGCAGAAGTTAAAGAAAAATCTGATTTTTGAGGAGGAACAAATATTTTGCAATGTATGCTCTTACCTGTTACTGTTAAAGGTAGGGTAGGCAATGTTTTTCATAAACACTTTTTGTTACACTGGTTGAAACTCTCTTCATATCCTGATAACAATCAAGGCAGAGTTTTATACAAACAGTCACCATTTACAGTTCCTCCTGAAAAACCCCCAGCAAACTTACACTCACAACGAGCTTCTGTTTACGGCATGTCATGGTTATCAACGCCGAAAAACTATCAACCGAAAATCAAGTCAGAGCTTTAAGTTGTTTCCGTTCATTATTATAGTAATGTTAGGTGCTTTGAGACATGAGGTAATTTAACACCGTCTCTCGTGACGCTTTGCAGACTCTGCTCTGGTGTGCGTGTTAATGTGTTTTGAAGGAGGCGTGGCTTTGGGGACGCTCTAAATGGAGGGTGGGATCTTATCTTATGCTATTTCTAGCCTCTCCGCAAATGCCTACCCTACCTTTTAAGTATTTGTAGCATCCCAGTGCTAATTTGTTCAATTTGAATGGCCTGCCTATAGTATTGTGTGTCTCATAATTATCTTTCTCTCAGCTTCAAATCAACTATGACAGGAATATGGGGAACCTGATTGTTCACGTGCTGCAAGCAAGAAACATTGCTCCTAGAGAAAACAATGGATACACAGACCCGTTCGTTAAGGTCTATCTCTTGCCTGGGAGAGGGTGAGTGTCCGTGTGTACATGGCTGTGTGTGTGTGTGTGTGTGTGTGCGTGTGCGTGTGTGTGTGTGTGTGTGTGTGTGTGTGTGTGTGTGTGTGTGTGTGTGTGTGTGTGTGTGTGTGTGTGTGTGTGTGTGTGTGTGTGTGTGTGTAAAAGAGTGAAGAATGAAAGATTTAGAGACTCTCTACAGTACCTGTATTTTATGTTTGTCCTTGTCTGCACATATAAGTGTTGTAATTTTGATTAATTTGTTGTCTGATTTTTCCCTTTTAAGTTACTTAAATCTTGAGTTAATTAATTTCCCTTTTTTTGGGACAGCTCCTGTTGTTGTTTTTCTCCTGGTCTTCCAGATTCTAGATATAATGACATGTATACAAATCACTCCTTAGTAATTGGAATTGAACTAAAGTTTATAAAGTGTTTCATGATCAATTGAAACGCTGGATGGCAGAATAAAAAAGTTACCTATAATAACTGGGCTAAATGGTCCCCTTTTCTGTGTAGAAGTCCTTACCTCTTTAGTATAGAAATGACTTATTGGAAGGCTAAAGTGGAAGAGATCTTCTTTAGAGAAGTCAATTTTTATTAGCTTAGCCTTCCTCTCTTAACATGCTACCAAGTAATCAAGCTCAGTGTCTCAGACTAACGGAGACGGCACAATCGATAATGGCTTCCACCACTATGGGGTGTGTAATGCTATATCTGCCATCTCCTAATGGCCATATCTGCAGTGTTTATGAGATTAGTTCCTATTACCTGCACATATGATCTTTCTGTCTGCCGCTAAAAGCTCAGCAGCCACGACTCCACCCAAACCACAACTTTTTTGGATGGGTTTCTGTCTACCCTTTCCTTGGATTCTCTGACTGTTGTCTGTTTGTCTGTCTACTTTTACTTTGCATTCCATACAAATCTCCGGATTGGTTCAGACAAGTCATGGTTGTCCAGAACGCAAGGTAGCGTGGTGATTCTTTTTATTTTCATTTGACTTTTTCATTGGTGCGTGGGTGTGTGTGTTTGGATTTCCTTTCTTTCATTATCTAGCTGTCATTCATGTGGTGAAACCTACTGCGTCATCTGTGAAGTGTTTCAGATCTACCTCAAAGCAACCTCTACCTCTGAAGTTTTTGATGTGAAGTCAATACATTCTTGAAATGATTCCCTCAAAGCAAGTAAATATTAAGTACAGTTGTGCAACTCTACCATTGTTTAAATTCACATCAGCTCATTGTAAGAGTCTACCGCTACTGTATGCTTGCATAGATTGCCCATATACTCATGTAGAAGTAGACATTTCTGCATATTTTACTCTGTGATCCGATAATGTCATCATCATCGCTGGTGGCATGGACCGTAGATGCATTGGTGTTGCCTCGTATGAGGTCATCTCTTTATGAAACTCCACTATCCTCAAGTGTGGCTATATAAATATACTATATTTCCATTGAAAGGCATAATCTAAGTCTATTGCTCCTTGTATCCTCTCTCAACATGATGACCTCACAGTGCTGAGAACAAGAGAAGGACTAAATATATCCAGAAGACTCAGAACCCAGAGTGGAACCAGACCGTCATTTATAAAAACATCCATCTGGAGCAGGTAATTATATTATGATTTGAAATTTGCAGATTAATGTATTATATTGCCATTTAAAAGTTTTGGGTCATTGAGGTATTTTTTTTTCTTCCTTTTATTCAGCAAGGACAGATTAAATTATATATATAAATAATATATATTATATATACATATGTATATGTATATATATATATATATATATGTATATATATATATATATATATATATATGTATATATATATATATATATATATATATATATATATATATATATATATATATATATATATATAAAATACATGCAGTTCTTTTGAATTATATTAAAGATGTACTATCTATTATATAGTATAATATATTCTTGTGACAGTAAAAGCTGAATCCAATTATGTATGGTCTTTAAATAGAAATAACCATATAGAAGAATATAGTTATGACCATAAATATAATTTTTTTCACCAAACATATTGTTTATAAACATTTGCCAGTGCTACTACTAGAATAATGGTCATTAGTTAACATTAGTTAACTACATTAGTTAAAATTAACTAATAATGAACTGCACTTTATCCTCATGGGACCCAAGAATAGACTTTTGTCCACTGTAGTGTCACATGTCACAGTCTGGATGTCCTTTAAAGAGCACATTCGGGGCTTTGCAGGGATACCAAATGTTTGGAGGCTTCACCAGGACAACAACTTCTTCTTGGTCTTTAAAAACGTCTGACATTAATGTTTAGCACTCTTATGGAAATATGATCATATTTTTTTAATTATAATTTAAATTTGATTAATTTTCAAATTGTTTGTCATAAATCAACATCTCAGAAAAATGTTATGGGGTTTCTAATCAAAATATGACTTTCTGTTACAAAACAGGGCACTGATTTCATAAATGACCACTGTAGTGGACACCAGGATTTAAATCATGTTTATCAGGCATTTTGGAGACATAACAAGTGAACTGGGAAAGAAATTACATATCAATATTCCTATGAAATATTAGATATTATTATTAAAATGTTGCCAATTTTTCCTCCCATTATTACACTTCTTTTTTAATTACATGTTGCACCAAGAACACATTAATATGCAAATTAGATGCAGTGAATAGATACATTGTATTGAATGGGAAAATCCAAGTATTGTCATTTTACCCACATATTTAATAAAGTAAAATGGTATATGAATATATTTCATTATATCTTCCATAACATAGTTCAGAATCATCTTTAAATGAAGTTTGTTTAAAAAAAACCTTGAAACCTAAAAATGTATTGGTGAATTAAAAATAAATCCCATTGTTTTTTCCTATACATGCAATTTCATGTCATTTAATTTTTTTAACAACTGAGTCCTGCTGTCAACTACAGAGTACATATCATAACATATAAATAAAATATCATTTGTCAAAAATGTTTTTTTTTTTTTCCATTTGTTTCTTATGCTCTAAACAATGTAATGACATAAAAAAATACTAAATTCAAAAACGTTTTTTTCTGGGTCCCAGGAGGAATTTATTATTAGTTTATTAATCTTTGTTAATGTTAATTTCAACATTTACTAATGCATTATTAAAATCTTGTTAACACTAGTTAATGCACTGTGAACTAACATGAACAAACCATGAACAGCTGTATTTATATTAACTAACTTTAACAAAGATGAACAAATACAGTAACAAATGTACTGCTCATGGTTAGTTCATGTTTGTTAATACATTAACTAACGTTAACTAATGACCATTATTCTAAAGTGTTACCCTTATCTCTTCTAATGAGTATCAGTATAATCAGTAAAATATTATATCTATATGAAAAATTACATTCTTTCTCACTTCTGTGTTTGTTTATTTTTTATTATTCTTTATTACTTTTTCATAGTCATTCTTCATGCAGGATGCATCTTTCATCTCTTTCTTTCTCTACATCCCTGTTTCTCTAGCTATATGTAATGTTATATATAGTCCAAGGAATATGCACAAAATGTATTACATGTAATTACTAGTCTAAGACACAAGGGAAGTTTGACATCACAGGCACATCTCCCTTGCGTCCCACTTTTTCCATCCAAACTTCGCATTCCATGCTTGAAAACACTGAAAGTTGACCCAGCTTTGCTGCCATTGCTATGCTGTTTACTGAGTCACAGATTTCAAGTTAAAATATGTGCCTTCATGAATTACGTCTTCAGTCTGCATCTGACTGAAAATGTGTGTTTGTGTGTGTGTTCGGTTTAGCTGAAGAAGAAAACTCTGGAGGTTACTGTGTGGGATTATGACAGATATTCCTCAAATGATTTCCTGGGAGAAGTGAGTGTTGCTAGATGAGTGTCATTCCATGCACCAAAAATACACTTATGTTTAGATGAACATAATATGCATTGAATCAATTCCTTAGATGAGATTTTAAGTATGCTAGCATTTTGTCTTCTCTTCCTTTTATTGTTATGAAAATGTCATTCTTAAGTCATTTTAGCTTCTGTCAGTATCTATTTACATTATTATCGACCAAAAAATATAGTTTATAGTTGACTAAAGGGAAGAGATTTGTCTGACTAAATATAGTCTAACACATTATTAATTCATCTTTTGTAGGTGCTCATTGATCTTTCAAACACGACTCAGCTGGATAACACACCTCGCTGGCACCCACTAAAGGAGCAAAGCGAGAGTATTCACCATGGAAGAACACACCCTTCACAGGGGCCCAGTGGCTCTGGGGGACTCGGAGGTCAGGGCGGCCCTGGAGGTCAGGGAGGCCCTGAAGGACCAGGAGGTTCTGGAGGTCAAGGAGGGCAACCGGGGAACCAGCAGTCCCCTAAAACTTCTGTCATCAAGAGCCGAAGTCATGGCATTTTCCCTGACCCCGCTAAAGGTAGGTCATGCATACTAAACAAAAATATACACAGGAATCGCACAGGTGGTGCAACTAGTTATGTAATACTGTTCAAAGTATTTGGGGTCGGTACGATTTTTTTTATGTTTTGGAAAGAAGCCTCTTACAGTAATATACAGTTTGTACAGTATAAAAAAACGAAAGATAAAGTGAATGAAAGTTAAATGAAAGATAAAAATACAGTAAAAACAGTAATATTGTGAAATATTATCACAATTCAAAATAACTTTCTATTAATTTATTTCTGAGACTACAAAGCTGAATTTTTACCAGCCATTGCTCCAGTCTTCAGTGTCACATGGTCCTTCAGAAATCATTCTTTTAAAAATCTTTTTAATTGAATAATTGATTAAGGATTGTTTAATTATTCAATTAAAATATGTAAGGATTGTTCAATTCAATTTTATGGAATGCATACATCTTATAAAAAGGCTTTTTCGTGTAATATGCTGATTTGCTGCTCAAGAAACATTTTATCTTGCTGAATAGAAGTATTCATTTCTTTTTTTTTTAAAGAAAGAAAAATATAATGAAACTGCTGACCCCAAACTTTTACACGGCTCTGCATAATTTACAATAGATGGAAGGTTTAAAAAATATTTAGGATCAGTTCTAGATTAACCGAGGGCACGTACTGTGTTTTCACAGACACACAGGTCCCTACAATAGAAAAGTCTCACAGTAGTCCCGGCAGCTCCAAATCTTCCTCTGAGGGTCACTTGCGCTCCCACGGACCCTCACGCAGCCAGAGCAAAGGCAGCGTCACCCAAGCACACCTAGAAGAAGCAGGGAACGCCATCGCTGCAGCCGAGGCTGCGGTGCAACAGGCCCGACTCCAGCCAAGTAACCCTTACTACTTCACATGAGCTCACAGCCTATCCGTTCTCTGTCTTTCTTTCTTCCTTCCTCTCATTCTCGCACTTTTCCACTATTTATTTTCCATTCCCTCTTGTCCTCACCTTTCTGACACATTTTTTTTTTCTCGTTTAGTTTAGTTTTCATCATTTTATGTTAATAAATTATAGCCTACACCTAAAATCACAAAATGAAAACATCTAACTTGAATCATAAATAGACAATATCTTATGGAATATTAGGAAAAGTGAAAAAGTAGATTTAGCAGCATTTCAATTTAGACATTGAAAGTGGCAAAACAGAAATGATCTCATCTAAAAGATCTTAATTTTTAATAAAGCCTATAAAACGTTAAATAACTTAAACGACCAATGTCTGTTAAACTCCCGTTCGTAAATCGAAAATCACAAACCTGCCTTTAGCTGCAGTAAAACTTGGGTGAGACAGCAATTAAAAATGTATTTCCCAGATAAAATGTAATGCCAGACATAATGCCAGGCTCAGTCTTTCTTTGAAATTCTGTAGTAGCAGAGAAGGTATTTGTTGCATTTAAAAAAAGATCCCAAGAGGTACAGCGCACAGGCTGATTTTCACAACTAAAGTGCTATTTTTTTCCCGAATTGTCCCACTGTCAGAGATACTCAATGCTAAGTTGAGTGCATATTGAAGACACTTCACACTGACATCCAGAGCATGATGAACCCCTCTGTTACCTCATTTCCCCTTGCAAGTAAAATCCCAGGCCCTTACCCCGGATCAAACCCATATCTATGTCCGCATGACTGTGGTGTGTAAAAATCATGAGCTGGTTTCATGTGAGGGCGACTATGCAATCTGTGGATGAGTCCGTGTAGAGACAGCCCCATCTAAAGGCAGAACTGGCCCCATACTGATCATACAACATCTTCCAGCCAATGAGAGCAAAGTATCGAGTCAGATGACCATCATGGAGGAATCTCTGCTAGAGGAGGTGAGAGACACGTGACTCCTCCCTCTCTCTAAATATAAGAATAAAAATCAGCACTAATTAGCACATTATACGTCCATTTTAGAAGCAAAACACGAAATGTTTAAATCTAGAACATAGTCAAGAAAGCCATGAGATTTGCTTACATTTCTGTTTTGTGTTTAAACCAATGTTTAAAGTTATTTTATAATTACCTTTCATTTCACCGTGGTCTCTCTTTTTTCCTTTTTTTTTCTTCTCTTGCTTATCTTTTCCGTTCATGTGGAAAATGCATATCCATTATTTTTGTATAAACTGTGTTTAAGTTATAATAAATGTAAATAATGAGGCCCATTCTGTATATGGCATGTGTACAATTTCTTCTTTCTCTCTTTGTTTGTGTGTGTATTTCTACAGATAAAACAAACCACAGAATGATTGATGGGGATGGATACACTCTGGACAGTGAAGATGTTATGGGCACTAATGCTGTGGACAGTGCCATATTTCAGGTCCCTCAGCTGTAAGTATGCCTATTCAATGCTGCAATTGCAATTAATCTGTATCAGATAGATTTGATGTATTCAGTGAAGTGATATGCCGATATGTTGCATGATATTTGTTTATTTTAAGATTACAGAACAGAAATGCTAGTACCAGTCATAAGTCTCACGGGTATATTTGTGGCAATAGCCATCAATACATTGTATGGGTCAAAATTATCAGATTTTCTTTTATGCCAAAAATTATTAGGATATTAAGTATATATTAATAGTAGTAATATGCATTGATAAGGACCTAATTTGGACAACTTTATCGGCGATTTTCTCAATATTTAGATTTTTTTGCACCCTCAGATTCCAGATTTTCAAATAGCTGTATCACCGCCAAATATTGTCCTATCCTAACATCCTACCATACATCAATGGAAAGCTTAATTATTCAGCTTTCAGATGATGTATAAATCTTAATTTTAAAAAATTTACCCTTATGACTGGTGTGTGTGTATATATATATATATATATAAGAGTTAATGTTATTGTTAAAGTATTTTATGCTATGTTATACCAAGGCTGCATTTAAAAAAAAACAGTGATATTGTGAAATATTATTAACATTTTAAATAACTTTTCTGTTTTATTATATATTTTAAAATGTTATTTGATTTCTGTGTTGGCAAAGCTGAATTTTCATCATAATTACTCAGTGTCACGTGTTCCTTCAGAAATGATTCTAAAATGCTGATTTGCTGCTCAAGAAACATTTATTATTATTATTATTTATCAATGTGGAAAACAGTTGTGCTGCTTTGTATTTTTTACTGTCACTTTTGATCAATGTAATGTGTCTTTGCTAAATATATATATATAGACATATTACTAATTAATTTTTTGCCAATTTTCTTTATTTTTATATTTAAAAAATACATAAGACTTCCAGGTTGAAATCTTAGATGTTTGGATCCTACTATTTATATACTTATATATATATATATATATATATATATATATATATATATATATATATATATATATATATATATATATATATATATATATATATATATATATATATATGTATATATATATATGTATATATATATATATATATATATATATATATATATATATATATATATATATATATATATATATATATATATATATATATATATATATATATATGTATGTATATATATATATATATATATATATATATATATATATGTATGTATATATATATATATATATATATGTATGTATATATATATATATATATATATATATATATATGTATGTATATATATATATATATATATATATATATATATGTATATATATATATATATATATATATATATATATATATGTATATATATATATATATATATATATATATACAGTGAGGAAAATAAGAAATAAGTAATTGAACACCCTGTTATTTTTCTCCCACTTATCATCGTAGGTGCATGTCCACTGTGAGAAACATAATCTAAAAAAAAACAATCCAGAAATCACAATATATGATTTTTTAACTATTTATTTGTATGATACAGCTGCAAATAAGTATTTGAACACCTGTCTATCAGCTAGAATTCTGACACTCAAAGACCTGTTAGTCTGCCTTTAAAATGTCCACCTCCACTCCATTTATTATCCTAAATTAGATGCACCTGTTTGAGGTCGTTAGCTGCATAAAGACACCTGTCCATCCCATACAATCAGTAAGAATCCAACTACTAACATGGCCAAGACCAAAGAGCTGTCCAAAGACACTAGAGACAAAATTGTACACCTCCACAAGGCTGGAAAGGGCTATGGGGAAATTGCCAAGCAGCTTGGTGAAAAAAGGTCCACTGTTGAAGCAATCATTAGAAAATGGAAGAAGCTAAACATGACTGTCAATCTCCCTCGGACTGGGGCTCCATGCAAGATCTCACCTCGTGCGGTCTCAATGATCCTAAGAAAGGTGATAAATCAGCCCAGAACTACACGGGAGGAGCTGGTCAATGACCTGAAAAGAGCTGGGACCACCGCTTCCAAGGTTACTGTTGGTAATACACTAAGACGTCATGGTTTGAAATCATGCATGACACGGAAGGTTCCCCTACTTAAACCAGCACATGTCAATGCCCGTCTTAAGTTTGCCAATGACATTTGGATGATCCAGAGGAGTCATGGAAGAAAGTCATGTGGTCAGATGAGACCAAAATATAACTTTTTGGTCATAATTCCACTAAACATGTTTGGAGGAAGAAGAATGATGAGTACCATCCCAAGAACACCATCCCTACTGTGAAGCACGGGGGTGGTAGCATCATGCTTTGGGGCTGTTTTTCTGCACATGGGACAGGGCGACTGCACTGTATTAAGGAAAGGATGACCGGGGCCATGTATTGCGAGATTTTGGGGAACAACCTCCTTCCCTCAGTTAGAGTATTGAAGATGGGTCGAGGCTGGGTCTTCCAACATGACAATGACCCGAAGCACACAGCCAGGATAACCAAGGAGTGGCTCTGTAAGAAGCATATCAAGGTTCTGGCGTGGCCTAGTCAGTCTCCAGACCTAAACCCAATAGAGAATCTTTGGAGGGAACTCAAACTCTGTGTTTCTCAGCGACAGGCCCGAAACCTGACTGATCTAGAGAAGATCTGTGTGGAGGAGTGGGCCAAAATCCCTCCTGCAGTGTGTGCAAACCTGCTGAAAAACTACAGGAAATGTTTGACCTCTGTAATTGCAAATAAAGGCTACTGTACCAAATATTAAGATTGATTTTCTCTGGTGTTCAAATACTTATTTGCAGCTGTATCATACAAATAAATAGTTTAAAAAATCATACATCGATTTCTGGATTTTTTTTTAGATTATGTCTCTCACAGTGGACTTGCACCTACAATTTCAGACCCCTCCATGATTTCTAAGTGGGAGAACTTGCAAAATAGCAGGGTGTTCAAATACTTATTTTCCTCACTATATATATATATATATATATATATATATATATATATATATATATATATATATATATTATATATATATATATATATATTATATATATATATATATATATATATATAATATACTAATCATGTATATAAAAATAGCAACAAAAAATAAAAATAAAAACATTGCAGTACTCACACCTTCAATTTCTTTGCTCTATCGTTGTTCATTTCATCAGGAAAAACATTCCTAATGGGACAGATAAAAGCAGAGGACTTGAATCTTTGAACCTGCCAGATTCGGAAGGTAACAATCTATTTGGTATTCCAGATTCAGTTCACACACACAATCTAATTAGTCATTTCCATGCTCATAACAGTGAACCTTATGATAACAAAAAAAATTTGGCAAACTGTGAGTCATAATAGAGCTTTGTACTATGTTATACAGGGTAGTCAGTAGTACAGGTCAGGTTCACCCCTGAGGTTGAATTAGCACTTGTCAGAAAGCTGTTTGGAAGACTAGGAACCTGTTAAACAGAGGAAAACAGCAGTCATCCCCTTCTGTTCTGCTCTAGACAAGCCACTGTGTCACTGCCATACATTGCTGAATAATTCATCACAGCAGTGGGTGTGTTTGTGTTGCTGTCAAAAGAGACAGACGTTGGCACAACAAAACATGGACTCTAACTGTGTCATGAGTGTGGCAAAGTGTCATTCTTGAACATTATTGTTTATCTTTGTACAGCATAATGAACATTACACAAAACATTATTTTGCATTTAGTTGCCACCAATAACTATATATAATAGTTCTGAAGTCCATGTATAATAGTCCATGTTTTATTTTGTATAAACATATTTATTTTGTTTTAACATGCGTTGGGCAATGAAAATGAAACACTGAAACACAGTATAGAGAGGGTTTTTCGCTGATTTTACATTCCATTAGTGTAAAAGCAGAATGTGAAGGCTGAATTAGCAGTGCAACAGCTCAGCTGTAAATAAGTTATTGCAATCCACACAACATAATGGGAGACATATCAGAGTTCAAAAGAGGACTTGTTGGTGTGCGTATCACTTGCTTATTTGTGACCAGGACATCAAGTCTCTGTGGTCTATCGAGAGCTATGGTATGCAGGGTAATGTCGGCATACCACCACTAAGGATGAACCACATGCATCAAGAGTAACTGTCGACGAAAATTGAAGTTGTCTGAAAGAGATGTCCAAGTAATAAGCCGGATTGTATTTGAAAACCATAAAACCACAGCTACCAACTCACTGCAGAATTAAATGCGTGCCTCGACTCCTGTTTCCACAGAGACTATATTCATGGCCAGGCGGCTATAGTCAAACCTTCAGTCACTCGTGCCAATGCCAAATGTCAGTTTCATTGGTGCCAGCAGAACAAATCTTGAGTTGTGGATGATGTAAAAAGTGTGTTGTTCTCTGGTGAGTCCATCTTCACTGTCTTTCAGTGTGGAGAAGCCCCAAAAAGCTTTAACTCAACGATTCTGCATTAGCCCCAAAAAGGAGGTCCTCCACCATACAAATAAATTATTGTTGACTACAACCGGTGTTTCAGTTTCATTGTCCAACCCCTGTAGTTTATAGTTTATGAAAGTTTTGCCTACTTGGGTTTAGAGCATTTACTTTCTGCTCAGTGCAAAATTTTAGTTAGGCACCTGCCCACTAGAGGTCGCCATTGCCAAAACTTTTATTAATTTACTTTGAACAACTGACAAAATACAGTTAGGGAAGTTACATACAACAAATATATAAAATAGAAGAGGTTGTATTTTGTTATAATTTCTATCTATCTATGTATCTACATATGTATCTATCTTTGTATGTACTATATCTATGTACTATATGTACGCATGCATCTATCTATCTATCTATCTATCTATCTATCTATCTATCTATCTATCTATCTATCTATCTATCTATCTATCTATCTATCTATCTATCTATCTATCTATCTATCTATCTATCTATCTATCTATCTATCTATCTATCTGTCTGTCTGTCTGTCTGTCTGTCTGTCTGTCTGTCTGTCTGTCTGTCTATCAATCTATCTAATCTATCTAATCTATATATCTATCTATAGGTAAGATGGTGGGTGAGATCAAGGTTGCATTGAAGAAGGAGATGAAGACTGAAGGAGAGCAGCTGGTTCTTGAGATCCTGCAGTGCAGAAACATCACCTACAAGTTCAAATCTCCAGACCACCTACCTGGTAATGAAATGTTCCTCAACACGTACTCAACACATACTCATAAATACCATTGGCATACCATCTGTTATATTTTCAACTATCTTTGTAGACTTGTATGTAAAGCTTTATGTCGTGAATGTGGCAACTCAAAAGAGGATCATAAAGAAGAAGACCAGAGTGTGTCGCCATGACAGAGAGCCATCATTCAATGAGACATTTCGTTTTAACCTGAATCCCGTTGGCCACTCTATTCAGGTGAGAGAAATTACAAACTGTCTGTTTACATGCACAACTTTTCTTTCAATCTGACCAGTGTTAATTTTGACAGCATGCTTTGATTTAGTTTTAGTCATAGTCTTTTGACTAAAATGCCATTTAGTTTTAGTCATATTTTAGTCACCTGAATTGTTTTTAGTTTTAGTCTAGTTTTAGTCGACTAAATATCATAAGATTTTAGTCCACTAAATCTACAGTAGATTTAGTCTCCTAAAATCTAATGAGTTTAGTGAAATTGTGATACATTAAGCATTTAAGTATTACATAACCGACTGTCACTTGAACTGACATTTTGACATCTTTTTGTTTTTGACATTAAAATACACGAAAGAGCTCAATTCACTTTTTTGTTTGTTTTTAAAAACATCTATATAGTTTTTATAACTTTGTATTTATGTTTAAGTTAGTATATCAGGTTAAGCTAAAGCTTCAAATAAGTTTGTTTATTTATTTTTTTAATTTCAGTGAACATTTATTACATTTCAAGTAAAGATTTTTTAAATGGTTTTAGTGAACTATTATAACCCTGATACTTTATTGAATATGTGTCAAATACTGGTCTTTCCTCCTGACTATGAATTAAATGGGAATTCAATTAAATACAGTTTATTGTATAAGCAAAAACAAATATATAATGCGTGACTTTTAATTATAAACCAGCCTTAAATACACCGGGACTCTTATTTTGAAATCTCACCTTACTATTGCAGTTGCAGGAGCTCATTCAAGTTCAGATGAGGAGATAAAATATGCATTGCTACAACCGTCTAAAACACATTACTATATAAACATCGTAAAGTAAACATTGTCATTATTCATCAGCATTAGTTCATAAACAATTGCCTGGCATAAATGTGTGTTATTCATTGATTGTGAGCCGCTCTGGAGCGCTGGATTGGGGGTGTGTGAGCCGTGTTTTCCAGCGGTTAGATCAGTTCAGATCAAATGTGCGCATCTGTTACACAGGACATTAGTTCTGACTGGATCTCTTCCCTAATCGTCCCTCCTTAACATTTTCGTCTCGTTTTTATTTGTTGACAAAAATGACAGTTGATTTTCCTCATAGTTTTTGTCATCCATCACTAGTTTTTATTTAGTTATCGTCTCATTTTCGTCAGTGAAAAAAGGTCGTTGACGAAAATTATGACGAAAATTATTCGTCCAAGAAATTAACGCTGAATTTGACTGAATTAATTCCAATTGATGAATCTGAATGTAGTGTAAACTTACATGAATGCTAAACAAGTGATCGGGTTGATGAGTGTGTTTTTATGTCACAAGCTTCAAATTGGAATAGATTTTTTCGATATGCGCACACTGCACAAATATGCAAAGTTTCCCGCTGTTTGCGCATAATAACTATTCTCCTAAATAGTTCTTTATTTGTTTTAAACAGCAGACTTAAAGGATTAGTTCACCTCAAAATGAAAATATCCTGATAATTTACTCCATCCGAGATGTCCATGTCTTTTTTTCTTCAGTGGAAAATAAATTTAGTTTTTTAAGGAAAACATTTCAGGATTTTTCTCCACACAATGGACTTTAATTGCAACCAAAATGTTGAACGTCCACATCAATGCAGTTTCAAAGGGCTTTGACGTGCTTCAAATGGTACTGTGCAATCCCAGCTGAGGAATAGGGTCTTATCTAGCGAAACGATTTATCATTTTCCAAAAACAAATTCAAATATATACCTTTTAACCACAATTAATCGTCCTGTGCTGGTCTGCAACAAGCCAGGCATTATGTAACGTATGTTGAAAAGGTCACGCCGAACGTGCGCGGAAGTAGCGCACCATTGTTTAAAAGTGTGGAAAAGTAGGATTTCTGGTCATAATTTGGAGACAATGAGCATATGAACTGTTTTGCCATGGTGCTTATATTTATCACGCAGTAAAGTCGTCTGTGGATGAGAATCCGAAACAAGGACTGGTGGGAAGTTGTCCTGGTCCACTTCACAGATGCTGAGTGAAAGGATGATTTTAGAATGACACCCATTTATATGACACTTTATTCAACAGGAAGAACAGCTTGTTCTTCGCGTCATACGTCATTACGCTGTTTCTACGTCATTACATATGTGCAGTCCTTTCAGTTTCGGTTTTCAATCCGATCAAGTGTTCTCTGGATCGGATTAGAAAAGGAATAAACCACCCCTTTCAATCCGATCGAAATTTCATTCGTATCGAGCTGTGTTTACATTAAGGCTTTTCAGTCTGATTGAGCCGTCAATGCGATTACTAATGGGTTATTTGATTGCACGTAAACGTAGCCACTGAGGGAACTTCAAAATATATATCACGTCACACACGCACACTACCATAGCATTCAAAAGTTTAGGGGTTGGTTTTTTTATGCTCACCAAGGCTGCATTTATTTGATCGAAACGGTAATAGTGGGAAACATTATTACAATAGAAAAATAAAATCTATTTAATATATTTTAACTCTAAAATGAGCAACGGATCCTGGGAGATACAAACATTTGGCAGGGGAGAGAGGCAGGGAAAGTGTAGGTCTCATTTCTTGTTTCATGTTGAAAGGTTGTTTGTTGTGAATATTTAGATCTGGTGATTTTGTTCATGCATTCTCTGTTTAGCTCATGGGCAGCATTTAAAAACACCATGACCACCTGCAGTGGGAAATCTACTCCTTCAGATAAAAGTTGATATATTTCACATATTTACAATATTTGGAGGGGACTTTCATGTTTAAAAAGTTGTTATAAAGCATTTGCTTATTACGTTTATGTTGACATTTTATGACATTTTAATTTGTAAATTTTTCATAATCTGTCTGTAAATATTTGCCTCCCCCTGGATATGTCGCCCCTTTGGGGGTATAAATTTGTTTAAAAAAGAATGCTTGTTTGGCAATGTGTATTACAACATTTTAGCCAAATCTTTAAAACATTTATTCTCTCATAACTTACTAAACATTCTTTGAAAAATTCTGTTGAACAATAAGTATAATGCCTATTTATGAATATATTATAGCCTACTGTATCATATTTAATACGATATATGATTCAATATGACCAAAACTTTGCTGAATATTTCATACTTTTTTAATCGTCTTTTTTGCTCATAAATCTGTAATGCTTTTTATAAAGTAAATGTAAGATAAACATTTACTGGACTGGAGCATATATATAAATATATTAAAAATATATATTTGTGTGTGTAATATTATACACAACAAAAACAACATATCCAAACTTGTATATATACAGTAGAAGTTTTAATTTTGAACACTAAACAATGGTGTATGAATAATCAAGTAAACCCAAGTTGCTTCAGTCCAGTAAATGTTTAATTTACATTCACTTTATAAAAATCATTAAAGATTTATGAGCAAAAAAGACTTTACTGATAAAAAAAAAAGTGTGAACTATCAATCAGAGGACAGAAAAGCATGAAGTAGATTGTGTACAACAGGTTTTTCTGCAACGTTTTGGTCATAATGATGATTTATAGGCCCTATAAATTTGCATATTAAATATGACATAGTAGGCTATAATATATTCATAAACAGGCATTGTACTTATTGTTCAACAGAATAGTACAAAGAATGTTTCGTTTAAGTTATGAGAGAATACATGTTTTAAACATTTGATTAAAATGTTGTAACATTGCCAAACAAGCATTCTTTTTTTAATTAATTTATACCCCAAAAGGGGCCATGTATCATTACTCAGTCTTCAGTGTCACATGATCCTTCAGAAATCACTCTAAAATGCTGATTTGAAAGAAACATTTATTATTTTGTTGAATACAGTTGTGCTTCTTAAAGGGGTGGTAAACCACGATTTCACTTTTCTAACTTTAGCTAGTGTGTAATGTTGCTGTTTGAGCATAAACAACATCTTCAAAGTTACAACGTTCAAAGTTTAAAGCAAAGGGAGATATTTGCTTTTAAAGAAATCGATTTCTAAGGACTACAGCAAACAGCCGGTAGGGACTACTACACATTCCTCCAGGGTGTGCTGACATCACCAGTCCCAATATTTACATAAACCCCTCCTCCGAGAATATGAAATAAGGGGGGGCCATTTTGTATCGCCTCGGGGAATAGTTGTTGTGGTTAGTAGGCTGGAGTGCTGTTGAAAATGCCGACGAAACGCTGTTATTTTCATCCGGATTGCAGGTCCACTTTCTTCAGCCTTCCTAGGGACGGGGGTGCGTTGCAGTGCGTTTAACATACAACGTTATATGCATGTGTGTAAGAGACATTAGGGGAACACGATCGCATTTGCATCGGATATATGCTGCCCATCATAAATCAAAGCACGAGACAGACAGGGGTCGGAGGAGAAGATCGGAAAATGTGACATAATGGACAATATTCATCTGTATTTGCAATACATGAGCCTTCAGCTGCACGAGACAGGCGGGCACGCGCGGCTACCGCGGCACACCTCGCGGAGGAAAGCTTCCACAATCTTCGCGAGTACGGGCTACAACCTGTAAGTGTGATTTATTTTTCGTCGATGTGTCACTCTAATTACAGGCCATCCCATGAACAATGAAACTGATGGGCAGTCGGTTAGACAGCATTCATATTGATGGACACCTATACATTCTCACACAGCCCAAACATCAATCTAACGGCCGGCTATACAGTGAGCATTCATATTGACGGCGGCCCATACATTCTCACACAGTCCTACAATCAATCTAATGGCCGGTGATACAGTGAGCATTCATATTGATAGCCAGACATAAAATCAACAATCACACAGATGGTCGGCCGTCCAGAACTTTTCTTTTTTCGTCAATTAGTTTTTTTGTAGCACAGGGGAAAAAAATGCATTTTATACCTATATTATATATATATATATTTTTTTTTTTCCTGTGTGTGCTAGAAAAAAATGCTAAATACCAGTATATGTATAATCTATACTGGTATATTGCAATTTTTCTAGCACACAGAAAAACATAAAATAAATACAGTCTCAACATTATATATATATATATATATATATATATATATATATATATATATATATATATATATATATATATATATATATATGTGTGTTTTATTTACACACACATGGGGAAAAATTATATATACTTTTTCCCCATGTGTGCTAGGAAAAATGCTAAATATCAGCATATGGATAATGCATACTGGTATATTGCATTTTTTCTAGCACACAGAAACAATAAAATAAATACATTCTCACACACATTCTCAATATACATAAACAACTACACATAGCAACTCACCGGTATATTGTTGGATCAGCTCTGTCAACAAGCATATCACCGTCATCGCTGTCTTCACTCCCCTCCATGTTTTCCACATAGCTGCTTCGAGTGAGCTCACATAAAACTCCTCAGCAGAAAAAAACTTCTTTTGACGATCCATTGGATAATAAATTCCGTCCAGTTAGTAAGATTAGCAAACAGTTACTACAAAGAGACCGTCTGTTTACTAAGTTAGCCCGTTAGCTGTCAGCTGACAGGGGGTGTGTCAAACTAACTCGCAGCTTCTCGTGGGGAGAGCGCGCCAGATTCAAATGAATAAATATTCACGCCCATGTGACAAATATAAACATGAGAGGTCTCGTTGGAATCGTGTGCTCATTGGCTACATTTTCTGTCAGTCATGACGATTCAATGCTTTTATTGGCTCCAGATAAACAGACAATATCATTGGATGAGCACATTTTTACATCAACTAAACCGAGTGCTGTGGTTGGACACTTTTGACTAGATCCCGGCTATCTTTGCATGTTTTTGAGTTCAAATGGATTTATTATGTTCGTAACATTCTAAGCTATAAACCCATGCCACTTTATGCTACCGGGAGACTGTTTTTGGTGCATTATTTTATTGCATAACAGTCTAGTATGATACTTCGCTCCGAAGAAATGCGATGTAAACAAAGGATTAACCATCAATATTACACCATTATTGTTTCGTTGGATTAAAAATGCTCTATGGGATGTTATTCAGTGGACCCTCACCTTTCCATTCATTCTGGAACTTTTAGCAGTGGATGCGTGTATGGCTCGTAATTAGGACGTTATGTGGTATGTGCTCTGTTTTTATTTATACAATCTTTGATGTGTATTGCTTACATTCATGCAAAAATACAGCCGTTATAAGCTTTTCATTGAAAAACAGTGGTCTGTCCTCGATGCTTGAGGTTTAGACCTTTAGAATGATATATAGTTTGTCAAGATTAATGATGTTTTTTTACGTTAAATCTATTAACAAACATTACACTCGTGCTAAAAATAGCGCTTCAACCCGTGCACGTCCTCATAAAGCTTAATAGAAAATAAAAACAGTATTGTTTTGAAATATAAATAGAATAGAAATCACAATGTAAAAGTCTTTAAAGTCACTAAATAAAAGTAAACTTTTTTTTTTTTAACTGATCCCCAAACTTTTGAACAGTAGTGTATGTATAATATTATTTTAATAATTTAACTTCACTCTTTGTTTACCTCTTCCCCTGTCTTGCATCCCCTTCCTCTTCACAGCTGTTCCTGGTGTCAAATGGAGGGAAGTTTGTGAAGAAGACCCTGATTGGTGAGGCCTACATCTGGCTGGACAAAGTGGACATGCGTAAGCGGGCGGTCAGCTGGCACAAGCTAGTGGCCACCACCAATCAAACGCAGCCATAATCTCCCATCCGTGCCCTCCATAAAAAAAGAGAAATAAAACAGGACATGGTGGGTTTGTGAATCTGGAATGGCTGACAGTTGATGGAAAGAGAAAATGGAGGTGAAGAAATAAACTGACTAACGTATTGAACAGTCTGTAGGGTGAGACTGCCAGTTTTCTAACTGAAAAGTGTATTCCAAATCCCTAACCATTCACAATCAGGATATGTAAATCCATTTCCACTCCCAGAGCACTGCTGTTGTGTTTTTGCGGGAGTCATTTCTGCAACTACATTCTACATCTAAAATATCTTAGGCATGGGCCAATTATTACTTGAGATTTTCTACATTTCAGCTGTTATCACGTTCAAGTTCATATAAATTTCTCGCAAAAAAACCCAAAAACAAACCCATTCACATAGATTTAAACAAAGCATCATTTTTAGTTCATGACACAATCATGTGATATATAATGACCATATCAGACTATGTTATGCACTGTATGGAGGTTATACTGTAAGGAAGAAAGACAATCGTAAATATAATGGATTTCCCTTTTTGAATGCAGCATCCCACCGCACACATTTTAAGATTCCTCCGTTTATATTGTCTTGAGTGTCGTCTTCAACGTTTAGGGAATGATAAAACTTCAGACTGACGTCAGAAGTTGGACAGGAATGGCTCATTGAAATATTTCGAGAATGGTTGTTTGTTGGATGCTAAATGAGGGCGTACTTTGTTTTTTAGCATCTCAAGCCCTCAAATTAGGTTCTCTGAAGTTAAAGGGCATCTATTCTCTGTCCAGAAGTACGATTGTATGTGTCTGCGATGTGTTTGTTTTATGACGAGCATCTTGAAGTAAATGTCATGTTAGTGGTCAGATGTTGTCATCAATAGTCTCCGTTTTGTGACCAAGTTGTATGTGGAATCCAAATATGCAATGACAAAAAGAGAGAAAAAAAGAAGAAAATTAACATACACCTTTTTGCCATTTATATAAGGATTCTGGCTCAGTTGGCTTGACTTAAATCCAGATGTAATGTCTGTTGTTTATTTTAATGGTGCAAAGTGTCTGTCCTACCTGTCTGTGTCACTGTTCCATGGTGGTGCACTTTTTAATATTGTTTTTCTGCTGTAAAGTTCATCTGTTCATGTCAGTTTAGCTATGAAGGATGGTTCTTTTTCATTATGATCACTGCCTCTGCACCATATCAGTGTATAGCTGCACTAGTATGTGCCATTGATGGATAAAAGCACATGTTTTTGTCTGTCAAGGTCCTGAAAACACCAGTCAGTCATTTTCTAACTTAACGGTCAGTGTTTCCATGTTCAATATCAGTGGACATCTCTCACACATGGAAACAGAGTGTTTTCTAACCTGGCTAATATAACGTACACCAACTTTTCCATATGATTTAATCTGCATCTTGCACAGGTGGTGCACAGATGTACCTGAATAAAAGGTTGCTGTTATAGTAAGATAAACTATTGTGTGCCAACCTGATGTATTAACCAAACCACTGGTTCTGTTTGGGTAAATCTATGCAACATGGATTATGTTCTTTGAATGCATATACCTTAACATGCGACATCCAGCGAGTGTCTGAATATATGTATATCTGTTAAAGAAAACAAGAAATTAATTATATGAATATTGTATAGTGTTTATTTTTATTTCTTTCTTTTTTACTTCCTCTTTATGGCACAGTATATATTAATCATATGCACTTTACATTCTTGTTTTCTTAGGTTTCCAAATGTCATCATAAATAATGACAAAAAATATGCTAACGTACCAGAAAACTGGGTAAAAACAATGCATATTTTATATTGCGCGTAATTATGATGACCAATCAAAACCTGTAATGAGTCAGTGTCATCAATTTTCAGTTGTTCCCTTTAAACAAGCACATTCATTTCATCTTTGACTTCTAAATATTATCTTCTATTCTTATATCATTGATCATGATGCGTTTGATGAATTCAGTTGCCGTAAACGGTGTGAATGTGATTTGGTAATTTTATTTATTTATTTGATTTTTGTAAATATATAGGATATTTTCTACGAGAAGAGGTCTGAATATTTATTTGGTCTGACGTTGAGCATGTGATTGTGATCAAGGTCAACCTCTGTCTGTACATACTGTATTTGTCTAACTGTGTAAGAACGTAATTTCTGGATTGGTTTAAAATCACGTGTTCGATCAACCCATTCCAACTTGTTTGATGAAATCAACAACATCTCTCAGAATGAAAAAAAAAAAAAAAAAAGACAACGCAAGATTTCCTGTCAAACTGAATGGTTGTCAAAGAGTTTCTATGTTTTTACATAGATGTTGCATGTTTTGTTAGATGTTTGTTGATATATTTTGCCTCCGGATTCAGTTTAAAAAGAGAGAAAAGTTTAACACATCATCTGAAGTTGTATGCGGACTGTAAAAATGCTTGTAAAATGAGTCTTGTTTTTCACTTCGTGTAAAAAAAAGTAGAAAAAAATCTAATGTTATGGTTTTGTGGTTGTCCACAGGATGTCATAAAATTATGCAAATTGTGCAGTAGAGAAAATATAATATATGAAAAATAAGAAATAAGTAAAAAACTTTCTCCCTGCGTCCAAATAATAAAGAATAGATTCTATTTCAAATGTGAACATGTGTTTTGTATGTTTTGATTGTTGATGTGTGTGTGACAAAAACAGCACTCGTTGCTTAACCCGTTTGTGTCCAAATTTTTCTGAATGGTTTCATGCATATAGTCATGTTAAATTTAATAGTGTCCTATGTGAACCTGTGTTCTGCATTTATTTTTTCCCCAGGTTTTAGTTTTTTTTTCTTGAAAATCGTATTTGAATGTGCGGCAACAATAGTTGCCGGTGGGCAAATATGTTGTAAGCACCCTTTCAATGTCAAATTTGACTAGGAGGAAAACATTTGGCATCTAACTCAAAATAACTGCTTTCAACAGATCAATCTTTATTCATAAACAAATGTATTATGTATAAAAGTCAAAGAACATTCGATGCAAACTCAAAAAAGCTGCATCTATCTTATAAATTGAATATGAAAATACGACAAACAACAAATACATTTGTCTTAAAGTGGTGGAACACAGTGCAGAACAAAGTGCAGCCATTAAGTTGCCCTAACAGGGCATTGTGTATCTGCTGACTGTAGAAGGCGATTTCATATAATAATGTAAATGTAAACTCATTACTTGTCTACATTTCCAAGCTACTAGTCATAAAAATAATTAGGGTCCTTGACCTAAACGCATCCATTCCAAGGGTCCTCAATATCATAAAATATAATATTTTTCCCTATCGAATTAAGGACTTCTGTACAGTAGAGATGTCAGTTAAAGGGTTAAATTATGTTTTAGGTGGGATAATGAAAGCAAAAAGCACTAAACAAGACCAAAAATCTTGATTTATTAACTTGTTAACACAGTATACCCCATTTCCCCATTATATGTACTTACAAGTCATTTGCCCACCGGCAACTATAGTTACATATTTTAGCAACACCATAATAATACTGTGGTGTTTGACCCCCTTTCACCTTCAGAACTGCCTTAATTCTACGTGGCATTGATTCAACAAGGTGCTGAAAGCATTCTTTAGAAATGTTGGCCCATATTGATAGGATAGCATCTTGCAGTTGATGGAGATTTGTGGGATGCACATCCAGGGCACGAAGCTCCCGTTCCACCACATCCCAAATATGCTCTATTGGGTTGAGATCTGGTGACTGTGGGGGCCATTTTAGTACAGTGAACTCATTGTCATGTTCAAGAATCCAGTTTGAAATGATTCGAGCTTTGTGACATGGTGCATTATCCTGCTGGAAGTAGCCATCAGAGGATGGGTACATGGTGGTCATAAAGGGATGGACATGGTCAAAAACAATGTTCAGGTAGGCCGTGATATTTAAACAATTCCCAATTTGCACTAAGGGGCCTAAAGTGTGCCAAGAAATCATCCCCCACACCATTACACCACCACCACCAGCCTGCACAGTGGTAACAAGGCATGATGGATCTATGTTCTCATTCTGTTTACGCCAAATTCTGACTCTACCATCTGAATGTCTCAACAGAAATTGAGACTCATTGAGACTTGAGGCAACATTTTTCCAGTTTTCAACTGACCAATTTTGGCGAGCTTGTGCAAATTGTAGCCTCTTTTTCCTATTTGTAGTTGAGATGAGTGGTACCCGGTGGGGTCTTCTGCTGTTGTAGCCCATCCGCCTCAAGGTTGTGTGGGCTTCACAAATGCTTTGCTGCATACCTCGGTTGTAACGAGTGGTTATTTCAGTCAAAGTTGCTCTTCTATCAGCTTGAATCAGTCCGCCCATTCTCCTCTGACCTCTAGCATCAACAAGGCATTTTTGCCCACAGGACTGCTGCATACTGGATGTTTTTCCCTTTTCACACCATTCTTTGTAAACCCTAGAAATGGTTGTGCGTGAAAATCCCAGTAACTGAGCAGATTGTGAAATACTCAGACCGGCCCGTCTGGCACCAACAACCATTCCATGCTCAAAATTGCTAAAATCACCTTTCTTTCCCATTCTGACATTCAGTTTGAAGTTCAGGAGATTGTCTTGCCCAGGACCACACCCCTAAATGCATTGAAGCAACTGCCATGTGATTGGTTGATTAGATAATTGCATTAATGAGAAATTGAACAGGTGTTCCTAATAATCCTTTAGGTGAGTGTAGATCTGTTGTAAGATTTGTTTTGTTTGGGTGATTCTAGAGACCTTCACGATTATGTAGATATATATATGTCAACAAAAAATACTTATTAGTAACATGATAATAACCTTTCTTTGGGAGGGTTTGCCTTCGTTATGCTTCCTGGAAGTAGGGGTAGGAAGTTGGCTGTCCCATGTGGCAGGAAGGAAGCTAATACCTTTTTTTTCTCTTGAAATCCTTTATTTGGTTGTTTTCTTGCATGTCATTGAGATATAAAACATAGATACTATCTAGAAAAAATACTTACAAAGGGAAAATGACCACACTGTGGCAACTATACAGTAGTTGCCGGTGGCTGCAGTCTGTGACTTTTTGCACTCTACCGGTTAATAAACAGAACTGCATGCGTCTTGCGGAAGAACATTGCAGTCGGAGCTACTTCTCTCTGTTTATGTCTATGGCAAGTCAGGCAGGGATTGTGCTCCTCCGCTGCGTTTCCTACAAGACCGGTCTGAAATAGTCCCAATACAGCTTTAACAAAACAAATTAAAATATAACGGAGCCATTTTTGCCCAGATATCTTGAGTTCTCGGTTCATTCTAAATACATTCTATAGGCTACCAACTTGCAATGAGCTGTTGCCATGCATTATTGTCACGGGGTGACAAAATTCGAACTTTCAAGGCGGAACTAATGTTTGCCTCCCGTCCAATAATATCGGGACACCGGGCTAGTTCCGGGTTAGCGGAAAATCCCCGCGAATGGGGTGATCAGCGGAAATCGCTGGCAGCTGTGCACGTTGGATTACGTTGCCATTAGGGTAGGATAAAAGGAGAGAGGATGGAGAAGGGCAGAGGGTGGTTTTGGGGGCTGTGAATCTCTAAGGAAATGTGAGCTTTGGAGAAGAGGAAGGGGTGGGGGTTTTTGGGGGCTGTGAATCGCGGAGGAAGTGTGAGCTTGGAGAAGAGGAAGTGGGGCTGGCAAAACGGGCATGGCATTGTGAGTTTGGGAGAGGGGCACGCTGACTCGACCGGAAGGAGGAAATCGTTGGACAAATAAGATCGTTGGTGAGAGACTGTGAGTAGGGCAATCGGTCTCATCCCCGCTCTCTTGTCTATGGGACTCCCTGACGTGAATGCCAGGTCAGAAAATGGGCAACGGCCATTGATATATGTATTTCCCACTGAGTGTTGAATTGCAGTGCTGAAGTGATGTGATGCACCGTGTTGTTGTGTGAACTGTGAACTTAAACCCGCCGGATGTCTACTACTTACCTGAGTTTTTCTGTCAGTTCTGAGGAAGAGGATTACGTACCTGTGTACTCACCTGTCTGCGTTGCAGTGAACTTCTCCGTTACAAGCCCTGTGTCTGCCAGTCCCTCCAGAGGAATCCATACCTGAACACTCACCTGACTGCTTTGCAGTGAAGCCCTCCAGCCGTAAGTCCCCTGTCTGTCATTTCTGAGGAAGAGGATTACGTACCTGTGTATTCACCTGAGGGTAATTCCACGCAAAAATGTCACATCCATAACGCCAACTAAATACCATGGCATTGTGTTGGTGTTATGGATGTGACAGTTTTCCGCGGAATTGCCCCTGACTGCTTTGCAGTGAAGCCCTCCAGCCGTAAGTCCCCTGTCTGTCAATTCTGAGGAAGAGGATTACGTACCTGTGTATTCACCTGACTGCTTTGCAGTGAAGCCCTCCAGCCGTAAGTCCCCTGTCTGTCATTTCTGAGGAAGAGGATTACGTACCTGTGTATTCACCTGACTGCTTTGCAGTGAAGCCCTCCAGCCTGAAGCCCTCCAGCCGCAAGTCCCCTGTCTGTCATTTCTGAGGAAGAGGATTACGTACCTGTGTATTCACCTGTCTGCGTTGCAGTGAACTTCTCCGTTACAAGCTCTGTGTCTGCCAGTCTTTCAAGAGGAACTCATACCCGAATACTCACCTGATTGCTAGGCAGCGAAGCGGGTCCGCAGGACGGAACGACCCTGCCTAGAAGACTCACCATTTTAGATCCCCCTTTCCACTTTTATAGTTAATAAAAAGATTGTTACTTGAAACCTTGTCTGTCCTCCTTGCCGGGCCTCTGTCCGACTCCCCAAGGGTGGTACGGGTCTTGGGGGTGGGTGCAGCCAGGTTGGCCTACCCCGTGACATTATATTCATCACCAATGAACTTTATGAAATATAAAACGCCCCATGAGGTGGGGCGGATATATATACAGTGCTTATCAAATGTATTAGACCACCACGTAATGTAAGGTTTGTGCTACAGCTGCCCTAAACTAATAGTATTGGTGATTACCAAAATATATATTTTTTTTATATTTCTGTAATCAAATCAAATCACTTTATTGTCACACTACCATATGCACAAGTGCAACAGTAGGTGAAATTCTTAGGTGCAGTTCCGAGCAACATAGTAGTCATGACATGACCTGTACAACATTTAAGCAACAACAGATTACACATCTGATGCGCACACAATTACTCACAGCACAGTATACACTACAATAAACAATAAATAATTTACACAATGTGAGTGTAGTTCTCACAGCTTTAAACATTATACACATACTTACAATATACATATACTTAAAACAATATACACTAAACATACATTAAACAATAACAGTATACATTAAGCTATAGTAATAATATACAATGTACAGTATACAATATGTTCACAAATTGAAATCCAAAGTGCGATAGATGCTGTATGATAAATAAATGTGTATATAATGTGTGTATCTACAGTGGGTTGTGCTGAGTGATATTCTGTCAGTGTGTGTTATGATCCTGATGGATCAAGAGTTGAGGAGTCTAATTGCTTGTGGGAAGAAGCTGTTCTGGAGTCGGCTGGTGCGTGTTCTGATGCTGCGGTACCGTCTGCCTGACGGCAGCAGTGAGAGCAGCCCATGGTTCGGGTGGCTAGAGTCTCTGATGATCCTCTGAGCTCTCTTCACACACCGCCTGGCGTAAATGTCCTGGAGGGAGGGAAGCTCACCTCCGATGATGCAGCTGGCCGTGCGCACTACCCTTTGCAGGGTTTTGCGGTTGCGGGCGGTACTGTTGCCGTACCAGGTGGTGATGCAGCCAGTCAGCAGACTCTCTATGGTGCTGGTGTAGAAGCGTGTGAGGATGTGGCGGTTCATTCCAAACCTCCTCAGCTGTCGCAGGAAGAAAAGGCGCTGATGAGCCTTCTTCACAACGCTTTAATAATGGTTAATCCACCAATATGTGTAAGCTCTTTAGTCACAGTTGGCCAAGTCAAAGTCCGGACTTGAATCCTATTGAACAAATTTGGGATTTAGTGGATTCAAAGATTGATTACACAAAAGTTTCATCAAAAGCAAGTCTTTGGGAACAACTAGAACTATTTGGAAGTCAATAACAGCAGAGACTGTGGGAAAATACATAAAAGCAATGCCAGCAAGAATGCAAGCTGCAAGGGCAAAGGACGCCATACAAAATATTACGTTTCTTTTTTTTTTTTTTTTTGGTTATTATGTGTGAATAAAGACTATTTAGTTGTTTGGTAACACTTTACAATAAGGTTCATTTGTTAACATTAGCTAACTACATTAGTTAACATGAACTAATAATGAACTGCACTTATAAAGCATTTATTTATCTTTGTTAATGTTAATTTCAACATTTACTAATGCATTATTAAAATATTGTTAACATTAGTTAATGCATTGTGAACAAACCTGAACAAACCATGAACAGATGTATTTTTATGAACTAACGTTAACAAAGATTAACTAATGCTGAACAGAGGTGTTGTTCATGGTTAGTTCATGTTAATGCATTAACTAATGTTAACTAATACAACCTTATTGTAAAGTGTTACCAGTTGGTTCAGTTTATTTGCCTAATAAATGACAATAACATGTTTAGTTTTAAACAGATTCCTAGTTTTTGATAGATTCCTAAAAATATTTGTGTTTTCTCTTTATTATTCTCTTTATTCTAATAAATTAGTTAAACACTGTATATACAGTCTTGCTCAAAAGTTTACACACCCCTTGCATAATCTGTGAAAATGTGAATACTTTTAACCAAATAAAAGAGATCATACAAAATGCATGTTATTTTTTTTATGAATAAGGCATTTTACATTAAAAAAAAAAAAAACGACAAAAAAATAGCTGAATTTATAAAAAATGCCCCAGTTCAAAAGTTTGTGTACCCTTGATTCTAATACTGTGTGTTGTTACCTGGATGATCCATGGCAGGGTTTTTTTTTTTTTTTGATGGTTGTTCTTGAGTCCCTTGTTTATCCTGAGCAGCTAAACTGCCCACTGTTCTTCAGAAACATCCTCCAGGTCCTGCACATTCTTCGGTTTTCCAGCATCTTTTGCATATTTGAACCCTTTCCAGCAGTGACTATATGATTTTAAGATCCATCTTTTCACACTGAGGACAATTGAGGGACTCAAACACAACTATTTAAAAAAGGTTCAAACATTTACTGATGCTCCAGAAGGAAACGAAGGAAAAAATTTTTGAACAGGATGAAGATTTTTTCTATTTCGTTTAAATATATATATATATATTTTTAATTTAGTACTGCCGTTCGGGGACGCAACAGAGGATACTTACATGTTTCCTGTAAGACAAATTAAGAACAATTTACATTGATCTTCAAATTAAAAAAAAATTCACCACCCACCAATCTTTTTTCCTTCAAGAGCATCAGCGAATGTTTGTAAAACATCTTCAGTACAGTACTAAATTAAAAGTTACATGCATTTTGTATGATCTCTCTATTTTGTTTAAATTATTCACATTTTAACAGATTCTGCAAGGGGTGTGTGTGCATATACGTGTGTGTGTGTGTCTGTGTGTGTTTGTTTTTGTGATTTATGAGGACACAACTTTGTATAATGACACGGGTATTACACTAGTATTACGATGTAAACATTTCATTTCAACATTTCATATGTCCTCATATTTAAAATAGCTTTAAAAACATACTAAACATTGTTTTATTAAAAATGTAAAAATGCAGAATGTTAAAAAAAAGTATAACCTTTCACAATAATGTCTCATTTGTTAACAGTTTACTTATTTAGTTAAAAAAGAACTAAGAATGAACAATATACTTCTACAGCGTTCATTAATCTTTGTTAATGTTAATGTCAACATTTACTAATGATTAAAATCAAAAGTTGTATTTCTTAACATTAGTTAACGCACTGTGAACTAACATGAACAAACAATGAACAAGTAAATATAGTTTGCGGTGAAATATGCAAGTGAATTGACAGGTTTTATGCGATTCACGTTCTTGTATTTACAGTTTTTGGCCAGCAGATGGAGATATCTGTCTAATAATTACATGGGAAGTAGCTCAGAGCCTGGTCAGAGATGAGTATTCAAAAGAAGTTAAATGAGCTCAGTTGTTTTGATTTAAGAAAAGAAAGAAATGTCAGAATTGAGTTGACCAACTACACCATTTGCTTGAACTGCAAACATTGCTTGAACTGCAACACATATGCACATACATACTAAGAAAACAAAAGAGGAAATGAAGGAGAAAGAAGGAGTGTGACTCATCCGGGCCTCATTATCCTCTCAGCATTTTGTCAGGGCTAAATTAAAGAACACAAGGCAGCGTTACCAGAACAATAACAAGTCCTGCCACCACACAAAGACACTACCACTCACCAGTGTAGCCTCAGGTTTGTTTCAAAGCAGGAGCAACAAGAAACATATACTCAAAACTGATTATAAGAGGAGTGTTTGTTAGAATTCATTCTCTCTGGGAAATGTGAGGCAGGGCATGTTGCCATGGAGATGCTGGAACAGGGGTAGGAGGGCCCAGGGGAGCGATGTAGCTTGGATAGCAGGATGTGCTAGTGAGTGTCTGATACTCATCATCCTCAGTTCAGTAGACCATGATAAATTCCGGTTTTCGATGTGTCTAATCAGCCAGCATTACTCGGTAATGCCGTGCAAATGAGAACGCTTTCCCTGAAAACCTAGTGAAAGCTGCTCACGATTTTTAGCTCGATATCCGTCGCAGCATTGCTTTGACAAATCTGAAGTTAATTAGCTTCCTCAAAACTCTTGCACAGTGGTTGCAAGATTCACAAAACTTGCACTCAAAACTCGAGAGAGACAATAGTGTGTTTGTTTCAGAATCAGGCCTAATCAACGCCGTAGTTAGAGTTACCGAAACAATAATAAATAAATAAATAAATAAATAAATGCACACACTTTAGTTTTATAAATGTAGTATAGACCCAGTAGTCCGTTAAGACTAGTCATAAAGACTACATAAAAACATAGATTGGCCTAATTTGATAGCAAAAAATAAGACTGGGACTGTCAATTGACTAACTGGTGTTAAAACACTGTCTTAAAGGGATAGTTCCCCCCAAAATTGTGTCGTCATTTACTCAACCTAAAGTTCTAAATAATCCTGTATGCGTTTCTCTCTTCTGTTGAACACAAAATAAGATATTTTGAAGAATGTTGGCCGGACAGTTGATGCCATTGACTACCATAGTAGGAAAAAAAAATACTATGATGCTGCGTTCACACCAAACGCAAATAGAGCGTCAAAATCGTGTCTACCGCGTGAACATTTTGAATCCATTTGCGCATCTGCGGCGAATTGGACACGCATAGAAATAGAGCGTTTGAAGTGAAATAGACGCGCGTTCAAGGCGCTCCAGGAGAACACCACTCTGCCTCTTTTCATTTTCATTGAAAATATATATTAAGCATTAATAACCACACAAATGTGGTCCAGGCAACTCCTACATTATCTTCACTGCATGCATATTTAAATATCCTTAAAAAAAAGATAAACTTCTCTTTGCCCTCAGTCAAAACGATTTGGCAGACAACAAATTATAGATTCATGAGACCAAAGATCGCCCGTTAGATCTACACAAGATGCACCACAACAGGACATCAGAGCCAGCGGCAAACGTCAGAAGGACTAGCCGAGCAAAGGCTGCTCTCCTGGGTTATGAGCGGTGATTGCCAGGTGATTGCCTGGATCTCACAACTACAAAAACACAAGATTATTTTTTTTTTAAATAGGCACTCTTTCCTGTAGCTCAAACAGTAGAGCATGGCACTAGCAACGCCAAGGTCATGGGTTCGATTCCCAGGGAAAGCATGAATTGACAAAAATGTGTACCTTGAATGCAATGTAAGTCGCTTTGGTTAAAAGCGTCTGCCAAATATGTAAATGCACTCTCTTTATAAATAAACCACAGATTTGAGCTTTAAACAACTACATTATCACCTGAAAACTACATTTTGTGACACAATAGTAGTGTTTTTAAATGATGCAGGGTTTCGCACGTGATCGCAGCAAGCAGGCTCCTGATTGGTTAATGCGGCGCGAAATGACGCCAAAGTTCAAATTTTTTGAACTCCGGCGACAGACGCGAATTCGCTTCAAACGCGTGAATGCACAAAAGCACCGCTCGCGTGTAATGCGCATATCGCGCAAGACGCTCAATTCACGTCATTCGCGCGAACTGGACACGCCTTCCGCGCCGTGGGACCTCCAGACGCCCGCGTCAACGCGCCTTTTCATTGACTTAACATTGAAATCACTTGCGTCAGACGCTCTATTCGCGTTTGGTGTGAACGCAGCATGAGAGTGAGTCAATTTTCAATTTCATTTTTGGGTTAACTATCCCTTTAAAATAATGGTTTATGCAGCTGGTTGGCCCCAGAGGGTTTTTATTGTTTTAGATGGCATGGACCCTCAAATATGAGCATTCACATGCAAGGGACCCCAATCCTAACATTGAAAAGACAATGATCTGTTTTCATGTATAATGACCCTATTGTTAAAATAAAATATAATATGTATAAAAAATATTTGTAAATATTTTTTTTCTGTTATGCTACATAATTGCGTTTTTCTTCTACTCACTGTAGTATAGTACAGTTCGTACTGTACAGTATTGTTAATTTATTTAAATTATGTTGTATTTATTTTTATCAGTTACCACAGTTTATCAGTTTATTTATTTAAATCAAATTAATTGTGCTGTTTATTTTGATCAAATGTATTACTTATTTGAATACATTTGTATTTATATCAATTTATTGTAATCACATGTATTTATTACTTCAAATGTTATTATTTTTATATTTAAAGGGATAGTTCACAAAACAAAATGAAAATTCTGTCAAGTTGTTCCAAACATGCATGTGTGTATTTCTTCTGTTGAACACAAAATAAGATATTTTAAAGAATGTTGGTAACCAGACAGTTGATGGTGGCCGTTGACTTCCATAGTAGGAATAAAAATACTATGGAAGTCAATGGCTACCATCAACTGAAACAACATGATAGTAAGTAAATTATGACAGAATTTTCATTTTTGGGTTAACTATCCATTTAAATGAGATTGTATTTATTTATTTAACCAGTAATTGGTTCAATCAAATATATTTAATCAATTATATATTTATTAATTAATTTTTTAACACTGTGTTTCTTATTATTTAATAATATCTGTAGGGGGAGACCAGGGAATTTTTTTAACAAGTCATAAAAGAGCTATGGTGATGTCATCAATATCATACACCACCTGTTTGAGCTCAAGGAAGAAGTGGCATGTGACTGTGAGCATCAATGTAGTTTTTATGAACAAAAAAAAAAAGATTTTCAGGAAATAAAGTAAAAAAATATATATAAAGCAAGATATTTTTTTTTTGCCTAGCAATCATTGTATTATAGATACAACAGTACTGTTGTACTGTTGTAAAACATAACTGTTTCTCTAGTTTAAAGGGTTAGTTCACCCAAACATGAAAATTCTGTCATTAATTACTCTCCCTTATGTCGTTCCAAACCCGTAAGTCCTTCGTTCATCTTCAATATTTTCAATGAAAACTGAGAACTCTCTGACCACTCCATAGACAGCAATTTAATTAACACTTTCAAGGCCTAGAAAGGTAGTAAAAACATTGTTTAAATAGTCCATGTGACTCCAGTGTTTCAACCTTAATGTTATGAAGAGACAAGAATATTTTTTGTGCGCAAAAAAAATAAATAAACTACTTTATTCGACAATTCGTTCTAGTCTTCTACACTTCTTTTCTCTTTTCTCAGTCTTCTTTGTTCTTTTCACTGTTTATGTTGTAAAAACAGTGCAACTCCAGCGTCATCATCACACATAGTATGCGTCGTGGTGCTCACGTGAACAGCATCGGCTGCCGTACAACTCGAAAGCACTGTATTTACAACGTAAATTGCGTGGGAGACTGGCACAGACTAGACAAAATTGTTGAATAAAGTTTTTGTTTGTTTTTGCTCTCAAAAAGTATTCTTGTCGCTTCATAAAATTAAGGTTGAACCACTGGAGTCACAAGCCTTGAAAAATAGCATTGCAATGATGACATCACTGCATTCACACGATAAACAGACTGTCTGTCTACTCATTGCTCATCACTGCAGCCCTTCATGTGATGGGAAAAGATCTATAATCAACACTTTCATGATTTGTTAATCTCGACAGCTAGCCTGACAATCTGGACCAACATCAAGATGTTGGGTCTGGGAACTCACCATTGGCAGGGCTCAATCCGAGGGGCGGGATAAACGGTTGTCTTTCAAATTCCCTCTGCACGCAATAGGATAGCGCTACAACCATCCAGAGCAACGAAGAAGGTGCAGCGAAGCTAGTTGATAGATTAAACTATTGCCATATCCGGTCTGCAAAACTTTGAACACATCTTCCTTTCTTAAAGGGGCACTTCAGCGCTGGGAAGATGAACGTGTATTTAAACTGGGTCATTTATGTAGTAGAAATGTGAAATTATTTTTGAATTTGGTGCCTTCTAGACTGAGAAAAGACAAAAAAAGTATTTTTGTCTCATGTGGATGAAAGACAACAACTCCCAGAATGCACTTGCTTCGCTGCCCTACGAGGCCACTCCTAAAGCCATGGCTATTGGTTAAAATGCATAATTCTCTCGTCTCAGGGGGATATGAGTGGGAAAAAATCCCATAATTCGAATATACCACCGGGTTTCTACTGATACAAAGTTTAATGCTAAATCACTGAAGTAACCCTTTAAGAATGACTTTAGTGCCGTTCTTTGTTCTTTTCTCAAAGAAAAGCTTAACTCCAAGTCTTCCAGAGTCGTGGCCAAAGCCGATTCGAAAGACCGCGGTTCGCCAGCTTCTTTGTTTACAAGTCGCACATGGAACCGCCGCAACTCCGCCCGCCCACCGACTCTATACACAATGTGATTGGCCTGACCAGAGTTTGGTTTTTCCAGCTCGCAAGCTAATGGAGAGTTGCTAGACGACCCTGGCTGCAAATTACATTTGCTGTCGCTAGTGTGCATCTAGATTTCTAGGCTACTCGACAGCTGCAATAGTAAAAAAACTTAGTAAAAGTATTCGAGAGGGGTTCCACATGTAATAAGCATTTCTAATGCGAAGATGTCAGCTAATCACAACAGTGGGCGTTTCCAATGAAGTCTTGCAGCAATCACGGCCCTTTAAACAGAGCATTAAAGCCAGAGGGCTAAAATCAGGATAGAAAATGCGTTTTATTTCAAAATTATGACATTTTATGATGTAAAAATCACACTAACAATATAAGTACACCTGAGGAAACATAAAATAATACAAAAAATCCACATCATGGGACAATGGACTTTAATTACATCGCTTACAATGGAGGGGTCAGAGGTCACTTTAAATTGTTCCCTTTATTCAAGTGATTATTCTTTGTTCTTCAATTAAGTTCTTGCATAAAGAAAAATGGCTACCGTGTATCAAAGTTTGAGAGATCTAGCACAAACAACCACTGAGTTAATGATGCTCAAACAAAAAAGTATCCATCCCTTATATTTACAACTTTTCCACGGATTCCCTAGCACTCCCCAGTTTGAAAACCCTGTTCTAGACAAACAGATCAAGACTCTCCTGTCGTCATTAAATGAGCTTGGTCATTAGCTTTTACTGAACGGCCCAGGGTCAGGCCACAGGCGTGCTTTCAAAGACACCAACACTTCGCCGACACATAAAGAGTTTCACCCACAAATGCACCTGGAAGGTCCTCCTCGGAAATGCTTTTAATGCACATCGATGTCTAATGCAATTCACTGACCGAGCTTCTTGTGTGCAGGCCCAACCCCGTAAACACAGACTTGCCTGAAAAGAGTTGGGTGAACACATTAAACTGCAAGCAAAGTGCACATGCACTCCGCTTTCCAGCATCCTTTAATCATCGGGTGGGCAGCTCATAAGAGGAAAGAGGTCATAACAGCGCTGTCTATTTAAGACCTATTGGGAATTTTAATGAGAAAGTGTGTTTTTGATGATGGGACGGCATCTTTTCATTTAACAGAGTGCTGGCTCAGGGCTTTTATCCTGGTCGGTTATAGTTGGCTACTCTCTGTACTTGAAGCAACAGGGTCACTATCTCTTCTCCATCAGAGGGGCTGCGGTGGTGCATCAGTACAAAACCTCCTCTAGGCCCTGTTGGATCTGTGGTTTGATGGGATGGATGGGTGCTAATGGACCTTCCATGCACACCAAGGAACAAAAGCACAAGGCCTTTCCTATTATAGAGCTCACGCTCTCTCGCAGTCTCGCGCCCTGTTGCACGCGCCTTGCTTTGACACTCGTTGTTGCCGCGGAGAGTGCGGTTGCTAGGTAACGGGTGAAAGCCGAAATCCCTGGGTAACTCGCCGCTTACTGCCCCGACCTGCCTCCCATCCCTGCTCGCTCGCTTATTAACTTTATTTCATTGGGAAGAAAAATAAAGTGTATCTCATTTAAACGACCATCATAGCTTTATAACTCGGCTGCGATTCATAGCATTGCCTCACATCCTAAAAAAAGAAAAAAAGGATGCTGTGCATGTAAAATACAGGCATGCAAGAGTTTATGGATGCCCTGAATGTATAATGAACGGATGTATTTGAAAAAAGATACAGTGCGCCTTCACTTAGCCTAGATCAGTTGTGTATTTTACTGTAAATATTCAACTATATCTTATGTAGTTTGGTGTTGTTAGTGTTTGCATGTAGATATTTGTATTATATGTTATAAAAAAAAAATTCAATAATATATTATTTATTATTATTAATAATAATAATAATAATAATAATAATAATAATAGACTAATATGTGACATGTATAAAAGTAAATCGAAATGCCAAATCCTCTTTGTTGGCTCTCAGGAGAGTATCTTGGCACTTTTGTGCGCATTCTTAATTGATTGCAGGAGGGTGTTACTTAGTAGGCTATGTGTTGAGGAAGCATAAGAGGAGGAGGAGGAGGAGAGCGAGAGAGGGGCTGGAGAGGATTGCATTGTATGAAGATCCGATGAAAGATAACAGGCTATTGCAATAAGAGGGCAAGAGAGAGAGAGAGGGGTGGGGGCAGAATGACGCTGATTCGGGGCTATTGATCTCTCCCTCCCCTCTATATGGGGTCAGTAGTTTGATCAGAGCGCGCGCAGGATCACACAGAAGACCCACACGCGCGCTTTTGCCATGTAACACGAAGCGGTGCGTATAGAGATATCCAACAGGACACTCATCAACAATCCGATCCCGTCTGTCTCTAAACTGATGACGGGAATTAATCAGATTATCCAGCAGGACAGAAGAGCGACACGTTATATCTCTGAAGAAAAGTAACTGGTGTGGACAGATGATGGTGCGCTCGAGATCAACAGATCTGATCATGAATCCGTTCAGAATCTCCGTGATGATGATGTTCATCTTTGCATCAGTTCATATCTCGTGCCCATCGCAGTTCCCCAATCCGCTCATGTAAGTACTTTGACGTTGTCGTCGGGGTTTCAACTGTTGATTAAAATGCATTTTTCTTTCATTCAGATCGCGCTGGATGCACAAGGCACAAACTATTTATTTACTTGTGTTTAACGCAGTTTAACTTGCTCCAGTAAAACCTCCAAAACTGAAACATAGACTTGTAGGCAGATTATAAATGATGTTGGATGTTAGCCTATGTCGGGTGTTTAATAAAGCAGATACATTCGCAAATCAATATTATGAATTATCCTGAATGATTAGGGTGAGGAGTCAGATATATTGCAGTTTCCTATTATTGATTTGTTTAATGAAAATGCTTTCCTTCAAGGAATGCTTCACTTCAAAATGACAATGCTGTCATTTTTCACTGACTCTTATTGCTTTATGTCTTCCTTCTGTGGAACAAAAACAAAAGATAAGCATTTGGAAGATTTCCATGTCTTTCATACAATTCATTTTTAAGATGCAAACAAAAGGACAAAAAGCACCATGACAATATGACTGGAACTATGACTCTTCTAAAGTCTTCTGATTATGAGCTTCACCTCCAGGCTTGAGAACTGCTGTGACTGAATTGAGTTGTTGAATTGAACTATTTGTAAAATAATCAAATCAGTCTAATTTGTGAACTGGTTCAACTGATTAAAAAAGAACTGTCTCAAAAGAAGGATTCATTCACTGCTCCAGAGATTGGTTCGCAGACCCCTTTCGATGATCAGCGAATGATAAATTATAGAATAGTAATTTCACATAGCTTTTGTACTGTTTGTGTTTCACTTAGTTTGTGCTGACACTGATCTTGCAAACCATCTTAAAGGTTATTGGATAGGTTAAAGGTTTCCATTTCACTTCCACCTTATGTAATCTTTTCCCGTGATTTAAGATTTTTAACTTTACAAATATCATTCAGCCCTTGGTATTTAAGTGGCCATACTTTATTTTATCTTTCTAAAGATGTCCAGATGAATTTCCTCAATGTTACTTGAAGAATAGTACGGTTAATGTACAGTAATACAGTATTGTTTATCAACAGAAGTGCAATGTGACAACGTGGCAAACAAATGATTGTGTTTTTGTTTTCATTTTTGAGTTTTGAGACCTTTGTTAACCCTATGATATTTCAATTAGTCAGACAAGCAGACAAGTTATATCTTATGAGAGAAGTAACTTTAAATCGTTGTGGATCTGTGAATGATTTTGAATTTGTACAGAAAACATATATTCATTTTGAAATAGATCACCGTAAGACCCATTGCAGTACTCTGAGGTATTCCTGATTTTGCATGTGTCAGATGCATCTGAGATGAATTGCCGTTATTGTCTGCAACAGCTCCTTAAAAAGTGACAGTTTCACCAGGTGGTTGTGACAGCAGGAATAGAGAATATGCAGTTTTCTCTCCGTTACAGTTTCAACATGCCACACATTTTTACATGCTTTTAGAAATCCATAAACTGGCATTTCTGAATGCAATAATAGACATAATTAGTGTATTTTTACACTGTGAATGCGGTCTCACATTGTGTTTTATTGCATGGTTGGAAGAGCATTAATGCATTGCATTAAGATACCGATTTACAAAGATTATGTATAAGAAGCTGGACCTTTTGATTTGACCACCTTTTTGTTCTGCTCTCGAACATGTATTCAGTTAAAAGAAACCTCTTGGGTTGCCTGAACTGACGTATAGACTGATACATGTTGTTCCGTGAAACAAGAGTTTTTCTTAAATGGGTTCTTCCGGTAGATTTCTGAGAATTTACGTCAATAATGCCTGGCTTTAAAATGATTTCATGCCTTTTTTATGTTCAATTACTGAACATTTTCTTGAAAAGGTTACAGCAGCATAGTATAGTGTGAATTAAAACTAAGGGGAAAATGTTTAAGTTTTAACTACTTAAAGCTGCAGTCCGTTACTTTTGTGGGTTAAAAATGATCCAAAATATTTTTTGAGCAAGTACATAACCAGCTAGTGTTCAATACTATCTGCTTACCTTAGCTTGATTTACAACAGTAAGCTTGTAATACTGTTTTACATTCCAGTGGTACTGGTGGATTTCCGCAGGAAATTACGTTACATCTGTACACATAAAGAAGGTGTCCCGGCTAGTAGGCTATATTGCGTATTTGGAGGTGGAGATTTATAGCCTTTTCTCACAGCACTTGATATAATTAAACGTATCAATTTGATGGCGGATCCAGAAAGGTTCAAACAACAATCACCAGTGACAACTGGAGATTCACCAGTTGTAAAATGCAAAAGACTTCGGATTTTCGGGGTGGCTACAGAAAAAAAGAGACTGCAACCGGGCCTATGCGAAAACAAGGATAAAAAGGGCTTTTGAGAGGTGGCGTGAACTCCTTGTTTTAAAGGGGTTCAAAATGGGGTTCATATCATTTCAAAGGTTAAATTATGTAACAGAACCACACTTTTTCGCTTAATTCATACAGTTACAGAGTTTTCTTTGTTGTGCCTTTCTCGTTTTGCTATGTGCATTATGGTAAATATAAAATTCACAAGCAATTCACCTCTACTCCACATTAATTTGTTGGTATATGACAGTTAGAAATTAGATTGCACAGAAATGGAAACTGAACAACAGATAGCCCTAATACACTTTAAATGTAGTCACGCAACGCTGATGTTAACATTAACAATTTGAAAACAAAGTATAATTTGCATGGTTTGACGTGATATGATAAGCGATCGTTAGATCGTATTGCAATGCTTTTTTTCCCCTTAGTTGGTCAGAACAAAAGTGGATGTTATCTACTTACTTGTTCAGATTACATTTTCCGGTGGAAATTCTAATGTTGGTCATACTTTCAAAAAGTATAATCTATTATTCTGAATGACAGTATCCACACGGGCACTGTGACTGACAGCTGCACATTGTCCTCAAAACACTGGATTCATCCGCGCTGTGACGTGCTGAGGCACAATTCACGTAAAGTTGATAATTCCGCGAATAACTGCAATTGCAGATTCCGAACAGAGATGGCGACAAAAAGGAAAAACTACGGACTGCAGCTTT
This sequence comes from Romanogobio albipinnatus, assembly GCA_023566225.1. Classification (NCBI taxonomy): domain Eukaryota; kingdom Metazoa; phylum Chordata; class Actinopteri; order Cypriniformes; family Gobionidae; genus Romanogobio; species Romanogobio albipinnatus. The sequence continues at coordinate 33,833,030 of CM042251.1, forward strand.
AACCATCTTCATTAGTTGCGAAAGATATTGTAAATTGTTAAAGGCAAAACGTGTAAGATTTTTGGATTAAAATATCCAAAAACCACTAGAACAATGTTATATATTTTGTTGACTTGTTAGCTAACATTGTCCCAAATGTTTCAGAGAATGTTTAAATCCAGAGAAATAAGCAATTTTAACCAGGACACGGACCGTGCCCGTGCGTCGCCTTTCAATGACACCATACCCCCATTACCCTCAATATTTTGTAGAAACCATGGAAACACCAAATACGCTTTAATATATTATGTGTTTTATTAGACAGGTGAGCAACTGTTTGGATACATTCATCGACAGAAAACAAATCATTTTTAGATAGCTATATTTTTTGATTATTATATTTTTAGCATGTCCACCAAAGCGTTTTTAGCCAGCTAAAAAAACCCTAGCTGTGGGAGCTTGAGAACGTTTTGGCAGTGCAGTGTTTCTTTTTCAATTGAGACATTTTGCTTGCTATGATACGGAATTTCCACGGAATTAATATTACTAGTATCTCCGTTCACAAATAACTGGTTTCTGTATTGGTTTCTGTATAAAAATGCTGATACAATGTAAAGTATTTGCTCTGGCTCTTGTTTTAAATTATTTTGTACCGTTATTATGTTTCACGAGTTCACACTTACATATAATTTATGGAGAGTAAAATTAAATGCGTATTTGGCGTGATGTCCGGGGGGAGGGCTTCGAGCTCGGAATTTAGCCCGAACCCTGTGATGTTTGTTTACTGTAATATTTACCAGTAAATAGTACTAGCTACTTAATAAATTGAATTCCTAAAAACAACCATATTATTATTATTATTTAAAATTATTTATATTAAAAGATTTCCCACAAATGCTGTGTTGTGTATTTTCTGGTAATCATAACATAAAACATAGACATAGACATAAAACATTAATTTAATTTATCTTTTCATTTAATTTAATTAAACAAACTTTTTTGTCAAAGTTCTGCACAACTAAGCTTTATACTGTTAGAATTAAAACATGGAAGAACATTTGGGATTTATTACTTTAAAAATAAAGTTTTGATAATTTATTATTATTATATTAGTGTTAGTATTATTATTACATTGAGACGTATCTAAATTCTTCTGTACAACAGTAATATATTTGTCAAGTTAAACCAAACTTTTCTTTTGACGGGTTGACATGAAGACCTTTGAGTTTCTGTGTGTTTATATGACGATAATTTTTCTCTAATTAAATGGCAAAATGCTGATGAAATGACTCTCAGAGAATCGCTGTTCGTGCGTCCATGTCCTCATATGCGATGGCAGAGATGGAAACACGCGACCATCACGCATGATTCAGTGTGTATGTGTGTGTGAGAGGTAAATTAAACCGTGCATCTGCGCCATTCATTCACACAGAGACACGCAGGACATGCAGGATTCGTATTTAATAGTCTTGTTTGCAGTTTAATATTCACACCAGATGCGTTCTCAGGTACCGAAATTTGGTACCAATTTATTTAATGTGAATCGGTACTCAGTAGTAGGCCTACCGACGTAATTTAGTCGGTGCCCTTAAAAGTACAGAGTTCGGTACCCAACCCTAGTTACCCCACAAGAAGCTGAAGCGGTCATCTGCTGCATAATAAAAGCTCCACTGTTCTCGAGCAGTGTGTCGCGCTTGTCTCTCATTAGCAATTGCTCCAGCGGCCTCGTTCCGCTCCATCGGTTTTCCGCCCACCCTGCTACAGTAACATTAATGAATCTTTAATACATTAGCTCATTCATGAATATGATTTCTTCCCGAGTCCCATTGAATTATTTTCCTTGATTCCGCATACTCAAGGCATTATCAAGCTACGCCTTAGTTTTGAATGAGCGACCTCTAGCTGCGAAAATTACATATTGTGCCTTTAATTCATAAACACAAAAGGGGGAAATCTGTTGTATTGTGAATTTATATGCACACAAATATATACACTGGCGGTTAAAAGTTTGGATGAATAATTTAAATTAATAAATGAAAAAAGTTCAACATTTATAATAATAATAACTTATTAATAGATACAAAATATATTTTTTACTGTATTGCATAGTAAATTCAGCCATGGGGAGCATAAGAGACTTATTTCAAAATATAAATATCTTAAATAAGATATTATCTAAATATCTTAAAAAATCTTAATTATTCCAAACATTTGACTGCCAATGTATAAATATTTTTTTTATTCAATTGTGCATGCAAAACTGCATTGAGCCATAAACATTTTTATTTCTGTCTGTTCTATAAAGTACAATGGTTGTTGAGACCATTACTGTTGGAGAGAGAGAAAAGATGCATCAAGACAAAAACATCAAAACATTAATAAAACACTTTAGGCTTTCCTTCCCATATGTGCCTCTGATACACTTATGAAGGAAGTGAGAGTAGCCTACCCAATAACTAATCCACTCAAGGATTGGAATGACATAAGCCACACTGCTCTTCTGTTTTTTTTCAGTTGGTATTAGTGCAGAAACAGGCTTTCGAGAGAGAACTGAGGGAGGATTCCCACAGAGAGATGACGAAGGTGATCACTGTGACTGTGTCCTCCTGACAGCCAGAGACACCTGTCCCCTGTCCCTCAGTCCCACACTGGTCTACTTACTGACACAGAGAGACGCCACTTACCTGTGGAGGGAACGAGATATAGCTGATGACGGTGTTTGAGAGCACACAAATGCATAGGTTGTATAAGACAAATGACCTTTTGAAGGAAAAGTTCACCCAATACTCCTCATTCTAGTTGTGCAAAGTTTTTATTTTTAAATAGCACTTAAAATAAAAGCTTAGCAGACAAACAGGACAGCTCATTAAAACCACAAAAACGTGCAAAACGTGACAAACTTTTACATTGTTACAAAACATTTCTATTTTAAATAAATACATTAAATAAATAATCAAAGAATCAGTTTCTACAAAAAGATTAAGGAGCACTAGTGTTTTCAACACTGATACTAATAATGAAATGTTTCTTGAGCTGCAAATCATCATATTTGAATGATTTCTGAAGGATCATGTGACTGAAGACTGGAGTAATGATGTTGAAAATTCAGCTGTGACAACAGGAATATTAAAATATATTACAATACAAAGAGGATTTATGTCACAAACTGCTCCGAGACTCGAAGGTGGATCCAACTGCAGCTTTATTTGAGGGCAATCCAGAGGCGCAATCCAAAATACAGGCAAGAGTCATACACAGGCAGGCAGTCAAAACAAAGAAACAAACAAAACAGGCAGGGACCAGAGGCAAGAGAGTAATCCAAGGAACCGGGCAAGATATCCAGAAACCAGAAGACAAGAAAACCAGGAGAATGCTCAGAATTGCAGTGTAACACTTAAACAAGACTTCGCGGTGAGTGAATGAATATGGTATAAATAGACTGAAACTAACAGGATGATGAGACACAGGTGAATGCAATCAGTGAATGAGGAACAGGTGAATGTGATCAGTGATAAGTGATGATGAGTCCGGGCAGTGAGTTATGGGAAATGTCGTTTGTGAGCTATAATAGTCTTATGTGGAGTGCCCTCTGGTGGCTCTCAAGGGCACTCCAGCTGGTGACCGTTACAATTTAAGTAAACAAAAAATAGATTCAATTATAATATATTTCACAATATTACTGCTTTTACTGTATTTTTGTATTTGGCTTGGTGAACATAAGAGACTTCTTTCCAAAACATCTTACTGACCCCAAACTTTTGAACAGTAGTGTATGTGTTTGACAGACTTGCATTGCATTCGAGGTATATTGTTTATTAGTTCATGTATTTCCTGAGAAATAATCACTGACTTTGGTGTTTTTAGTGTCATGCTCTAATTTAAACTACAAAAATGTTCTATCGTTTCTACCTTTTGTATGACTAATGTAATTTTTTTGAGGATGAAAAGGATTTGTCAAAGCATGCAAATTTAGTGGCATTGGAGATGCCCTAACTGAGGCAAGTCTGACATCTACTGGTACCCCCTTAAAAATAGGTGTTTGGTGCCCCAGCCTAGAATCTTACATTGTTCCTAGCAGCAACTGTATATGGAGCTTAGACATAAGTTCTTTTAAGAAAAAAAGCTTAGAGTCACAGTTCTGTTCCCCTGTCAGATGAGCGCTAATCCTCAGCCTGTAAAGGGATTAAATAGCTTATTATAGAGGAGCGCAGGGAAATCTCTGAATGGACCTTGGAAATGGTAGTGAATGAAAGCACACATTCGCTGGAATAAACTCATTATGATCGCTTACAAATTACCTTTTTAGCAGAATTCATCTAAAGAACTGTGGCCATTTCCTTTGGCTAGATATTTTATCTTATACTGTATATGGCACTAGATACATCTTTTCATTTAGGATAATGCTGTGTGGAAGTACCATTAAAAATACATGAACAGTTAGGTAACACTTTACTTTTGGCCTGTATATATACCACATTAGTATTCTTATTGCATTAATTATGCCTCATAATACACCTGCAACACTGGGTGGCTTTGGATAAAAGCGTCTGCTAAATGCATAAATGTAAATGTCAAATAAATTCCCAGAGGCCAGGCACAACACATCCACAGAGGCGGGGGTGTGGGTGGGGCTTCCATCCATGGCCTTGAACTCCACAAGCAACCCCACAGGGACGAATGATGTAGCCGGCTCACACACCTGGCCAGACGTTTCGCAAGGCTCGTGCTCCATGTTGGTTGGGATGGTTGACTCGTTGACCACCCTATGTGGTTGACCACCTTGTAGGCCTTGGCTCGCGCATCATGGCAGGCTTAAGTCCTCTATCCGCAGTGGGCTCTGATGCAGTGGGATGATGGCTGACTGGGCTTTGGAGCGGGGCTGGTGACAGCCTCTTCAGAAGGGCAGAAGGTGTACGGGGACCTGCAGTTCACCAGCACCCACTCCACAAACCTTGCTGAACATTCCGCAAGGACCGACACCTGGGAGACAAGCCTTTGTGTGCTCATTTAAGATGGCATAATAGAAGGCACGCAAAGAGCTGTCCAGATGGAGAAATCCATGGGTGTGGTCCTCTGTTTCAAACAGCAGCTGGACTGTCAGTCTGTCTTTTTTTACTCTTTTAGAGGGTCTGATATTCTGTAACCGCCTGTTGTAAAGAGCTGATGACGAAGGAGTACAAATAAAAATAGTCTTTATTATAATCCACAAGGAAAACTATGGAGATTGTAGGAGACATAAAGGTTTATGAGGTTGTGAGAAAATTTGTTACCCACCATAAAACCTGGCAACATGTGTGGTAGGTTTACTAGGTAGTGTGTGACATCCTGTAAGCAAGCCAAAGCCCTGTGAGTGAAGGAGGCCGTACTAATGGCTCATTTAGAATCAGAATCAGAATCAGAAAGAGCTTTATTGCCAAGTGTGATTTTTTCTTGGTGCTGAAGCTTCCAGTGCACATATACAATACAAACACAACAAGTACATAGTAATACAAATTCTAAGAATAAAAATTTAAAGTGTGTTTTAAAGAGTGTGTGGGATTTTACATTGCTTGAAGCATCTACTTGCAAACAGGATATTATGACTTAGTAGTGGTATAACCATATCCGTCCACCTCTGCTTGTTAGAAGGCACCTCGGCCAACCGATTGTCTCATTGCAACCTACATCTGTGCTTCTGTGTTTCGAGCCCCTGAGGAAAAAGGCTATGACAAAAGAATAGAATGAGAACTAGAGGAAAAGAATGGAGCAGCCTATATTAAATTCAGAATTGTTTGCAGCTCATACATTTTTTTTCACTTTCCTTTTCAAATTCGGTTCTGACCCCAATACAGAGAGCACCGGAGGGTTCTATTATACTAGTATTGATGGTTTGAGTTCAGGACCTAAACTTGGATGGCTGCTGTGGATATGTTTGCTTTTGTTCTTCTGGGAAAGAGAGAAAGACCCTGTCCTCCTCTGTTACAAAAAGCCAATATGAAGGTCCTGAATGCAGCCACTGAACATTTGCTACTCAGCTTCTTTGATGTAGAGGGCAGTCCTTTGGTCCCTCACAACAAATACATCAAAGAGCAGAATGCTTTTCTGAATATTTCTGTGCAGTGTGGCGTGAGTGAGCGACGTTTAATATGTTTAATAGCAATGTTTAATAGCTAAAGATAAAAGTGATTTAACATACACTAAAAAAGTTTGGGGTCAGAAAAAAAATTTATGTTTTAAAAAATGTATGAAATATTTGGTCAAAATACAGTAAAACAGTAATATTATGAAATTACAATTTAAAATAAGCATTTTCTATTTTGATGTAGAGATTGTAAAGCTGAATTTGAGCGCATGGTCTGAAGCTCATGGCGCAGGTGCACTTAGGGCGTGTCAAAAATCCTCTTTTGCTAGTTTAACGATAGAAAAAACAGTCTGCGTGCCAGGCACATGGTCCAAAAGGGTTGTACCTAGTTTCTTAATGAATCATGGGTGCGTTTTGGGCATAACGTGCAATAAACCAATCAGAGTCTCATCTCCCATTCCCTTTAAAAGCCAGTTTGCACCATTTTCATGGTGGGATTTGAAGTTGAACGTCTCCAGAGATAAATCCTTTTATTTTTAATATTTGGCATGTCTGTGTGCTGCTGCATGTCCCTGTGTGTGTAATAAGCAGAGTGTACGTGCGTTGTGCACCCGCCTATAGCCGCATATTACTATCACGCCCTTTAAAAAACACATAAAATACTGCGACCAGGTTTTTTGGGTCAATGGCGCAGTCGATTTCAGTTGCCTCAAAATAGCAACACGCCAACAATGTGCCTGAACACACCTTGTTTGCATTTATGGGCCCGAGTGCATTTTCTATTCAAACAACGTGGCGCTGGACATGAAAATGATAACAGCGTAGGGCTGAAACTAGCAAAAAACACTTTGCACCAGGTGTGATAGGGCCCATAGGCTAATTCTTCAGAAATCCTTCTAATATGCTGATTTGCTGCTCAAAAAACATTTCTTATTAGGGTACGTTTACACAACAATAACATACTAAAAACAGAAAAGTTTTTCCTTTGTGCTTTTGAAAAGTTTCGTGTACAGATGACAACATTGTCAAAATGATCCCTGTTCACACGGATCCACGAAACGACTAAAAACTCTGTATTATGCATGCCAGGACAGTAGTTGGCGATCTTAGTTTGTAAAGAAACGTGCACAAGTGATACAAAGTTTGCTTCATTTCGGCAAAGCGGTTATTTTCGGACAGTTTGGCCTATTTATTCCATAGAACCATAGAACGAGTAAAACAACTCCTTGTTTATTGTCCTTATAAACTCTTATAAAATATAATCTGCACGCGCAAAACCATAGTACATTTATTTTTCATGTTTTTATAAAATGAAGGCCTATTTAATAAAACCAGTTCACTTAAGTGTGTGGTTTGTGGTTACAGTTTCATTCGCAGATTCTTTATTTTGGATACTATTGACCAATATTGAGTAGCCCACATCTTGTATAAGATTCCTAAAAGTTTCGCACATGCAGCACACATTACACACATGCATAAAAGCAGATATGTTACATGTCTAAAGTAAAGAATAAACCAGTCTTATAAACTTATACATTTCGTTTAACAATTTAAAATATAATCTGCATTCACAATAAACTACAGTAAAATGTATTTAAATCTCTCGACAGAAAGGTTTTTGCTGGTTTTAATACAATGTTATTTAATAACAGTAGTCATAATAAGCATATTTCCAGTAGCCTACTAAAGTACATTACAATAATGTACGTGCCTCAGACTTGCGTCGCCAACTCGATCATCACTGTTCAGATGCCATTTTTATTTGTAAAAAACAAAGACAGCGAAGGATACATCTATGCGGTCTTCAAAAATCCATCAGGTGAAGGTATCTCAGGAGTGCATATAATGCATTCTCCGAAGGCGGCATTTTTAAAGGATCACTGAAGTGCCTTGAAACACGCAGCATTATTCAATGTGTGGCGGTTCGCATGACATTAACTTGAAACCAGACTTCATTCGCCCCAATGGAAAGCATATTTACACTGTCTGAATCGTTCCCTATCCCCTATATAGTGCGCTAGTGCCATTCACCAGGTAAAAAATTGTAAATGTGTATGAACAAGTGATTGATTTTAGCCGCAGCTTCCATTTATAATGTAGGGGCAGGACTTCAGAATCTAGAGAGCATGATTGGACAGAAAATCTGATGAGACGCTGAAGTGCAGAGTGATGTCATCAAAATCAATGATCCATATTGGTGGAAGTTAGAGACTGTAAGTTTTGAATGCTTAATCTTCTAATTGCGAATTATGCCATTGTTTTGGAGCAAACTAGTTTATAGATAACCTTAAGGCTAACATATTCATACTAAAAACCCCAAAACGTGCACATTTTGATTTCATGGGGACTTTAAGCTTTCGGACGCACGCACTTTACTAACGAGGTGATGAGTTGATTAGGTGTGTTTTAATTGGGAGACCGCTGGTCTAATGAACATTGTCAATGCACCAGAAAAACATGGTTCTTCAAGAAATACCTCCAGTTAACTGACCTCACACTTCATACACACACCTCCTGAATTTCTCATCATGGTCTGGATAATTTTAGATCTGTGATCGCAGAGGCCACGAAAGATACGTGACTTCATCTTGATGTACATGAATTCACTCTCGTTTTCATCCCACAGTGTATAGGGACAGGAATATCATGAAGAAAGAGAATTTCCATCAAAGTATAGTTGTACAGTAGCATTAATTATTAATATTAATTGGATGTTAGATAAGAGCATTCATTGGAACCAGTGACCTCTCAGAATGTTATGTAGAACAGATCCGCAACCATTAACAGTTATAAGATTAACAGTTCTTTCTCACCTTCTCAAAATATAAACACTTGCAGACAAAGAAGAGTAACATTTTGTGGAATTGCAGGCTTCGTTTTGCAGGTGCCTTACATTTTGTACACATTGTGCTTTTATTTTGAAGTCTGTGCAACATGTTCTTATTTTTTATTTGTTCACTAATTGTTTCCAGTGCCATTAAAAGTCACAACTTCTTTGTGTTTGTATAACCTTCTATTTTTTCCTGTACTATAGTTGCCGCAGTGTATAGTTGTCATTTTCCTTTTGTAAGTGTTTTTCAAGATGTTATCCATGTTTTATGTCTCAATGACATGCAAGCAAACAACCAAATATAGGATTTCAAGAAGGAAACACATTTATTCACTTCCCTCCTGTCACATGAGGCTGCCAACTTCCTACCCCTACTTCTAGGAAGCATGGCAAAGGCAAAACCTCCCAAAGAAAGGTCATTTTCATGTTACTAATAAGTATTTTTTTTGTTGACATTTACATATGTACATAATCATAAAGGTCTCTAGAATCATCCAAACAAAACAAATCTTTCAAGATATCTATAGTTTTTTGTATACTTAGTCAAAAGTCCAAGCGGCAACTATAGTTGCTGGTGGGCAAATTACTTGTCATGGGGGTTTTAGTATCATGGGGAAATGGGGTATACCGTGTTTAGTGCTTTTTTCATAATATTCCACCTAAAACTACTATATGCTTGAAATCATTCAGAAAAATATGGGCACAAATGGGTTAATGTTTGGTATGTTCAAGTTTGTTGAGGAGTTATCTGCCTTGTCTTGCTTGACTGGTTATCATGTCAAAGAAATTATCTTGGTCAAAAAAAATCAGGGAAGGCCACACAAAACTTCAAAATAATAGCACACTGGGTTGATACAAAACCACATGAAAAACAAATTGTCTCTAAAACCATTTCTGAGGTAAACTCTGTACACCTGTTTATGACCTAAGTGCCATGCGTTTGTTCTGAAGGACAAGTTTTTTGTGCTTTCACCAGGTTATTCACCCTGAGTAGCCTACTTGCTTGCAATGTGCTAACTGACTATTTAGTCGTTTATAACTGCTTCATGCTATTTTAAAAAGCATGCATATTTAAAGCACCTGTTATGAGAACACATTAACTGTAGCTGTTCCATACTGCAAATTGCTTTCAACTACCATATTTAGCTGCCTTCATGACTGTGATTTAGTTACTTCATAAAGACTTTCCCATCACATTTTCTGACCCCTCTAGGTATGTATATAGATTGCAGTTGAAATATTTAATATGAGTGTTTGTGTTTGCAGGATAAAAGAATGGGTAGATCAGCTGCAGCAGGAGCTGGTTTCTCTAGCAGACACAGCCAGCGCTGGGAATAATCTAAAACAGGTTAGGGGTCCAATGGCCTACACACATACACACACACACACACCTGGACGTATTGATGTATGTGTATTTTGATGTGTATTTACACAAACACATTTGGAGTGAGAGTTAAGCCTCAATAAAAGCCTGCTTAATTTTCAAAACAATCATTACCGGTAAACCTTCATCTCGTTAATTCATTACGAGAGTCCCTAATGAGTGTCTTTTTCTCTCCGTTATGGCAGATCTTTATGGATAATCAGAATTATTTTACTGTGCAAACAAATAATGCAGCACAGCTTGTGGAATCAGCAGCTCGGAATATAGAGGATTTTTTGAAGAAGCGAGCCACAGCGCTAGAGGTAAGACAATCCTGTTTTAAAGTTGGCATGAAATGGAACTTGTGAGAGTCTTTTTTCTGGTATTGTAATTTATGTGAAACGGTTTCTCAAACAAGAAAAAAAATGTAGGGCTGGACTTAAAGGGCACCTATTATGGCAAAATTTCAACATAAATGTGTGTTGGCAGTGTGTGTACAAAACCACCCTATGTGCTCTTCATAAGCATAAGCGATGTCTCAGAACAAGCCATTCACAGATTCTGGGCAGAGTGATGTCAGTTTTCACAGGTCCCTAACATGACTGTTGATGGACACTGCTGTTTCAGCAAAGACCCCCTGAGTGAGCTGTACACAGTCCACCATTGTGTTGATGCCGGAGCAGGTTTAGTTTTTGTTTATGTTTGCGCAAATCATTTAACTCCAGACTGCTTTGTTGTTACTCAAGGGTGGATTAGTACCAACTGTTCGTGATCCAGCTTAGTCTCCGGAGCAATACTGATCACAGCAGTAATGAAAGGGAGAGCCCGCACTTTATTACAGTTCATGTCTGCACAGCTTTCAAAGTATACTCAACTGCGGATGAGTTTGACACATGCACAGTGCAATTATTATGACTCTTCTGTCTCTTCTGTTCAGAATTGGGCAGCACTCGAGTTACTCGAATTCAAAAAAGCATTGAGGCAAAATCATTTGCCTCGAAGCTTCATGTAGTGCATTTAACTACTTACGGTCATGTTGCTGAAAGATATTGTGTGAGAACTAGCGCATACTGCGCAGATTGTGGTTATATCCGCGGGTCAGTTGGGTAAAGTAATAAAAAGTAACATTCTAAAAATTGCGGGTGAATGAGAGATAAATCCTTAATGTTTTGATTTTAATAATGACGCGGCACTCTCAATTCATGGTAAAACGCAATGAATGTGTCTCATTCTTTAACTTTCGCTCATTTCAAGATCAGAGACTGCAATGCGAGAGAGAGCGGCATCAGCACTGGTGATATCGTTTAGCACTGGTGATATCGTTTATCGTGTATTTTTAAATGAAGACAACTGTGTGTTGAGCTTCAGGATGCAACGCTGAGCATTTAAAATTTTTATAAGCTTAATTTGCGGCAGTTCACGAAACTTTGCATGTCAGCTGAAGAGATACCAGCGCTCGAAACACATAACCAGCATGAATGGAGTTTACACATGCATCACCGGCATTGTGATGTGTATGTGAAATGTTTAATGGGACTTTATATACTTGATATAACCGAAATACACCATTAAAATGTTCTCAAAGCTAAGCCCAACAAATAGCAGTACGAGCTGTAACTGTGGTGTGCGCGTGATGTGCAACGCTCCTGCTTTCAGAGTTGCGTGCTTTCAGTGATTTGCGTAATTTAAATCTCACACTTTAATCACAGGCTATTTATAGCTCTTAACTTAATAAAACAAGCTGTGTTACTATGATGAATGATTAGCTCAAAATGTAGCCTAGATCTGTGCAACGAACTTTATCTGAATTAAACACAAACACATCTCTCTTTCCTCACGCTCCAGCAGTTACTCCTCCGTGTGCTGCGGTTGTCGACCCTGGTTTAGGTTATTTAAGAAATGTAATTTCGCCAAAGAAGTTTTTTTTAAAGCAACCTACTTCAGTGTAGCTTATATGTTATGATAGCATTGCACTTAACACTGAAAATGTGAATAATTGTAATGTATGTATGTTGTAATGAAGCTGAAACTTGAAAGTGAAGTTGCACAACATAAATGCAATGTTTAGGCATTTTATATTACTATTATTTTGATTATTTATTTTGGTTTAATAGTAAATAAAATAGTTAATAGTAGTTTTAAATGTATTTTTTATTTATATATTTGCATTTTGAATATATGTCAATTGAATGCACTAAATTGGTTTAGTTTTCACATATATTAATGTATGCAATTTCAGCAATAAAACTTAAAATTTTTCTAAAAAGGAAACAAATTAGTTGTTCACTTTAAGATACCCATCTTATTTTCTCTTATATATTTAGTATTGCTCTTTAATAAAGAAGTACTTCTTATCCAATTACTTGATTAATCGATGGAAAAATTGGTAGAATACTCGATTACTAAAATATTCGATAGCTACAGCCCTCAAGCAAAACATGGTGAGGTCATAGTGTCTGAATAATTATGGGCCCAAATTTTTATCAATTGTACTGGTAGTCCACTGTATGAACCCAAATTGTGGCTGCTAATGTAATTTTTGAAAGATTATTGAGTGGCTTAGTAGGGGTTGAACAGATGTCCTGTAGACACCAAAATTAAATTGCATCTACCCTTTTGTGTGCTTTTACTGACCCGCATCTCATCTAAGCATCAATGAGTATGTGTATACTTTTGCTTGTATGTGTGTGCGTGCACGCGCCAGCTGGCATAGCCTTTGGACGGTGCAGCCATGGAAAGATGGATTGATGCCAGTGGGTTATAATTGTTATCAGCCTTTGAAAGATTTTGGGTGTCTGAGCCCACTGCAGATGTGTCAGGCTTTCCCGGTTCACTGATGCCAGTCTGCAGACCTGGAGGGGGTTGGCATTGCTGCTGTATTTATGTGTGTGGGCCGGGGTTTGTCTACCCGTGGGTCCATTAGCATGCAGAGGAAGTCTCAGTAGTGGTCAAGGCTGTCGGGCAATTATTGTATTAGTTTGTGTGAATAATGTTGTTGTCTTTGCAGAGAGGCAGGAGAGGGATGTTAGGACTGGTTCTTCTCAGCCCATTACTCAGGTGTTCCCTTGTCTTTTAGTGACAGACAGACAGGCCTTTGGGAGTTTCCTCGCTCTTTCACTCACATCTGTCTCAATAACACTCTCGTGCTCTTGTTTTTCATTCCCCTTCTCTCTTGGTCTCCCCAGAACACTTAACATTGACTTAAGTGTTTCACTAGAATAGATTTAATATTTTTTGCATCACAATTTGTCACACAATTGTCTTGTATATACGGACAGGAAGATTAGAGCAGGCCGATGGAGTGATGGTTCCAATTGAGATTCTGCAAGACCAGTCTTTTCTTGGAAATGCCACAAGGAATCATTTACTAAGCAGCTAATGAGGAGCTGTTTTGCTACTGTGTGAGAGAAGGCTGTTTTTATGTAAACAGTATTGATAGTAATCTGGCTTTTCATTAACATTCAGACTTATGGTTTTCACCTTGTAGACTATTAAATGAGAAGGGGAAAAAATCCCCATACGACGTCGCCCAGACTGCTGAGAGCGGCGGTTAGATGAATTTGAAATATGTGCTCTGCGCTTTCCTCTCAATAACAAAATAAATATACAACAAATATGACAGTGGTGAGAAAGCAGTGGTTAAGAAAACATTTTATCAGCGATGTGGATATGTTTGCATGAGCTATGCAATTCACCGGCAGCATGTTGACAGATGAGGTAATTCAAATTATATTGTTATGATAGTTTGTTATAAAGTATATTTGAAGCTATAGAGTAGAACTGGCTATGTGAGACCCTTTGAGGCCCTTTTCTTTGCATGACTAGGGTGGCCATACATCCGGATTTTGGCTGGACAGTCTGGATTTTAAGCTCTCTGTCCAGCGTCCGCAGCAGCCTCAAGCCGGACACTCATTTGTCCTCCTTTTTGGAGTTGTGCTGAATCGGTCTATAAAACCCCGCTCTAAAAATCTTTATTGGTACACAGCAGCATAGCGTCTAATCTCTGGTCAAACAAATGATTGGCTGAAAGCGGTGTCAAATAAATATCTGATATATCATTGGTTAAAAACGTAAACAAGCCTCCACGTGCTAGCTACGTCATATCATAATGTAAACATACCTAAAAATGGCAGACGCTCAGACCTCATTTAATCCGGAATGGACAAAAGAGCATGAATTTATATCAAAAAGCACACTGTGTTGCTGTGAAATGGACGTTAGTAGTCAAGGGAAAGCCGCCATTGACCGACATGCCAGCATGGAAAAACAAAAAAGTAGCCGCAGGTAGGCTATGTCTTCCCTTAGGTCATTTTTTTGAAAAGCAACATCACCTCAGGATGACAAAATCTCCACTGCAGATCATAATCATGCAGTCAAGCATCACCAGTCATACAGATATACATAACCAAATAATCTGGCACAGTGCCAGAAAACATTACATTCTGGACTTCTGTAAATAACAGTAATACATGAATAAACAAATAATGAATGTGATAGATAAATAAATAAATACACTTTTCAGATAACAAAGAGCTGACTGAGCTGCTGCAGAGGGTGAACTTATTTGTTAAGAACTAAAATGTGTATTTATTTATTTTGCGCATTCATTATTTGTTTATTTATGTTTTTCTTTTATTTCCAGAAGTCCAGAAATGTTATGTTTTCCGGCACTGTGCAAAAACTGACCACTGAGATGAACCTGTCTTGCAGTTCATCTCAGTGGTCAGTTTTTGAAACAGACATCACAATGTCTTAAATAAATACAAATACTGTGAACAAATACGTTTTTGCCTCTTCTGTTACACATAGGTCTACATCATATCGCAGATCAAATTGTCTGGCAATGAATAGAGTAGGCTATTGCAGAATCACTGTTTATGATACCATTGATATGATGGACAAAATTGTATTGTAGTTGTGAGTACATCAGAGTCCTATGCAATTATTCTTGCCTCACTAAATTCCGCAAAGTGTCCTCCTTTTTGGTGTTATGGAAATGGCCACCCTATGCATGACACATTGACATTACAGTACAGAATGGCTCTTTCGGAATTAACCTGAACCTTGTATAAGCATTCATTTCATGTGTCTTTGAATAGAAGAGATGCTCTTGTGAGCATGTGAACACGTCTCATCCTTAAAAATTTTCCTGTCAAAAATGTCCCAAGCCTTTCATATAAAAATCAGTCAACAGGCCTTAATAGAAAACCTAGGTCCTAGGAAGTCGGGTAACATCTCTTTTTTTTAAAGGGGTCATGAACTGGCTTTTAAAAAAAATTGTATACTGTTGTCTGAGGGCGACTTATGTCTTCCAATATGTAAAAATGGCAACCGGAATGATTCGCCCACACATGTTCGACCCAGAGTCTGATCCCAAATCGCAGTGCAATGAACTAAGAAAACCTCAAATACAAAGGATACTCCACCCTGTGAGAGCATGGTAAGTTATCATTAATTATTTTTAGTTAAACACATAATCAGTAGATATTAAACAATCTGTAACAATGCATTACTATCACATATATAAAAAAAAATGTTTTTCTCACATAAGTGTGTTGCACCATTCCTCTCGGATCTATAGAAGGCACAGCATTGTTTTTTTTTTAAATCTCATTCTGTGTGCAAATCAAGTCTCTTGTTTACAAAAGAGTCTGCAGTGAAATGAAGCGAACAAACGCACAATGTCTTACCCACGTGAGCTCGAACTTCATTAAACATAAAGTTCAACTGCCTTCCTATATTGGAATCTGAAGGAAGCTTATGCTGCGACTGTGTTTTTCCACAAACAGACACTGCACAATATTTTGTAATCTTCAATGGCATGTTTATTGCTTGGTAGCTAAATCCGGTTTAGCTTCACGTAAGCCTATTACATGTCATGTGCGAATCGGTGGGTGGGCTACAGAATTAGGCGTTGGTCTTATTCTGTTGAGGCGGCGTTTCACTGCACTCTGACGTCACAGGGTGGCAAATACGCAAATCCCTCGTTTGATGAGCCAGCTGTCAATAAAGGCTTTTATTTGACAAACAAGGAAGTTTTCAGCTCCGAAATTTACAGGATATTCTTACAGTATATTGCGATGACATTTAATGGGGGCATGATAATAAATTTTTATATATCAAAATCTCAAATCATGCCTCAAATCATGCCTTTAAGTTTCGTTATAAGCTGTTTACATATTGGCAATAAAAAAGTGATTTATACATGAAAAATCTTACATATAACCCTTTTAAACTTATTTTACTTTGTTGCTAAAGTAACATTTCTAATTCTCTTTAGTGTAGGGGTTTCATGTAATATTTATATTTTATATAATTTCAGATTTATTTCAATTAACAAAATGTTAGAATCTAGCTGCATTGATTATTGAACAGCTTGAAATCATTTGCTGTTTTTTATTTAATTTGAGCCTCCAGTGTGCTATTTTAAAAATATAATTATTATTTAAAATTACTTAGAAATGTGCAATTAATTTATGAAAATCTCCCATTGACTGTATAAAGTTAACTGAAATCTAACTGACAGTGATGACTTCATTGTATTGTGCATACTGAATCGTGATAAGTCTTTTGCATTGATTTGAATACTGAATTATAATGTGGTCTTTTTTGCATCTATTTAACCTTCTACTCGCCTTTACGCTGCAGATATGGTGTCAGGCTGTGTATTGATTCTTATGCACAGCTGACAAGATTCTGAGCTCTGATTCAGCTTTTCATTAACATAACTAAAGCTTAAAATCTAATCTTAGCTAAAACTTTAACAGCATCCTTTTGCTGCCTCACAGCCACTGCTATTTCTTCAAGGAAATGCAAATAAATCATTTCATTTATTTCTATTGATTGATGGAAATTTTAATCGCAGACATATCTGACTAAATAAAGTACTGGTTTAGCATCTGTCTCTCTTTCTCTCCATTGCACCATTCTGAAAACACAGACACAAACCCGCAGCCTTCTCAGCTCCAACCTCTGTGATCTGCTTTGAAAATGCAGATGAAACACAGCTTGGCTTGGTTTCAAGCTTGGCAATGGATGTTTATGTTTCACATGTGGTCTGTAGGTCTTTTCCTGATTATGGTATGCTTCTAATAATCACAGGTCAACAGCCACTAGAGTTAGCTGTGCATAAGCAGTAACCTCTCACAGGTTTTGTGTGTATGTTAAATATTGGACTGTTTACCATTAGGAAGCTTATCCTGCATTGTCCGTGGAGAGGTGGAAATCTTATCTGTCATTAATATCTGTATGTATGCTGAAGGGGCTTGTCATTTTGAAATGCTTTTGTATGTGTGTTGATTAGAATGAGAACCTGTGGATGTGTAGATGGCTCATGCAAACACACAAGCATAATACATAGTTGGGTCATTTACACAACACTGTTTTCAACCAAAAAAATGTATTTCCTTTTGGCCATCCATTTAAACAACAATGCCATTTTGGGGGCCTAAATGCAGAAACTATTGAAAACTCTTTTCAAAGTGCAAGTTTTAGAAAAAAATAGCATTTACATACAAAACACAAATTTGTGAAAACGGTGACATCATTAACATGCGTATTACGTGTTCAGTCAATAGGCATATAGTGTTTCTTTACAAAGTGACATCGCCAACTACTGGCCTGGCATGCATAATACAGAGTTCCCTTTCTCTGAGTACAGGCACGGGCTGCACACCCTGTGCGCTGTCGCGTTTTCCCCCTGAGTGCTTCAGCACGAGCGTTTCCTCACAAAAAGAGTACACGGGTGATGCTGCGTCTTTTTCAAAATGTCATTCCACCCGTGCGTTTCTGGATGCGGTCGTTCCCTGGCGCCTGCTGACGGTCACAATCGCTGTCGGTGTTTGGGCAAACAGCACGCTGAGGCGGCGTTTGTGGATAGTTCATGTTCCCACTGCGGGAACATGACTATCTCGGAACTAAGATCGAGACTCACCTACCTTCGGGAAGGTGGAGTCCCCTTACCCATCCCACGATCTAGTGCTATTCCTAACCAGAATAGACCTACTTCTTCGGATGGCCAGGGTGATCTGAGGATTACGTTTAGGGCACACCCGCCGAGACAATCTCCGCAGGCCCCTATTCCCTCAGTTCCGCAACCGGTAGAGCTCCCGGGAGAAGTCGCTGGTCCCTCCCACGGACGGCCAGCGGTGACTTTCGGAGCTCCAGCAGACGAGCAGATGTCGATCGCTGCATCGGAGGGGGAGTTTCAGTCCTCGGAGGATGAGGGTTCGGCTGGGCTACCTCCCTCTGGGAGAGTCGCTTCAGCCGTACTGGACCCCGAGATGACTACTATGCTTGCCCGGGCCGCCGAAAGGGTCGGGCTCGTGTTGAACCCTCCACCGTGTCCCGAACCCTCTAGGTTGGACGATTGGTTCCTCGGGGAGGGTCGCGCTGAGAACGCGTCCCGCCCGGACACCATTCTTCCCGGAGGTGCATGAGGAGCTCACGAGGTCATGGACGGCACCTTTTTCTGCCAGAAACCGGCCGAGTGACTCCTCCCCCCTCACTACCCTCGATGGCGGACCAGCCAAGGGGTAAGGGATCCCGCCAGTGGAGCGCGCCGTCGCGATGCAACTGTGTCCAGCGACCGCCTCTAACTGGCCTGGTGACCCGCGTCTCCCGTCCCGAGCCTGTAAGTTCTCTTCCGGTCTGACTGGGAAGGCTTACAAGGCTTGCGGACAGGCTGCATCTGCCTTGAATGCCATGGCGTTGCTTCAGGTCCACCAGGCCCAGGCACTCATGGACATGCACGAGGGTAGGCCTGACCCAGAGCTCCTCCGGGAGCTCCGGATGGCGACGGACCTCGCCCTCCGGGGCGACGGAAGTCACCGCCTGTTCCATCGGTCAGGCGATGTCCACGCTTGTGTTCCAGAAGCCTCATCTCTGGCTCAACCTGGCAGACATGAGGGAGACCGACAAGTATCGGTTCCTGGACTCCCCCATTTCGTCGGCCGGGTTGTTCAGCGATGCAGTCGAGTGCTTTGCCCAGCAGTTCTCGGCCGCCCAGAAGCAGACGGAGGCCATCAAACACATCCTGCCCCAGTGGCCCACTGCTGCACAGCACACTCAGATCCGGGCCGCTCCCATGCCGTCCGAGCCGGATCCCTGTGTTCCGCCTCGCTGCCCCGCTGCAGGTACATCTGTGGTGCCGTTGATCCCCCTGGTTCGGAGTCTGGATCCTGGCTGCACTTCCCAGCCCGTCTCGGTGGCTCCTCCGTACCATCAGACTCGGCTATGCGATTCAGTTCACCCGGCGTCCCCGCAAGTTCAGGGGCGTTCACTTCACGACAGTAGTGGAGGCGAACGCCCCCGTGATCAGGGCGGAGATCGCAGTCCTACTGGCGAAGGACGCGATAGAGCCGGTCCCTCCAGCCGATATGGGGTCCGGGTTCTACAGCCCGTACTTCATTGTAGCCAAGAAAGGCGGCAGGTTACGGCCGATCTTGGATCTGCAGTTCTTGAACCGGTCCCTTCACAGGCTGCCACTCAGAATGCTAACGCAGAAACGCGTCTTCAGGTGCATCCGTCCCCAAGATTGGTTTGCAGCAATCGACCTGAAGGACGCGTACTTTCATGTCTCGATTCTCCCTCGACACCGACCCTTTCTGCGCTTCGCGTTCGAGGGACGGGCATATCAGTACCACGTCTTACCCTTCGGCCTGTCCCTGTCGCCCCGCGTCTTTACGAAGGTTGCGGAGGCGGCCATTGCTCCCATGAGAGAGCATGGTGTTCGCCTTCTCAACTACCTCGACGACTGGCTGATCCTTGCCCAGTCGCGAGAGCAGTTGTGCGAACACAGGGACAGGGTGCTCAGTCACCTCAGCCAATTGGGACTTTGGGTCAACTGGGAGAAGAGCAAACTCTGTCCTACACAGAGGATCTCTTTTCTCGGTATGGAGATAGACTCGGTCGCCATTACAGTCGGACAGTCAGTGTTGAACTGCCTGAATTCGTTCAGAGGAAGGACAGCGGCACCACTGAAACATTTTCAGAGGCTCCTGGGGCATATGGCATCCGCAGCCGCAGTAACGCCGTTGGGATTGCTTCATATGAGACCGCTTCAACGCTGGCTACACGACAGAGTCCTGAGATGGGCGTGGCACAGCGGATCATTCCGCGTCCAAGTGACTCCGAGGTGCCGCCAAACCTTCAGCCCGTACAGTGCCACGTACAACGGGCTTGCAGTTTCGGGTCTGTGGACGGGGCCTCAACTGCAATGGCATATCAATTGACTTGAGTTGTTAGCAGTTCGTCTTACACTCAGCCGCTTCAAAGTTCCGCTCAGAGGCAAGCACGTTTTGGTCCGTACGGACAACACTGCGGCCGTAGCGTACATCAACAAATAGGGTGGTCTACGCTCCCGTCGCATGTCACAACTCGCCCGCCATCTCCTCTTATGGAGTCAGAAGCATCTGAGGTCGCTTCGTGCCATTCACATTCCGGGCCTGCTCAATCGTGCAGCCGACGAGCTCTCACGACAGCTAGTGCTCCCGGGAGAGTGGCAAATCCATCCCCAGGCGGTCCAGCTGATCTGGAGTCGTTTCGGGGCCGCACCGGTAGATCTGTTTGCCTCCCCAGAGACGACCCACTGCCAGTGGTTCTATTCCTTGACCGAGGGGACCCTCGGGTCGGATGCCTTGGCACACAGCTGGCCCCAGGGTCAACGCAAATATGCGTTTCCCCAGAGTGAGCCTTCTTGCACAAACACTGTGCAAGGTCAGGGAGGATGAGGAGCAAGTCCTGTTGGTCGCTCCATATTGGCCCAACCGGACTTGGTTCCCAGAACTAGTGCTCCTCGCGACAGCACCTCCTTGGCCCATTCCTCTGAGGAAGGACCTCCTAACTCAGAGACGGGGCACCCTATGGCACCCACGTCCGGACCTCTGGAAACTCCATGTCTGGTCCCTGGACGGGACGCGGAGGTTCTAGGTGCTTTCCTTTCTACAAGATGGGTTGGAGCGAAGGCTGTCTCCCTCCACCCTCAAAGTCTATGTTGCCGCTATCGCTGCTAATCATGATCTAGTAGATGGAAAATCTTTAGGTAAGCACGATCTGATCGTCAGGTTCCTGAGGGGGGCGAGGAGACTAAATCCTCCCTCTGTACCCTCTTGGGACTTGTCTCTGGTGCTAACCACACTGCAGAGAGCGCCCTTTGAGCCTTTGCAGTCAGCAGAGTTAAACAATCTTGTCGTTAAAGACAATACTCCTGACTGCGTTGGCCTCCATCAAGAGGGTAGGGGACCTGCAGGCATTTTCGGTCAACAAATCGTGCCTGGAATTCGGGCCCGGTAACTCTCATGTGATCATGAGACCCCGGCCTGGATATGTGCCCATGGTTCCCATTACTCCCTTCCGGGACCAAGTGGTGAGCCTGCAAGCGCTGCCTTCGGAGGAGGCTGACCTAGCCCTAGCTTTTCTCTGTCCCGTCCGTGCTCTCCATACTTACTTGGACAGAACGCAAAGCTTCAGGACCTCAGAGCAGCTCTTCGTCTGTTACGGAGGACAGCAGAAGGGAAAGGCTGTCTCCAAGCAGAGGATGGACCACTGGATAGTGGATGCCATCGTCTTGGCCTATGAATCCCAAGACGTGCCTTGCCCACTCAGGTTAAGAGCCCACTCCACTAGGGGTGTTGCTTCTTCCTAGGCGCTGGCTCGCGGCGCCTCGCGGCGCCTCGCTGACAGATATTTGTAGAGCTGCGGGCTGGGCAACACCTAACACGTTCGCTAGATTTTATAGCCTCCGTGTAGAGCCGGTATCTTCCTGTGTGCTCACTTCCCATAGTCAGTAACACCGAAGTGCCCGTTCTAGTGTCGGCTTGCTGCGCCATTTCCTCCCTCATGGTACGGATACGTGTGCTTATCTGCTCCAGTCGAGTTTCCCAGAACGGCGAATCCTGTTGAGTCCTCCGCAACCCGCGGCGGTCGGACGTGGCGGAGCATTCGACGCCAGGTCTAACACTCGTCTGCATTGGAGGAACTTGTGTTTGGCTGGGTTCCATATGTTGGGACCCCCACGACGGTCCCATATGTGTATTCTTCCACGGTACGGCTCCCTACGGCAAAACTGTGTCTTTCCCTCGGCAGAGTCTCCTCTGCCGTCTCAGGAAGGTGTTGTCCCCCTCCTCTAATTGGCCGTGGCCACCCCTGGGACTTACGTATGTTGTGCTGCCCATGGCCAGCCCATACGTGTATTTTGCTCCCTCTGGGCATGATGTGGCTTCCGCAGCGGCCTTCACAGGCACGCTTTCCCAGCGTTATCCGATACAGTCAGCTGTGGGTCTTGCGGAATAGCAGCTTTGACTCTCCCTGCGTGAATTTCCCCGCCCGCATCAGATCGGGGTCTGAGGGGCTCATCGCTGGGCGCTGGAAGTGGTAGTAACTACGTACATCGAACGTGACCGAATGAAAGGGAAATTCTCGGTTACGTATGGTAACGTACGTCCCGTCTCCACAATTGCTGTACCATCACTGCAGGGCCGAGCCACTCAGTTCGGCTCCTCAGTGAAAAACAGCGTGCAGTCGCTCTCGCTTCCTGTTTATACCCGCGGCACGGGGCGGAGCGCGAGATGCAAATCTCGCACGCCAATTGTTCATTGGCCGGTTCTAAATAGCTCGAAGCTGATAGGGGCTCCCAGAAGTGATCCCAATTCGTCGGTATGTCCGACGTACGTCTCCGTTCCCTCCTTCAGGGAACGAGGGTTACCATACGTAACCGAGACGTTTTAGTGGATCCATGTGAATGGGGATAGTTTAGACAAAGTTGTCGTCTGTATGCAAAACTTTTCAAAATTGCAAAGGAAAAACGTTTCCATTTTTAGTACATTGTTGTTGTGTAAACCAGGGGTTTTCAAACTTTATGATGCCACGGACCCCCAAATATGATAAACCTTAATGAGTTGTGTATGAAAAAAACATTTAAACCTTTAGATAAACAGTAAGTGTGACATTATAAGTACAACATATTGTTTCCAAACTTAAATTGGCTATACTTAATGTTGGATGTATAAACCTGAAGAACATTTCCAATTAAGAATTATTTAAATAAACAACTTTCACAATAAATGTATGTAAGCAAGCAGCTCACATACTGGGTTAAGAATACTGCCTTACAACCCCAATGAGCAGATAAATGGGACTAAATGGGAAAAAACTCTACTAGAAAGATACAAAACAAACGTATACAATTCTGGAAAGTATGTATATGGCAAGCATGGAGAGAAACATTTAGAAATGAAACCGTTCGAATGTTCAGTAGACTTTATCCATTTTTGCTTTGACTTTTTATTCTCTGAAATTTTCTGGGGACTCCTTAGAACCTTCTGGAGGACCCCTGGGGGTCCCCGGACCCCAGTTTGAAAGCCCCTGGTGTAAACGTTAAGGGTGTGAACACTGGTCTCACAGTTCGGTTCGATTACAATTATCATGCCATCGATTCGGTTTGGTTCGATATCACGATGCAACACAATACATTGACGATGCACTGCATCATCATGTATATAATTTTGATATACATGATATCTAATATCTAATAATAACTTTACTTTCACATGATTTATATGTATTATTAGAGCCAGTTTAGCCTAGTCTAACATAATTAAAAAAATATTTTGAGGTTTTTATCATTTCATGGTTTATAGTTCTTGAGGAATTTGATTACTTTGCACTGAGGACATGATAAATTGAATACATATATCAATGCAAAACAGTATTTTTAATGTCTATGTTCTCTGTTTAAGTAATAAAGAAGACCTAAATGTATCATTTGACTAATTTTAGAAAAAAATATGAGTAAGTAAATCATAGAGACAGAAAAGAAACTGTATAACTGGAATGACTCAAAGAGTAATTGCTGAATGTGTTAAGTTTCAGAGGGGGTGTACTAATTTATGCTGTGCACTGTATATGTAGTTAATTATCATTACTCAGTATTTAAATATATAATCACACTGTAACATGGACACCTTCAAATAAAGTGTAGTGAAGTGAAGTGACGTGACGTGTGGCCAAGTATGGTGATGCTCTGCATTTAACCCATCCAAGTGCACACACACACAGTAGTGAACACACACACACCCGGAGCAGCGGGCAGCCATATTGCTGCGGCGCCCGGGGAGCAGTTGGGGGTTTGGTGCCTTGCTCAAGGGTCTCACCTCAGTCGTGGTATTGAGGGTGGAGGAGGGCACTGGTTATTCACTCCCCCCACCGACAATTCCTGCCAGACCTGAGACTCAAACCCGCAACCTTCCGGTTACAAGTCCGACTCTTTAACCATTAGGCCACGACTAACCTACTAAATTAATTAATTTTAGCCAAGTTACAACCATCATCTCACTCATTTCAGCTGTGACTATATCTGTGTGTGCATGGGTTAAAGTTGATCGATCCAGTGGCCTGGTTGTCTGAGACAAGTCTGGTCTCAGCCCTGCGTTTGATCCTGTCTGTTTCAGCATGCATTATTAAACAGCCCTCTCCTCCCCTTGATCAGCACCGTATCTGAGATTTCCGGCTTCCAGCCGGCCACACTCATCCTGGGGCATGTTGGTGCTCAGCAGGTTGCACTCTTAAGTGGCCATACTGAGCTGCATGGTCTGTGTCGCCCGCTGGGCACAGGACGGGTCCTCTCCACCTTCTGTAGATCCCATAAATCCCATGACTTCAAATTATTTCAGAAACATTGCAGAGACCAGACGTCACATCATGTTACTGTTTGCCTCCCGCGCCCACATTCCAACATTTCCCAGTTAGTGAAATGTTTACCGCCTAATTAAAAGGCATTTCTTCCATCTGTGCAATGAAGTTTTTTTTGTGTTTGGTTGTTTAATTATCTTCTCTAGACTGTGCATATTTGCCTGTTCAGTCCAGCTAGATAGCTAAATGTTTACCGCCTAATTGACTTATATTTTCCGCAATCTGTGGTGGTGGTGGGGGGAGGGGTATTCAGATTTTCACAGTTCTGTCCGTATTTTCCTGTTAAGCAATCTCAGAGGAGACGATGTTGAATATCATGCTGAGACCAAGCAGAATTACTGAGGAAACGATTGCTTCTAGGCATGGCACTCCAGTAAATATGCATTTTGTCAGGCAGAGAACTTGTAATTTTTAACATAATTGTTATCTACAGAAAATCATGCTGAATAATTCACCCCTGTTCATGTTCGTATTAATAATAGATGCAAGGCGTTTGTTTGAAAATAGCTTGATCGTGTTATCCCTGTGCACTAGGAAAGGTTGCTTTGCAAGAGGGAAATGGATAGTTACACCAGAGAAATTCAGCTCATAAAATCGATCAGTGTTTAGCTAATTTTGAATGATTTGTTTGAAGTTTAAATCCACTGTGTTACTATCAAATGGGACATTATCTCCCAGGGTGTTTTATGGGGGACTCTGAGTTTTTATGTTGTAAGAATTATTATCAGGCTGATATATGGATGAAAACCTGCATTTGCGTGTATATAGGTACTGTATAAGTGTGTGTATGTGGTGAAATATGACCCCAGCCTATAACTCATTCTCTGTTCTTGACCCAGTTAATCTTGTTAAGATTATTACAATGCCAGCGGTGGTGTCTAAGTGATATGGCCTTTGTCAGCTGTTGTGTTGGTGTTTATTATGTCTTGCTGTGTTATTTCTGTTTGATAATGTGCGGTGGGGTGTGCATGTTCTCAAAAACTGAATTATTAATGTATTTGTGTGTGTGTGTCTGTTTGTAAGAGCCATGTGAAAAGTAATTAAGAGCTGAATAATTTATATTAAATCACCTTCATGTGTGTATGTGGGAGAGAGTGGTACATGCAGGATTGAATTTAGGGTTGGGGGCAAAGCTGTTGTCTCTCTATACATTCTTTCTTCCTCTTTAAGGTCTTCTTTTGACACTTGAAATGATTTCTCTGTCCCGAGTGCATATATCCCAGACTGCCTGTTTCCCTGCTATGTCAGATCATTAAGCACAGCTAAAGTGTAGCCTAATCCTTCTGACATGTCTCAAATTGGGATCCTTCACCTCCAGGCGAAATATGTCCTTTCGTACAGACAAATGGCATGAGGTCCCCTCCAGAGGAAACTTTTATTGCTCAAATGTTGCTCTTTCTGTTCAGAAGACTTAAAGCCAGCATGAAATCAAAATTGATGTTTTTTTTTTACTTTCTTGATACATGTTCCTGGTCTTATTGCTCATAATTCAACATGATGCCAAAAAAATTATAAAAGGGTTTTGTGACATTTATCAAAGACTGACATCTCCTATTGGATAATGTTAACCAATGAACTCAAGAAGCTTTAGCATTGGGATACTCCCATGTGAAAAGAGGATATTCAATGAAAAAACTAAACAAGGAAAGGACTTGATTTAGATTTTGAGTGTCTTATGTTGGCCAAGGCTGCATTTATTTGATAAAAAATGCAGTAAAAACAGAAATATTATAATTATTGTTTTCTATTTTAATATATTTTTAAATGTGATGTATTCCTGTGATGGCAAAGCTGAATTTTCATCATCATTACTCCAGTCTTCGGTGTCACATGATACTTTAGAAATCATTCTAATATGCTGATTTACAACTAAGCCTTTCATCTGATTATTAGTTGAAATGGTGTTGCTGCTTACTAATGTGGAAAGTACGGACATGTTTTTTACAGGATTCGTAGTTGGACAACGTTTTTTTTAACCCTCTGGTCCTCTTCGTTTCAGGGTTACACTTGCCTCCATCGTGACCGTAGCCTTGAAACTTGAAATCCAATGTAATATATATATATATATATATATATATATATATATATATATATATAAATATATAAATTTACCGTATTTCCTCAAATAAAATCTGAGGCCTTTATTTACCTGAAGTGCAGAAGGTCACCGGCTTTTATTTGAAGCAGGCTTTTATTAGGGGCAGGCCTGTATTTTGAATTCCATCTATTTGAAAAAAAATATTGTTTAAAAAAAACAATTTTAAATGAAAAGCGATAGCGTTCCAGAGGACAGACATCATCAGGGGCATGGGAAGTGGAGTGGTCTCAAAGGATTGCAAATGCAATGCAATTTTTTGTTCATTTTATTCATTTTTAGAATTTAATTTATTTGTAATAAAAATTTTAAGTGGCCCATTAAAAATTATTATTTATGAACTCCCTTTGTGAAATGCTGGATCAAATATAGGCCTATCTGAAATAAATAGTAAGGGCTGCCCCTGACTAAAGTTTTTTTTTCCTTTTCTAGTAGTTGTTCATTTAAGCCGTTGATCACGCTGCGCCTCCGCCTCCATGTCATTGTCTGTTATAGGCTATTTGCTTGTTATTTATTAAATCCGGGCAATTTGGTTGATAAAACATAGATTCAAATAAAGATACAATTTATACAAAACTAAATTCACTTTAAAGAAAGTTTTTTTGTGATATATTTGTTGTTCTTTCGTGTTTTATAGACTCAACCCAACTTATGTGCTTTCTATATTCCATGTGAGGGAAAAAGCTTCCTTCCACTTAAGAAAAGTTGTGTTCCTTTAAGCACTTTTTATTTTAATATATATCTCTTTACATAAATATTATTTTCTACTTAAAAAAATATATAATTTCGTTATTTTTCTAACCCAACTACTGCGCACACTTTTCTCAATCCGTTATGGAGCTATTCAATTTTGATTTTGCATATTGTTTTTTAAATGTTTGTTCGAGTAGTTCAAATGACCACTTTACAATATTTCAATAACATAATTTATTTTGAAGCCTATGCTGTTTTCCTCTACAAAATAAAATAGTAGCACAACCCTACTGTACATTACGCTGAACTTGAATGCACATGAAATGAAAGGAAATCATTTTTCCCCGGCCTTAATTTGAGACCGGCCTGTATATATATATACGGCATATATATACACAGTGAGGAAAATAAGTATTTGAACACCTTGCTATTTTGCAAGTTCTCCCACTTGGAAATCATGGAGGGGTCTGAAATTGTCATCGTAGGTGCATGTCCACTGTGAGAGACATAATCTAAAAAATAAATTCCAGAAATCACAATATATGATTTTTTAAACTATTTATTTGTATGATACTGCTGCAAATAAGTATTTGAACACCTGTCTATCAGCTAGAATTCTGACCCTCAAAGACCTGTTAGTCTGCCTTTAAAATGTCCACCTCCACTCCATTTATTATCCTAAATTAGATGCACCTGTTTGAGGTAGTTAGCTGCAAAAAGACACCTGTCCACCCCATACAATCAGTAAGAATCCAACTACTAATATGGCCAAGACCAAAGAGCTGTCCAAAGACACTAGAGACAAAATTGTACACCTCCACAAGGCTGGAAAGGGCTATGGGGAAATTGCCAAGCAGCTTGGTGAAAAAGGTCCACTGTTGAAGCAATCATTAGAAAATGGAAGAAGCTAAACATGACTGTCAATCTCCCTCGGACTGGGGCTCCATGCAAGATCTCACCTTGTGGGGTCTCAATGATCCTAAGAAAGGTGAGAAATCAGCCCAGAACTACACGGGAGGAGCTGGTCAATGACCTGAAAAGAGCTGGGACCACCGTTTCCAAGGTTACTGTTGGTAATACACTAAGACGTTATGGTTTGAAATCATGCATGGCACGGAAGGTTCCCCTGCTTAAACCAGCACATGTCAAGACCTGTCTTAAGTTTGCCAATGACCATTTGGATGATCCAGAGGAGTCATGGGAGAAACTCATGTGGTCAGATGAGACCAAAATCCCTACTGTGAAGCATGGGGGTGGTAGCATCATGCTTTGGGGGTGTTTTTCTGCACATGGGACAGGGCAACTGCACTGTATTAAGGAGAGGATGACCGGGGCCATGTATTGTGAGATTTTGGGGATTAACCTCCTTCCCTCAGTTAGAGTATTGAAGATGGGTCGAGGCTGGGTCTTCCAACATGATAATGACCCGAAGCACACAGCCAGGATAACCAAGGAGTGGCTCTGTAAGAAGCATATCAAGGTTCTGGCATGGCCTAGCCAGTCTCCAGACCTAAACCCAATAGAGAATCTTTGGAGGGAGCTCAAACTCCGTGTTTCTCAGCGACAGGCCAGGAACCTGACTGATCTAGAGAAGATCTGTGTGGAGGAGTGGGCCAAAATCCCTCCTGCAGTGTGCAAACCTGGTGAAAAACTACAGGAAACGTTTGACCTCTGTAATTGCAAACAAAGGCTACTGTACCAAATATTAACATTGATTTTCTCAGGTGTTCAAATACTTATTTGCCGCTGTATCATACAAATAAATAGTTTAAAAAATCATACATTGTGATTTCTGGATTTTTTTTTTAGATTATGTCTCTCACAGTGGACATGCACCTACGATGACAATTTCAGACCACTCCATGATTTCTAAGTGGGAGAACTTGCAAAATAGCAGAGTGTTCAAATACTTATTTTCCTCACTAATATATATATATATATATATATATATATATATATATATATATATATATATATATATATATATATATATATATATATATATATATATATATATATATATATATATAATATTTATTTTTTATATAATATAATTTTTTTGTGGCAATAGCCAACAATACATTGTAGAAAAAGCCATCAAGTGTCATCTCATTCCGATGAAGCAAAAGAGAGCCCAGAGAGTTCGTTTAATTGCTTTTCTAGAAGAAACGTTTGAGTTATGAGATCTGGTTTAAGATTCGTATTTCTTATAGGAGAGCTCAGGATGAAAAAATATCCAACAATCACTGCATATGTGTGCTCTCCAACATAAATCTGGACGTTTTCACACATATCTGTCAGACTGTGATATCGGTTATGTAATCTAACGTCTAGCAGCCGCCACTTGGTGTCATTTGGTTCTATTTTCAGTGGTGTTATATACAGAAGTTGTATCATGTCTTGGTTTATTGGTATTTGATCTCGTTGTGTGTGTGTGCGGGTCTGTATGGGACATCAGCTTGCATCCACGTGTGTCTGTGTGCCTTGTAATGAGTGTGCTTGATTACTGAATCTGTGTGTCTGAAGCAGATGCTGCCTTTCGTCCTCCTGTGAATATCCTCACATCAAACGGGAGCGGCCCAGAGGAACTTTCACTCGCATTACACACACGTAATCAACCGTCAGAGCTGCACAACTGTGCTTTTCAAATCACAGGCTGACAGAGAACACAGTCTAGTACAGCACAGGGTGATATAATGCAGCATAGAGCGACATAGCGTGGCACAGCTCTGTGGAATGTGTTGTACAGGCAGATGGGATTGTCTTGAAACGATCACATTCTGATGTCTGCGCAAGAGACCAGCAGTTTCATATCAAAGCACGCTGTGTACAGAGGATTTTTAATAAGCACAGACGGCTCAGTGACATCTGCGTTACATTCACTGGTTATTTTTCTTCGTTCTCTAATGGAGTTGTAAATTCACAGCTCAGATTCTTGTTTAATTGACACGTTATCAGCCTTTGAATGCTTGTTTATGGTGTTTATATAAGGAATGATGCTTACATAAAGGATTTTAAACTGCTACCCCCATGCAAACAGTGATTTTGAGATTGTGTGTGTGTGTGTGTGTGTGTGTGTGTGTGTGTGTGTGTGTGTGTGTGTGTGTGTGTGTGTGTGTGTGTGTGTGTGTGGGCATGTTTTTGTGAAATATCAGGACACAAATGTGTATAATGACATGGGTATGACATAGGTATTACAAAAAGAGGGTGAAATATGAGGACGTTCCCCATGTCCTCACTTTTCAAAATGCTTATATTTCACACAGAATGCGGTTTTTTTCACAGAAAGTAAACTGCACAGTCTCCTGTGAGGGTTAAGTTTAGGGGCAGGGGCAGTGTAGGGGGATAGAAAATACGGTTTGTACGGTAAAAAAACCCATTACGCCTACGGAATGTCCCCACATTTCACAAAAACACCCCTGTGTGTATGTGTGTGTGTGTGTGTGTGTGTGTGTGTGTGTGTGTGTGTGTGTGTGTGTGTGTATTGTCCTGCTAAACACATTATGAGGACTAAATGTCACCACAAAGATACAGTAATACCAGTAATTTTTGGTAACACTTAATTTTAGGGTTCAAATCTCACTATTAACTAGTTGCTTATTAGCATGCATATTACTAGGATATTGGCTGTTTATTAGTACTTATAAAGCACATATTTATGCCTTATTCTGCATGACCATATTCTACATCCCTTAATCCTAGCCAATACCTAAACTTAACAACTACCTTACTAACTATTAATAAGCAGTAAATTAAGAGTTTATTGAGGCAAAAGTCGTAGTTAATAGTGAATATGTGGTCCTCATACTAAAGTGTTACCTAATTTTTGTGTGGGGGCATTTTTTGGTCCCCATGAGGAATACAGCTTATAAATCAAACTAAGTGATGTTTTTTTTTAATGTAAAAATGCAGAAACTTAAAGGGGTCCTATTATTTTTAAACTTTAGTTACTGTGTAATGTTGCCTCCTGGCATAATACGCGATGACTTGTACAAATTAATTCATACAAGTGTCAAAACAATTCAAAAATATGTTTTGCTCTATTTTGATCGCTAGATATCAATGTTCATACCCAACATATAAACTTTTATCCCAGTACACATTGTCCCCTGTTACTTCAATGTTTGTAACACATAAATATCTGTTTATCTGTACATTTACATGGCAGCTGCTCTCTCTCTGGATCAGTGGCAGCGCGAATGCAAATTTGAATGTTGCAATGCAATGATCGTACTTTAAAAGGGTAAACAAAGTCCCTAAAGTCTTTGTTTTAAAGCCTGTTTCACGCCACAAGCGTCAGCAGAGGCCATATTCAATGCCCATCAATGAATGAGAGCATTCACACCGGGAGCATGATGGCCGACTCTTTCATTCATTAACATGGCCAGCAAAAAAATATGCTCCGCTGACTGACGTGAAACAGCCATGGTAATAGACAGCGTAATCGTTATCAGAAATGATATTATTTAGAAATAATATTGTGTGGGTGTTTGAATCGAGATTGCGATCTTTTAACGATTAATCGTGCAGCTCTAGTTGGGACTACAACACACTTCTTACGGATCTTCTAAAGTCACAATGTCACTCATTAAAAAAATTCCCGCCCACGGAATTCACAAAAAAAAATGAGGTGAGGCCTGTTTGAGCTGCACTAGAGAAGATGAAGAAGAAGATCTGTTTAAGTAGCGTGTTGTTGCCATGTTGAAAATATGCTGTATTTTCCACCCCGGTTCCAAAACCCCTTTGTTTGGCTTTCCTATGGCAGACAAACTTAGAAACAGTGGTTAAAACCCTTTCGCACGTATGATCACACTGGTGTGATCAGTCTTAGTGCGATCACACCGGTGGGATTAGAACGGTTAGGGCATCACATAATCAACTGCTAAATTCAAATGTGCTTTCACACGTTGGCTGCCACTGAGACAGACACACTCAGCGCTTGTCATATACAACAACTATTCAGTGTTTTCAACCGCATAATGTTTATTTTAGGTTTCAGACTTTTAAATACTACGGAGCCCCTAGAGGGACCTTTGCAAAAAATTTAAATATGCAGACTTTATGTCATCAGTACACTGTCTGTGTTAAAGTATAATAATCAATAAAATGACACCAACTGTGTTCTAAACCCCTTACGATTTTGCAAATCAAAATTTTGAGGGCATGACAATTTTCATTCTTTAATAAGTTAAAACTGTAATAAAAAAGGGGCATTGCCACACAAACAATAACGTATGCTCAATTACATTAAACAAAAGGTACCACCACACCCTCTATTCATCTGCACCCTGAGCACAGGTTACAATAAGGTCAACATCTTATTCCTTATATTCAAGTATATTGCTTGATACGAGTCCTTTGGGAGCTCAAAGTGTGCCTCTGTCATTACAGTATTACAAATGTCATAGACATCACTGTCACATGGTATAGACAAACGAAATGTGCATTCTGTCTGTAGGTCTCCTGTATCAAATTGAATGCAAATCGGAAATAATAAGGCAGATAAGTTTCTTGTGCGCATGCGAAAGTCTGTATATTTATTTTTTTTGCAAAGGTCCCTTTAGGGGCTCCGTAAAATACACACAATTACCACATAAGTACCAGCAAAACAATACATTTAGAGTTTGTATTATACACACTGGTGTCAATGGAAGTGGCAATAATAATCATTTCCATTAAATTAGACAAGTTTTATTCATATCAGATACACATTGTGTAAGTAGCTTTAAAATGAAGTGGATGAATTAATGTGTTATAAATCCTATCCGATTCTCTGAACTGCGGCACAAACTAAAATGGCGGCGCCCATCACGTATATACACTCTAAAAAAAAGATTCTATATGGCACCAAAAATGGTTCTTGGCTCATAATCATAGGGGAACCTTTTTTAGTGCTATATAGCACCAATTTTGGTGCTTCAGTGGTTCTTCAGCGGTTCTTCAGAGGTGCTATATAGCACCTTAGTCAAAGAACCGGTGAAGAGCCTCTGAAGAACCGCTGAAGAACCACTGAAGCACCAAAATTGGTGCTATATAGCACTAAAAAAGGTTCCCCTATGATTACGAGCCAAGAACCATTTTTGGTGCCATATAGAACCTTTTTTTTTTAGAGTGTAGCTAAAAATAACGTGATTGTTATAAAGGTGTTTAAACAACAAAACACATCCACTGGCCCATATTTGACAATCGGAATATCAGCTATTTCATGCTATAGTTAGCAAAATTGTGAATATTTTTATTAAAAAAGGGAAAATTAAATACAAGCAGATCATCAGTCATACAGCACTATTGTGATTGCAGTGCATCACATGACAAGCAATGACTGTCGCCATGCAAAACTCACGCTGGGGTCAACCAGAATATTTTAAACTTATGTGTGAAAGGGTTAACATTTATTTTTAACACTGTTCCTGAACATTATAACCCCACTGTTTATCTGTGTGCTGCACCTTTTACGGAAGACAGCTTCTAGAAACTAAGAGAGTACAAGGCTGGCTACGCACAAAAGCTTCTCCTGAAAGATTGAGCAGTTACCAACAAGCATGTTTTATTATTTTTTGTTGTGTTTTCTATGAACAGTTCCAATGATAAGGTTTATGTTGTTGCTTTGATGTAAACAAATGCTGCTAGCTAGTATTACAGTGTTGATGTAGTGTTTAACTATGGGGTTCTCACTTTTATAAGCACTCGCTTTTGTAAGACTGTTCACTGATCCTTACCACTCTGAAACGTCCTATAAAATCTGTGCTTGCAAAGGTTCTGCATGATCCTCTCAGTCTTGTTTGAATCAGATTCAAATTGGTAGGGCAAAATTGACACCATTGTTAATATTTACACCTGAGCAGATGAAACTCGTGGTTATGGTAAGTGGCGTGACAGTTCTGGAACACCCTCTAATCTTTCTATTCATTGAGAAAAAAATGGAACACAATTTCCACAAAGTATTAAGCAGCACAACTGTTTTCAACATTGATAATAATAAGAACGTTTCTTGAGCTACAAATCAGAATATAAGAGGAATTTCATGTTTCATAAGAAGGTTCATGTTACCTGAAGACTGGAGTAATTCAACTTTGTATCACAGGAATAAATTACATTTGAAATCATATTAAAATAGAAAACAATTGTTTAAAATGGTAATAATGTTTCAAAATATTACTATTTTTACTGTATTTTTCATCATATAAATGCAGCCTTGGTGAGCATAAGAGATTTTCAGAAACATAAAAAAAAAAAAAAAAAACTTGCCAACCCCATGGAATGGGAGTAAATATATTGTAATTTATTTCAATGGAAAAACCACAGACTTAATTTTTAATGCTTGGGATTCAATTATTTAAATGATCCCTCAGTAGTGATTATTAAAAGGGCTGTGTTATGCTGTATTGGTCACTTTGTCATGATTTGTTTCAGCTGTAGTTATAGTGTTGTGTCTGAGTGACTGTGTGTGTGGGTGGTCATGAGTTGGTGTTTTGCAATCATGAGATAAATGAATACACACTCACGTCACAGAGTAATAACCATCGGTGGTGGCTCATCTTTATTGTCCCCACCAGGGTGAGCTGGCCTTTGTGAAAGGCCAATGGAAAGAGGGAATCTATCCCTAGAGCTCAGTTAGGCCACAGACAGCCCCATAAATCCTCTACTCTAATACTCCCAGATTCGCCTCTATTGGCCAATGCACCAAATTGGATGCTTTGCATTCTCTGCCTGCTTCACTTGAGACACACGCTGTCTGGAGACTGAAACACAGACACCCTTTTTGTCGTTCTTTCTGTGATTCTTATTCGTTTGACATCTCTGCTTTTCCTCTGTTCTTGTCTTGATGCATGGTTAGATGCATTCATAGATAACACTGAAGGCAATTTTGTCATAAAATTAGAAATAAATAGAAGAAAATTAGACAACTGTTGATAGACAATAAGAGTGTGGTTCTATAAAATGTGGCTAGCATAGCTGACATAATTGGATCTCTAATGATAATTGTTTATATTAAAATCTCTTTGTCTTTTGAGATCCCTTCTGAAGGTTATTTTTGGGGATGTTTTCCTCAGGGGGAAACTATAAATTTCATTGTAATCTTGGAGAAATATGTGCGGTATTAAAGAAATCTAATTTGTAATTTTTCTTTCTTATATTGCCGAACAAC
Organism: Romanogobio albipinnatus; assembly: GCA_023566225.1. Lineage (NCBI taxonomy): Eukaryota > Metazoa > Chordata > Actinopteri > Cypriniformes > Gobionidae > Romanogobio > Romanogobio albipinnatus. The sequence continues at coordinate 33,868,888 of CM042251.1, forward strand.
TTTTGTACAATTTATCTTGCTTAATTAATATTTTTGCCTTGTTTTCTGGTTAAAATGTCTCAACATACTTGAGATTGATACAGTTTAATAAAGCAAAACTGCATAACATATTATATTATATTAAATTAAATTTAAATGTAAAGGTTTTTGCTTTCAAGCAATTTGCCAATGGGGTATGATAAATATAAATGTATTTCACATGTTAAATAGGTTTGCTTCTGAAATAAATATACCTATTTTAAGAAATGTATTAATTAATTTATTGTTAATACATTTATGTTATAGATGTTGGTTGTTTAGACAAATGTACTGATTAAGAGCATTATTTTTCATCATGTTTAATTCACTTTTTTTATGTCCAATAAATTATTTTTCAATTCCTTTTCTAAAACACAACAGGTCTATTTTCTTTTCCTTGCAGTGACAGATGAATATGACCTACATCTGACAGTATTTTTTTTTTTTTTTTTTGTGAAAGTTTTACATGGCTTAATATCCCTGGTTGTAAATTGGTGTGTGGTGTCACAGGATGCAGGCTGTTGTAAATGGCTCATTGATTTTCAGGCGAGTTGGACTCGAGGGACGTATCTGTCTCTTTGCTCTAGCCTATCGGCTTCTTCATTAGCGAGGGGCTGTCGATAACGGCATGTGTGTGAAGGTAGCCAGAGGCCCGCTGATGAGGGCAGGGCAAGAGCGATGGATGCTCGACACACTCTGTTTGCTACCGAGTCGCTGCTGTCTGAGCGGCTCTACATCCATATGCATCAAACACTTCTCGCCGAATATCACAGAAGAGATACAATTACGCTGCATGACATTGAGAGCATGGAAAATTAACTGTGAACTATACAGCTCCCGACAAACTTTTGATCAAATGAAAAGTGTGGCTTGTGTGTCCTGGAATAGATGTGTTTGCTAACTTTCAGTGTTAACCATGACATGCAGGAACGATAGAACTGGTGTTTTTACCTATAATGTACAATTTAACATTACATACAAAATTTAGCAGCATTTAAAACCATAATGTGGCTTTTCCCCACTGAAACATAATAAACAGTGAGAAGTAATGTAAGGGAGGACTTGATTATATCCATCAGGATTTGATTGGATTACGAAATGTAGGCTGTGATGTCTGGTTTAAAGGGGTCATGAACTGGCTCTTTTTATTTTTTTTATACTGTTGTCTGAGGTGAACTTATGACGTTTGCATGTTTTTTACATTCAAAAAAATCATAATGAATAAGTAATAGGCTATTTTGAGCCTCTCTCATGGAACGCTCGGTTTTTATGGGCGTGCCGCATTGAAGACTTGGAAGTAAATGCCCACTGCTATGATTGGATAAACTTTGTATATTACAATGAGCTTCGGCGTACCCAAGAGAGAGCATTTTCTTGTGGTGCCCCCCTGAGCACTTGGTGCCCTACACACAGCAAGTGATGCGCGTAATGGGAGAGGCGGCACTGACAATGAACCAACAACACATCAAATAAAGGATTCTTCAGTCTGTGACAGCGTGCTAAGTTATGTTCAGTTAGACACGTACACATAATCAATAGATATCAAATGATCTGCAACAATGCAATACTGAAAAAAAAAACTTTTTTTAACTCACATAAGTGTGTTGCTTCTTTTATTCATGTAATCTCATCCTGTCTGCAAATCCAGTCTCTTGTTTACAAACGAATCCGTGGTGAAATTAAGGAACAAATGCCCAATGCCTTACCCACGTGACACGTGAGCTGGATCCATGCATTCATAATATTGGAATCCAAATTAAGCTTATGCAGCATGTTTATTGCTTGGTTGTTCGATCCGGTTTAGCTCCATGTAGGCCTATGTTATTTATGTTACATTTCTTGCATGAGTCGGTGGGCGGGGCTACAGAATCAGGCATACTACATCTTCTGTTGAGGCGGTGTTTCACCACACTCTGACGTCACAGCTTGGCACTTCTGAGATCGAGCGTTTACTGGGCCTGGTGTCAATTAAAGCTTTTCTTTGACTAAAAAGGAAATTTTCAACTCCGAAACTTACAGGATATTCTTATATCACGATTAACTTTTATTTATCAAAGGCTGAATGAAAAGTTGATTTCTCAATTCATGACCCCTTTAATATTATAAAAGGGTAACTTCAGTGATTTAGCATTAGGCATTGTATCAGTAGAAACCCGGTAGTATATTCAAATGATGGTACTTTCCCCCCTCATATCCCCCTGAGATGAGAGAATTATGCAGTTTCTGGAAAAAATCCTCAGATGACGCAAATATCGTCATTTTGCGTCATCTGAGGATTTTTTGGCCAGAGGCTAAAGACTACAGCCAGTAGATGGAGCTGTTCTGCATGTTATCAACCCACCCATAGGGGAGAGATCTCACGCACAGAATGTAAGACACAGACGGCCACACAGACATTCATAATGAATCGATGCAGAGCAAAGTGAGTGTTTCAACTTTTCAATGAATTCCTGGGATAGTTCAGCTTCCATATGCGATCTGAAAACGTGCCAGACTGGCGTTTAACGTTACCTCAGTTCTGCTCAGCTCTTTGTGATGAATGAAATCTGACACTGCTGCGTCTGTGCTGTGACTTTCGTTCGGCTCACTCACACTTTATTGAAAAGACACATTCAGTTTTTAATTGTAGTGTTTATTCTCTAACTGAACAAAATTATTGTATTACTATGAAGATCAAAACGACGGTGTACGGAGTGGCCTTATAGGGCAGCGAAGCAACTGCATTCTGGGAGTTGTTGTCTTTCATCCACATGAGACAAATACATTTTCTGTCTTTTCTCAGTCTAGAAGGCACCAAATTCAAAAATAATTTCACATTTCTACTACATAAATGACCCAGTTTAAATACAAAGCTTAATGCTAAATCACTGAAGTAACCCTTTAATGATGACACTCTACAATACGGTTCAGTCTGTTAACAAGAGTTAAAGGATTAGTTCACTTCAAAAGGAAAATTTCCTGATAATTTACTCACCCTCATGCTATCCAAGATGCTCATGTCTTTCTTTCTTCAGTGGAAAAGAAATTAAGCTTTTTGAGGAAAACATTGGACTTCAATGGCAATCAAAATGTTGAAGGTCCAAATCAATGCTGTTTCAAAGGGCTTGGAAGGGCTTCAAAGGGCTCTGCACAATCCCAGCTGAGGAATAGGGTTTTATCTAGCGAAACCATCGGTCATTTTCAAAAAAAAAATATATACGTTTTAACCTAAATTGCTCATCTTGCGCTGCTCTGTGACACACCACGGATTGCGCAATCATGTCGGAAAGGTCACACTAGACATAAGCAGAAATAGCGCCCCTGTGTTTAGAAAAAAGTGCTCATGCGAAGACTAATACAAACATCCTTTAGCAAAAAGAGGTTAAACAATGATGTTGGATGATTTTGAAGTTGGAGATGGAGTTTTTTTGTTTTGTAAAGGGGGTTTGTATTAGTCCTCGCACGTTTGGTTGGTGTAGTATTTACGCCTACGTCTAGTGTGACCTTTCAGACGTGATTGTGTAATCCGTGGCACAGAGCAGAGCACCGGAAGATGAGCTATTTAGGTTAAAAAGTATATAAATGTTTATTTTTTCTTGAAAATTACTGATGGTTTCGCTAGATAAGACCCTATTCCTCAGATAGGATCGTGCAAAGCCTGTGAAGCCCTTTGAAACTGCATTGATTTGGACCTTCAACCCAGATATCATTTTGCGTCATCTGAGGATTTTTTGGCCAGAGGCTAAAGACTACAGCCACTAGATGGAGCTGTTCCGCATGTTATCAACCTGCCCATAGGGGAGAGATCTCACGCACAGAATGTAAGACACAGACATTCATAATGGATTGATGCAGAGCAAAGTGAGTGTTTCAACTTTTCAATTAATTCCTGGGATAGTTTAGCTTCCATATGCGATCTGAAAACGTGCCATACTGGTGCTTAACGTTACCTCAGCTCTGCTCAGCTCTTCGTGAGGAATGAAATCTGACACTGCTGCGTCTGTGCCGTGACTTTCGTTCGGCTCACTCACACTTTATTGAAAAGACACGTTCAGTTTTTAATTGTAGTGTTTTATTCTCTAACTGAATAAAATGATTGTATTACTATGAAGATCAAAACGACGGTATATGGAGTGGCCTCGTTGGGCAGCAAAGCATGGGCATTCTGGGAGTTGTTGTCTTTCATCCACATGAGACAAAAAAGTACATTTTCTATCTTTTCTCAGTCTAGTAGGCACCAAATTCAAAAATAATTTCACATTTCTACTACATAAATGTGATGTGATGTGACCCACTGCAGTTTGCATACCGCACAAACCGCTCCACTGATGATGCCATTTCATCCACAATACACACTGCTCTCTCCCACCTGGAAAAGAGGAACACATATGTGAGAATGCTGTTTGTAGACTACAGCTCAGCATTCAACATCATTGTGCCCTCCATACTTGACATGAAACTCCGGGCTCTAGGCTTAAACAGCTTGTTATGCAGCTGGATCCTGGACTTCCTGTCAAACAGACACCAGGTGGTCAGAATGGGCAGTAACATCTCCTCATCACTGACTCTCAACACTGGAGCCCCTCAGGGCTGTGTTCTCAGCCCACTCCTGTACTCCTTGTACACACATGACTGTGTGGCAACCCACAGCTCCAACACCATCATCAAGTTTGCTGACGATACGACGGTGGTAGGCATGGGCGTAGATTACGCGGGGGACGGGGGTGACGTGTCCCCCGCACCTTTAATAAAACGTAAATTCGTCCCCCGCACTTTACCGAGTCTCACCGGTCCAAGTCGACCCGCTCCGTGGGGGATTCGAACCGGCGTCTAGTCGTACCGCTCTTACTGGCCTACGTCTGTTACACGGGCAAGTTTGATTACATAGAAGCCAATGTGAATAAATCTACATGACCTGTCATTTTATTCGTATCCAAAAACAAGGCGCTCTGAACACCATGGAGTGCTAACACTCTCGTGCAACACTCCAATTCATACTCGAAGCCGGAGGGCGCCCTCTCACAGAAAGTCCAAAACGGATTCGTAGAAGTAATCACGTTCCAAAGGCATTCACAGCACTGAACCAGCAGCTAAATAAAGAGAATTATGACTGATGAAACGCGACGACAAACACATGATTTCGACATTTATATGTGTGTGTTTTTCAAGCCATCTCAAGGTATTTATTGACAATAAAGTATATGAATAATGCAGTGCTAACTGACATCCTTTTTAATGTTTAGTATCTTCTGCTCACCAAGGCTGCATTTATTATATAAAACAGCTGTTTACTATGTTTATATATAGTAAACGTGTAATTTATTCCTGTGATCAAAGCTGAATTTTCAGCATCATTACACCAGTCTTCTGTGTCATATGATCCTTCAGAAATCATTATAATATGAGGATTTGCTGCTCAAGAAACATTTATGATTATTATAAATGTTGAAAACAGTTGCTGCTGCTTAAAAATGTTGTGGAAACCATGATGCATTTTATTTTTCAGGATTCTTTGATGAATAGAAAGTTAAATTAACTGCATTTATTTGCATTAAATAAAGCACTTATTAAATATAAATCTTTATTTATATTATAAATATCACTTGTGATCAATTTAATGCATGTTTAATTAATAAAAGTATGAATTTCTCTCTTTTTTAATCTTACCACAAAAGTTTGAATACTATCATGGTTTCCACAAAAATTAAGCAGCAGTGTTTTCAGCAGTGAATTAAGTAAGCAACTGTTTTCATCATTGATAATAATCATAAATGTTTCTTGAGCAGCAAATCAGCATATTAGAATGATTTCTGAAGGATCATGTGACACTGAAGACTGGAGTAATGATGCTGAAAATTCAGCTTTGATCACATTTATATATTCACATAGATAACAGCTGCTTTAAATTGGCATAATATTTCACTGTATTATTTTTTTACTGCATTTTTTATTAAATAAATGCAGCCTTGGTGAGCAGAAGTCTTACTGGTGTCGAACGACATGAGGGTGAGTAATTAATGACAGAATTTTCATTTTTGGGTGAACTAACCCTTTAATGCACAAGTGTTTGTAGTGCATAAACCAATCATAAAATTGGCATAAAATATAGGGGAAAATATTATACATATTAGTGGTTATTGTTCAGCAGTGTATTTGATATCTTACTGAATTAAAAGCAAGAGATCAATTAAATCTTTCAATTAGACAGAGGTCAGAAAAAAACAGGTATTATACCTGACATTTCTGTCCCCCTCACTTATGAAAAGACGGCTACGCCCCTGGTGGTAGGTCTCATCACTGACAATGATGAAACGGCCTACAGAGAGGAGGTACACACTCTGACACGATGGTGTCAGGAGCACAACCTCTCCATCAACGTCAGCAAGACCAAGGAGCTGGTGGTCGACTTCAGGAGGAATGAGAGAGAATACCGCCCCATCACCATCAATGGAGCACCGGTGGAGAGAGTCAGCAGCTTCAAGTTCCTCGGTGTCCACATCAAAGAGGAACTCTCATGGTCCGTCCACACCGAGGCCGTTGTGAAGAAGGCTCATCAGCGCCTTTTCTTCCTGCGACGGCTGAGGAGGTTTGGAATGAACCGCCACATCCTCACACGCTTCTACACCAGCACCATAGAGAGCCTGCTGACTGGCTGCATCACCACCTGGTACGGCAACAGTACCGCCCGCAGCCGCAAAGCCCTGCAAAGGGTAGTGCGCACGGCCAGCTGCATCATCTGAGGTGAGCTTCCCTCCCTCCAGGACATTTATGCCAGGCGGTGTGTGAAGAGAGCTCAGAGGATCATCAGAGACTCTAGCCACCCGAACCATGGGCTGCTCTCACTGCTGCCATCAGGCAGGCGGTACCGCAGCATCAGAACACGCACCAGCCGACTCCAGAACAGCTTCTTCCCACAAACAATTAGACTCCTCAACTCCTGATCCATCAGGATCATAACACACACTGGACAGAATATCACTCAACACAACCCACTGTAGATACACACACATTATATACACATTTATTTATCATATAGCATCTATTGCACATTGGATCTCTATTGTGATTAATATTGTATACTGTACATTGTATATTATTATTATTATAGCGTAATGTATATTGTTTAATGTATGTTTAGTGTATATTGTTTAAAGTATATGCATATTGTAAGTATGTGTATATTGTTTAAAGCTGTGAGAACTACACTCACATTGTGTAAATTATTTATTGTTTATTGTAGTGTATACTGTGCTGTGAGTAATTGTGGGCACATCAGATGTGTAATCTGATGTTGCTTTAAATGTTGTACATGTCATGTCATGACTGCTATGTTGCTCAGAACTGCACCTAAGAATTTCACCTACTGTTGCACTTGTGTATATGGTTGTGTGACAATAAAGTGATTTGATTGATTTGATTTGATTTGATCTACGAAAACCCAACACATGGTGAAATTTTACCTTTTACAGCTTTTGATACCATATGAAAGGGCCCATTTCATTCAAGGTCTCTGAAACAGAAGTTATGGTTATCTAAAGTTGGCTGATCGCTAGGATTTTTAGGAACGGAATTTTGAGAATAACCGCCACCCCTTTTTCCGCATAGACATGAAAATGCACTATCCAACTTTAAATGGCTGTAATTCAAGCATGCTTTGGAATATAGACCTAAGGTTGGTCTTGTTTTACAGAAGACACTTGGGATTATTGTAGATGTCAAATAAATTATGAAAGTAAAATAGAAATAAAGTTATAAAAGTTTAAGTTTATGAAAATGTAAAAATATATATATTTTATCATTATATTTTATAATATGTATTTTACAAAAAAAATAAAAAATAGACAATAGTCAAAGCCAGACATCCAAGCTCCATTACTAACTAAGGGTGCCTCCATTTCCATATGGTTTGAGTGATCTGAACCATACATTTCAATAATTTTCATACATTTTATGAAGTAGACCTATTCAGAAATAGTATAGACAGTTTAGCAGTAGGCCTATTTGATTTGAATTCAACCTCTAATAAATATAAAAGAACATGTGCATTATAGCTCCCTGCTGCATCTCAAATAGCAAACATATATTTTTTCCCTTTATAAAACATTTCCAGAACTTTTTATCTCAAAACATTGACTGGATGTTATATTTTGAACTCTTGGCATGAAAACAAATTGGTTATCTACAAATCTTTCATTTTTCCTGTGTTTATCACTATTTCAAAATAAAGGTCTGAACTGAATATTAAAATATGAAAACTAGAATTTATAAGCTGCATCTCTACACAAGGGGACTAGCTAACTTTACTCTGAAGAGAACAGCAATTTAGTAAGTAGTGAAATACGTTTTCTATTGTTTATCATGGGCTGTCTCTGAACTTGTGATCACCTGTTGTATGTTTAGATCGCACTGTACATTTTTAGAATAGTGCAAGCACAGCACACCTGCAGCATAGCTAAACTAACTCCTCTTCAGTAACTTCCTCATTAGATCCTTCATTTCTGGATGGGAAATAATACATTATATGATCGTTTAGGGCACTGACATCACCAGGATTAGATTGAGGTGAGCGAGATCACAAGCGACCAGTTACTTCAGACTCCGTTGTTCTCTTGTGCTCCGCCATCTCACGTTACTATAACGTATTAAATACAACTTTGCGTGCTGTAGTTTACATAGGACTGGAGGGAAATGTGCTTTTGATACACCATTATTCTAGATGTAATGGGTTTATTTTGATGGGTGAACTGTCTTTGTGGTGTAGAGCGAAAACTGGCCGTTTTTTTTTTTTTTTGTACCTCTGCCAGGCATGATCTAAATAAACATTAGAGAAAGACGCAGTCTTGCTAGCTTGCCGCTATAAATCGCAATTATTTTGCACTACACAAGTGATTTTTGCCAAGATATTTTTAGAAATGATAGACGAGATGTTTTAGAATAATAATTTAATGAAAACCCAATTTTGACAAAAGATGGACATTCAACCTATTCTTCGACTTTGCTGAACAAGTTCTAGCGCGACATCCGACGGGTTCCCTTTTGAGAGGTCTCTCATATTGCGTTATGGGAAAACTCCTATTCATATAAGTGTCCATGTAAAACGCGGTGCCGCTGCACAGCAATACAACAGAGCGAGGTGCGCGCTGATTGGCCGTGCTGCGGCAAATGCAGGAACCTATGGCAAGGCGGCTGAGAGAGCGAGCCAATAGGGGTCGCTAGAAAAAAACAGCCGAAAAGGATCTCCTAAATTTGCATATTGAGGCTATAAAAGACCCTGCTTAGCCATAGAAATCAGATTTTATCTCATTCAGCGACACCATTGCTGACCTCCGGAATAAAGCAACCGGCGTCAACAAGCAACCAGCGGAACCCTGCAGCCTTGAGGACGTCGGATTTCTTCCCGGTCTCCGCCTTCAACATCTGCCGTTCCAGCTACGCCATCCGGCGCTATATCCTTTTATTCAGTGTTGTGTTGCCGCTGCAACCCTCACTTCACGAAAAGAGCAGCGAGCATTGTTTCAAATGTCTCGCACCAACTGTGGCGTGTCTTGGACGGGACCACTCGCAGATCGCGCTCTCTTGGGGGGGCTGCTCAGAGTACGATGAGATGGCGCTACAGACCCTGAGGGCTCGCCTCGCCACCTTTGACCAGATTCCCGCCCCGCCCGCTCCTCTGGGACCATGCAAGAAGAAGCGTCGCGACCAGAGGTCACCTGAGCATTTGAGCGGCTGCACGCCGGGCGATTCCCCGCATGCAACGCCATCGCCAGTCATGTTCACCCAGGAGGAACAGCGCCCCTCCCTTAGAGCGGCCTGTTCCGTCTCATTCGGTGGACCAACAGAGGAGGAGGAAGACAGCCTTTCTATGGCTGCATCTGGCAGCGAGTGGTCAGATTCTGTCTCGGAGCCCCCCGCTTCGACGTAGACCACCACAAGTGCCAAGACCAGCATCGATGCGGAGCTGGTTCGTTTGCTCCCCAGGGCCGTGGGAGACCTCGGGCTCGAGTGGTCCCATCCCCAGGAGCCAGCACGGAGTAGGATGGATGAGTGGTTTCTGGAAAGCCGCCGCTTTTCCTCGCCTCAGAATCCCGCCCCCTTCTTCCCCGAGGTGCATGACGAGCTGACTAAGTCGTGGAAATCGCCATACTCAGCTTGCGCCAAGTCTGCATTTTCCCCTGCGCTCTCAGCGGTTGACGGCGCGAAGGAAAAGGGCTACGAGAGTCTTCCTCCTCTCGAAGAGGCCGTCACTGCGCACCTCTGCCCGCCCTCCTCCAGAGGATGGCAGGCCAGGGCGCAACAAAGAATTTTCAAAGAATCTCCAACCCCTCGAGGCCTTGTGCGCCACTTCAGCTCTCACTGGCCGAACATATGCCTCCGCCAGCCAGGCTGCCTCTGTGCTTCAGGCCAGACTTCTCTGCTCCATGGACGAGTCTGTTCCGGACACCGAGACTCTAAGAGACCTGCGCAGCGCTACGGACCTAGCCCTTCTTGCTACTAAGTTCACCGCGCAGTCCATAGGCAAGAGCATGGCCAAGCTGACAGTTTTGGAAAGACACCAGTGGCTTAACCTAACGGAGATGTAGGATGTGAACCTCCTTCCTGGATGCCCCCATCTCCACCACTGGTCTTTTCGGTCCGGCTGTAGTGGGATTTGCTGAGCGTTTCACGGAAGTGCAGAAGGCGTCGCAAGCGATGAGGCACTTTTTGCCTAAACGTTCCAGCTCTTCCTCTGGTCGTCAAGCCAAAGCTCCGCCCCCCCAGTCTGCTAAGGCGGTGCCGACCAGCTAACCGCGCCAGACAGCTGGAGCAACGGGGACCTCGACCCAAGGCTGTGTTGAACCCCGAGCCCCCGAACCGTCCTAGCGACAGGGAGAAAAAGAAGGTGGTTAGGTCCCGCCTCGGCCGAACCCCCACCTCACCACTTTGGTCTCCGAGTTCCCTACAAACAGGTGACTGGCGACTTCAATTTCGCAGCCAACGAGCCCACTGCCAAACGCGCTCACCTGCACACAAACGCCGTTTTCACGGCGACCCAAATAAATCTCAAAAAGAGTTTTTTCTCTGTAGTGAATGTGCCCACCCCTCAGTATGCACTCCTACACTCAAACACTCCTCACACAGTGCACGCGCTGTCATGTGCTATAAATTTAGTGGCGCCCACTATACAGTGCACACCACCAAGCATAAGCACTATCCCCTCAGTGTTGCAAGCACAAAGCACTTGGGCCACCAGATCCCTGCCATTAGGCGACCCTCTCCCGTCTCACATCCAGCCCTTAGCTTCCCGGGCACAAGCCTGGCAGGCCATCCCCGGGCATATCACATTGGGTGTTGAACATAATAAAACAAGGATACTCACTACAGTTCGCTCGCAGACCCCCGTGCTTTCGCGCCGTGGTTGAGACCTCGTGAAAAGCAGTGTCAGTCACGGGCTTTGCACCGAGGTGTTGAAACTGTTGGAGAAGGGAGCGGTGGAACCCGTTCACCCATCACTAAGCGAGTCAGGCTTTTACAGTCGCTACTTCCTCGTCCCAAAAAAGGACGAGGCCTCAGGCCCATCCTATATCTCAGACATCTGAACAAAGCTCTCATGTTTCGTTCATTCAAGATGCTGACGGTGAAACAAATCCTCGCGCACATTTGCCCGGCGGATTGGTTTTTCACGATCGATCTGAAAGATGCCTACTTTCACATTCAAATAGCCCCCCACCACAGGCCATTCTTGAGATTCGCCTTCGAGGGGCATGCTTATCAGTACACAGTCCTGCCATTCGGATTATCTCTGGCACCCCGCACCCCTGCACTTTTACGAAGTGCATGGATGCGGCATTATCCCCACTCAGACTGAGAGGTATGCGCATTCTCAACTACCTCGACGATTGACTTGTAATAGCCCAATCAGAGACACAGTTGTTAACCCACAGATCCTGGCTCCTCAGCCATCTAGAATGTCTGGGTCTCAGGACCAATACCGCCAAAAGCTCACTGTCTCTCGCCCAGAATGTCTCCTTTCTGGGTATAGTTATAGACTCAATACACATAAGAGCGCGGCTTACGTCACAGCGCGCGCTCTCTGTCTGGAGCATGGCAGCGTCATTCAAGACTAGGGCTGGGCAATTTTATCGATTCTGCGATATAAATCGATATTTTTTCTCCCAAGAAAGTATCGATTTTTAAGCCGCGAGTATCGATACATAAGTCCCATTCAAATCCCCGTGTTTACCCCCATTTGCGTTGCAGGAAGAGCGATTTGGTCAGCCAGCCGCTAGTATCGCTGTAGAGCAAGTTACCCGTACTACTAACTTTACGCCGACGTCTACCTCTTCTTGTTTACGGAGTCAGAGCGAGGAGATTCAAATAAATGGCGGCGAATATAAATCCAGCGCCTTCATGCTTAAAAGCAGATGTGTGGGAGCACTTTGGGTTTAAAAAGAAGAAGGAAAGCGACGACTTAGACTCAGGGGTCAATAACATGAGTCGCCCGCAAGGACCACACGAGTTGACCGCTGGTCTGTTCTAAAAATAGCTCACCGTAGCAGCTGCGTTCAGTCGCTTCCGTGTTAATTTAAGCGCAGGGCTCCAGACTGAAGCCGAATATATACTAGTGTCTGAAAATAATAAACTGCAAAATACTATTTAAATATTACTCCTGCATGTTCTGCGTCTGTGTGGATGACGAGCGCCGCGCGCGCACTCGCTCTTATAGTCTCTGCCGACACGAACGCATTAACCTTCACTTCATGAGAATTTACTGTTTCATTTGAGAAAACTGGCTGCGTCTCATTCAGCTCCTGGTTCAGTAGTCAGGGCACTGATCAGGACATAAGTCAATGGGCTGATCCCTGATCAGTGCCCTAACTGAACTAGGGAGCTGAATGAGAGCGCACCCACTGAGCAACCCATCAAAATAAAAGTTCGGTTTAACGTGAAGAGATTGACTACAGATTGTAGCCTACAGTTCATTTAGCTACGTCTCTATGTAATAATAATACGTCTCTACTAATAATAATAATTATGAAATAAATAATACTAATTATATAATTATTAATGGTTGCTTATTTTTCACTTGATCTTTCATTTATAAACAATGTTTACTTTTAAACAGCATACAGCCTTTACATGTTTATGTATTATTTACTTATGATTATCATCATATATAATAAAACATTTATTTAAAAAAAAAAATAGTGGTATTGTACCGACTACTGGAACTACTACTATACTCTTTCAGGTGTAAAACAGTTTGGATAGTTCTTAATATGAGAATTATGATGCATTATTTAAGAGTTTTAAGTATTATATAACATGAGTAGCTCTCTGTGACTTTCTTTTTTAAAAAGTAGCTCTCAAATGAAAAAAGGTTGGAGACCCTTGACTTAGACAAAGCATCGCGGTTGATTTGCAAGCTGTGTGACACAAACGTGAAATACTCTGGAAATACCAACAAGTGTCAGTGTCAAGCTAAAAAAGCTGTCAAAGAAACTGTTCAGAACAGGCCACTTGCTGCAATTTTTTAAAACTCCATTGTTAATTGCAATACTGCACTTTATTACTTTTCAAAGGCTTGTAAGCTACAGTTTGCACTGTTTCAATAAATGGAACAAATTTTCTGAACACATCTTTGATTCATTTTGTCCAGCATTTGCAAGCTGTAGACTCTCTGTCCCGTCAGAGACATATATTGTGTAATTGATGATTTTAGTTTTCAGTTCAGTTAATTCAATCCAAGTAAATTAAACACTCACAAGATGTCACCAAAATCACTCTGTCCCCTTTAAATCTTTCAGAAAATGATGTAAGTGTATCGAATCGTATCGAATCGTATCGTTGGCTGAATATCGTGATATATATTGTATCGTGAGCTGAATATCGAGTATCGTATCGTATCGTGAGATTAGTGTATCGCTACAGCCCTATTCAAGACCGGGGCTCGCGCTCCCCTAAAACGTTTTCATCTGCAGTACTCAAACTGGGTCTGTTACACATGTGTTGACTGTATCCCTGCGTTCCGGCTCACGCATGGAAATCAGGCCAACTTTGCATCAAAGGGGACCAAAGCTGTGTCAAAGCTCTGGCTCCTTGGAAGGTGACCGCCTGGTACCAGAAGGGCGTGGCTATGGGTACAGTCACGAAGTGGTCTCGACAGATGCCTCCACCCTGGGGTGGGGTGCCCTACATGAGGGCAAGCCAGTCTCTGGCCGGTGGGCAGAATCAGAGAGACAGCTGCACATAAACTGTCTAGAGATGACAGCGGTTATTCTATCGCTGAGAGCTTTCCTTCCACACATAAGGGGTCGCCACGTCTTGGTCCGATCGGACAACATGTCAGTGGTATCCTATATAAATCGCCAGGGTGGTTTGAGGTCAGACGCTCTGCACTCCATGGCAAAACACCTCCTTTTATGGGCAGAGGGCAACCTGAGCTCCCTGAAAGCGGCTCACGTGTCAGGCAACCTGAATCAGGGCCTGGATATGTTATCCAGGGACGCCATTCCCCCAGGGGAATGGTCCCTACACCCACAATCGATTCAGTTGATTTGGAGCACCTTCGGAAAAAGGGGAAGTAGACCTCTTCGCCTCAGAAGACAATGCTCAATGCCCAATATTTTTCTCCAAACGCAGGGATGCACTGGCCCACGTTTGGCCCAGACTCCCTCTTTATGCCTTTCCCCCAATCGTGATGCTGCCACAGGCCGTCAAAAAGATCAGAGAGACAGTTTCCACAGTACTTTTAATAGCCCCGCTATGGAGGAACCGGATTTGGTTCTCCGAGCTGATTCAGCTGTCAGACACAGCCCCATGGCCTATTCCGCTGAGGAGGGACCTCCTCACGCAGGCGAAGGGGAAGATCTGGCATCCCAGTCCCGAACTATGGGCCCTCCATGTATGGCCAATCAACGGATACCCGGGAACCTCTCTGAAAGAGTGCTGAATACTATTTCTGAAGCCAGAGCCCCGTGACCAGGTGGCTTTATGCTCTGAAATGGTCAGTATTTTCTAACTGGTGTACAGCACGAAACCTAGACGCACATTCGTGCGAGGTGGCGGAAGTGCTCTCCTACCTCCACGAGCTAATGGATGTGGGTCGTTCCCCCACCACGCTCAAAGTGTATGTTGCCGCCCTAGCTGCTTATCATGCTCAGGTCACGGTACAATCACTAGGGAAAAGTGAGCTTATCGTACGCTTTCTTAAAGGGGCCAGGAGAATGAACCCACCTCGCCCCCCCTCAGTCCCTATATGGGACCTTGCCACAGTATTAGAGGCTAAGAAAAACAAACAAAAAAAACAAATTGTTTATACGTTTTAACCTAAAGTGCTCATCTTGCGCTGCTCTGCAACACACCACGGATTGCGCAATCATGTCGGAAAGGTCACACTAGACATAAGCAGAAATACCACCCCTGTGATTACAAAGTGCTCATGCGAAGACTAATACAAACATCCTTTAGCAAAAAGAGGTTAAACAACGATGTCGGATGATTTTGAAGTTGGAGATGGAGTTTTTTTGTTTTGTAAAGGGGGTTTGTATTAGTCCTCGCACGTTTGCTTGGGGTAGTACTTACGCCTACGTCTAGCGTGACCTTTCAGACGTGATTGTGTAATCCGTGGCACATAGCAAATCACAGCAAGATGAGCTATTTAGGTTAAAAAGTATATAAATGTTTATTTTTTCTTTAAATTACTGATGGTTTTGCTAGATAAGACCCTATTCCTCAGATGGGATCGTGCAAAGCCTGTGAAGCCCTTTGAAACTGCATTGATTTGGACCTTCAACCCGTTGGTTGCAATTGAAGTACATTATGTGAAGAAAAATCCCAGAATGTTTTCCTCAAAAACTGAAGAAAGAAAGACATGAACATCTTCGATGAGATGGGGGTGAGTAAACTATCAGGAAATTTTCATTTTAAATTGAACTAATCCTTTAAATCATTAGGTCTACCATCCATCCATCCTAACCCACCCATCCATCCATCCATCCATACTTGTATTGCACCTTCATCAAACCTTAAAGTGTCACCAATAATTTTTCCGAAACATGTTATTAAACAAATGTTAAATTGAATTTACACTCATACCAGAAGTAATTTATGAAGGTAAAATGTCTACCCTAAAGTTGCATGGTAATATGAAGGTACCTAGTAGCAATGCAAAATTAACTCATTTGAAATAATAAAGGTGGTTTGGTCAACTTGCACTGAGCTTTTTGACCCAAATTGCACTTCTACCGTGTCCTTGTTATCATTAGCCGAGGGGTTTTCTCCAATCAGGCGCCGCACTAAACCATCTACCTAATGTTGGCTGCCGTGTTTAACGATTATGCCCCTTAAATAATGGAACCAGATGTAATGTCTTGGAGGTAATTGGATCGTTCCTCTCACGTCCTCTGGGGGAAAAGAAAAGCAGTGTTTAGATCCAGTCATGAATGCAACATTTTTGTCAGCCTGAATATCCCTGGGGAGAATCGGTATTATTAAAGACACCTTTCTACTGACTTCCATCACCGTAATCATCCACCGTCTCTGGATTGCCAGGTTATTTGAATATCCCATTTGCAATTTTCAAAGAATCTCTTGTTGACAATAGTGGATAATCCTATTGTATTACTTCTTCTCGCTCTGCTTTTGCCAATTCTGTGTTAATCTGGCACGCACAGAATCCACACAAGACTTCAAAAAGCTGTTTTATTAGATTAAAATGTCAAAATAATGATGGATAGATAGATCAATTGTATTTATATTTTAATGTGTGTTGTTTATTTTTAAGTTTTTTTTGTTTGTTTTTTACATTACCATACTGACTTTAGTCAAAGCTTGTTTTATTACTGCAATAATTATACTTGAATGTCATTCACTAAATCTGCCTAGGCATGGCAGTGCTCCATATTAGAGTGGGGGTTTGACAATGCAGTCCATCACCACAGGGCAGAGGACATCTTCATCTGTGAATAGACGTGCACATCAGATCTTGAATCATTTATGAAGCTCACCACTGCCCAAGAGAGCAGCACCAAACAGGATTTATGACGGACTGCCGTAACTCAATGACGACGCTCAGCCAAAGTCTCCCATTAGAAAGCAATATACCTCCGGCCTTGCTTAGTTTATAGCCTGTGTCACTTCGTAGTCTGTCTGGGTCTTTGTCCTGGAATAATGGACCAACTGTGCTGTAAGGTCACCAAAGTGCATTCAGGTGACGGGAAGGTGAATTTTAGATTGTTTCCTGAGCATCTTATAGGAATGATGTGAGGATAAACCATGGTGTTTGTTGCTGGTTTTCGGGATTTGTGCTGAATAAATGAGGCTGCCAGTTGCGCGGAGTGTTTGTGCAGCAGGTAGCTTTGCTTTCTGGAAGCAAATGAGAGGCTTAATGCGAATTGCAAAAAAAAAAAAGATGAATGCACTCGTGTGAGCTCAGGCCTCTGAGTGTCATTTGTTCTTTTGTCATGCGTTTTCATGGCTAGAATAATCCAGGATTGATGGGAGTGATATTATAGAAGCGGTAGGTTCCCCTCTCTCTCTCTCAGCACCCATTCTGAGATGCATTTGTTTCACCTTTATACCATGCTGTGGTTTACAGTCCTGTCAAAATCCCTTTATTCCGAACAGACAGGACCTAAGTTAGTCGTCTCTAGTTTAGCATGGAGGAAAATCAACCTTAATCACAAAGGGGAAAATAAGTTTGAAAGGCGTTTTTGACTTGTTTGTTGCCGGTTGTTTTTGTGTTTTCATAGCAACACTGTACTAAAATACACTCTTAAAAAAATGGTGCTATATGGCACTAAAAGGTTCTTGGTCGTAATCATAGGGCAGTGGTTCTCAAACTTTTTGGGGCCAGCACCCCCTATCCATTATCCAGTTCCCCTTACCCCCCCCCCCCCCCCCCATGACATAGGGAAACCACTTTTGGTGCTATATAAAAAAATATTTTTTTCCGAAAATACACTGTGAACATAATGTGCTGCTATGCCCGGGTGTATTGAGTGTGGTTGCTAAGGTGCTCTGAGTGATTGTTAGGGTGTTGCTATGCAGTTGCTAGTGTGTTCGGGTGGTTGTTAAGTGGTTACTTACTGGCTCAAGTTAAAAGAGCCTATCCTCTAGTCTTTGATATTCTGGTCTCTAGATATGGCTTAGATCCCTCCTTCAGTCTAAGTCAGAGGGATTTTTCACCTCTTTTATCATCATCCATTTGGAAACCATAGCCAGCCTATAATAGCACACCTCTCCTTAAAAAGGTATAATTTATATCTGTAACACAAAGAGTTCAGGTTTGTTCAAATCCCTAAACATGCACACATAAGATTCACAGATTCTTACCCCTTTTTGGGACATTATGCAGTGTTTGATATGAGATACAGGGAGCATGTTTTGACTCTCACTATACTCTACTCTCACTGTCTATAATTAAATGCTTTTATTTCTTCCCCCCAACACCCCCCCCCCCACACACCCCCCTCTCTCTCTCTCTCTCTCTCTCTCTCTCTCTCTCTCTCTCTCTCTCTCTCTCTCTCTCTCTCTCTCTCTCTTTGTTCTGGTGAGATTAAAGTGGAGTAAAAGTATTGATAGACCTTCTGTGAGGTTATTGACTTACTCCACTGTGGTTACTGTAATCAGCTTGATGAATTGGAGGAGAGTGAACTAGCAGGGATGAACAAGCAAACGTGGCTGTAGTTTATTTCTGGGGCTGTCAGTCCTAAACAAACCTCCACACAAAGGTTGTGATTAACCGAATGCATTAGTTCTTGTAACACTTTGCCCTTGTGCCATTGGAGCTGTTGTCATGAACAATTCGGTTCGCCTGTTGAATTGAATCCGGCTAGTACCCTAAAGCGATTCCATTTAGCTGAACAATTTTTAATGGGTACTTCATTCAGTCCCAGTCCATGTTGTCTGGAGTGTTTTCAACCTTTAATGTCTTAAATTAGATGCTACAAATGATAGTATATATCTGTTATTTTGAGAAACATTTTATTCAGCAAGGATGCATTAAATTGATCAAAAGTGAGAGTAAAGAAATGTATAGACTTTACAATAAGGATTCATTTAAAGTCCCCCTGTAGTCAATCATTTTATCCCCTTAAAACTCATCTTTGATCACCAAAGTCGCACGGGTATATTTGTGGCAATAGCCAACAATATATTGTGTGGGTGAAAATGGTCGATTTTTCTTTCATGCCAAAAATTATTAGGATATTAAGTAAAGATCATGTTACATGAAGATATTTTGTTAATTCCCTACCATAAATATATTTAAAATGAAATGTATTATTAGTAGTAATATGCATTGCTAAGATGCCGTTTGTGTCCAACGCTCTTTACAGCGTTGGACACATAACGGTAATTAATATGAATAGCCTTTTGCTTGACTATGTTATCAAACAGCTAATAATGTGTTGCTAATGTTACACAAACCACGCTCCCGACAGCTGCTTTCTAAAAATCAGCATCATTAGGGATGTTTTATACAACTTAGAAGTGGAGAAAGGCATATATTTCTTCATTATAACATAGTAATATACATCATAAACATAATTCAAGCTATATTAGCTATATTGCTAAATGTACCTTTTTTTTCATACAGAAAAATATACCGGGAGGACCTTGCTTCTCTTTACACTTCCCTGCTTCAGAGAAGATAATGCTATGCTAAAGTCTGCCGGCATGTTGACGGAATTGGTTACAAGGTAGTTTGTGACATAAGGAACACCAGCGATTTTAAACCGTGTTTTTGAGACTCTTTGGTTAACTGCAATTTTAAGCAGAAAATATTTGAAAAATAACTATAGAATAGTTTGTCTTAAAGCGTATTAAAACACCACATAGACATAAATAACATTAAAAACTTGATTAATTTTAAATTAAACTTTAACATTAATTAACTACATTAATTAACATGAACTAATAATTAATAATACTTGCAGCACTTATTAATCTAAGTAATGTCTCGGTTACGGATGTAACCCTCATTCCCTGAGGAGGGAACGGAGACATTACATTAGTGACTAACGAATAGGGGTTTCGCTTAGAAGCCTATCATCTTCGAGATCTTAGCAAACGCCCAATGGCAGTGCCAATGCCATGGGCATGCAGGATTTGCATACGTAACTCTGCCCTACCGCGTGGGTATAAAAGGAAGTACGTGGCAATATCACATTACGTTTACCTGCTGAGGAGCCAAGACTGAACTCCCGGCTGTTCCAGCGGCACAGCAGAGTGGCAAGGGACGTTACGTCTCCGTTCCCTCCTCAGGGAACGAGGGTTACATCCGTAACCGAGACGTTCCCTTTCATTCAGTCACTACGACGTAACGTTAGTGACTAACGAATGGGGGTCCCAATAAAATCACGCCACTCGGCTGTCTTCCAGTGCCCTGCGTAAGTGTGAGTGCCCTGTCGTAAGACTAGTACGAACGAAGGACTCCCACTTAACATAGGAATACCAAGGTACACTGGGAAGCATATTCCAGTGGAGATATGCCAGGATGCCTATCCGTAGGGAGGACTTAGAGAGTACACATATGACCCGCTTAGGGCTGCATATGGAGAACTCTGGGGTACTAGCCGAAGGTGGATTTTTACCCCCAGGGGAGGCAGGGACTTGCCAAGGGAAAGACATCTGCTCACTGAGGAAGCTTACGGTGTAAATACACGTGTGGGGGGCGCCAGAGGGGAGCCATGCACACGGGGCACCTGGCCGGACACAAGGGTCTGGGCTCGAGAGGGAACACTTACTGGTGTCGGCGACGACAGTGCTGGAGGAACTCAGGGCTTTCGGGAAGCTCACCTGAGGAAAAATATCGCACCTGTCCAGTCCGTGGAGTGGAATGGCGAGCAAGCGAAGACACCTGAGCCCAGTCCATTACCGGTCACTAGTAGAGGCGAGTACATAGTCGGACACAGGCTCCACTTGGAGATTGTAGAATCTCGCGAATGTGTTAGGTGTCACCCAGCCTGCAGCTTTGCAGATGTCTTTTAGCGAGGCGCCATGTGCTAGAGCCCAAGAAATCAAAATCAAATCAAATCAAATCACTTTATTGTCACACAACCATATACACAAGTGCAACAGCAGGTGAAATTCTTAGGTGCAGTTCCGAGCAACATAGTAGTCATGACATGACATGTACAACATTTAAAGCAACATCAGATTACACATCTGATGCGCCCACAATTACTCAATGCACGGTAAACTCTACAATAAACAATAAATAATTTACACAATGTGAGTGTAGTTCTCACAGCTTTAAACAATATACACATACTTACAATATACATATACTTTAAACAATATACACTAAACATACATTAAACAGTATACATTAAGCTATAATAATAATAATATACAATGTACAGTATACAATATTATTCACAGTAGAGATCCAATGTACAATAGGTGCTATATGATAAATAAATTTTAGTGGGCCCTAACCCCAAGGGGACATGGTCGGCCTTGCTGCTGGTAAGCCAAAACAATGGTGTCCACTATCCAGTGAGACAACCTTTGCTTTGAGAGAGCTCTTCCCTTCCGCTCTCCACCATAACAGACAAAGAGCTGGTCTGAGGTCCTGAAACACTGTGTCCTGTCTACGTAAGCACGGAGAGCGCGTACTGGACAGAGCAATGCCAAGGCTGGGTCTGCCCCCTCCACGGGCAGCGCTTGCAGGTTTACCACCTGGTCTCTGAACGGAGTGGTGGGAACCTTGGGCACATATCCGGGCCGGGGTCTCAGGATCATGTAAACGTTAGCCGGCCCGAAATCCAGTCACGCTTCGTCAACCGAAAATGCATGCAGGTCCCCTATCCTCTTGATGGAGGCCAATGCGGTCAGGAGCGCTGTCTTCATAGACAAGAACTTAAGATCGACTGACCGCAAAGGCTCAAAGGGAGGCTTTGACTGGCTCAGACTGCTGAGAGGTCCCAAGAGGGTACGAGGGGAGAGCGAGGAGGATTTAATCTCCTGGCTCCCCTCAGGAACCTGATGACCGAAGGAACGAAGAGGTTCCTTTTCAACGCATAGGCATGCCGAGTGGACTCTGTCCTAGCAGAAGTGATGGTAGCCACCACCGGAGGTGGTAGGGTACTCAAACCTACCGCGTCTCATCCAGGAGCCACACGTGGAGGTTCCAGAGATCGGGACACGGGTGCCAAGGGGTGCCCTGTCTCTGAGTGAGGAGGTCCTGTCTCAGAGGAATAGGCCAGGGAGGGGCTGTCGCAAGGAGTAAGAGTTTGGGGAACCAGGTCCGGCTGTGCCAGTATGGGGCGAGCAGAAGGACTTGCTCCTTGTCCTCCCTGATCTTGCACAAGAGCTGTGCGAGAAGGCTCACTGGGGGGAATGCATATTTGCGCAGGCCCCGCGGCCAGCTGTGTGCCAGTGCATCCATGCCAAGCGTGCCCTCGGACAGGGAATAAAACGGGCTGCAGTGGGAAGAGTTGTGGGAGGCAAACAGATCTATCTGTGCGTCACCAAACTGTTACCAAATCAGCTGGTCCGTCTGGGGATGGAGTCTCCATTCTCCCGGAAGTGGCTGAACGCGTGAGAGCTCGTCGGCTGCACGGTTCAGTACTCCTGGAATATGGACAGCACGAAGGGACCTCAGGCGCTTCTGACTCCATAGAACGAGATGGCGGGCGAGTTGAGACATACGGCGGGAGCGTAGACTGCCCTGGTGGTTGATGTACGCTACTATGGGCGTGTTGTCTGTTCTGACTAGTACATGTTGACCCTTCCGCAATGCTCGGAAGCGGTGCAGGGCGAACCGCACTGCCAGCAACTCGAGGCAATTGACATGCAGAAGGCGCTGGGGTCCTGTCCAGGAGCCTGCGGCTGCTTGTCCATTGCACATGGCACCTCAGCCCGTGGCAGAGGCATCCGTCGATATGACAACATGCCTGGAAATTCATTCTAAGGGCACACCGGCCCGTAGAAAGCTGAGGTTCGACCACGGGGTGAGCGTCTGCAGGCAGGCCCGAGTCTCTTGTACCCCGGAGCGTGCCAGACTACCATGCCCATCTCGGGACTCAGTCGCGAAGCCAGTGCTGAAGCAGTCTCATATGAAGCAATCCGAGCGGCGTTACCGTGGCTGCAGATGCCATATGCCCCAGGAGCCTCTGAAATAACTTTAGTGGAACCGCACTCTTGCTCTCGATTTGACAGAGGCAAGTCAGCAGAGACTGCGCACGCTCGCTCGAAAGCTACGCGAACATGGCGACCGAGTCGATGTCCACACCGAGAAAAAAGATCCTCTGCGCTGGGCAGAGTTTGCTCTTCTCCCAGTTGACCCGAAGTGTTGGAGCACTAGACACTGTTCGCACACCTGAGCTCGAGAGTGGCCCAGTATGAGCCAGTCGTCGAGGTAGTTCAGTAGGCGAACCCTGTGCTGCCTGAGTGGGTCAAGGGCTGCTTCGACAATCTTGGTAAAGACGCGAGGGGACAGAGATAGCCCGAATGGGAGGACCTCGACGTACTGCTTCCCACTGCAATCGTACTGATATGCCCGCCCCTCGAAAGCAAACCGTAGGAACGGTCTGTGTCGAGGAAGGATGGAGACATGGAAGTAGGCATCCTTTAGATCGATCGCTGCAAACCAATCGGCTGGACGAATGCGTTCGAAGAGGCATTTCGCTGTCAACATCCTGAACTGAAGCCTGTGAAGGGATCGGTTCAGGACGCGCAGGTCCAGGATTGGCCGTTACCCACCGGTCTTCTTGGGTACAAGGAAGTAGGGGCTGTAGAACCCGGAATTCATTTCGGCTGGAGGGACAGGCTCGATCGCACCCTTCGCCAGCAGGGTGGCAACCTCCGCATGCATGACGGGGACGTGGGCCCCAACCATGTTATGGCGGACTCCCCTGAAGCGAGGTGGAGCCTCCGCGAACTGAATCGTGTAGCTGAGCCTGATGGTCATCGCAACCCAGCGGGACAGTCCCAGAAGCTGAAGCCAGGCTCCCAGGAACTGCACCAGCGGGGTCATTCGGACCAAAGACGTACCCAGGGTGGGGCAGAGAGGCAGCGTTACCGGCCCAGACGTGGGAGGCGTAGCGTCCCGGTGTGGGGGCATGGTTAACGGCTGCATCCTGACAGAGGAGACCAGGGAAGGATGTGCGTTCCACTGGGGTCTGCTCTGAGAGGAGGCTGGTGACAGAGAGGGATGCGAGTGGCAGGACCTGGGGGTGGCGCACACTGTCATTGCCGGTCTCTGTCTGCTCAGGGATGGGAGTGTCAGCTCTTTCTTTAACCACAATGGGGTGCTGCTGACCCGGGGGCCAGAAGCTGAACAAAAGATTCTCCCCCGGCCCTCCACCGGGGGAAGGAGTGGCCCTGCTGCCGTCTCCTGGAAAGAAATGGAAGTGTTAGCTTAAGTTCTGCCAGGAAGACTTAATTACTTTGTGTCCCCAAGTGTCGCGGCTGCCCAGGAGAGCATGGCTGTCAACTCTGGGTCCGACTCGGGCAATGCTGGCACACCCGAAGGCACAGCCTCATCCTCATCCTCAGATGACTCCAGCCCACCTTGCGATGCGACAATCGACATTTCTTCATCTTCCGCGGCGCCAAACGAGACAGTCGGGACAGCAGGAGCCAGCCCCGATGTTCTCGCCTGAATGCACGGCGGGTTCGATGCATGAGAGGGGGGTGTGGGCCAAGGCATGAGGATCGGAGCTTGATTCCACACCGTCACCCTCAGATCACCCTGGCCACCAGCCAAAGTGCCGCCTCTCGTGGAGACCGCAGATTGGGGTGTGGTAGAGGGGACTCTCGCTCCGGCATCCGCACAGAGTTCACGGAGTCTCGATCGTAACACCGAGATGGCCATGTTCCCGCAGTGGGAACATGAGTCATCCACGAGCTCTGCCTGAGCGTGCTGAAAGCCCAAACACGTCAAGCAGCGATCGTGCTCATCAGAAGGAGGAAGAGACCGAATGCACCCAGAAGTACAAGGGCGAGACATCCTGAAAAGGACGTGCCACGTGTAAGCTCTTTTGTGAGAGGAAACTTCGCAGTCGATGCCGAAGCACCCAGGGAAACACACACCAGCTGGATGAAGACCACTGCACAGATCAGCAGGCAGGAAGTATGCGATCACTGGAACGCGCCGTCACACCAACACCGACTGGAAAGCTGCTCGTTTCGAAGAAGCTGACAGTCTCAGAAGGCTTGTGAGGAGTGAAGAGGTAGGTAGTCTTGGCTCCGAAGCAGAAACGTAATGCGATATTGCCACGTACTTCCTTTTATACCCACGTGGTAGGGCGGAGTTACGTATGCAAATTCCACATGCCCATGGCATTGGCACTGCCATTGGGCATTTTCTAAGATTTCGTCGTTCCTTTCGTTACGTCGTAGTGACTGAACGAAAGGAAACTGCAAATCTCAACATTTACTAATACATCTTTAAGATCAAAAGTTGCATTTGTTAAAGGAACACTCCATTTTAATTTTAAATAGGCTAATTTTCCAACTCCCCTAGAGTTAAAAAGTTTTACCATTTTCGAATCCATTCAGCCGATCTCCGGATCTGGCAGTAGCACTTTTAGCATAGCTTAGCATAGATCATTGAATCTGATTAGACCATTAGCATCTCGCTAAAAAATGACCAAAGACTTTAGATATTTTCCCTATTTAAAACATGACACTTCTGTAGTTACATTGTGTACTAAGACCGACGGAAAATGAAAAGTTGCGCTTTTCTAGGTCGATATGGATAGGAACTATAATCTCATTCCTGCTTAATAATCAAGAAACTTTGCTGCCGTTACATGGGTGCAGCAGGCGCAATGATATCACGCAGCGCCTGAAAATAAGCTAACTTACGTCAACATAACCAATGTGACAACCTCCTTACACAGGGAGTGTGCTGGGGACTATTTCCTGCTGTTCATGGTTTGTTCATGTTAGTTCACAGAGCATTAAAGTTCCCATGGCGTGGATTTTTTTATTATATTTATGTTTCCTGAGGTGTACTTATATTGTTAGTATGATTTTTACATCATAAAATGTTATAATTTAGAAATAAAAGGCATTTTTTTCTATCCTGATATGAGCCCTCTGGCTTAAATGCTCTGTTTCAAGGGGTGTGTCTGCTGTGAGACTTCAGTGAAAACGCCCACAGTTGTGATTGGCTAACTTCTTTGCATTTGAAATGAGTATTCGATTTTGTGGTGGAGGGGGCGTGGTTTAGCGAGGTCTGCAAGCACTTGTGGACTAGAGAGACAGAGAGCTGGAGAAAGATTGGTGAGAAAGTTATATTGTACCGAGTTCGCTGTGAGCGCAAGTTTATTTTTTTAGTATCTGAGAGTTCTGAATAAACACGCCCAATCACGCCGACCCTGTCTTCTTCCTCCTTATTCTACGAACTTTGTAACATGTGGAACCCCTCTCGAATACTTTTACTACGTTTTTTTTTACTATTGCAGCTGTTAAGATTAACGAATTGTGAAAGTGTTGATTATAGCATTATTTTTTAGATCTTTCCCCTTCACATGAAAGGCTGCAGTAATAAGCATTGAGTAGACAGTCTGTTTATCGTGTGAATGCAGTAATCTCATCATTGCAACACGTTTTCTCTCACAAAATGCTTTCACCACAACTAACAGCAAACACAATATCGATATGAATACAGTAAGAGCTTCGTTTGTGCAGCATAACAGTGTCATTCATTATAACGGCAATTTGGGCAAGAGTGCAGATATACTTGCGACGTGCGATTGATGGCTTCAGCCATTATAAAGAGAGTGTTCTTTGATCGCTCTCTGTAGTCTAATCACAATTTAAATAACAGATTTGTTTCATGCTACTAAGAGAAACAATGTAAAGTTGATTGTTTAGTCACTGGCTTGATTCACTGATGCATAAACAGTATTAAATGATTTAGAAAGAAAGTCTGTGTGAACTTGAATAAAGCTACACATCAGAAATCACTGATCACAGATCCGGCAATGAACACTGTTACTCACTGTTTGTGGCGGTGCTGTCAAATCCATATCGTAAAAGTCTATTTGTAAAGCCTGTGCTGACATTGTGACTAAAATAAACTGAATCCATTTTCTCTAAATTCTCTGGGCTGGCAATGCAGAGGAAGGGGAGGTAACCTTTCCCTGTATGACGACATACAGGGAAGATTCCAGATCGGCTCGTCTGAGCCCATAACCCATAAGGCAGAGCAGGATACCCAGGGCTTGGTTTACACCTATCGAAATTTCTAGCCACTTGGGGACCATATACAGGCAGTCTGTAGTTTTTCCTCTTTGTTGCCTTCTCTGTTCGAAATCTGCAATTGCAGAATGTGCGGCTGTCAGTCTCCACACCAGTGTGGATACTGTCACTCAGAATCACAGATTATACTTTTTGAAAGTATGACCAACATAATAATTTTCACCGGAAAATGTAATCTGAACAAGTAAGTAGATAACATCCACTTTTGTTCTGACCAACTAAGGGAAAAAAACATTGCAGTAAATTGTGATGATTAAATCTAACGATCGCTTATCATATCACGTCAAACCGTGCACATTATACTTTGTTTTCAAATTGTTAATATTAACAACATCAACATAGTGTGACTACATTTAATGTTTTTAAGTATTAAGGCTACCTGTAGTTTAGATTCCATTTCTGTGTAGTCTACTTTCTAACTGTCATATACCAACAAATGAATTATTTAGCATTTTTACAATGGGTGAATCTCTAGTTGTCACTGGTGATTGTCGTTTGAACCTTTCTGGATCCGCCATCAAATTGATATGTTTAATTATATCAAGTGCTGTGAGAAAAGGCTATTTTCTCCACCTCCAACATCCTCACACGCAATATAGCCTACTAGCCTACACAATCTTCTTTATGTGTAGAGATGTGATGTAATGACGCAAAGATATGCTTGAATTTCCAGCTGCAATCCACTAGTACCACTGGAATGTAAAACATTATTACAAGCTTACCGATGTAAATCAAGCTAAGGTAAGCAGATAGTATTGAACACTAGCTGGTTATGTACTTGCTCAAAAATGTATTTTGGATCATTTTTAACCCAAAAAAGTTACAGACTGCAGCTTTAACTAATGTTAACAAGATTTGAATAAAGTATTAGTAAATGTTGAAATTAACTTTAACAAAAATTAATAAACGCTTTATAAGTGCAGTTCATTATTAGTTAATGTTAACTAATGTAGTTAACTAATGTTAACTAATGAACCTTATTGTAAAGTGTTACCCATTTTTTTGGTTACCCATTTTTAAGTGTTACCCATTTTTTTTTACCCATCACATCCTGATAGCAATCTCTAAGTTAAGTGGTCTAAATATGTGACCCATGCTAGCAAAATAAGTCGCAATGAGAAAATTTTCATTTTTTTTTTAAATTATTTTCACATTCTCTATTAAACCTTCAAAATGATGTATGATTTGTTGGAATCAGACAAAAATGAGCTACACCTGTTTGAAGTCTATATAGTCAGCAAAGCCAATTTTGAGAAAAATTTAGTTAAAGTTTTCTGAAGGTTCCGAAACAAAATCACCTAGCAACCCTACCTTCAAATCTCTGGTAATAACACCAAATATCTATATATATATTCAACTTTTTCCACCATGATACCACAATTGTTTGATTAACATTAATGAAACAGACAGCCTATATATTAAAGGAGCTGTATGTAGGACTGTGGCCAAAACTGGTACTGCAATCACTTACAAATTACTGTAGTGCGGTGTATCCCTCTACCCCTCCCCCCTGACTCGAGGTTGCCAGATAGGCTGCAGGATCCAGCGGGAACGTAGGCTGCTACACGGAGCTTTCAATGGCAAGTGACGAGTCATACACAGTAAGTTTTTTTTCTTTCCTTTTATTATGTTTATGCTTCAAGAGCGATGTTTTGTGAAGTAATTATGAATCGCAAAAATTTACTAATGGCAATTAGCCAAATATAATCGTAAATATGAACGCTCGTATGTGACAGTACATTCCCACATGAAAAATACTATAGTATATTATATTAAAATTACAGCAAAATTAATCTAGTAAATACTCTACGCCATGTCAGCGTTCAATATCAACAATGGCTATCACATGGTTGATTTCAGTCCCATCAGAAACGATTGAGAGTAACTAAATAACATTTGCAATGGTCATACAGGTCAACTTGCAGCATGTTTTATCCACTATATATACGAAGAAAGAATGAGGAATAATTTTTACCGAGGTAACGTTAGGCTACTGTCTCAAATACGTTTTCACATTGCCATAATAGGCGTGCTAATGTTGTTTTCATCAGCGTCTCAGCATAATGACAGAGAAACGGGCTCTGATAATGCATTACTAATGTTAGCAATGACGACTCGCCATTTTTATTTACCAAACAATTCCTTAACATTACCTTTTCAATTCAATGACCCACCTCCTCCATCTGCGCTAACCTAACGTTACTTTGCATGAACATGCACAACTTTGTTCGACTGTCGTGAATATTTGAAATGTCCATTTACATTAAGTACAAGTTAGCCAAACATAGATGAACCTTACCTGTCCAGGAGAAAATTAGCAACGTTGGCGTCAGTCTTCAAATTCTTCTCCGTTTTCAGCCGTCTCTATCTTTCAAAGGCATCTCCTATACAAATCCTTGTTTTATTTCGGACACTGTCACAACGTTTTTCTGATTCATATCGAGGTCGTTTAGGTTTCGTAAAGTTAGACATTGTTTATCCAAAAAGTTTGTAGCTGCAGCTGTGGTAACTAGCAGAGCTGGCAACCCGAATGCAGAAACACTACTGACTTCGTGATTGGTAGATAGGTGGAGGGCGGCGCTTCAGGCATGACACAACATGTCAACATCAACATCAGTTGAGGGCTGCAACTTCAATTTTAAAATGACAATATCTTGGCCGGACAACTGTTGTCAGTGATATAAGTATTTGAAATTAACATGATTTCTTAATGTCTATTGACATATTAGGGCCATTTTATGATTAATTGAAATACATTTCTTACATACAGTTCCTTTAAGACCTGTTCCTATACCGCACAGATCTTAAATAATGTTACACATCAGATGTTTTCCCCCAACAGTTAACTAACTGTTCATTTAATACTTAACAGATAATGTTTGCGTGAATAATCACCAAGACAGATATTTTGAAATACTGTAATTCTGTGTATATCGGATCATGCGCTGTCTCAGGGATCACGCGAGTAAGATCGCTTTGTTTACATCAGCATGTGTTTGAAAATCACATTTCACTGGTTCAGACTTATGCCAAGAATTCGCTATGAATATTCACAAAGTTGGAATACTGCGCTTTAAAACGATACCAAACTTGCACTGAGGGGAAGCGCAGCGCCAGTCATAAAGAAGCAAGCAGAGAAAAATGTTTTTCATGGACAAGGGAAAGCTACTCCTCTCAGAATACGTACAAATAAAGATACTTTTAAAAGTTTAAGTGCTATTTGGAGCATTTGGGATCACTAGACGAGGGCTTAATGGAATTCGGCCAATTTTTCACTTGTTTTGCCTGTAGCTCGTAACTAGCCCATGTGCATTCCGACTCATTTTGCCAGCATGGGTCACATATACAATATTGTCTGTGGAAGACGTAGGACCATTCAATGTTTGTCCAATTATTGCATTACAATGTTCTACCTGCCTGTCAACGTATGTATTTTCATTTTAATGCACTTCAAATTAGCATGTTGGGAATAGAAATGTACTATAAACATACTACTTGAATTTCAAGTAAATTTTTAATACATTTAATTGTACGTCTTTTTCACCTGAGTGAAGTCTGGACTAATGGCTGCTGATAATCACTAGAATAAATTACATTTTAAAATGTATTCAAATAGAAAACATGCATATTTAATTGTTCTTATATTTTCACAGTATTTTGTTTTAACAGTTTTTTTCATCTTCTTTTGTCTCTCTTTCTCTCTCTCTCTCTCTCTCTCTCTCTCTCTCTCTCTCTCTCTCTCTCTCTCTCTCTCTCTCTCTCTCTCTCTCTCTCTCTCTCTCTCTCGAACAAGTAAATACAGCCTTGGTGAACATTAGAGACTTCTTTTCTTTTTATTTCCTTCTCTTTCCGTTTATTAATGTCAATTGTAATCGTCAACCGTAAGCTATTTTTGTGTGCTCTGCTGTAATGGGTGTCTCCCATTGATTTTTACTCATTACTTTGCCTAGTTGTCATCTGAGGATGATGTCTTCTTGCTGAGTGGCTGCAGAAATTAGAGTTCATATCAGTTCAATTCTCAACCTTTTACTATTTGCCAGGTAACACCTGAATGAATGGAACCCTCATCTCCTGTCTTTCATTATCTTTATTGTAAGCAATTGATTATTCTCTATAATGAGCGCAGTAGAAATACTTCAGTCTTAGTTTCCATTATGAACCCTGTGAACCTTTACTCCTTGAGGACCTCTAATGACCACAGGCCACTAATGAGTCTCTCCTGCAAACGGTTGTTATGGCAGCAGCATGCTGTCGATGCCGCGTGGACTTATATCGACTTGCCGCGCTCATGGTGTGTTATAATTGTAGTTCGTTTTTTTACGAGGATGAGTGACTTGCTGTTTTGAATTTCTCTGGTTTGGCTGCCATATTTTATGAGTAAGGTTAGTCTGAATGCAGTCTTACATATCCTGCATAACAAGAACTGGGCGCATGTGTAAATGTGTACGTGCCAGAGTGTGAAACAGTGTATTTTTAGTTTCTCCCAGACTGTGCAGAGGAGGTGCAGAGACTGCTGGATCTCAGCCCAGACTTCCAGCTCTAGAGTGTCTAATAATGTGTGTGAGTGACCGTCTGTTTATAAGAACAGCATCCATAGTGTCTGGATAGAAAGGTTGATGTGCATTTTTTGTGTGTGTGTGTGTATTTTCTTGATGATGGTTGTCATTGTTGTAACATTTTTTCAACAAAACTGCGAGGTGTTGCAGGCTGGAGTTATTTGCATCTGTAATGCATTTGTTAGCTCTCTACAGCCTACCTTACGGGCTCAAATTTGCCTGTCTTATTAAATTACAGAACTTTTTGGGGTTCAAAAGTGGGGCAGTGCACAATTATACAAAGTTCTAAATGAAGGGTTGGATTTCAGAGCAGTGATAGCTTTGTTGAGAGAGCATCTGATGATCGCAGGTATCAGTGTTGGTTGGCAGGTTTTGAGGTTTCTGATGAGACACTATCTGATGGACCGGTTTATTTAAGGCAAGTGCTGGGCTGGCTAGATCACTAGCTCACATTACACGTCAGCCTTCACTATGCTCCAAACCAAGAGACCTTAAACATGAATAAAGCTCATATTATTCCATCCTCTTGTCATATCATTTCTTTGCTCTTTTGAAGTTAGAGCTTGATGTATTATGTAGTCAGGCTCTTTAAAATGCACAGTCCACAGTCCTACCTTGTCTAACCAGACCACTTATTGAAACTAAGTTACAGAAACATCTGAATTAGAAACTTGCATGTTGGCACTTATTCAGTATTCAGAAACACAGCCTGTTTTGAAAGACAGTGTGAGCGCATTGCCAGATGTTAACCAGAAATAATGATAGTGCATTAACATAATAGAAGTGTTAAAAGTACATGTGCAACATTTATTTATTTAATTTGAATAATTTAATTAAATCACTCACACTGTAAAAAAAAAATGTTTTGGAAAAATTCTGAAAATTGATCATTACATATTGGCCCAATAAAGGACTTCCAAATAATTATCCCCATGCAAAAAGATGCATTGTACTAATCATAGTTCTTCACTCAAAATTAAAATTGTATATTCACCGAACATATTTAATTGTGCTCAGTCAATCTATGAAGTCGAAGTGAAAAATCCATGTTTGCTGAACAAGTCCTACGTCCGAAAAACGGTTTGCGCATGCGCAAAATGCGCTAGAAGAAAACCGTTCGTGTGGAGATTTCAAATGCGGAGCCGAACCAGCAGGTGCTGAAGACTGAAACAAACATTCCCAAGAGAATAGAGATATTCATCTCACAAAGATGTTGGTGAGTATTTAGCACTGAAATTATTCTCCAGAGTTTTGCTTTATGACCCGGTATGAAGTTTAAAAGACATTTTGTAGAATCACGAGTTCATGCATTCATTGGTTTCATGCGTGTGTTCTCATTTACCTCGTTTACTCTAATGGTAGCCAATAGTTTTATTTTCCTCATGTCTTGTATGTCTAAAACAATAGGTAATAAGTAAATTAAGTCAATTGTGTGACATGTGTGCCATGCGACCCGGTGCCTTTAGATTGCATTAAGACATCCTGTTATGCAGAAGACTTCTTGAATGTATTCAGAGTTTCTCCTTATTGAAAATAAAGTATTTTCACCAAATATCCTGTGTTGGAATTTACTTGTTAATAAAGTAATGTGATAAAATGTCAACCCTGTTGTCTGTGTTCTGTATTTTGCTTAATATATTTAGGGTATGTTTTTAGTCATTTTTGTCTTTTGGGCAGTGAGAAATAAACAATTGTTACTACAATTTAAAACATTTAATTGGACCAATCTCACAGTTTCACTGTAAAACATTTCTCTAATTAAAAATTTTCTAGGGACTGATCACATCTACATTTTTTAGTTGGCCAAATTGAATTTATGTTAATTAAATGTTATCAATTCACAGAAATTCAATTTGGCCAACTGAAAAATTTAGATGTGATCGGTCACTAGAACATTTTGAATTGGAGAGGCTCAACATATTATTTCTAATTGAGCCCATGTTAACAGACTGTTGCCACAATGGATACAATTCAATTCACAGAAATTCAATTTGGCCAATTGAAAAATTTAGATGTGATCGCTCACTAGAAAATTTTAAATTGGAGAGGCCTTACATTTTTTACAGTGCATGTATTTATTAATATATTTTGTTAGAGAATCAATATTTGACAGGGACGTGGACAGAGTGAAAAAGGGAATGGGTTCGGGACACGACCCATAAGCGCAACCCTTTTTTTTATAATTTGAGCAATGCATGTCACTCTGCAACATTTCTCTGACGTGGTCTGTTTACTTGTAAGGGTGAAAGAAGGGGTGATTATGGGCAGTTTAATTGATTTGCTGATTTTGCTTTAAAGTCACCATGAAATAAACACTCCAAAATTCCATAAAAAACATTTTTATTATAAATGATTTATCCAGGCATGTCACGATTTTTGCCCTTGTGCTCTTTAATCAAAATAACTTTCCCTCTTTTTTGCTAAGGCATTTCTTCTCTAATGACGTGTTCACAGGACAATAACCTCACTCCTCCAGCAACCTGTCACTCACATGAGATCAAAACAATAGCAAACAACAATAATTCATTGATCCAATCAATTTTGTCCAATGGACAAAATCAAGTCCCGGCCTAAATTTTTTTTCCCCCTTCATTTAAAAAGCTGTTTCACTTGAATATTCATCACAATAATGAAGAAAGGTTGATCGCATCTACCATTACATGCCGACTTTAACTCTGCATGTACCACATCTGTGACAAAATCTGGGAAAACTATTTTGAAATTTTACAAGCTGCTTGTTATTTAAAACAGCTAAATACAGTCAAACTAGCTAATGAAAGTAATTTACCTAACAGAATGAATGATGAACAAATAAGAGTTCTGCTCGTGTCATGTAAACATCTTACTGTGACTAAGTTCTTACTCTGATTGTAAAACTTTTTTTAAAGCTGCAGTCCGTAACTTGTTTTGGTTAAAAATGATCCAAAATCAATTTTTGAGCAAGTACACAACAAGCAAGTATTCAAAACTATCTCCTTACCTTAGCCCCATTTAAGCTTGTAATAATGTGTTATAATTTGAGTGGTATGGTGGATTTCCGCGGGAAATTCAAGCATGTCTTTGTGTCATTACATCACATCTGTATACATAAGAGTTCGGCTAGTAGTAGTATCGGATGTGAGGATGCTGCAGGTGGCGGAACAATTATAGGCTTTTCTCACATCAGCTGGAATAATTAAATTTATCATTTTGATGGCGGATTTTAATCCAGAAAGGCCCAAATGACTCACCCGTAGTCAAAAGCAAAAGATTAGACGTACAGAAATGTGTACAAAAACTGTACAGGTAACGTTAATAAACACTAAATATACGTAGTCACGCAATGCTAATGCTGTTAACATGAACAATTTGAGAACAAAGAATAAC
Source organism: Romanogobio albipinnatus (assembly GCA_023566225.1). Taxonomy (NCBI): domain Eukaryota; kingdom Metazoa; phylum Chordata; class Actinopteri; order Cypriniformes; family Gobionidae; genus Romanogobio; species Romanogobio albipinnatus. The sequence continues at coordinate 33,904,005 of CM042251.1, forward strand.
AATAATAATTTGCATGATCGATCGTTAGATTTAATCACCGTTGGCAGTGCAATTTATTGTAATGTTTTGTTCCCAAGAGTGGCAGACATGTTCTTGTTCAGATGACATTTTCCGGTGAACATTCTTATTTAGGTTACACTCCAAGACGTAGAATCTGTGATTCTGAAATACCATATCCACACCGGTGCGGTGACTGACAGCAAAGCCGCACATACCCCTCAAAACATTAGATTCATCCACGCTGAGGAGCCGCGCAGATGCAAAACTCACGTACAGATGATAACTCCGCAAATAACTGCAATTGCAGGTTTCAAACAGAGATGGCGACACAGAGGCAAAACTTACGAACTGCAGCTTTAACCAAATTATTCAAACTATTTAACACAGCACATGTTCCAGGAGGGTTTTTTGATTATTACCTGAAGATACACTCTTGAAAAATAAAAAAGGTTAAAATGGAAAAAGGTTCTTTAGATATTTAAAATGTTCTTCACACCAAGAAAATGGTTCTACCCGGGCTGCAATGTGTTAACCATGGTTGTATGTAACTGAAAATAGTGCCAGTATTCATTCGGTTCTGTCCGAGTTGAGAAATCCCAACATATATTCTAATATATTATGTGTCAAAGAGTGAGAACTCATGAATCCTTGTCTTTGTTCTCAAAATGTCATACCATGTTACAGTACCGTTTCCTTGAGGGAAGAGTCTCAGATTCTGTATGTGCGGGGGTTTTGCTGCTGAGAGCTCCGGGTGACAGAACAAAGACCTGAATGTTCCATTCTATTCTATTCTGTTCTGTCCTTTTCTCAAACAGAACCCACCATCCTTTCAGACCTCTTGCCCACATGTTTGTTTGGTGTCACCTTTTGGGAACAAAATTTCTTTAGTATGAACATTTTGAGATAATGTATTGAGTGTTGGTATAACGCACCCATCTGTTTTATAGTAGTTTCTACATTATATGACCACTAACTGTCTCCATATTTGTTCAGTCTAATTGTTTTGATGATCAAGGTCTGTGTATGAATGTGTGTGAAGTTACATATTTAGTCCACTAGAACATTTTTCATTAAACATTTTTTAAGTGAAAATATGAAATAAAAATTAAATAAAATAATGAATAAAAACTAAACTATACAGTGCATAACCAGTAAGGCCGGATAATGCTGCTTTATAGTAATTCATGTTTTACGTTTAATTTACTATCTCATTATCAGAGTTGCTTTGATCATGATCACAGATACTTTGATGCAGTGCTTAACTAATTAAAATTTATTTTCTGTTTTTCTATTGTTCTTTTTATAGACGTTGGCAACCGCAGCAGAACATTTCCAAATGGAGCATCAATGGAAAGATGAATTTGAAGTAAGTTCTTCTACAACAAGTGTGTTATGAACACATACAAGGTGCTACAAAACATACAATTACATTCTATTTGATTTTATGTTTCAAATCAGTTCAAGCTCTTTTTATTTGCGTTATTTGCAATATATATTGTTTCAAAGCAACTTTACTACTACTATTCCCAGTGAGCTAGTGCATGCAGTGGTTCCCAACCTTTTTAGCCTTAAGTATCCCTTCACCAACACTAAACCATCAATAAATCAATGTTGTGAGTAAAAAGACTGGACAAAATACAAATATATCAAATTTTAATATATTCAATCCAACAATTGATTGAAAACAAACATTTTTAATTACATAGAAAAAAGACACTATGGTATAAGGCGACAGAGGAGCACTTATTGGCTCATATTAGCCATTTCCACTCCCTAATATATATATATATATTTTTTTTGACAGGTTTTGCTTTTGAATTTATATTTAGACATTATAAAACCACTATGTTAAAAAAAAATATTATAATGGGTTAGGGTTAGGTTTGTGAGCATGTAGAACTTTTGGACCCACTTTATATTAAGTGGCCTTAACTACTATGTACTAACATTTGAATTAATCATTTGATACAATGCACTTATTGTGTACATACATGTTTTTACATTGTACTTACATTTAAAAAAAATACCTGCATGTAATTACGTCTGTAATTAATTTCTGTAGTTACATTTGTAATTACACAGTTGACACTTCCCTTACACCTCAATATCAGCTGTTAATATCAGGTGTAATATCATCAAACACAGTAAGTACATTGTACTTATTTTTTGATGTAAGTACATAGTAGTTAAGGCCACCTAATATAAAGTGGGGCCGAACTTTTAAACTCAAACTAAACAGAAACTCGTTCAGCGTTTTGAGGGATATTGGGTGGTAACTTAAACACCTCTGATTGGCCATTACTTTCAACAGACATGTCTATGATAGGCTACAATAATAAAAACACTGCAAAATAACATTGTAAATGGACACATTTGCAGTGACTATTGGACCAAACTTGGGTGATTCTGTGGTGATTGACAGCATGCCTATTCCGCCTATGCAGAACAAACCAAGCAAAATCTAAATCTTTTTGCGTACCCCCTGGAACGTGTACCCCCAGTTGGGAATAACTGAGCTAGTGGGATGACTGTTGTCATTATTTACTCACCCTCATGTTGTTCCAAAAGGTAGGGGTGAATTTAGGTTGATTGGGACACTTTTCCCCAGTCATTTCATTTGCAAAAAGTGTCCCAATCAACCTGAATTTATGTTATTACTTTTGTGAAACACAAAATAAGGTATGTTGAAGAACATTCAAAAAACACCCCACTGACTTTAATTGTATGGACAAAACAATAGACATTTTGAAGCATATCCCCTTCTGTGCTCCACAGAAGAAAGAACATCATACAGATTTGGAACACTTGTCTACTAAATGATAGTAGAATTAGAAATTGTGTGTGAACTATCTCTTTAAGGTAAAGTGAGTAATCATGTGAATCTGAATACAAATAAACTCAGGGCTGGTCATCAGAATGTTGCTGATTTATGCAAAGAACCTTGAGCAACCTACCTAACCCTAGTAGTATCTGCTGTACTATATTATTGCTATGCAAATAAATTGAAACTGAACTGAATATATAATTGAATCTGCCATGCAACCCACATTTATTGGGTATTGTTTACATAAGGCATTCTTGCATAAAAACCAGATAGATAAAATAGAATGCAGGGATCTTAAGACTTCGGCTATTTTTATATTGACATGCTCAAAAACAGTGAGAGATTCAATGCAAAGGCCAAAGACGTCTGCCTGAATGTATCTAGGTGTGGTTCTTTAAAGAGCATGGATTTGAATATTTTTCCGAGAGGGTTTTATGGTGCAACAGCAAACTCTCAGCATACTAATTAAAACACTGCTGCTAAAAATATTACCGTAAACTAGCCAGCCTCCCTAATAATCTAGCTGGCTGTTGGATGACTAGTCAACCATCATGAACCATCTCTACTCACAAGTGACTTGTCGCTACGCAACCATGGTGGTCTAGGTAACATGCATAACATCAGATCCCATGGATCTTTTTAGGTAATCAGATTGCATATCCTGACTTAACAATTATAATCAGTTAAATAAAAAAGTATCAGTTTGCATCCTGCTCATTAAATTATTTTAGGCAGTGGAAGACATCTTAGATGACTAATCACAAGAATAAAATCTGACGTGTTTTAATTAGATCATTCCAAATGAAGACCCCCAGTAGGAAACATTTTTGAAATTGATACATTGAAATTCATTCAATTAAATGCAAACAAGTGAATAAATAAATTGACAAATAAATAAATAAACAAATAATCTGATTGTACCATGGTGTCTTTTTCCTCTGTGTGTATTTGAGTTTGTATTTAAGTGAGGGAATGTGTGGTAGCTTAATGGATCCAATTTCACTACCCACACTCCCTGCAGATGTCTGAAGATTTGATTTCACTGAATACACATTCTGCATTTTTCCCGCAGATTTATTTTTACTGTAGACACACACACACCCACCATATGCCGTAAAGACCTAAAAATGCCCCTGACAACATTGACGGTCTAGAGCGGAAACATCAGCAGGTTATCCTGACCACTTGCTGTAAAACCCGCCATGACAAAGCTTTCTTTAGCTCTCTCTAATGCATTTCACACTTGCTACAAAGCATCTGTATGACAGTTCAGATCTGTGGAACACATGTTGTATGCAAGCTTGGCATAGTGCAGTGATACTGTTACTGTATGATTTGGACACTACAGAGCAATACTGTGCAGTTTTAAAGATTTGGGCAGGTATAGACTATTAAAAATAAAGGTTCCAAATAATGATTTCATGAAGAATCTTTAAAATACATGGAACCTTTCCATTGTACAAAAGGTTCTTTATAGTGGAAAAGGGTTCTTCTGATTTTAAAATGTTCTTCATACTAAGAAAACAGTGGTTCTTTCAAAGGGTTAGTTCTACCAAAAATGAAAATTCTGTCATTAATTACTCGCCCTCATGTCGTTCCAAACCCATAAGACCTTTGTTCATCTTCGGAACACAAATTAAGATATTTTTGATGAAATTCGAGAGCTTTCTGACCCCTCCATAGACAGCAATTTTATACTTTCAAGGTCTAGAAAGGTAGGAAAGACATTGTTAAAATCGTCCATGTGACTACAGTGGTTTAATCTTAATTTTATGAAGCGCCGAGAATACTTTTTGTGCGGAAAAAACAAACAAAATAACTGCTTTATTCAACAATTTCTTCTAGCCTGTGTAAGACTCTTACACTGTTGACGCAGTGAAAACAGTACAGCTAAAATTAAGATTGAACCACTGTAGTCACATGGATGATTTTAACAATGTCTTTCCTACCTTTCTGGACCTTGAAAGTGTTAATTAAATTGCTGTTTATGGAGGGGTCAGAGAGCTCTCGGATTTCATCAAAAATATCTTAATTTGTGTTCCAAAGTTGAACGAAGGTCTTACGGGTTTGGAATGACATGAGGGTAAGTAATTAATGACAGCATTTTCATTTATGGGTGAACTAACCCTTAAAGAACTGTTCACTGAATGTTTTTTATATGGCAACGTTGCAAAAACCAGACCAAGTGCATAAACTAGAACTATTGTAGCTCTGAGATATGTTAACGTGGCTCTTGTTTTATTCCTAAAAATACTGTTTATATTTACTATTTGAGCTGTTTTCAAACTTCCCTTTCTTTCAATTTTCTTATTTTTCTCTTTCCCTGCAGGAGACCGATATAGTTTACTTTAATGCCAAGGATAATGTGAGTATATAATTCAAGACTCTTCACAGGCAGACTTCAGCACACACACACACTCAGCGTTTTTTTAAGCACAGATACTATATCAAAAATAAATGCCGTGAGCTCTTCGGACCAGTTATGACCATGCATTAGTGAGTGTATATATATATATATATATATATATATATATATATATATATATATATATATATATATATATATATATATATATATATATATATATATATATTATATGAGTTATTATTATTATAGTTATTATATGAGTTAAGACAGTCAAGAGATGATCAGAATATATCTGCTCCTCGGTTGACGCACACTCGGCTGGTGGATACACAGTTTTTGTGCCCCATATATCTCAACTGCCAATTAGTATGAGTGTGTGTAAGACACATGGAGGGAGTGTGTGCATTAGATTGTGTAAAAGTACAAGGCGGAACGAACAGGCAGAGGGAACATGAAGAGCACTAGTTTGGAATGGATAGTACCTGCCATACAAAGTGTTATAAGATGATTATATCAATAGATAAATTGGTAGTAGATTTATTTTGATATTGATGTTTGATGAAAACTTTATCATGAGATTTTGTTGGGTTTTGATTATTGACAAACTGATAATTTACTCATCCACATGTCATTCAAAACCCATACAACGTTTTCTTCTGTGGAACACAAAAGGTGACTCCAATTTGTGAATTTGCAAACATTCACTGATGCCAATACTTTCATTATGAGCCGAGTGGTGGAAACATTTGAACAGGATGAGGATGTGTCCGTTTTTCTTATTTTGTTTAAAGATTATATGTATTAATTTAGTACTGCCCTCAGGACCTAGAATATACTTAAATGCTTCCCAGAAGACAAAAAAAAGAGAGTACAATTTACCCTGATCTTCCAATTCAAAAAGTTTACACCCCCAATCTTGCGGTCTTGAGCATCAGTGAGTGTTTTAACCTTTTGCAATAGTTGTGTATGAGTCCCTTAATTGTCCACAGTATGACAAGATGGATCTCAAAATCATACAGCCACTGCTGGAAAGGATTCAAATATGCAGAAGATGCCGGAAAACCATCTCGGCTACGTATGGTAACCCTCGTTCCCAGAAGGAGGGAACGGAGACGTACGTCGGTTATACCGATGAATTGGGATCACTTCAGGGAGCCCCTATCAGCTTCGAGATATAGAGAACAGGCCAATGGGCCATTGGCGTGCGAGATTTGCATCTTGCGCTTCGCCCCGCGCCGCGGGTATAAACAGGAAGCGAGAGCAACACACTGACGTTTTTCACTGAGGAGCCGAACTAGTGACTCGACCATGCAGTGATGGTAAGGAACTGTGGCGACGGGACGTACGTCTCTGTTCCTTCCTTCAGGGAACGAGGGTTACCATACGTAACCGAGACATTCCCTTTCAGTCGGTCACTACGACGTACGTCGGTTATACAGACAAATTGGGATCCCTTTGGAAAACGCCACAGTTACTACTACTTCCAGCACCCAGAGAGCCCCTCAGACCCCGTTCGGATGCGGGCGGGGAAATTCACGCAGGGAGAGTCACACTGCTGTTCCGCAAGACCCACTCAGCAGACTTATTGGATAACGCTGGGAAAGCATGCCCGGAGGGATGCTGCGGAAGCCACATCATGCCCGGAGGAGTTACCATGTGGAGAATACACGTATGGACTGGCCTTGGGCAGTGCAACATACAGAAGTCCCAGGGGTGGCCCCGGCCTGTTGAAGGCGGGGGAACGACACTGTACTGAGACGGCAGAGGAACTCTGCCGAGGGAAAGACACAAGCTCGCCGTAGGGAGCTGTACCGTCGAGAATACACATTTGGGACCGCCATAGGGGTCGCAACATACGGAACCCAGCCTGACACAAGTTCCACCAATGCATACAAGTGCCAGACCTGGCGTCGGACGCTCCGCCAGATCCGACTGCCGTGGGTTGCGGAGGACTCAACAGGGTTCGCCAATTCCTGGGGAACTCAACTGGAGAATATAAGCGCATGTATCCGTTCCATGGGGAAGGGAGTGGCGCAGCAAGCCGACACTAGAACGGGTACTTCAGTGAAGCTGACTATGGGAAGCGAGCACACAAGAAGCAACTGGTTCCACACGTAGGCTATAAAACCTAGCAAACGTGTTAGGTGTCGCCCAACCCGCAGCTCTACAAATGTCTGTCAGCAAGGCGCCACGAGCCAGCGCCCAGGAAGAAGCTATACCCCTGGTGGAGTGAGCTCTAACCCTGAGCGGGCAGGGCACGTCTTGGGATTCATACGCCAAGACGATGGCATCCACTAATCCAGTGGGCCATCCTCACTTGGAGACAGCCATTCCCTTCTGCTGTCCTCCGAACAGACGAAGATCCTAAAGCTTTGGGTTCTGTCAACATAGATGCGCAGGGCGCAAACTGGACAGAGAAAAGCCAGGGCTGGGTCTGCCTCCTCCGAGGGCAGCGCTTGCAGGCTCACCACTTGGTCCCGAAAGGGAGTAGTGGGAACCTTGGGTACATATCCAGGCTGGGGTCTGGGATCCAGGCTGGGATCCAGTTACCTGAGAGTTGCCAGGCCCGAATTCCAGGCACGATTCGTCGACCGAAAATGCCTGCAGGTCCCCTACCCTCTTAACCGAGGCCAATGCAATCAGGAGTATTGTCTTTAAAGACAAGATTTTCAGCTGACTGCAAAGGCTCGAGGGGCGTCCTCTGCAGTGCGGTCAGCACCAGAGTTAAGTCCCAAGAGGGTATAGAGGGAGGACGAGGTGGATTTAGTCTCCTCGCCCCCCTCAGGAACCTGACGATCAGATCGTGCTTGCCAAAGGACTCACCATTAACCAGGTTGTGATTCGCGGCAATAGCGACAACGTACACCTTGAGGGTGAAGGGAGACAGCCTTCGCTCTTGAAGAAAAGAGAGCACAGAACTGAACGAACACTTTCGGGGGTCTTCTCGGTGAGAAGAGCACCAATCGACGAACAGGTTCCACTTCAGCCCATACAGCCGTCTCGTAGAGGGGGCTCTGACGGAAGTGATGGTGTCAACTACCGCTTGTGGTAGGTCACCTAGAACCTCCGCGTCCCATCCAGGGACCAGACATGGAGTTTTTTTCCAGAGGTCCGGACGCGGGTGCCACAGGGTGCCCTGTCTCTGAGTTAGGAGGTCCTTCCTCAGAGGAATGGGCCAAGGAGGTGCTGTCGCGAGGAGCACTAGTTCCGGGAACCAAGTCCTGTTGGGCCAATACGGAGCTACCAAGAGGAGCTGCTCCTCGTCCTCTCTGACCTTGCACAGTGTCTGTGCAAGAAGGCTCACTGGGGGAAATGCATATTTGCGTAGGCCCCGGGGCCAGCTGTGTGCCAGGGCATCCGTGCCAAGGGTTTCCTCGGTCAGGGAATAAAACAACTGGCAGTGGGTCGTGTCGTGGGCGGCAAACAGGTCGATCTGTGCGGCCCCAAAGCGACTCCAGATTAGCTGGACCACCTCGGGGTGGAGTCTCCACTCTCCGGGGAGCACCGGTAACCGTGACACCGGTAACTCGTTGGCCGCACGATTGAGCGGGCCTGGAATGTGAATGGCACGAAGGAACCTCAGATGCTTCTGATGGCGGGCGAGTTGGGACATGCGGCGGGAGCGTAGACCACCCTGTTTGTTGACGTATGCAACGGCCGCAGTGCTTGCCTTTGAGCGGCGTTTTGAAACAGCTGAGCAAGACAAACTGCCAGCAACTCCAGGCAATTGATATGCCATTGTAGTTGGGGCCCCGTCCACAGACCCAAAACTGCAAGCCCGTTGTACGTGGCACCCCAGCCGGTGGATGAGGCATCCGTGGAGACAACAGAATCCCTGGACACTTGTTCTAGAGGCACTCCTGCCCATAGAAAAATGAAGGGTCCGACCACGGGCTGAAGGTTTGGCGGAATCTCTGCGTCACTTGGACACGTAGGAACCCGCTGTGCCATGCCCATCTCGGGACTCGGTCGTGTAGCCAGCGTTGAAGTGGTCTCATATGGAGCAGCCATAGCGGCATTACTGCAGCTGCTGCTGCCATATGCCCCAGGAGCCTCTGAAATTGTTTCAGTGGTACCGCGTGCTGCGTTTGAAGGAAATCAAGCAGTTCAACAACAACTGGACGCGCTCCTTGGTGAGGCGCGCTGTCATGGCGACCGAGTCGATCTCCATCCCGAGAAAAGAGATCCTCTGTACGGGAAAGAGTTTGCTCTTCTTCCAGTTGACCCGAAGACTCAACTGGCTGAGGTGCCGAAGCACCATGTCCCTGTGTTCACACAACTGATCCCGCGACTGGGCAAGGATCAGCCAGTCGTCGAGATAGTTGAGAAGGCGAACACCACGCTCTCTCATGGGAGCAATGGCCGCCCCCGCGACTTTCGTGAAGACACGGGGCAACAGGGACAGCCCGAAGGGCAGGACATTGTACTGATATGCTCATCCGTCTAATGCAAAGCATATACCGGTCTGTGTCGAGGGAGAATCAAGACATGAAAGTACGCGTCCTTCAGGTCGATCACTGCAAACCAATCTTGACAAGGCATGGGAGCGATGTACACCACCAAGCGCGCTCCCCAAATGAAGGAGGGGCTGAGCGTGGCAAGGCTTTGTGGCGTTGCACACGGTCTGCCTCACCTTCTTCCTCAGCGGGGAACAACAGCGGCGATGCATAGCGTTGCACACTGTCGTCCACGCACCGCTGAGAAGAGGGGAATGAGAGTGGCGAGGGTTTGTAGCGTCACACACTGCCATTCTCGCCCTCTTGTGGGGAGGGGAATGAGAGCGGCGAGGCTTTGTAGTGTCACACGCTGTCATTTCTGAACTCCCGAGACCCAGAGGTATTGGAACTGCTCTTGTTTCTTTTAGAATTTGGGTACCACTGGCTGTTTTTAACACCAGTGGCGGAACAGAATTACTAATGGTTTTCCACCCGGCCCTCCTCTGGGGGAGATCAGTTCCAACCAAATCCAGGTCAATGGTGTTTCTGGACCAGGGTGGACTGCGCTGTGCGCAGCTCAACCTCGGCCAGAACTACCCTCGTGCACTCAGCAGGGCGGAGGTGGCCTGCCAGTGGCACTGCCACCCCACCGATGAGGGTAGTGAGAGAGAGGAAAACTTTATAAAGATTATGGCCCTATTGGTGTTCCATATTTTGGCACCAATAGTTCCACAATTCCAAAGCCTTCCAATGCACATCCTGGAAAAGGCAAGGGGCGGGCAAGGCGAATTATGCGTTGCACTATGCCTCAGCCACCCGGGAAAGCATGGCTGTCAAGTATGGATCTGATTCAGCATGAGCGCCCACTATTATAGTGAGAATCTCAGCATCATCTTCATTTTCAACACATAACAGCCCTCTCTCCGATGCAGCGATTGATATTTGTCCTCTGCTAGAGCCTCAAATGAAACGCTAGGTCCCCTTTTTTTTTTTTTTTTTTAAGGACCAGCAATCCCATCTAAAGCTACCAGCAGATATGCGAGATAGTGAGTGTGGCCGTGAGACGGCACACGGCACGCTGGACACTTAAGCCCTTATGAAAAAGGCAAGACGAATAACGCGCCAACGTGGTTATGCTCTCATGAGAGAACATAAACCACCCACAAACACAGTCTCAACATGCTTGCGATACGATAGAGGAGTGGGGGCCCTCAGAGGTGTACACGGCAGGGAAGCCTCACTGTAATCCTCTGGTCACCCAGGCTTATCAGCCAAAGTAGCCCCTTTTCTGGTGCACCAGAAAAGAGACTAGATCGGGGTATAAGCGAAGGGACCCAACCCCGTTTAAGGTATCATAGTCTCGCACCCAGGGGAAGACCGCGGCAGCACACAGGAGGTAAGTGCAGTCCTGTGTCTGCACTCACTGAAACAAACGCCCTCACCAACCGACAGTTGCTGTGAGAACAGCAGTTTATGCTGATGCAGCGGTGAGCACACGATCGCGCTGATTGTGCCTTTTCGCCAACACAGAGCGTCCTTCTCGTTCTCTGGAGTATCTCTCTCTGTAGATAGGCTCTCCTTCAGAAAAGCAGTCTTGCTTCATCAACGCCGTTTGGCTCCGAAGTGAATGACGTCAGTGTGTTGCTCTCGCTTCCTGTTTATACCCGCGGTGCGGGGCGGAGTGTGAGATGCAAATCTCGCACGCCAATGGCCATTGGCCTGTTCTCTATATCTCCCTGAAGTGATCCCAATTCGTCGGTATAACCGACGTACGTCGTAGTGACCGACTGAAAGGGAACAATGGGCAGTTTAACTGTTCAGGACAAACAAGGGACTCATTAACAACTATTAGCGTTGTAGTCAAGACCACCTAAACCGAAACCAAGACAAGACCAAGACTTTGTGGGGTTGAGACCAAGACAAGACCAAGGCAAAGGCAGGGCGACACCAAGTCAAGACTAAGATCAGACCAGCACTCCTTAATTCATCTAAAAGATCCATATCTACTGTCTGAGAAATGTCTTATATTTAATGAATAAATACAATTAGAATAGTAAGACACTATAGCGATGTTACCAATCAAATCACTAACAATAAAATTAATGGCACAGAAGTTGCATCTGAATTGGTACAATTACACCTGTATAAATAATCAGATTAATTTAACATTAAAACATTAACATTATTTAACAGTCACAGAATCATTTATTCAACCGATTTGTTCAAAGCAGCTGATTCATTTAATAACAAAACGTTGCCGAATTAGCAAAGAGAGTTTAAAATGAGTTGTTTAATATTAACTTCTGTTTATTGAACGTTTAAATAAATCAATATAATTTGCAATCATGCTTATATATTCATGAAAACGTCTCTCTTGCTCTTGTGATATTGCTTAATTAAATTCTATGTTATATAAAAAAACTAAATCTCAGAATTGTGTGGCCATTTATATAAATTTTGGACATGCACAGTAATATAAGAAATCACATTACAAAGAAGTTATTGATTGCATTTTAAGAAGAACATTTTACATCAAATCGCATTAATGTTAAATCAGACAATGCACCGGCAATTTAGTGATATCCTTGCAGTTGTGGTCTTGATTGGTCTTGAGATACAATCCAGGGTCCTCTAAGTCTGAGACCAAGACAAGACCGAGGAGAAATGCAGTCGAGACCCAGATAAGACCAAGACCTTAAGACCGGTCTCGAGACCAAGACTTGGTCTTGAGTACTACAACACTAACAACTATCACAAAAAACAACAACAATAAAAAAAACCTGCTGTGGATCGTCCAGGTAATGACAGAGTATTAAGAATCAAGGGTATTGTAAACATCTGTTATGTGAAATAGCTATTCAGGGCAGTACTAAATAAAAATGTATGTGTTTTGTATGATCTTTTTTATTTTGTCTCTGTTTATTTTGAACAGATTTTGCAATGGGTATGTTAACTTTTGAGCACAGCTGGCTGTGTGTGTGTGTGTGTGTGTGTGTGTGTGTGTGTGTGTGTGTGTGTGTGTGTGTGTGTGTGTGTGTGTGTGTGTGTGTGTGTGTGTGTGTGTGTGTGTGTGTGTGTGTGTGATGTGTGATGTGTGTGTGTTTATATAAATGTATATACATCAGTTGCTGTTGTTGTTTTTCTTTTAGCTTGATGCCAATGAAACAGAAGGAAGGAAAAACCGGATCAGACCTGAATTTAAAGAAGACCCGTCATTCAAAAACCGCCTAACCTCCTACAACCATACGGCTGTGCATATCCCTACGGACATATATGACGGCTGTAAGTAACTCCCCCACCCCCCACAGACACGCTTCCTTAGCACTCTGTCTGCTTCGCCGTAACATATTATCTACTGCTGGGAATCTGATGAGATGCTCTGCAGCTGATTGCTTTGGATGTTATAAAAACGGAGTGTATAAGTGTGTCTTTGTGAGAGATTTTTGAGGGTAATTATATAATCTATTTGACAGCAAAGACTCTCAGGGGAAACTTTTGTCAGAATAAGTGCAGGTGCACCTGTTTGGATAAACCCATGGTATGCATGCGCATCTATTTAAACTATATGTGTGAGTTCTATATGGTTTTTAAGCAGGGATAGAAGGCTGGCCAAGCCATAGAGTCTCAGTTGGCCTGCTGGGATAGCGTCTGGCTCTTTGGTGTTAGACGGCCCTTCCCTATTGACCTTGTCATACACACACCCATGCACACAAATGGAAGACAAATACATTTAGGTAATTACTTTGGCCATTGTGCCCTTTGGTAAACAGAGCAGAAGGCTATTTGAAATGACATCAAGTCAGACAGATGTGCTCTGCGGTGAGCATAAGGTTATATGGTGGAAGCATTTGTTTGCTTTTTAAACAAAGAATACCAAATCAGATCAAGTTGATGCTCAGCAGTGAGTTAGAGGGTTGCTGCCCCTGTAATTTAAGAAGGGAGTCTCCTCGTCACTTGTCTTGTAATTGCATACCATTTTATGCAATTATCTGTGAGTCATTTCCTAATCCTATATTGCTATTTCTAATTTTATGTGTGAGTCATTTACAAAGGCTTTTTGGGTAGGATTGCTTCATCTGGTTATCTATAGTGTGCTTGTTGGTTATTAATTATTTATTAATTTTGTGATTAAAGCATGCATTTTTGGCCTTTAAAGACCCCAGGTGGGTTGTTGACATGACATGGCATTTTCACTGTCACACAAAATAAAACATAATCAGTATTGTCATAATTTAATATACAGTAAACGGTTAAACATTTATTTGTCTTACATGGACCTATTGATATAAAAACTGCTTTGTCTTGTGATATTTATTTTTACATTTTTGAGCCAAATCTCAAAATTGTCCTATGGTGTGACTGTCTCAAGCAATGTTCAATAAATTACAACTTCTATAAATTAGTCAACTTTATTTTTATTTATATAGCACTTTTAGCAATGCAGATTATTTCAAAGCAGCTTCACAGTGTTAAATAGGAAAATAATGCAACAGAATTGTATTCAGCCGTTCTGGAGAAAACGGTGATGTCATCAGTTAATTTCAATTATCATACAGTGACAATGTGGGCTTTAGATCAGTAATTTAGTTTATATGGTTAATTTAGTTTAATAATTCAATTTATTTGGATATTTAGTGTCCCCAACTGAGCAAGCCAATCCAGAGGTGACTGTGGCAAGGAAACCAAAACCCCATCAGGTGACCTAATGGAGAAAAATAAACCTTGCGAGAAACCATGCTCAGGTTTAAAATTAATTTTATTAATTCATTTACCTTATAAATAAATACCTTATTAACCTTATTATTATAATACCTTATTATTATAACAAATACCTTATTAACAAATGTTAATAAATACCTATAATTTTTCAAGTGTCTATTTTAAATTGCATCTATATACTTCTAAAAGAGTAGGATCTTGATACATTTTCTCACTGAAAACCATGTCCTCCGGTGTGATGCCATATCCTGATTTTAAATCGGGCAATTCCTCGGACAAGTTTAATTAGTTGAAGGACCCCATTCAAGGTCATGTTACTGTGAAGCCCATGACATGTGCACATGGTAAGATTTGGTCTCACAATTGTTTAAATATTTAACTTTTTTTGGAACCACTATAAAAGTGTTATTTTCTGTTGTCCTTTTGTGCGACACCCCTATATTCCTAATTCTTTCCACGTCGCACCATAGGACACATTTCAGTAAAAATGTTACAAAAACAGTGAAAGAATTGACAAAGTTAGTGACCACTTGTATTTTCTCAAACATCAGACTTCACACTACATAACAATATGCATTTTTTCTTCAAAAAGCGGTGTTTTACAAAAATAATTATAATGACTGTTTATTTGTCAACTACCCAGATCATTTTATTGTAATTTTTGCTGATTTTTAGAGCTTGCCTAGCCCCTTTGCCATTCTTGTTAATTGTATGGATGAGATGGGCAGGAAAATCTGAAAAATAACTTATAATAAATATGAGGCAGAGTAAATTATGGAAGAGTTCTCATTTTTGGGTGAACTTTAAACTTTTATATTTAATAGTGGGAGTCTGGGAGAGATGGAAAATAACCAAGTGACTGAAAGAGACATAGACTCAGGGAAGGCAAAAAGGGTAGAGCTATAATTGCTGTGGTCTTGGGTCTGACCTGACCTTGTGACAGAAGGAAACATAATACGTGTGTAGAATCGAGCTGGCGGCCAGACCCTCTCAAACTCTGTGCTGAAACTGTGTGTGAATAATGTCCAATATTACTGGAGTGTCTATATGTCTATTAATTCCAAAGGTTGTTCACTCTGTGTAAGGCAGTGAGAACCTATAGTGGCTTTTCTCTAGCGACCCTAAAAGCAAAGTTTGCACACATCAACCTCTATCAAACACTCAAAAACCACAAATAGCCTGGAACCACAATAACCACACACACACACAGAAATAACACAGATCTGCCACTCCCGCCGGGGAGAAAATTGGATTTTCGTGGATAAAGTAGTACATCGTTTAGGGGTTGCTAGAGGAGGGTGGGTGACCCCCCTCTGCCAGAGTCAGCCAACACCAAGAAAAACTTAACAATGATTAAGAGTGACAACTCACAGTGGGTGCTGGCAAATTTCCTCTGCTTCACATCCAAACGGATGGATGTAATAAGTGGAGGTTGAGGAACTAATCAATACTTCAGAGTATTGACATATATAAGATTGACCACCATATATAGCAAGTCTGTCAAAAGGCAAAATGTACAGTTGCCAGAGCATGTGAGCAGTGTGGATTTTATTTAAATTTGGGTTCAACGGACGCAAGTTTTTACATATTTTCATGAATAAGTAAATGAGTAGTGGATGGATGGATGGATAAGATAGATAGATAGAAAGTATACACTTAATTATGTCTGTATTTGCACGTAATGCAATCCATCTTGAACATAACCTGATTCATAGTGTAAGCTGCAGTTTCTCTCTAGTCATTGATCAGACTTTTTTTTTTTTTTAGAAAAAGCTCAAGAAAATGTGCCTCTCATGCATCATTTTCTCATTTCCTTCTTCTCTTTTCTGTTCTCAGCCCTGCCCCCAATAAAAATAAAGTTATGGTTGTTATAACACTGAATTTTTCATGCTTCATTACAATAATTGTTGACACACAGGCTGTTTTCGCAACTGATTAGCATATCTCTACTAGCACTTCTGACTGCCTATCAGCACACAGCCCTTTCAGAAGCAAAATGTTTGATAGGATGATTATAGGTTTCCATGGTTCCCTCGGTCATGATGTAATAAAGTCAATCAGCTTGTTTGCAGCTGAGGAGATGAAGCGCCCTCAGTGTATAGCGCAAAATCATTCTGTTAACAGTGGTTGAGGTGAAGGTAAAATACGCCTCTCTTTGTGTCTTTCCTCCTCCTCTCACAAGTAACTATAAGCACATTTGACTTCTGTAAGTAGATTCAAGTATTCAGAGGATGACAGTGAATCATGTGTTGTGATAATATTTGTTAGTAATAATAACTGACTGAATATTAATGTGTGTAATTGCCTGTGTATTCCAGCCACTATTGTGTTGAATGAGCTGAACTGGACTGAAGCGTTGGAAGACGTCTTTAAGAAAAACAGAGAAGAGGATCCAACGCTACTATGGCAAGTGTTTGGCAGCGCTACTGGATTAGCGCGCTATTACCCAGGTAAGTGCTTGTGTCTGTTTAATTCAGAACTATTCACACATACACATTACAATCAGAACTCACTCACACACTCACAGCATCCTCCCTCCCTTTGTAAGACTCGGCTGTCTCTAATTGGTAAACATAGCATGTAGTCCCGGCTCAAATTTTCATAACAAATTATAAGATCAAATATCACAGCAGAGGGCTCATTATATTCTTCTGAAATGTAATGATGACAGAGGAGAAAAGTAATGAGGTGCTCAATTCATTTTCATTACTTTCAGACAGAAAAAAGTTGCATATAAACAGTGCATTATAGCCACTTTTGAACCTCTGGAGTTTGTTGTGTGTAGAGGAATAATTCAACCGAAATTCTGTCACCCTCATGTTTTACCAAATCTTTATGACTTTTTTTAATCTTTGTAGAACACAAACATTTATTTTGGAAGAATTATCTTTATCATATAATAAAAATGAGTAGGACCATGGTGTTGATCTTCAAAAAGGACGCAAAAAGCATAAAAGAGATCCGTATGAGTTCTGAAGCCATACAAACACCTTTGTGTGAGAAACAGATCCAAAATGATTCACTGACAATCTTCTACTCCACTGGGCTGTTAACAGTTGCAGTCGAATCATTGAATCATTGAAGCGGAGCAAACCAGATCATTGAATGAATCACTCAGACTGGGTTTGTGAACCAGGATTCATTGACTCAGAAGAATGATTCACAAATAGGGCATCGCTATTTCTCGCATGTACATCGCTACATGAAGAGCAAATGTCAGTATTTTCAGTGAAAAACTTTCAGTTTTAGTCTGTTCTTCTATTCCTGAATTGGAATTTAGTGCAGAAGTTTGTATTCTTTCATGCTTTTTTTGTTATTTTGGTGCTTAACAGCCTTAAGCCTCATGCACACTGGGACAATTGTCGCGTGCGCTTATCACCAGCAGTTTTTTTCGAGACATTTTTTTTCGACGCGTCTTTGTGTTCATACCCAAGTGATTTTCACTGCCAATGCGCCGAGTGAACGTGAAAATTCACTTCCTGACAGTAGATGGCGCTTTTGATTTGAATGCAGATCAAAGAATGGTGGAAACTCACCATCAAATTATATTTGATCTGCAGACACCAAAGAGACCAGCAGTTCTACATTTATCTTGCCTCGTTGCATCTTCTTCTTCGCCAATGTGTGCTCGGCAAGACCGTTTTGTGCTTGAGCGCCACCGAGTCGTGTTATACTGTAACTTCAGCAGCTCCAAGCACTTGAACAAAAGTGCCGATCTCATTGGTCGGCCAGTTTTTAACACGTCAGTGTGCACACTCACAATGGTGCCCTTTGTTTAGTCATGAGGCGTTAAATATCAGCGATAAACGCGCACGATAATCGTCCCGGTGTGAACAAGTTTCTAGTCCTCATTGTTTTTATTTATTGAGCGGGGAGGCAGGGATGGTATTAAAGGGATAGTTCACCCAAAAATTAAAATTAGCCTATGATTTACTCACCCTCAAGTCATCCTAGGTGTATATGACATTCTTCTTTCAGACGAATAAAATCAGAGTTATATTACAAAAGTCCAGGCTAATCCAAGCGTTATTATTGCAGTAATAGTTGTTCTGTTTTTGAAGTCCATAAAAAATGCATCTGTCCGTCAAATAACGTGCTCCACGCGGATCTGGGGTGTTAATAAAGACCTTCTGAAGCGAATCAATGCGTTTGTGTAAGAAAACTATCCATATTTAAAACTTTATAAAGTAAAGTTTTGGCTGACCGCCTTCCATGTTCAATTTATGGAAAAAACTTTGAAAGGTCCTCTGCCGATCGAAAGACTAACGCGACCAGGTACGCTCGTCATGACGTCACATACGCATCTTGAGTTTCAACTTTCAACACTTTTCCATGGAAGGCGGTCGGCTGGAACTTTACTTGATAAAGTTTTAAATATGGATATTTTTCTTACACAAACAAATCGATTTGCTTCAGAAGGCCTTTATTAACACCACGGAGCCATGTGGAGCACGTTATTTTATGGACAGATGCATTTTTTATGGACCTGTCCATAAAAAAAAAAAAAACAGAGCAACTATTATTGCAATTATAATGCTTGGATTAGCCTGGACTTTTGTAATATAACTCTGGTTGTGTTCGTCTGAAAGAAGAATGTCTCATACACCTAGGATGACTTGAGGGTGAGTAAATCATGGGCTAATTTTCATTTTTGGGTGAACTATCCCTTTAAGAAATTCTACTTTTGTATTCCAGTGAAGAAAAAAGTAATACGGGTTTTGAATTACATGAGTGAGTTCTAATTTTTTTGCGTGAACTATTCCTTTAAGACTGTAATAGAATATAACTTGGGCCCTGAACCATCGATTGTCTCCTTATAGATACATGCACGCCAATAAAATATTGATGCGCTTGCAAACCTCAATTCATTATACCCGGCAGAACACTGGTCGATTACTTTGTTATGGCCAAATCACAGTGTCTCAGATCTGCTGGCACTTACAGCTGTGATCCACTCACTAAATGTCAGAACGTGGGATGCCATTTATAAAGAAACACGTCTTGTTAGATATTCAGCTGTGATAGTCACAGATGAGCACCCTCATTTGCACCAGGTAATTTTTCTCTGTTAAAGAGAAGAATTGAAGCTGAAATTCTTCTGTGGCCACCAAGGCCCTTTTTTTCCACATGTCAAAATAAACCATAAACCACCCGCCCATCGGACACAGAAACAGGTTTCTAGTGAGGCTTGCTGATGTGCTCACTACATAGATGTGACAAATCAAATGGAGTTTGAGATCAGGGTTCATTCATATTTCCATATCCTGTCTCTGTCCATTCAGCTTCCCCTTGGATGGATGCCAGGAAAACGCCCAGTAAAATCGACCTGTACGATGTGCGCCGGCGACCTTGGTACTAATATGAGCTTCTGTGTGTGTGCTCTGAATTCTTTTTCATTTGTTCCTTTTTTTTCTTGAACCTTATTCTTTGTTCTCTCAGTTTAAAATTCTCCTTTAAAGAGATCCAGAATATTTCTTTCTTTGTAACCAGGTATGTTCAAGGTGCGGCTTCGCCCAAGGACATGCTGATTCTTGTTGATGCGTGAGTATTATGAGTACTTTTTTAATTATGAATACTATAAATGATAAATTAATATTATAAATGCATTGACATGTTGTGAAAAATCGGCACCTTCAAAATCGGGGCTCCATTTGGACCCCAATCGATCCCATTGGCTCAAATAACTTTTAATGGGTATTTTCTTTAGCACCACAATATCACATCATATGTCTTTTGAACT
The DNA here is from genome assembly GCA_023566225.1 of Romanogobio albipinnatus. NCBI lineage: Eukaryota > Metazoa > Chordata > Actinopteri > Cypriniformes > Gobionidae > Romanogobio > Romanogobio albipinnatus. The sequence continues at coordinate 33,924,092 of CM042251.1, forward strand.
ACATTATAATAATCATTAATGGCTGTTTTAGTTTGCTTACTAACTAGCATACGCATACCCGATTATCCTGATAGCTTTGCTTATACACTACACACTTGCACTTACCCTGCATGTATTCACAACAGTAATGTAATCACGTAAGTGTTAAATATCCAAATATTCCAGTTATTAAAGAAGACCTGTCATGCTTTTGTACATTTTCAAATTTCTTTTTTAGTGTGTAATGTTGCTGTTTGAGCATGAAAAAGCTTTGCAAAATTTCAAAACACCTTGATTGTAGTCTTGAGTTTTCTTCCTGGAACGCACACGTTACAGTATTCCTTATTTGGTAACACTTTAGAATAATGGTCCGTCATTAATAGATAACTATGCAGGACGTAATGCAGGACTACTGAGTAGTACTACATTAACACTTCAGCTACTACTATTAACTAATATAGAAACAAGCTTAAGTAATCAGTACGTAAAATCAAATTCAGGACTAAGATAGTTCCTTATTAGGTAATCAATAATTACTGAATGAGATTGGCATCACTAAGAACTAATAGGTAACTATGCCAAATTATAAAGAATGATTTACTAATAACAACATTAATGTGTCTGCAATTTTCTTTTTTTACTCTCAATGTGGTCATAAAATGCATTTACTAATTACTCAAGTGTTACCTAGTCACTTATGCAGGAACTAATAGTGACCTGGACCATTATTTTAAAGTGGAAAAACAGCTTTTTCACTTTAAAATAATGGTCTATTACTTGAGTAATTATATGACTTTGTTCAGAGTAAAAATGATGACTGATTACGTCTCAGACACACAATAATGTTCTTTATAATTTGTTAGTTAGTTAATAGTTATTAATGAGGCTAATCTCATTCAGTAATTATTGATTACCGTATTTCCTAGAAATAAAAGCCGGGGCCTTTATTTACCTGAACTGCAGAAGGTCACCGGCTTTATTTTTATTTTTTATAGCGCTCCAGAGGACAGATATCATCAGGGGCGCGGGAAGTGGGGTGGTTTCAAAGGATTGCAAATGCAATGCAATTTTTTGTTCATTTTATTCATTTTTAGAATTGAATAAATTATTTGTAATAAACATTTTAAGTGGCCCATTAAAAAGTATTATTTATAAGTTGAATTGTGTTTTTAAAACATACACAAGGTCATATTGTGACTGTTGCGGTGTGTGCGTTGAAAGAGCGGTAATATTTCCTCCAGTGGAGATCAAGCGTCTTTCTGGAGATTCTGCTAATATCTGAAGCTCTTTCCGCTCAGCACCGTGCGCTCAACCCAGAACTCCCTTTGTGACATGCTGGATCAAATATAGGCCTATCTGAAATAAATAGTAAGGGCTGTCCCTGACTAAAGTTTTTTTCCTTTTCTAGTAGTTAATTTAAGCCGGCGCTGCCGCCTCCACCATGTCATTGTCTGTTATAGGCTATTTGCTTGTTATTTATTAAATCCAGGCAACTTGGTTGATAAAACATAGATTAAAATGAAGATACAATTTATACAAAACAAAATGTACTTTTGTGATATATATTTGTTGTTCTTTCGTGTTTTATAGACTCAATATAAACTCTATAATTTTGTTATTTTACTAACCCAACTAATGTGCTTTCTATATTCCACGTGAGGGAAAAAAGCTTCCTTCCACTTAAGAAGAGTTGTGTTCCTTTAAGCACTTTTTATTTTAATATATATCTCTTTACATATATATTATGTTCTACTTAAAAAAACCTATAATTTCGTTATTTTTCTAACCCAACTAATGCGCACACTTTTCTCAATCCGTTATGGAGCTATTCAATTTTGATTTTGCATATTGTTTTTAAATGTTCGTTCGAGTAGTTCCAATTAATATTTTACAATATTTCAATAACATAATTTATTTTGAAGCCTATGCTGTTTTCTTGTACAAAATACAATTGTTTAAGTTAAATGCAGAGTAAGATGTGTAAAAAAGACAAGAGGCTAAGAGATTGTCCAGATCATTTGTGTAGCTTTCACAGACTAACACACGTCACATCTCTCATAGACTACAGTATTTAAAATAGCAGATATGCATCAGTTATATTCTCTATTTAATTTACAGAGCAATCCCTGCAAAGTGTTTAAGTTAAGTATAGAAGAGACCAGGATTGTGCGTCGCACTCGCAAGAATCCCAGCGGGGGGCGATGGTCACGATGGTTTCGCTCCTTCGGCACAATTACGCTGAACTTGAATGCACATGAAATGAAAGGAAATAATTTTCCCCCGGCCTTAATTTGAGACCGGCCTTTATTTGTTCGTGCTGGCCACGCCCCCGGCCACTATCAGAGGTCCAGCGTTTAATTGACTACAGGCTTTTATTTGAGGAAATACGGTACTTAACAAGGAACTGTCTCCTAAATTTGATATTACTTACTGATTAGTTCAGCTTGTTTCTATATTAGTTAATAGTAGTAGCTGAAGTGTTAATGTTGTACTATTCCTGCATTTCTTCCTGCATAGTTACTTATTAATGACGGACCATTATTCTAAAGTGTTACCCCTTATTTAAATAATTTCCACCCATGGCATACATACAAAGAAAGGCCTGGTTGAGTTGTGTTAGTAGTGTGAAACTCACAATTATGGTGGGGCGTAGCAATTCTGAAACGCGCTCAAAGTGGTTGACCAGTCACAACACACAGGTCCAGCTGACCAATCAGAGCACATTGTGCAAGGAGGGGCTTCATAGAGTCAGGAACTAAACAGAGCGTTACTGACAGACTGCAGTGATGTGAAATATGTGAAAAAGAATGTGTTTTTTAAACATTCAAGCATGAAAACCAATTATATTAGTGACTTAAAACTCTGATATTCATTAACAGTTTATCAAGTACAAGAAATTACATTGTCCAATTTGTTTTATGCACTACCCACCTTAATTTTAAATGCAGAAACAAGCTATTTCCTTTGATTCATTAGCAACTATGATTAAATAACTAGAAGGATAACAAAGTGCAATAAATGGTAAAACTATTTGCACAACAGGCCGTGTGTTTATGATTACAAAAATTTATTAAAATAATACAATAACATAGACTATATCAAATTGTAAAATAATCAGATTTCTCATGACACTGTATCTTCAGGAAATCAAACCTATATGAATGGCTTGCTTATGGTTGTCTCTGCATATTAAGATACTAATTTATTAATTTTTTCTCCCAAAAATAAAAATTATGTCGTCATTTACTTACCGTAATATTGTTACATGATAACAGAATTTTAACTTGCATTAACTGGTATTTGTATTGGTGTGTCGCAGGAGTGGAAGTGTGTCTGGATTGACCCTTAAACTTATCCGAACTTCTGTCAGTGAAATGCTGGAGACACTTTCCGATGATGACTATGTCAATGTTGTCCATGTAAGTATGATCATATGCTATGTGGGCACACTGCAAAGTGTGTGGTAACCGTAGGACTCACTCCTACCATGTACTTGCAATAGTACATTACATAGTAGTGGTGTAGCAGTTCAAATTACTCACGGTTCGGTTTTTATTGCGGTTTTAGGGTCACAGTTTTGATACGGTTCAGTATGGGCTATTGTAACGGAGGCTAGTAGTTGCTGTGCGAGTAAAACCTCCCTCCTCTGATCTCAAGAGACGTTCTAGGGGTTTCAGCCTCCTTGTTGAGCATCTAACTACAAGCAACAGCACAAATAAATAAAATAGAGCAAAGACACAATTAAAATTAACAGTGCTTTTTAAGTAATCAAATATAAAGCAACATTGCATATAATCTTGTGATGCGTTTTTGGAAGAAAAATAACAAAACACATCGATTCACTTCAGAAGGCCTTTATTAACCCCTGGAGCCATGTGGAGTTCATTTATAATGGAGGGATGCTCTTTTTTTGGGCTTGAAATTTTGGGCTGCCATTGTAATGCTTGGAAGAGCTAGGACATTTTTATATAAATTGTATTCCTCTGAAAGAAAAATGTCATATACACATAGATGGCTTGAAGGGTGAATAAATCATTGGGTAATTTTAATTGTTGGGTGAACTATCCCTTTAAATAAGTAGTTCACCCAGAAATTAACAATTTGTTTTTAGTTGCTCACCTTCATGTCGTTCAAAACCCACCTAAAGATCTTTCTTCCAAGAAAGATGCATTTCAGGGGTGCTGTCAGAGTCCAAGAAAGTCTTGCATCAGATTTAGTTTGGTTCTGCACAAACTACATGGATATAATAAAAGTTTGTTTTCATTACTTGAAGTTTTCATGACTAAATAAGGTTGCAGAAAGTGCTTGTCACTTCCATAGAAAAGAAAAATGCATGTGCAAATGAAAAACTGTGTCTACAGAATGTGATTAATCTCTCAGAAAAGTGCGCAGTTGTACAGTAAAAATGGAACAAGACATTAGAACTGGATTCAATTTAAAGTGAGGAGTTTCTATAGTTTGTGGGTTGTATGTTGCAGTATGATGTAACAGCAGTATGTGTGTGAGAGAAAGAGAGAGAGAGACAGGAGTTGTAATGAAATATGGATCTGGCTTCAGCTTGCCACTTGAAAACAGGCGCTTAATGAAAAGGCTGCTTCTGGGCTCTGTGTGCTGAATTGAAAATGGCTGGACAAAGTGAGATCAGGCTGAGTGAGAATGAGAAGGCCAGAGAAAAAGGTAGGAAATTGCTATATATCATTCCTCTCGGAAGGAGCCTCCAATCCATCTTGGCTAGCTGATCTTTTACTCTGGTGCAGCCAGTTTTGTTCTCAACTTACTTTTCCTCTGACCAAAGGAGCTCACAGGATGTTCATGTCCAAACCTGTCACGCTTGCTGTGGGGGTTGTTATTTCATAAAGGGTCATTTATGATGTTTCAAACATGAATTATTGTCAGAGTTATATATATATACATGTATGTATGTATATATATATATATATATATATATATATACACATGTTAGAAAAGTACTCCACATGGCTGCGGGGGGTTAATAAAGGCCTAATGAAGTGAATCAATTCGTTTGTGTAAGAAAAATATCCATATTTAAAACTTCTAGCTTCCGGCGGACTGCCTTCCGTATTCAACTTACGCATAAAGTGTAACGCCTCTCACAGTTCAAAATGCTTACACTACGTCCAACGTCATAGTCGCGCCAGTTACGCTTTTTCTATAAGTTGAATATGGAAGGCGGTCTGCCGAAATCTAGATATTTTCCAAAAACCCAGGGGCCGTGTGGATTGCTTTTATAATGGATGCACTTTTTTCGGCTTCAAATTTTGGCCTGCTATTTTCTGCTATTATAAAGCTTGGATTAGCCAGGATTAGCCAGGGCATTTTTTAATACAACTCTGATTGTATTCGTCTGAAAGAAGAATGTCATATACACCTATGGCTTGAAGGTGAGTAAATCATGGGCTAATTTTCATTTTTAAGTGAACTATCCCTTTAGGTTTGAAAGTTTCAGTCCCCATTCATTGTAATCACATTTGAAAAGAGCGGCAAAAAGAAAGCCATGTGGGTTTGAGACGATAAATCACCTTCAGTTTTTGCACTCAGGTATTATTGCCATGCTTGGTATTATACATTTTTTATTCTTCAGCAAATAAAGTTTGATTAATTTATTGTTTTCACTTCTCAGAGGATTTTGAGGTTTTGGGGAATCACTGTTCCGATAAAGGATTAGCTCTGTGAGATCTGTCAACAGGATTCGCTTCAGGGAACGTATGCCAATGAGAGTGTAGCATTGTGTTATGAGTATGTGTGTGAGTGTGCTTGTGTGTATTTGAGTGAGAACAGAAAGAGGCTGTGCCCACAGTCATTTGATACCCAAATATCAAATTTGGTGTGTGTTTGTACAGCTCAGTAGTTTGAGAGCATCTGTGGTAGTTTTAAATAAAAGGACTTTGTGGGCATTATGGGTAGAGTCATTGTGTTGGCTGAATCTATAAATCTATAATATGGTAGTGATTTGTTTTTAGACTGTTGATCACCACCACCAGTGTACACAATATGTGCTATGCATGGTAGCTGTTTGGTTTGTAAACAGGGAAAGTGAGGAGGATTATGATCAATATATACAGCTGAAATGATTTTAGCCATGCAGGACAAATAAAACATCTGCTAATTTCAGTTGTAATTAAAATGTAGAATTCCTTCATGCACATTTTATGGATTTAGCTTGATAAACAAAGCCAACCTCTTCTTACAAAATTGATGTTATGCATTCCTGCCAAGTCAGGGAGAATAACAAGACTTGGAAGGAAATTGTATTGTAATACAGGCTGTGTTTGGAATTTAATAGTGTGCTGCTTATTGCATACAGCACAGTACATAATGTATACATTATGCTGTTACACAATAACCTGTTATTCATATGCAATATGTGTGTGTGAATGCAGCAGGGGGGCTCACGACTGTCTCTTACAAACAAATGTTGCTCATTTTAACAAGACTTTTTAATATGATGCCACGTACCCAGCCACCAATAGCCCAAGGATTTCATAAATCTTCATACATTTTTGAAAAGCCAACTGAAGGTAAAAGAAAATTGAGATTTGGTCATATAAAAATCCAGTATCCGTAGGCCAATGATGTAGTCGGTTACACGTCATTCAATTAAATAGATAAATTAAGCAAATTCAGAAATGCGAATAAATATGAATAAATTCATTGTATTGCATGTTTAGCAATTTATTATCAAAGCACATATTTTCACCATTAATTATTCTGCATAATCCATTATTAAAATATTTTTAGTTTATATTAATATTGTAAAATATTTTAAGGCTAAATAAAGATAAGTGATACAAATGCATGCTTGTTCTTTTTTTTCATAGATTTCATAGCCACATTCAGCCTTTTGTCTTAACACAAGAGCTATAATCATTATAGTTGGTGCATATCCATGCAAATGTGACATTTACAGTGAAGGCGAAGCAAAGGAAATATGACATATTATGATAAAACAGTCTTCCTCTTTACTGGTCAGCTAAAGTGTCTCTAATTTCAGTCACTGTCCAAATAAATATTTTATAAGTTATTTATGAAGGCAAATATTAGATCAAGGTTATTGATGCTCATTAGTGCAGTGCTGTGGCAACCGCCATTGAATTGTTGAGGGATATTACCAGATTCATCATTTAGATTGACTCATCTGTGAGGCGGATTTTCATAGGAAATGATTGACTAGTGCAATTGACTTGCAGCATGACAAACAATTTGAATGGTGAACATAAGATTACGGCTTTAAATTGGTCCCTAGAGGATATTCTGGTTTAAGAGGTGGATTTCATGCAGGAAACATGTTTCCAGCCTTCCTCTGGTTGGAGATGAAGAATGGAATAAGAGTATCAGTTTATGAATCAATTTTTTTCTCTCTCTCTCTCTCTCTCTCTCTCTCTCTCTCTCTCTCTCTCTCTCTCTCTCTCTCTCTCTCTCTCTCTCTCTCTCTCTCTCTCTCTCTCTCTCTCTCTCTCTCTCTCTCTCTCTCTCTCTCTCTCTCTCTCTCTCTCTCTCTCTCTCTCTCTCTCTCTCTCTCTCTCTCTCTCTCAATTCAATTCAATTCAATTGTGCTTTATTGGCATGACAATTGTTGCAATGTATTGCCAAAGCATTTCTAATTCTTACAGAGAATCAACATACATGTACATACATTAGATAAATATAATAATAATAAATACATAATAATAATAAACATATATATACATATATATATATACATACACATATATATATATATATATATATATATACATATATACATACATATCTACATATATATAAACATATACACATACACATACATAGATTTTTTTTTTTTTTTTTTTTTTTTTTTAGAATCAAACATTTAGAATTCTAGGAACAGTTTAGAATTCGGTGTGTGTGTGTGTGTGTTGGTGCGAGTGTGTGTGTGTGTTGGTGCGGGTGTGTGAGTGTGAGTGTGTGTGAGCGCATCACTGATTGGTCGACTCCTCCCTCTTTTTGTGGCAGGCATTAATATATCTTGCTGCTAGTGGGATACAATCTCTTTTTTCACCTAATAAATATTGAAGTTTTGTTTTATTGTTTAATTTTACGAAGTCGGGGCAAAGTATTTCGAATTCTGGATAAAAAGTGTTTCTGATTTGTTCATAGTTTGGGCAGCTGGTGAGGAAGTGTGTCTCTGTCTCCACTTCTCCAGTTGGTGCAGTGTGGGCAGATGCGGCTCTCTCTGGGCAGCCAGTTCTGTCTGTATCTGCCCGTCTCTATGGTCAGTGTGTGGTTGCTCAGTCTGTACCTCGTCATTCTTCTTCTGAACTCACAGTTCTTCACTGCGCTCAGGTATTCTGCTGTTGTGTAGCTTCTGTTTAGGGCCAAATAACATTCCAGTTTACTTTGTTTTTGTGTTGTTTCAGTCCAATAGGTCAAGTAATTTTCTCGTTGTGCTTTAATAATTTGATTGGGCCGAATTGTGTGGATGAGTGTGTGTGTGTCCTGAGGCTGGCAGTTGTTAGTGGTGTTAGTGTGTGTTTGCAGCCTCAGGATCAACTGGATCAAGGGACTCTTATCAGAGTTCACTTCATGGTTTTTAAGGGCTTTAAAATTATAAGAGTTGGGGTCACTCATTTTTCTCTCTCTCTCTCTCTCTCTCTCTCTCTCTCTCTCCTCTCTCTCTCTCTCTCTCTCTCTCTCTGTTAAATGTTTACAAGCTCTCTACAATGAGAATGACCCATATTGGAAAGAAAAATCACAATTTTTTAACAAAAAAAAAAATCGTATAGGGTTATGAAAAAGGTCTTAATGCCTCAAACTGTTCACTTGCTAACATATCAAGTCAGTTCATTTAATAGCTCTTAGCAGCAGTCAGCTTTTTATTTTTGCAATTAATCAAGTTGTTATCAGAGCAACATTTTTATACCCTTAATTATGCTGCATAATCCAGAATTAAAATACTTTTTTTATTATTATTATTAACACAAAGAAAACAGCAATCAAGGTAGGTGAAAATATAACGAATATGTATAGGCTAATATAGTATGTATCATTTCTCTAGTGAACTAACCAGCTGTGGACACTGAATGACTTGCCTGAGGTAAATGTAATGCTGCGTGACATATGTATTGTTTACAAGCTGTTTTATTGACGTCAGAATTTTCACAGAATTTTCCGTTATTTGCTAGCCTGGATCCGTTGTGGAGCAACTATGCTCGAACAAGTGCTGTTCGGACAATCAAATTGTCAGGGCGGGCTTTAAACGATGACGGACAGATGCTCAACAGTAACATAATCATTCACATCACCAAAGAGCGCTTGGTTGAATTTGTTCTAATCATAAACAGAGAACTTGTTCGTATTTAGTCATTTAGCAGACGCTTTTATCCAAAGCGACTTACAAATGAGAGCAATAGAAGCAACTAAAACATTCAAGGGCAACAATATGCAAGTGCTGTAACAAGTCTCAGTTAATCTAGCACAGAACACATAGGGCAGAACAATATAATAATTTATATATATAAATTATATATTTTTTTTTTATTAAACAAACAGAAAACAAATAGAATGATAAGTGCTATTCTTGATTGGTCGGGTGCTGCTGGAAAATATGTCTTTAGACGTTTTTTGAAAATGGCTACAGACTCAGTTGCTTGAATAGAGATAGGCAGGTCGTTCCACCAGGTGGGAAAGGTCCAGGAAAAGGTCCGTGAGAGTGATTTCATGCCTCTTTGGGATGGCACCGCAAGGCGTCGTTCACTTGCAGAACATAAGCTTCTGGAGGGTGTGTAAGTCTGATCAAGCAAGTTTAGGTATATTAGTGCAGAGCCTGTGGTTGCTTTGAAGGCGAGCATCAGTGCCTTGAATTTGATTCGAGTGGACGTGACGTGCACTCTCTTTGGCTTGTTAAAGACCACCCTCGCCTCTGCATTCTGGATCAGTTGCAAGGGTTTGATAGTGCATGCGGAAGGCCCGCTAGAAGAGCATTACAGTAGTCCAATCTGGAGAGAACAAGAGCTTGGACCAGGAGTTGTGTGGCCTGCTCTGATAGGAAGGGTCTAATCTTCCTAATTTTGTATAACGCAAATATGCAGGACCGGGTTGTTACAGTAATGTGGTTAGTGAATTTTAGCTGATCATCAATCACAACTACAAGGTTCCTGGCTGTCCCGGATGGAGATATTGTTGATGAACCTAGCTGAATGAAGAGATTATGGTGAAGCGCTGCGTTGGTCTTTGCAAGGTTGAGTAGCAGGTGATGTTCCTTAATCCAGGCAGAAATGTCTGTTAGGCAGGTGGCAATACGAACACCAATTGTAGGATCATCTGGTTGAAATGAGAAGTAGAGTTGAGTGCCGTCAGCATAGCAGTGATAGGAAAAGCCATGTTTCTGAATGACAGATCCTAGTGATGACATGTAGATGGAGAAGAGAAGTGGTCCAAGCACTGAGCCCTGGGGAAGTCCAGTAGCTAGATGATGTGACTTAGACACTCCATCTCTCCATGACACCCTGAAGGACCTACCTGAGAGGTACGACTTGAACCACTGGAGAGCAGTTCCTGAGATGCCCATCTTCATGAGAGTTGACAGGAGGATCTGGTGGTTAACTGTGTCAAAAGCAGCAGACAAATCCAGCAAGATGAGTACTGTGGATTTGGAATCTGCTCTTGCCTGTCTCAGTGCTTCCGTAACTGAGAGCAGGGCAGTCTCAGTTGAGTGGCCGCTTTTGAAGCCGGATTGGTTGTTGTCCAGGAGGTTGTTCTGTTCAAGACGGGGGTAGGACAAAGGAGCGAAGAGAATGTTTTGAAAACTGTGCGAGCGTCAGAGGAATTGTTGATTTTGTTGTGATAGTATGTAGTTTTAGCAGTGAAGACACTTGCAGAGAAAAAAGTGAGAAGAGACTGATACAGGGTAAGGTCAGTAGAGTTTTTAGATATGTGCCACTTCCTCTCTGCCACCCTAAGTCCAGAGCGATGTTCACGGAGAACATCAAACAGCCAGGGGGCTGCTCCACACCCCGATGGAGCAGCATCGGACTCATATTCTGACTAGAATTGAGAATGACGACGTCAGGCTAGTTGATGTTTTCACAGTTATATGCTAGGGGGTGCTCTTACACATCTTCTGAATGAGTACAGAATCTCCTGATCAAATCACAGGCGAAACTTACCCATATTCAAGTGTTGATTGTTTAAGAGCAGAGCCTCTGCTTTGTTGTATTATTCATACAACAAAATATTCTACGGGCCATTACATTTTTGTGAAAATGATCAAAAACGCTAGTGCTGGCTGGCAACCTTTTTTAAAAAAACCCTTTAGGCGCCAGAGGTTTTTTCCTAAAACGTTCGATTTTGACATCTTAATTTGAAAAGGCTATATCTTAAAAGTGATAAAAGATAGTGACTTTCTGTAAATTAGAGAAATATTAAGGATGATCCAAAGTTTATGTAGGGATTACATTTTCTCATCTAATTTGCATATTATGACGTCATATGGTGGTGGTCACCTTGGATTATAGAATTGTCATGAAAAGTCACATGTTTAAATGATAAAATGCAGCACTTCTTCCCCCCAAAATGTCTCTCACTCTCTGTATGCTATATTGCACAATACTGAATGCTCAGGTGAATAGTAAATAGTAAACAAACTGTGTAAATCGTTACTAATAAATGGTAGAAACAAACCGAATGCATGTAGTGGTTGGCCTTTTGCTGTAGAGACTTTCCATTTACTACATACAGTAGGCTCTGATTCCATGTATGGGGCACATGTATATTATTTATATGACACACAAACACAAGTAGACAAGAAGTTTGATACACACGTGCACAGTAGCAAATACATGTGCTGTTACACCCCTACTTTAGATACATAGTTTATAGACTGAACACGTAATATGCATGCGCATGGCGTTGACATTTTCTCAAATATACAGTAGTGTTGTGAAAAGTACAGACCGCAATGCCAAGGCGGTACTGAAATTAAAAAAATGTGACTCTTTGAGCAAAAAATGTGACTCTTTGAGCACTGTTAAGCAGAAACACCTCTGACTGGCCATTGTGCTCATGCGCTCATCATATATGTCTGTGATTGGCTACAATGGCCAGCGCTTCAAAAACATGTTGTAAATATACATCAACGACACTTTTCTTAGAGTGCTTACATAGATACACACGGGAGCGTTTGAATGCAGGCACCTATCAGCCTACCGGTCCGCTGGTCGACGTCTGCTTGTGTTTTCAGATGCTCCTGCTCCCAATTTCAAAACAATTTCAAACACTTCCGTGTGCTTTCAAACCCTCCTGTGCATTGATCATTGTAGCCAATCGCAGACATGTCCGATGAGCGCATGAGCATTGTGGCCAGTCAGAAGTGTTTATGATTGCAGCTCAACAGCGCTCAAAGCGTAACAGACCCTTTTCAGGCCCCCAAAATGCAGTCCTCGTGTAAATGAATGGCCAAAACGTATACAAAGTGTTCCAGATTTAGTTGAAAAGTGTGTCATGCTGAGACTCTAGGAGGGGGTAGGGACCCGAAGATTCAAATTCGAGGGGACACTTGTCCCCATTTGAACGCCACCGGCCACAAGCTCCAGCCAGGACTCCCCTCTCACAAAGCTGTATCACTTCTCTATTTATATTAAGGAGCTTTACAAACAACCTTATCAGAGCTAAACAGGCCTATTTGATGACCTGTCATGTTATACATTTTATGTAGACTTGATTTGGGTGTGTACAGTGTTCAAAATTTTGGCCAGTAAAAATGCTGAGTGGCTAGTAACTTTGGAAAACCACTAGCAAGAAAAGTTAATGTAAAGCCCTGTTTAATCATAATTGACTTTTATTTTGAAATGTCAACATTATTTCAAGTGCGTGACAGTTGGTCATTATTGCAAAATAGACTATTTTTGGGATGATACAAGACCCCTCTGCTTCACATTTGGGTTATGATTATTACTGCATAATTTTCTTTTTAGAATTTTAGAAGCACCTGAGGAACTTTCAATGCTTGTCTTAAACATAACATTAAACAAAACTTCCCTGAGCTATGAACAAGTAACCCCCGAGAAATAAAAAGTTCCTTTGGGAAGCGGCATGACACGACAGAACTAGAACACTCTCGTTATAATTATCGAAGTCATCTATGCTGTGAGTGTGTGCCGTCTGCTGTGTGTAGGGGTCTGTGTATCATCAGTTTGTTCTATTCCTCTATTTATAACCGGCCGTATGCTGAGAGCAGTGAGTCACAGGGGCCTCCGTGGAGATAATTTCAAGCGTTAATTAAATATTCAGTCAATGCTGGAACAACTAATCGAACCGTGACTCATCAGGTTCTTTCAACAGACGCTGTGACATCCAGCTCATTCAACAGAGCGCAGACACCTGATCCCACAATTACATCAATGACTGGCGTATGTCTCCTAATGACACCTCTGTGTCCGGCGAGAAACTCAATGGCGGGAAGCCTTTTGAGTGGACATGAATGATAATTAAAAATAGAAGAAAAACAGCTCTACAGTAAACACGAGAGGTTTGAAGGTGTTCTGCTTGCATATGCCACAGGAAGTGCACTATGTGCTTTTTCGTGTCCTCTGGGAAAGCTGGGGTTATAGTAATCGTTTTAATTTTTGCATGAGCTTGCACATACATCCTCATTAGCTGTAATGGGGCTGTAATTGACTCACACCTGTTACTCATTCTGACTTTTCCCATTGTTGGGGTTATAGGAGGCGCTGTGTCTGGATAAGGTACAAATTGGTGTCCAATTAAGCATCAGAGGATCCTTATTTTTTGTTGTGAGAACTGTTTGATATATTAAATTACCTATTATCTATTTTAAAATTAACTGAGCATGAAAAGTAGCTCATTTTAAGCACATACAATGTCTGCTTCCCCCCTTTAAAATTGGGATTTTGACCTGATGCTCCTCAAGAGTTCTTGAGCTTCTTGAATTTATCAATCAACTGAAATAAAAAAAAAAAAAAAGTGTCATAATTTTGACATAATCTGTAGAATTGATATTCAATTCAACTGTAGTTAAAAAAACCGTCATTTATCATTTATCTATCATCTAATTTTTATTTTATTATCTTATTATTTAATTTTATCTTAATATTTAATTTTATGTATCATATTATTATATATCCATCCATCCATCCATCCACCCATCCTATTTTATTTATTTATTAATTTTATTTATTTTATGTATTTTATTTATTTTATTAATTAATTCATTTTTATTTTATTTTTTATTTTTAGCTTTTTCATGCCTCAAATATTTTACAAGGATTGCAAACCTCATATGAAGTGCAGAAAAAGTATAACTGCTCATATCATATTTAGTTTACAGTTTTTCTCAGTCGCTTTGGTACATTTCTCAGATCAGAATTGAAATTCTCAACCACCTGTTCAATCTTCACATCATTTTGTCACTTGTGCACATCAAACAAGCAGTTTCTCATTTCTTTGAACAAGTTGCAAATGGTTTGGTACATCCATGCAAATGATTATGTACAATTCTCTGCTGTTCCTACATTATCAATTGCTTATGTCATGTTAATCGAAATGTATTATAAATATCCCCCCCCCCCCCCCACCACCACCACATTTAGGCATTAGTTCATAGCATAAATCTTTACATGCAAAATGGTTGAACATAAGTTGTCATAATAGGTCAAGCATATTTCTATACATTTCCAGTAGACGTTTTTCTAAAGATATTCGTTGTGATGTGGATGAGCATTTGTGGCCCAACAGACAGGAACTTCAGGAGGTGTAGGACGACTGCACTGTAATTCCTACAGCACTGCATGTACAGTTTTCCCTAAGGAGATTGTCCACTGTGTTTCTACTTTTTTTCCCCCTTTGTGCTATGCAGTGCTGTCTTTTCCTTTCTGTATCGCAATGACATGGTCTGTCAACAAAATACAGTACAAACAGTAAATGCGTAAATGTGAATCTTGTTCAGTCTCTTGCAATCAAACTCCCACATACTCTAAGGTGTAACCTACACTTTACAATAATTGTCATCAAAACTTTAGCCATAGTTTACATCAGAACATCCCTCCAGAGTAAACTTTTATATTGACAACATGACTAAGCAATTTGACTGTCTTATCCGTACACAATGACACATGGACTTGTCATTCTGATGGCACTCACATGTTCATTGACATAGATATTTACTTTTGAGAGATGAACTAAGGATTTTGAGCAAGAGACAGGCTTTTGCAGGTAATCCATGGTCTTTTGTACGAATTGTTTTGAGAAATGCACTTACTGTTTTGCAAATGTCGAGGATGATTCGAGAAATGTACCAAAGCGACTGAGAAAAACTGTAACACTCTGAGGTTGAAACCATAAAAAAGAAACTTTTTAGTTTTTTAAGATGTTGTACTTTATTTGTGGATTATTAGAGTCTGCAGTATTCCATATACTGTTTATCCCCCTCCCCCCTGTGTTCAAGCTCCATCACAATCTCCCCTCACACACGCTCCAGCTTTGAAGTAACAGGTTCACAGAGGTCAGCTGCAATAAGTGACAGAACACAGAGAGCCCTATCTGAACAGAAAATTAGAAACTTGTAAGGATATCCAGCTTGTCAGCTCAAATTATTTTCATCACTGACTGTATCAAACACATGCACATACTTGCAAACACCTGCAGAGACTCTGACCTCAGTATATAGATCTCATAGATAAGTCACACCAACTTTTTTGGGATTCTGAAAACTCTTGCTGTGAATGAACAATTAGAAGACTATTGGTTTGTCACTTACTGTATGCCCCCCTCTCTCTCTTCTTTTTCAGTTTAACACAAAAGTGAATAACACAGCATGTTTCGACCACCTGGTTCAAGCTAACGTTCGCAATAAGAAGATATTAAAAGATGCAGTGCAGAACATCACAGCCAAGGGCATCACCAACTACACCAAAGGATTTGAATTTGCCTTCAATCAACTCTCAAATGTATGAGTTTTTTATTGATTATGTTTTCTTATTTAAGAAATCCATGAATTTCAAAAACTGAAACCATCACTATAATCATATTTAGGGGACATCAGTATCTCTCCAAATGTTTAACTCAGTGGTCAGCAGCCTTAAAATCTGCACTTTGTGTGATCCCTCTTCACATTGGCAAAAAAGAGTGTCTATAATAAGATAAGAGGGTCACTCTGCACCTCACTTTACCTGGTGTTAACATAATATACAGTTTGATACATCAAATATTATCCTTCCTGATTAAACCTTGTATTACGTTTTAGTAGTAGTATTGTTATGTTCTGCTGACCTCTGCTGTTTATTCTATGTAACTGCATATGATTGTGCTCATTTCAGCCAAATGTCACCAGAGCAAACTGCAACAAGATTATAATGCTGTTTACTGATGGAGGCGAGGAGAGAGCAGAGGATATCTTCAGCAGATACAACATTGACAAAAAGGTGTGTGTGAAGATGGATTTTATAGAGTTTGTAATGAAAAAAAAAGTTTAGTTAATACGTGGTTAACAACATTTTGGTGACTGTCAAAAATATATAGGTTACAAAAAAAATCTGTCTGCTGTCTGTCTGTCTGTTTGTTGTCTGTCTGCTGTCTGTGTCTGTCTGTCTATCTGTCTGTTGTCTGTCTGTCTGTCTGTCTGCTGTTTGTCTGTCTGTTGTCTGTCTGCTGTCTGTCTGTCTGCTGTCTGTCTGCTGTCTGTCTTCTGTCTGTCTGCTGTCTGTCTTCTGTCTGTCTGTCTGTATGCTGTCTGTCTGTCTGTTGTCTGTCTGCTGTCTGTCTGTCTGTTGTTTTGCCTGTCTCTCTATTTTGTACTTTAGGCAAATTAAGGATTAAATACATTTACGGAGGACTAAACCTACATTTTTAATAAACAAACAAACAAACAAATAATAGGAAAATTAAGGAATTAGATCATTTTAAATAAAATGTAACCCTGAATTAATTTTTTTGTATTACTTTTCCCCTCTTATTTTCTTATTTATTTTTTATATGTATTTGTTTTCTTTTTAACTTTTTTTTTTATTATTCTTTCATGCAATTTATTTGTATATATATTTTTGTATATAATTTGTATTATATATATTTTTTATTGCTAAAGTTATTAATGCATATGTTTATTTTTATATTTATTTATTTTTAAATGTGTTTTTATATTTATTTATGCGTTCAATTATTTTTATATTTATTTATTCCCACATTAATTTATTTACAGATTTATTTATTTATGCATTTATTTATTTTTACTTTTCCATGATAATAAATGATAAATGAGGAAGGCGGTCCTTGCATAGCTCCAATGTTTCATTGGTTGAGCACAAAAAATTAAGAATAAATAAATACAAATTTAAAGAGTAAAAATTAATACAAACAAAAAAGTTGTATAAGTAATTTATTCCTTTATTTATTTATTACATTTATTGATTGATTGATTGATTGATTGATTGATTGATTGATTGATTGATTGATTGATTGATTGATTGATTTTTAACTGCAAGTTTGGTTCTCCACACACATTCCCATGTTTCCATTTCTCCCAATAATTGTTCTCATTGTTGTATTACAGACTCTGTACAAACCAAATTTTAATATT
Source organism: Romanogobio albipinnatus (assembly GCA_023566225.1). NCBI lineage: Eukaryota > Metazoa > Chordata > Actinopteri > Cypriniformes > Gobionidae > Romanogobio > Romanogobio albipinnatus. The sequence continues at coordinate 33,941,637 of CM042251.1, forward strand.
AGCTCTAATGCACTGATTTGATTTCAATCGATTTTAAAATGACATATGCTTATTATATAGGGATTCATTAAATATCCTTATTTATTTATTCATTTATTTGACCTTTTTGGCATAATACAATACAGTGAATTTGTATACTGTGCTGTTTGATTGCAGGTGCGTGTGTTCACGTTCTCTGTGGGTCAACACAACTATGACACAGGGCCAATAAAGTGGATGGCCTGTGCTAATAAAGGTAAGTGTTGCTTTGCTCAATCTGTGTTTGCCCCCTAGTGGCTGAAGTACAAAAATAATTCACACATCTCACAGCCTCACAGCCTTTAAAAAAAAAAAAATAAATTCCAATAAACGACCATATGATATATTCTATAGGATATTTCTACGAAATCCCTTCCATTGGAGCCATCCGCATAAACACACAGGTCTGTATGATGCCAAAGCGTTTCTAATGTGATTTTGTTTATTTTGAAAGTTGCTCTTGTTTAGGAGTATGTGAAGGTCCAAGGATGACCTACATTTGATTGCTTTGTGTTGTTCACTGTTGCTTAGGAATATCTAGATGTTTTGGGCAGGCCGATGGTCCTTGCAGACGCTAAACAAGTGCAGTGGACCAACGTTTACCTGGATGCTCTGGTACAACCTTTTTCAACAAACGTATAGAAACCATTTAAAAAGTGCCATATGCTTCATCGTTTTCTGTGTTCTCTTCATAACCTCAGGAGTTGGGCCTAGTCATCACAGGCACACTACCTGTGTTCAACAAGACCAAATCCAGGGAGGACGGATCTCAAAACCAGGTCAGTCTATTGTTTATCTTGCTTTTTCCAGCTGGTTTTCCTAGTAAAATAGTTTGGAAACACTCGCAAATTCTTTATTATTACTGCCTTTCATAATTTAGGGTAATAAGGACATTTCAATTATTAAAACTATTTGAGGTTCTACAGAGTAAATCGGTGACCAAACATAATATAATTGTATAAAATCTGGAATATATCATATATATATATATATATATATATATATATATATATATATATATATATATATATATATATATATATATATATATATATATAAATTATATATAGGCCTATGTATTAAATACAGTACACTACTATTCAAGAAATTCAAAATACAGTAAAACGTCTTGGTTACGTATGGTAACCCTTGTTCCCTGAAGGAGTGAACGGAAACGTACGTCGGACGTACCGACGAATTGGGATCACTTCTGGGAGCCCCTATCAGCTTCGAGCTATATAGAACCGGCCAATGAACAATTGGCGTGCAAGATTTGCATCTCGCGCTCTGCCCTGCGCTGCGGGTATAAACAGGAAGCGAGAGCGAATGCACGCTGTTGGAACAACATATGGAACCCAGCCTAACACTCGTTCCACCAATGCATACGAGTGTCAGACCTGGCATCGGACGCTCCGCCACATCGACTGCGGAGGGTAACGGAGGATTCGGCAGGGTTTGTCATTTTGGGGAACTCAACTGGAGCGATTAGCGCACGTATCCGGTCCATATGGAGGGGAATGGTGCAGCATGCCGACACAAGAACGGGCACTTCGGTGTTACCGACTATGGGAAGTGAGCACACAGGAAGATACCGGCTCTACACGGAGGCTATAGAATCTAGCGAACGTGTTAGGTGTCGCCCAGCCCGCAGCTCTGCAAATATCTGTCAGCAAGGCACCACGAGCCAGCGCCCAGGAAGAAGCAACACCCCTAGTGGAATGGGCTCTTAACCCGAGCGGGCAAGGCACGTCTTGGGATTCATACGCCAAGACGATGGCATTCACTATCCAGTGGGCCATCCTCTGCTTGGAGACAGCCTTTCCGTTCTGCTGTCCTCCGAAACAGACAAAGAGCTGCTCTGAGGTCCTGAAGCTTTGTGTTCTGTCCACGTAAGTCCGGAGAGCACAGACGGGACAGAGAAAAGCTAGGGCTGGGTCTGCCTCCTCCGAAGGCAGCGCTTGCAGGCTCACCACCTGGTCCCGGAAGGGAGTAGTGGGAACCTTGGGCACATATCCAGGTTGGGGTCTCATGATTACATGAGAGTTACCGGGCCCGAATTCCAGGCACGATTCGTCAACCGAAAATGCCTGCAGGTCCCCAACCCTCTTGATGGAGGCCAACGCAGTCAGGAGGAAATGCATATTTGTGTAGGCCCCGGGGCCAGCTGTGTTTGCCAGGGCATCCGAGCCGAGGATCCCCTCGGCCAGGGAATAAAACCACTGGCAATGGGTCGTCTCTGGGGCGAAGCGACCTCAGATCCTTCTGACTCCATAAGAGGAGATGGCGGGCGAGTTGTGGGGACCTGTCACCCTGTTTGTTGATATACGCAACGGCCACAGTGTTGTCCGTATGGACCAGAACGTGCTGAGCGGAACTTTGAAGCTGAGTGCAAGACAAACTGCTAACAACTCGAGGCAATTGATATGCCATTGCAGTTGAGGCCCCGTCCACAGACCCGAAACTGCAAGCCCATTGTACGTGGCACCCCAGCCAGTGGATGAGGCATCCGTGGAGACAGAATGCCTGGATACTTGTTCTAGGGGAATTCCCGCCCGTAGAAACGAAGGGTCCGACCACGGGGTGAAGGTTTGGTGGCACCTCGGAGTCATTTGGAAGCGTAGGGAACCGCTGTGCCACGCCCATCTCGGGACTCGATCGTGTAGCCAGCGTTGAAGCAGTCTCATATGAAGCAATCCCAACAGCGTTACTGCGGCCGCGGCCGCGGATGCCATATGCCCCCGGAGCTTCTGAAAGTGTTTCAGTGGTGCCGCTGTCCTGCCTCTGAACGAATTCAAGCAGATCAACACTGACTGGACGCGCTCCTTGGTGAGGCGCGCTGTCATGGCGACCGAGTCTATCTCCATACCGAGAAAAGAGATCCTCTGTGTTGGACAGAGGTTGCTCTTCTCCCAGTTGACCCAAAGTCCCAACTGGCTGAGGTGACTGAGCACCATGTCTCTGTCTTCGCACAACTGCTCCCGCGACTGGGCAAGGATCAGACAGTCGTCAAGATAGTTGAGAATGTGAACACCACGCTCTCTCATGGGAGCAATGACTGCCTCCGCGACCTTCGTAAAGACTCGGGGCGACAGGGACAGGCCGAAGGGTAAGACACGGTACTGATATACTGAACGGAAAGCGTAGAAAGGGCCTGTGTCGAGGGAGAATCGAGACATGAAAGTATGCGTCCTTCAGGTCGATCGCTGCAAACCAATCTTGGGGACGGATGCACCTGAAGATGCGTTTCTGCGTTAACATTCTGAACGGCAGCCTGTGAAGGGACCGGTTCAATCGCAGATCCAAGATTGGCCGTAACCCGCCGCCTTTCTTGTGTACAATGAAGTACAGGCTGTAGAACCCTGACCTCATATCGGCTGGAGGGACCGGCTCTATCTCGTCCTTCGCCAGTAGGACAGCTGGACAGATTCTCCTTCGCTACTGTCGTGAAGTGAGCACCCCTGAGCTTGGGGGGACGCCGGGTGAACTAAATCGCATAGCCGAGTCTGATGGTACGGAGGAGGCACCGCGACGGGCTGGGGAGCGCTAGCCAGGCTCCCAGACACCGAGCGAGGGTGATCAACGGCACCACAGACGTACCCGCAGTGGGGCCGCAAGGCGGAATGCAGGGATCTGACCCAGATGGCATGGGAGCGGCCCGGAGTGGGATCTGAGTGTGCTGTGCAACACTTACCTGCGTCCGCTGAGGGGGCGTGCGAGTGTGGGGAGGCCGCCTGAGGGAGGTAGTCCAGCCGAACCCTCATCCTCCGAGGACTGGAACTCCCCCTCCGATGCAGCGATCAACATCTGTTCGTCCACCGGAGCTCCGAAAGTCACCGCTGGCCGCCCATGGGAGGGACCAGCGACTTCTCCCGGGAGCTCTACCGTCTGCGGAACTGAAGGAATAGGGGCCTGCGGAGATTGACTCGGCAGGTGTGCCCTAAACGTAATCCTCAGGTCACCCTGGCCATCCGTAGAAATAGGTATATTCTGGTTAGGAATAGAACTAGATCGTGGGATGGGTAAGGGGACTCCGCCTTCCCGGAGGTAGGTGAGTCTCGACCTTAGTTCCGAGATAGTCATGTTCCCGCAGTGGGAACATGAACTATCCACAAACGCTGCCTCAACGTGCTGTTTGCCCAAACACGTGAAACAGTGATTGTGACCGTCAGCGGGCGCCAGGGAACAACCGCATACAGAAACGCACGGGTGGAATGACATCTTGAAAAAGATGCAACATCACCCGTGTACTTTTTTTGTGAGGAAACGCCCTCTGTGCTGAAGCACTCAGGGGGAAACGCGACAGCGCACGACACTGCAGCCCGTGCCTGTACTCAAACAGGAAAAACAGGTTGCTATGAAAACAGCAGTTTTTCCTCTAAACAGAGGCAGCAGTGAGCACCGCAATCCTGCTGAAATGTGCCCTCCTCTCCAACACGCGTTCTCCCCGATCTCCGGTCTTCTCAATAACTCGTTGTTTTGCTGATAGTAGTTTTCTACTCGATAACTCGAGAGTCCTCTTCAAACGCCGTTCGGCTCCGAAGTGAATGACAGCGTGCATTCACTCTCGCTTCCTGTTTATACCCGCGGCGGGGGGCGGAGCGCCAGATGCAAATCTCGCACGCCAATTGTTCATTGGCCGGTTCTATAGCTCGAAGCTGATAGGGGCTCCCAGAAGTGATCCCAATTTGTCGGTACGTCCGACGTACGTCGAACGTGACCGACTGAAAGGGAACTATAATATTGTGAAATCAAATTGCAATTTAAAATAATGTTGTTCTATTAAAACATATTTTAAAATGCATTAATCTTCAGCGATTTTCAGCATCATCTGCAGTGTCACATGATCCTTCAGAAATCATTCTAATATGCTGATTTAGGAACATTTATTATTATTACCAATGCAGAAAATGGTTATGCTGCTTAATATTTTTGTGGAAGCCATGCACATTTTTTTATCAGGATTCTTTGAATAGAACATAAAAAAACAAACAAAAAAACATTTATTTTAAATATGTTTAAACAAGTATTAAGTATTAATTTTGTTAATACAAGTTTTTTTTTTCTACTAAAATTTTGGCTTCAAGACCCAAACATTTGAATGGTAGTGTATATAGTATTTGGTCCGTTTGTATTTATCAGTGGTTTTCAAATTGTTCCATCCGGACTGTGGGACGTAATTGCTTTTTTTACAGCTTCTACAAATTATAGTGAGCTACAAAACAACTGAGCAGTAGACACCACAAGCGCTTAGGGTCATTTACGTTAATGATCTTTCGGCACTACATCCTCTAATATTTTTATCAAGAGCCAAACATGCTTCATTCAAGCACTTTCTGTTCCGTGCACGTTGCCTCTCTCTCTCACTAAAGCTCCACTTTAGGAGCAGCAGATGACGTGGTTGTTTTAACAACAGTAGAAACATGGTGAGCAGCAACGTAAATACTTTTGCTACAACGCTGCATAAAACGAGAATGCAGCAAATATAATTAACTATTTTTTTCAGTCCCAATGCTTTCTATGTGCCATACACATAGGTGTCTAAATGTAAAAAGATTGACGCCCCGCTTCACAGTAAGTACCACAAACACAAACAATTTCAACTCCAATACATTCAGCATTTCATCTGGTTGTTGTTAAAAAAAACACACAAAATAAATTCAAGTCAAAGGGACCTATTTAAGGGATTCGTTTTTTTTGTTTTTTTTACCAAAAATGAAAATTCTGTGCTTTACTCACCCTCTAGTTTTTCCAAACACAAATCCGCCTTCTTTGTGTGGAACAAATGTGAATGAGGATTTGGCTGATGACAAGCTCCAAAAATGACAAAAAAGCACCACAAAAGTATCATAAAAAGTGATACATTTCAGTCTGTTCCTTACACAATGTCATTATTCACATAAAAGCTACTTCACATTCATGTCCATTACTCTTCTTTTTTTTTTTTTTAAAGAAAGAAAGAAAGAAATTAATACTTTTATTCAGGAAGAACACATTGAATTGGCCAAAGGTGTCAGTAAAGACATTTATGATGATGTATAATTTTTAATAAATGCTGTTATTTTGAAATATCTATTCATCAAAGAATCATGAAAAAAAATTAACTGCTTCCAATATTGTTAATAACAAGAAATGTTACTTGATTTTTGAAAAAAGGAAAAGAAAAAAAAAGCCTGATATAACATCTGATTTTACCTTTTTATAGTTATATCCAGTTGGGAGAAATATTTACTTTTTCAGTAAATACTTAAAAAATATATATATATTTTTACTATTTTGAGTGTTTTTGAGTGAACAAAACCTTGGGAGAAACCAGGCTCAGTTGGGGTGCCAGTTCTCCTCTAGCCAACGAAAAAACTGTGTATGATTATGATTCAGACAATCATATTAGATCGGAATATTCAGAATATTTGTCCAGTTCCATCTGATTGAAGATCGGAGTCATCCGACTAGATGTGTTAGAAACGGAATTTGACAATGACCAAATGGCTAGACGACTGGGTCAGAGCATCTCCAAAACTGCAGCTCTTGTAAGGTGTTCCCGGACTACAGTGGTCAGTATTTATTAAAAGTGGTCCAAGAAAGAAACAGTGGTGAACCGGCGACAGGGTCATGGGCAGACAAGGCTCATTGATGCACATGGGGAGCGAAGGCTGGCCCGTATTGTCTAATCAAATAGACGAGCTACTGTAGCTCAAATTGCTCAAGAAGTTAATGCTGGTTCTGATAGAAAGGTGTGAGAATACACAGTGCATCACAGTTTGCTGTGTATGGGGCTGCATAGCCGCAGACCAGTCAGGGTGCCCATGCTGACCCCTTTCCACCGCCGAAAGCACCAACACGCATGTGAGCATCAGAACTGGACCACGGCGCAATGGAAGAAGGTGGCCTGGTCTGATGAATCACGTTTTTTTTTACATCACATGGATGGCCACGTATGTGTGCGTTGCATACCAGGGGAACACATGGCACCAGGATGCACTATGGGAAGAAGGCAAGCCGGCAGAGGCAGTGTGATGCTGGGAAACCTTGGGTCCTGCCATCCATGTGGATGTTACTTTGACACATATCACCAACCTAAGCATTGTTGCAGACCATGTACACCCTGTCATTGAAATGGTATTCCCTGGTGGCTGTGGCCTCTTTCAGCAGGATAATGTGCCCTGCCACAAAGGAAAATGGTTCAGGATTGGTTTGAGGAGTACAACAAAAAGTTTGAGGTGTTGACTTGGCCTCCAAATTCCCCAGATCTCAATCCAATCGAGCATATGTGGGATGTGCTGAACAAATAAATCCGATCCATGAGGCCCCACCTCACAACTAACAGGTCTTAAAGGATATGCTGCTAACATCTTGGTGCCAGATACCACAGCACACCTTCAGGGGGCTAGTGGAGTCCGTATCAGTAATTGGTCAATATTAGGCCAACGCAACATAATGTTATGCCTGATCGGTTTATATATAAAAGGTTTACTATTTTGATAAGTCCTTTAGTTAAAATGAACTAATAATGAACTGCATTTCTACAGCATTTATAAATCTTTGTTGATGTTAATTTAATTTACTAATACATTATTAAAATCAAAAGTTGCATCTGTTAACATTAGTTAATGCACTGTAAAAAAACATGAACAAACAATGAATAGTTGTATTTTTATTGCCTAACGTTAACAAAGATTAACAAATACAGTAACAAATGTATTTGTTTATGGTTCATATTAGTTAATACATTAACTACTGTTAACAAATTAAACCTTATTGTAAAGTGTTACCATTAGATTAATACATAAATTGTGTATAAATATATTTTATATGAACACAGGTCTCTAACTAATCAAACATGTACAACAAAAGTCAGAAGCGGAAATATAACATTCGAATGAACACAGAACAGAACACCAGATGTGTCATTAACAGAACCAATACTCTATTAATAGCCAAATGCTTGGAACAAAAATCTATTTTTGTCAGGTTTAATGGGGATAAAGCTACTACTGACGCAAATGTGTAAACCTCATTATCTCTTGAATGTATGAACCATGCGGACAGTGACCTTCTTAGGAACACTACGATAGTAACCAAAGTTCCCAGTTGGAGGTCAAAGGATCCGTACATGGTTTGTCTAGTAAACCGCTTGACCCTCCTGAAGTTTCCGTTACTTTCCGCTTTCTGACTGCGTCACTGGGTTCTTTGAAGTTTATCCATTTCCAGTATGGATGACGATAAGCCATTTAGACGTGACACTTCACAATTTTGCAACATGTGATAGTGGTTGTTTTTGCCAAGATGCAAAAGTTTTCACACTGTTGTGAAATCTCATACAAGGTTTTAAGATTTCCAGGTGTAGTTTTGCCTCATATTTGGGTCACACTTTATTTCGATAGTCCACTTTAGACATTCTACTAACTATAAGTAACTTTGTAACAACATGTCAACTTATTCTCATTAATTTGCAGCTACATGTCAACTAACTCTCATTAGAGTATTAGTAGACTGGTAGGTAAGGGTTAGTAGAATAAATTGACATGTGAAGAGTTCAGATGCAAAAGCCTCTTCGGTCAAAAATGAGATAATGAATAGTGAATGCTCTCCGCATATAGTATACGTTCATAAAATACTTTCACTTCAAACCCACTAAATCCTCAGCCCATTCAGAAGTCCTGTGCTGAGGCTGGGATTTAGTGGGTTTGAAGTGAAAGTATTTTATGAATGTACACTATATGCAGTACAGGTAGAAACCTATACATAGAAGCCTGACAAAAATGTTTATTATGAAGAAAAACGTCAGACGGACTTATAGAGGCTTTTGCATCTGAAGTCTTCATGTACTTGCAAAGTTACGTAGAGTCAGTAGTAAGGTACAACGGGGCTAAAGGCACACCTTAAAGGGATAGTTGACCCAAAAATGAAAATTCTGTCATAATTTACTCACCCTCAAGTTGTTCCAAACCTGTATGAGTTTCTTTGCTCTGCTGAACACAAAATAAGATATTTAGAAGAATGTTTGTAGCCAAGCAACCATAGAGCAACCATTGACTACCATAGTAGGGAAAAAAATACTATGGTAGTCAATAGTTGCTCTATCTGCTTGGTTACAAACATTTTCACTACTCCTATAGTGTATGGTATACAGACAAATATATATGTTTGTATTAACCATTTACGGAGCAACAGATTTTGTGTGAAAATAAATCATAAAAGTGGTTTATTTTATTTAAAAATAAAAAATATTTTATGGGGTGGCAAGGAGGGGGGGATCACCAGCATGGGACAAAAGACAAACATTATTGATACAAATACTTTCGCAAAAATAATATGTTTTTAATAATGTCTAAGTTAATACTTGTTCAAAACAATCCCTTTAGCAAAGTTTGAACTATTTTCTGTTTATTTTGATTAATAAAATAATTCATTTTTGATCAATAAATATGCTGTCATTAAAATATGTTAATATAGAAATATATCTGAAAAACATAGAAACAAATAAGATATACCATAATAATTTAATATAGATGTACAGTAACAATGAATTATATTTGATTATATTATATGATTAATATCACATTTTTAAATATGATGGTTTCATTATAAATATGGTAATTATCTCTAAGGTGAACACCCAACTTAATATATGATACTTACAATCTGAATCTAACCATGTCATGTCAACAAATGGAAAAGTCATCCAGCTGTTTATTATCATGTTAAATATGGTGGCTTTTGCCCCAACAGCAGGGGGGCCTTTTACCCCAAATACCACTTTTACATATGCTTCCTTTATTGAAAAACAAAAGTGACAAACATTAACAAGACCTTTGTTTAAAAATATATTCAATATTTTTTGCGATTCTTATTTGCTAATTAAATCTACAACATTTTTAAAAACATAAAATATTAGATCAAAATAGCGATCTAATAGACAAATTTCCACATGTTGAAGAAATGTGGTTTAGAGAAAAAATCGAATCAAAGGAGCCTTTTACCCCATGGAGCCTTTAGCCCCGTTGTACCCTATAAATTAGTTGGAGGACCATCAAAATAAAGTGATACTCTAATGGGAGTTAGTTGACTTGTAGTTGTAAAGTTAGGCCTACTTGTAGTTAGTAGGATGTCTAAAGTGGACTATCAAAATAAAGTGTAAACAATTTGTTTGTAAATGTCACTCCATTGCATGTCAAAGTGGAAACTTAGTGTTTTTCATCTCTCTTTTAGCATCAGAACCAGTTGATTTTAGGAGTGATGGGGGTGGATGTGTCTCTCGACGATATCAAAAGATTGACGCCCCGCTTCACAGTGAGTACAAACACAAACAATTTCAACTCCAGTACATTCAGCTTTTCATCTGGTTGTTGTTCCAGTCTTGTAAAAAAACACAAAATAAATTAAAGTCAAAGGGGCCTATTTAAGGGATACATTTTTTTTTTTACTTAAAACATTTGAATTCTGTGAGTATTTACTCACCCTCTAGTCGTTCCAAACCTAAATCCGCCTTTCTTCTGTGGAACACAAAATGAGATGTCAATGAATGTTCACACTGATCCTTTTACATGGAACAAATGTGAATGAGGATTTGGCTGATGACAAGCTCCAAAAATGACACAAAAGCACCATAAAAAAAAACATACATTTCAGTCTTTTCCTTACACAAAGTTAAGTCATTATTCACATAAAATCTACTTCACATTCATGTCCATTACTGTCTTTTATTCAGGAAAAACATTGAATTGGTCAACGGTGTCAGTAAATACATTTATAATGATATATAAGGATGTGTCCTCTCTCCCTTTCTCTACACACTCTACACTAATGACTGTATTAGTCCTTCACCCGTTACAACATACTACAAATATTCTGATGATACTGCAATTCTGGCTCTCCTCAAAGATCTTATCATGATACAATATCATATTTCACACACTGGTGCACAAACAATTTTCTCCATCTCAATGTTGAGAAAACAAAAGAACTGGTCTTTAATGCACCCAGTCTCAGTCAGATCTCCATTCATGGCAACAGGATAGAACAGGTTGAGAAATTCAAGTATCTTGGACTCACCTTGGATAACAAGCTCACTTTACCATCACATAACAGACATCCATAAACGCTCACAACAACGTTTGCATGTTCTACGAAAACTCAGTTCCCTTTACATTGCCCCTCATCTTTTGTTACTATTGTACAAAAGCATTATTCAGCCCATCTTGTTATACTGCTCCACTAGTTATTACACCATGCTGTCAGTCACCAACAAAAATAAACTGAACAAAATAACATGCATAGCTTCAAAAATAATACATTCCCCTACACCCAACATCTCAGAACTCAATGATAGAGCAATAGCCCGCCTTGCCCAAACCATAATAACAGACCCAGAGCACCCCCTCAACTTGCACTTCACTCTCTTGCCCTCTGGGCGCAGGTACAGGATCCTGACATGGAGAAGAGCTCGCTTCAAAAAGAGCTTTGTACCATCTGCAATTTAAATTCTTAACAGATTACAAAGCTGAATTTTCAGCTTTTTGTGTTTTTTGTTGTTGTTGTGTTCTGTGTACATATGTTTTTGCCAGTCGCGTGTACTGTATGACAGTCTGTGAAAACAAATTTCCCGTTAAGGGAAATCAATCTATCTATCTATCTATCTATCTATCTATCTATCTATCTATCTATCTATCTATCTATCTATCTATCTATCTATCTATCTATCTATCTATCTATCTATCTATCTATCTATCTATCTATCTATCTATCTGTCTGTCTGTCTGTCTGTCTGTCTGTCTGTCTGTCTGTCTGTCTGTCTGTCTGTCTGTCTGTCTGTCTGTCTGTCTGTCTGTCTGTCTGTCTGTCTGTCTGTCTGTCTGTCTGTCTGTCTATCTATCAGGGGTGGCACGGTTCACAAAACCCACGGTTCGGTTCGTATCACGGTTTTAGGGTCACAGTTTTTGGTTCTGTACGGTTCTTGTTGTTGTTGTTTTTTTATCGTTAACACTCAAGAAATTTACTGCAGCATATGATATATAGCTTAATCATCCACAATTAGGATACAGTATTAAAAAATTGTTATATCATGTAGAAGTTGTTTTTTAAATGGCTGTCTACAGAGTTCGACACATTGGCGTAACATTTTTCATGTTAATCATGTAAATTTTGATCAGAACAATGCACTGTGGCTTTAATTCAGCTGACCTGATTAACAAATTTCACCATAAAGTGTTCCGTGTGTTTCACAATCACCATATGACATCCAGCACTGTGAAAAGAAAAAAAAATACACGAAAACACAACACTGCCAGAAGTTTTTGCCCAAACTTCAAAGGCATGTTTAAATTATTAAAACTAGAAGCATCTTAACTTTTAAATGTTACATTTATCATGTGAACTACTTGTATACAGCATGTTATATGCATGTGTGTATGAGACAGAGGGGAACACGGTCGCATTTGCAGCAGATATATGCTGCCCATCATAAATCAAAGCATGAGACAGACAGGGGTCGGAGGAGAACACCGGAAAATGTGACAGAATGGACAATATTTGTCTGTATTTGCAATACACGAGCCGCGGTTCAGCTGTGCGAGACAAACACTGCCAGTGTGTGAATGCAGTGCGCGCGCATACGCACTGCATCTGCCCTGCCTGCTATACGTCGCTGGCGCATCCTCCAACTCCGGGCAGCCTTCCTTATCTCTCCCACTTGCATTTCTACACGTGACGTGACCTGCAGCACTCCACTTTTACTTTATTTTACTGTATGTCCACACACACACCTCTTATTTCGCGCGAAAAGGACACCCACTGTCTGAGGATACATTGTGCATGCGTCGAAACATCTATCTATCTATCTATCATCTATCTATCTATCTATCTATCTATCTATCTATCTATCTATCTATCTATCTATCTATCTATCTATCTATCTATCTATCTATCTATCTATCTATCTATCTATCTATCTATCTATCTATCTATCTATCTATCTATCTATCTATCTATCTATCTATCTATCATTTTAAATAAATGCTGTTCTTTTGAACTTGCTATTAATCAAAGAATTGTGAAAAAATGGTGTGACTGTTTCCAATATTGTTAATAACAAGAAATGTTCCTTGAGCACCAAATCAGCATATTAGAATGATTTCTGAAGGATCGTGTGACATTGAAGACTGGAGTAATGATGCTGAAAATTCAGCTTTGCCATCACAGGAATAAAAAATATATTCAAATATTATTGTATATTTTTACAATATTACTGTTTTTACAGTCTTTTTGGTCAAATATACATGGTAGACTTCTTTGAAATGCATTTAAAAATCTTACCAACTGCAAACTTTTGAACGGTAGTGTAGAATAAAATATGAAGTGTCAGACACGTCGCACCAGTTTGATGTCAAAGATGAGACGGGCGGGAATTGCATGGCTTCAAAAGACTTGGAATATAGCGCCTAAATCACACGCACTAATTTTATGGTGCTGTAATGGTACTTTCTTCTCAGGTTTGGTGCTTGACAGCCATATTCACTTTCACTGCATGGGGAAAAAAGAACCTTTAGAAAAAAGAAAATCTGGTTTTGGGACGGCGTGAGGGCGACGAACGGAGACGAGTTTTAATTTAGGATGAACTATTCCTTGAACGCTACATAATTCAATTTATAAGGGAACAAAGTGAAACTCATGTGTTAGATGTTTTCTTTGCAGACTCTTTGAGTCGCTGTAATAAGAATAACACGGCACGCATAAGATAAATGCGCTATTGTTCTGCGGTCTGCCGTCTTGTGGTTTCGCCTTCTTACAGTAAGATCGCTCTTAAGAGGACGTAAGCCCTTGTACATTACATCTGTTTGTACTTACATTTGATTTGTAAATGGTTGTGATTTTCTGTTAAGCTCAGAGGAATGTTTCCAGATGAACCGACACATTTGATTAACGCTAAGTGCTCAGAGGTGATTGACAGCTCGGGTCGGCGTTCTCGGGGGATATTAGACAGTACCCCGCTAGTGAGGGATTAGCCACCGCATCTCTGAGGAACCAGGTCCATTCGGTCTAAGCAGGGATTTGGGTTTGACGGTGGTCTTCTTTTTCGATGTGTCCTCACTGTTCTCCTTTTTCTGTTTGGTTTATTTCAGATTGGTCCTAATGGGTATTACTTCGCAATTGACCCTAACGGTTACGTGCTGCTCCACCCAAACCTGCAACCAAAGGTACTGAAGCATTTTCTCCATCCAAATACCTCAAATGAGGCATCACAGAACCTTTATGACAGAGGAAGAGGTTTTAAGGCTGTTTGTGGTGGAGAACCATGACATGCTTGTCTCATGTTAGAACGTTTCTTTCTTGTTTGACATTCTCTCTCTCTCTCTCTCTCTCTCTCTCTCTCTCTCTCTCTCTCTCTCTCTCTCTCTCTTAATCTTTGTGTCCCCTCCCCTTTTTGTCTGTGTATATTTGCTGCATATTTTATGTTCAGTCTCACCTTTTAAACCATGTGTTCATGTGCACATTTATATTAAGGATGTAACCAAATTTAGATTTTTTTTCACCCAAACTGAATATTGCTATTCTGAATATTGTCCTTCCCAATATAGATGCTATATTAGATATGATACTGGATATGATACTTTTTTGAGAAATAACACCATATACACTACTTTTCAAAGGTTTGGGGTCAGTATAAAAAAAATAAAAAATAAAAAAAATAATACTTTTATTCAACAAAAATGAATTGAATTGTTTAAAAGTGACTGTTAATCTTCAAATAAATGTCTTACCGACCCCAAACTTTTGAACTATAGTGTAATCTAGAGCTGTGCAAATCTAATTTATACATTAATTAGTGCTGTATTTTTTTCTGTAATTAATCGTGTTTTTAATATTTTAATATTTTTTGTAATTTTACAGTTAGCAGAAACAACTTAAAGACTTTATATTTTAAATATTTGTTTAATAGCATCTTTGAATGAAGGCCATTATTGTAACCTGCTTAAAACAACAGGACAAAAACATAGTTGATGACTAAAAATAATCATTTCATGACTCATGACTTTGTGAAGACAGTAGCATAATACAGTGACATATTACATGTTTTAGCCGTATCAAAACAGTAATCATCCGTATGGGTACATTTTACCTGCTGGCGGTTTTAGGTATACGGCGACCCCGGGTGGTTCTAGTGTTATAGACATTCAGCATTACAGTATAACTAAAAGCTATCAATTTCAACATTTATTAGGATTTTAAAAAACTACTTTTAAAACAATCTTCACATAAACCCATTATAATAAATGTCATATTTATCTGTGACCTGTCTAACAGGTAGGAAATATAAAGACATTGAATAAAGTTATCAAACACTTTATAGTCTTCACTGCATAAATTATACATTAAATATAGATTAATCCTTATTAAAGCTAAAATGTTCTCTGTCACCTTTGTTCTTTGATTAACTTTAATGATAGACATCACAGAAACTGTCTTATTAGGCTGCTGTCACTTTAAGACCTGCCGTTATTGCACATGACGCAGCAGCATTTTCTCCAACTTTAATTTAATTTAAAACGTTATTTAACTCTTTTAAGACTGCTTTTTATGAGGATACTTGACAAAACGGTCATTTTGGCTCAATTCTGTGAGTTATCGTTTGTTCAAGCGCGAAAGAAAACTCGATACTGGCGCACATAATTATGCCATACAAAACCGTAATTATCAGATAAAAAGTCTTAATTATAATAATTAGTCATGTGATAACATTTGACACTTTTGTCAATTTTATGTTGTATTTTTTTTTTTTGTCATAATTGTTTTTTTTTTATTTGACGGAAATGGTTTTCCATTTAGGTCCATTGGTGCAGTTGAAATTTTCTTGTATCGTGATGCATTGAATTATGCATTGAAATGTGACACATTGCAGTATCCAGCCCTAATATTATCCCTTCTGTTTTTCTTCCATTCATACGTTTTTATAGTTAAAACCACATTACATTAGTCTATCTCATGAAACAAACAGGAAGATCAAGCATCTGCGAGTGATTCAGCTCATATCCTTATTGACAAGTGTATCTGACCTCATATGTAAAGCTGTAGATTTAGAATGTATGAACATGCATTTGCGGTGTGTAAACAGGCGCTCATATAGCTTTTCCTTTGGATCGGAGCATGCAGCCCCTCTTCTGGGTGAGCTTTGCACATAACCTTTGCAAATCGCCCAAAGTAATGCGCGTGCTTCTGGCAGCTAACCTGCATATATGTTTCTCAATGCAACTAGGCTACAATTTTTACATATCAGTCTATTTGCAGGTCCCTTTGATTCTGGTATCCCACCACACACATGGGCCAATCTGTATTTCAACTTTTAAATAAAGAATGTGAAGGAGAAAAGAGATCATGTGTTTGCGTTCAGGGTCATAGTTTATCCTCAGTCTGGATGGTAAAAGCACCGTCCATCACCTAGTCTCAGACAACCCCAGCCCACCATGACAATCTCGCAAGTTAAGGAGGTAAAATGCATTAAATATATTATGTCTGGTCGGGCGTAGATTGCAAATCGTTTAGACGTTCTCTGATTTAAGCTCAATATGCAATCGCAAAGAGTTATACATTGGCTCAACAATAAGGATGACTCGGGGCCAGTGTGAGATCTTACGTTCATCGTAAACATTTGGTTTGGTTTTGATGTATTTATGTTCTGTAAGTATGCTAATTGAAAAATGTAACCAAGGTAACGTTATCTCGCCTTGTTATCTCGTTATCTCGAGTATTTTGTTTAAATTTGTTGCGAATTTGACTTGTGATAGTAATGGAAGCATCAAACAAATCAGGAATGTTTTGCTCCATTGCGTTCTATATATATATATATATATATATTTGAGATATTTTATTGTAGATATTTCATCGCTCTTTCAGCTGTCTATGCCTGAGGATGCCTGTTTTGTGAGTTGGGGCAAGTGCTGAAACATGTCAGTGTTATTGCTGAAATATTGGATCAGAGACATACAATGTTTGCTGTTAAATATACATTAAAATAACAAAGCTCCAGGTCTTATATATGGAGAGTATTAACTTCAGTCCACAAGCCAGTCAAATCAAACATACAGAACACATTTCCATCCTTGGCGTCAGTAAGAACGAATGTTATGACATATATTTCCATCTTGCTTCAAAGTTCCATCCTTGGATTAAAAGAAATAACATAGACTCTGAGGTTCCTTCCCCTTCCTGTCACTTCGTATGGGAAGCCTTTGAAAACACTTTACCGAAACAAACTCGTAACATACTTCGCAAACAATGCTCCTTTTAATGAGCTCATCTATATTGTTAAAGACAATTAAAAAAATACAAGTGCCATTACAAACATAAACGGCAGTGTTATTGCTCCCAGCGGACTCCATGTGTGGAACGGTTGGTTTTACTTTAGCTTAGCGAGCCGGCTCTGATCACATCTGAAGGCTTGATCTCTCAAGGACAGATGTTGAGATGCGATCTGGTACGGCCGCAGATCAAGCAAGCTGATTGAGAGAGACACATAGGCATGGATTGAATCTCTGAACCGTGGATGCCGTACTTAACCCTGAGCAGCGCTGATATGCAAACACAAGCCCCTAAACCATGGGGTGCCAGATCTACTGGAAACAGTTCAAAGTGCTCCACCAGTATCCAGCAGTGCAAAACACATGACTGAATTTGTCGGCTAAAGTTAAGAGAAAGCGACCACTTCGAACGAACTTTGGAGAGTCTTTCAGGGAGACTTTGAACACTCCAGGAAGGACTAATTTGATTTTGACAGTGCAGAAATTGAACAAACCCTCATAGTATGTCAGCCATATGTTGTCTGCTCGCCAGAGAGCCAAATAATTGTGTTCAAACAGTAGGAAGGCCTACACGATGGGAATCGATTTATAGCGAGCACTTTTATTTATTTCAAACTTTCTCATCTATGATGGATTACCGTGTTTTACAATAACAGTACTGTTAACAAGTGTGGTCTCTTTCAATGCTTAAGTCTTTGGCACCCATAAATAACTCTCTTTCTTTTTTTATGCGCTGAAATCCTCTCCATATCTCATTAGAACAGGATTCAGAGCCGTCACTGCAGGCTAAGTAAAAAGCTTGCTCTTACGTTCCCTGAGGTGAGAGAGACCATGCAAACTGTGGTATATTCAGTTTGTTCTGTCATAGAAATAGAGTGAAATAGTGCTAAATAGCTTGTTTAACGCTTTATAGTTGTAGAATGATATCTAGTATGCCTACCTAACCGTATTCGCAGAGGTCTTGTAGTGTATATATTAGTCAAAATCATTACTGAGCTCATTTGTAGTTCCAGAACCCACAATATCCAGGTTTGTGAGTGTTACATAATGCTACATATAGCCACGTTGTACACAACAGATAGAATTAAATGCAATTTTCTTTCAGCTATAATTTGATCGGTTCAAAAGTTTGGGGTATTTTTCATGTCTGTGCCAAGGCTGCATTTTTTTGATCAAGTAAGCAAAAAAAAACAGTAATATTGTGAGATATTGTTACAATTGTTTAATTATTTATTTATTTTTATTTGAATATTCAACAGCCATTACCCCAGTCATCAGTGTGACATAATTCTTATTCAACATCAATGCTTATTTGATGCTTATTTTGTATTATCAATGTTAAAAATAACTTTGCTGCTTAATTTTTGTAGAAACTGTGATGCATTGAAAAAAAAAAAAAACATTTTGAAAATTATTTTATAGCAATGTAAATTTGTCTTTACGATAATTTTTGATGATTAAATGCATCTTTGCTGAATAAAAGTATTAATAAAAGAAAAATCTTACTTAACCCAAACTTTTAAACAGTAGTATGTAGTGTGTGTGTGTGTGTGTATGTATATGTATATATATATATATATATATATATATATATATATATATATATATATATATATATATAAGAGAGAGAGAGAGATAGATAGATAGATAGATAGATAGATAGATAGATAGATAGATAGATAGATAGATAGATAGATAGATAGATAGATAGATAGATAGATAGATAGATAGATAGATAGATAGATAGATAGATAGATAGATAGATAGATAGATAGATAGATAGATAGATAGATAGATAGATAGATAGATAGATCATTTTACATTTTAATAATATTTCACAATATTACTGTTTTTTTTTTTGTTGTTGTTTAATCAAAGAAATGCACCCTTGGGGAGCATAAGAGACTTCTTCTAAAAACATTAAAAATATTACAGATCAAAAACTTTTGAACAGCAGTGTATATATAAAATTATTAATTGATGCAGTATATAATTACACGCACACACATAGTGGGAACCAGCATTCAAAACACAGCATATGCTTATGATCAGTCATGCTGGTGTTCAGCAGGGATATGACTTCAGTAAGTGTGTGTAATGGTTATCAGGAGTGCAAGCATGCCATCTGATGTTTGTTTGTGTCTACAGAGTGAGAGTTCACTGAGATATTTCCTGTCTGGCGGATCAGAAAGATAATGGTTTATATTTGTTCCAACCATTACCAGATATACTGGAGAGTTCAGCCTACTGTAGCACGTTCAGCAATTGCATCCAATACATATCTCAAGCAGTTGGTATTCATGTCATGTGCTTGTAATCTTAAAGGATTCAGTAATGATTTCTTCATACGGCAGGTCTGTGTTCTCGCTTGACCTCCATTTGTAAAGCGAACAACAAAAAGATGATTTACTGTCCAAGTGAAAGCACACGAATGAAAAATGAGAAGGAGAAAAGGGAAAGGAAAAACATTTGCTGAAACGGTACATTACCTGTCCCACAGTGGCGGCATGGGGAAATGGACTGTGTTTCGTCAAATTTGGCTGATTTTTGGCTCCTAATTGGCAAAAACTCACCTTTTTCTTCTTTCAACTTTTCCTTTCTGATATTAATTATTAATTAATATTAATATATATAAAATCTATCAGACATCTGTTTTGTATCATATGTTTTGTAAAACTGGCATTGCCTGTGTATTTCAGTGTGAGGGGGGATTTGGGTGGGACACACAGGAACTTGCATAAATCTTTCTTTCCTGTTTATAAAAATACTACTGCCTGGTCAACATATTCTGCATGAAAGATGTTTGGACTGGCTAAGGATGATAACTTTTTTGACAGCTTTTTATAATCATATTTTATGATCATATTTGAAACAAAAATAGACAAGCAATCTTTTCAACAAAACATTTCGGATGTTTTTCTTTTTCTTTTTGTGGTAGTAAAATGTTAGCGGATCATCATGTCCAGTTTTTAAGAAGGGCATACCTATCCATATCGTTTTAGGGGACATTATTTAAGCATTTCAGTTTTAATTGATCTTAGAAATAATGTATCTAAGCAAAAAAACAGCATGATTAGCAAAATAGATTTTTTTTTTTTCTGCCATGGGTTCTGTATCGCTCTCTTAAACACTGTAATTAGTGTGATAATATGGTTAGTCATGTGACTGAGTGGCGTGCTATTATTATCACGTTCAACATAAACAGCAAAGCCCCCATCAGCAGTGACATTTTTATGACTGACGTTGGTGCAATTCAAGCACAGAATATCTTAGCACATGGTAGAAAAATAGTTTACATTTTTTTACAGTCTACATAAGAAGTGCCACATTTCATATGTCTCTCTCACGCTCTGCTAGATTGAGGCATGAAGCCGACACATGTCAGTCATATCTGGACGATATGTGGGTTCCCCCGGGTAGCAGGGCAGAGGGCGACCCTGACACTTTGAAATCCTTCCTCAGTGTTGTCTGTCTCTCATTATGCTCCTGCTTTCATATTCAGTCCTTTGATTTCATGTTCTTTTCTTTCTCATTTCTTTCTCTCTCTCTCTCTCTCTCTCTCTCTCTCTCTCTCTCTCTCTCTCTCTCTCTCTCTCTCTCTCTCTCTCTCTCTCTCTCTCTCTCTCTCTCTCTCTCTTTCTTTCTATAAATTGATTGTTTTGTCTCTTGTCTCTGTTTTTGATTCTCACATATTTGTTCTTCATCTGTTTCCTCATCCTCATCTCTGCTTGTGTTCACGCTTGCTCTGCTCTCTGCATTTTACATGTAAGAGCCCGACTGCCTTATTTCACGGCAATGCTTCTTACATTATACATTTGATGTCAGTGCCACACTGTAAACCCAAATAAGCTGGCAAAACTCGAAAATTTTAGAGTTACATAAAAAAAAAATTAAGTAACAAAATTCAATGTTTAAGTAAGCAGAACTGGCTCATACACTCTAAAAAATGCTGGGCTAAAAATAACCCAAGTTGGGTTGAAAATGGACTAACCCAGCAATTGGGTTGTTTTAACCCAGCGTTTGGGTTATATGTTTGCTTAAAACAACCCAATTGCTGGGTTAGTCCATTTTCAACCCAACTTGGGTTATTTTTAACCCAACATTTTTTAGAGTGTACATTTTAATTGCTCTTAACTTAAAAATGTCCTCATTCATACATTTAATTAAAAATTATCATGTAATCTCAATTAAAAAAAAAAAAAAAATGTTGTAGAAATTCAGCTAGGTATAACTAGCTAATTCAGAAAATGCTAACTGGTGACACTGCTTTGAAAACATTAGCATAGCATATCAATTGCTGAAAGAGTATGCCAATACAGAACATTTAACATATAGCTGTTCTCAAACCAAGCTCATGCTCCATTCATCACCATGATGGTAGTCTCAGCCTCAGACGTCATGCCCACGGACCGTTGGCTGAACATCTGAAGTCGTCATCTTATTGGTTGAATTCTAAAGGATGTCCGCGAGACTTGTGTGTTGCGTTCTTTAACCGTCCGCCTGGAAACAAATGCCATGATGCCAAACTCCCTCATGAAAGAAAAACACTGTCATGTTTACAACTGTGACAATGAGCGCTTACTAGGATCTAAACGCTGGATTTTCAAAGGTATGTGGACATCGCAGCTCCATTGTAGCACAACATTCTTGAATTAATAATTCATAGATGCACACGATCTGTTATTGTAGGGACATTGACTTTACATTTTCACGCCCCTAAACATGACGCAGAACAGAACAAGCTGTGATTGGTTGAGTTATATGTCAGTCAAACGGCCTCTGAGTGGACCTTATCCAATGAAAGCTGCGATAGAATCCAGACCTTCTGCCTACAGTCTGATGGTCTGGGTACGCGAGACTACCATGATGGGAACCCCCCAAAAGACACATAACAGAAACTCTTCTAAATTAGAATAGCAAAGCATTAAACACTACTTAATCTCCTACTTAACATTAACACAAAAAAGCACTTAATTTTAGCATAGAACTCAAAACAATGAAACAATTCAGATTACTTAAAGGAATAGTTCACCCAAAAATGAAAATTAGCCCATGATTTACTCACCTTCAAGTCATCCTAGGTGTGTTTGACATTCTTCTTTCAGACGAACACAATCAGAGTTATATTACAAAAGTCCAGGCTAATCCAAGCATTATAATTTCAATAATAGTTGTTCTGTTTTTGAAGTCCATAAACAATGCACCTGTCCATCGAATAACGTGCTCCACGCGGCTCCGTGGTGTTAATAAAGGCCTTCTGAAGCGAATCGATGCGTTTGTGTAAGAAAAATATCCAAATTTAAAACTTTATCAAGTAAAGTTCCAGCCGATCTCCTTCCATGGAAAAGTGTTGAAAGTTGAACCTCAAGATGCGTATGTGAGGTCATGACGAGCGTACCTGGTCGCGTTAGTCTTTCGATCGGCAGAGGACCTTTCAAAACTTTTTCCATAAATTGAACACGGAAGGCGGTTGGCCGAAACTTTACTTTATAAAGTTTTAAATATGGATATTTTTCTTACACAAACACATCGATTTGCTTCGGAAGGCCTTTATTAACACCACGGAGCCGCGTGGAGCACGTTATTTGACGGACAGATTAATTTTTTATGGACTTCAAAAACAGAACAACTATTACTGCTATAATAACGCTTGGATTAGCCTGGACTTTTGTAATATAACTCCGATTTTATTCGTCTGAAAGAAGAATGTCATATACACCTAGGATGACTTGAGGGTGAGTAAATCATGGGCTAATTTTCATTTTTGGGTGAACTATCCCTTTAAAATGTGTCAGTTTTATGTACTCAAAAGAAAGTTCTAAATGTTCATAAAAGTTAATTTGATTGAACTAATTTGTTTAATTTGAGTTTGCCCTACTCAAACCAATTATTTATTATGAGCATTAGGGTTTACAATGTTGTTGATGTGTATAAGAGCAATGTGACGTGCAATCAAGATGAATGAAATTTGTTTCCAAGAGAAAACATTGTTTCCTGGACTTTACAGAAACGGAATATATTACCTCATAAACTGGAGCGAGCCTCAGTTTTGTTAAGCAACTCAGATTTGAATATCTACATGGTTCTTGCTCAAAAACATGAATCATAATTTAACAACCAAAATGTAATGAAATGGGTATGCTAACAAACATGCTATAAAGTATCTGCACTGAAGTCTGTAAAAAGAGAGAAAAAAAATTTGTTTTCAGTTATTTCATGTTTTCATGCTTCAGAGGTATAGCAATATTCACTTGGTAGTGTTCAGAAACACAATCTTCTACTCACATTCTCTACATTTCTATATCGTTCAAAAATGTGAATGTTTATGAAAAGGGAGACACAAAGGAGATTAAACGTAAATAAAATACAGATTTTTTTTTTCCATGAGAGTATTGAGTTTAATTTATTTTCTTCCTTCTCTGTGTAGAATAACATATTAATCAGATTTATGCCTCAATAGATGAACTTTTTAAACATTGTATATTTCTATAGCTCAACAGAAACTTTCACTGTGATGTATTGTAGACCTGGAGCACATTAACACTCAACCCAAAGCTGAAAGTAAACTACAGTGAGAGAGAAATGTTAACAGCATTCGGTTCTCCTCTTTAGAACCCCAAATTCCAGGAACCTGTTACACTGGACTTTCTGGATGCGGAGCTGGAAAATGACATTAAAGTCCAGGTATGGCACAACACACACATACAAACACACAATGACATGTTCTCACCATTATTATTTCATTGCTATTGATGAAACAGCTGAGAGGTTTTGATTTAATGTGCAAACTCTTGCATTATGGCGTTTCAGTACTTACAAATGTGCTGCTTTGTAAGTTGCTAATAGAATAGAATGTTTCTTGAACAACTGTTTAAATCATTTCAGTTACAAAACGTGCTGAAACCCCCTTTTGCTCATGGGATGCATAGTTAGCATAGATAGTTGGGATTTATGTAAGTAGCTGACATTAAGCCTGACCACACAAGTCAAAGACCATTTTTTCACTAAATGAAATGTATTTGTAGATACAATTTTACATTAGGATTCAGTGAGCTCAAGGAAATATGGTACTGTAATTCCTTTACAAAAAAGTACCACATTTGTTTACTTTATCATAGTTTTTGGACACTATTATTCTAGTAAATTTCCATTGCGGTAGACACCTCTGTTATTCATATACCATGGTTTTCTCAGAGTATCTTTAAATGTACCATGTAAATACCGGGATATATGAATATGGTGTTGCCATATTAGCACTGATCTTTTGATCTATCTCACTCTTTCAGATACGGACTTTGATGATTGACAGAGACCCTGGGGAGAAAACGATCGAAACGCTTGTGAAATCTCAAGATGAGGTGTGTAGATCTTCTATAATTCTTCTTCTGTACCATATTTTGTCCATATTTGGTTAATTTATACCATTTATTCCAATATCAGAGATACATTGATCGAGGAATTAGGACATACACCTGGGCACCGGTTAACGGGACAGACTACAGGTTTGAGTTATGGCATTACCTATGCAAAGTGTTTCAAACTCCCATAAGTATTTGTATGTATAAAACACGTTGTCGTTTTCTTCTCTGTGTGTGGGTGTTCTGCAGCCTGGCCTTGGTCTTGCCTGAATACTGTCTGCATTACATCGAGGCAAACCTGGGGAACACTATAAAACAAGCCATGTGTGAGTACCGCCTGCTCGCCCAGAACACAGAAACCAGCTCCCCACGTTGAGCAAACACTATCATTTACTAAAAAGATCAGATAGAGCCTTAGGCATGCAAAGCTATTGTTTTATGAAATAGCTGAGACTGCTTGCAAATATTTTTCATCGGCTCGCAAGAGAGGTCTGCCTGTTTGTGTGTGTGTGTGAGTGTGACCTCGATTGTCAGGGCTGCGCTCTGTATTAAACTGAGGTCCAGCTGGTCTCCACCCATCCTGAGCAGTGTAGCCAGGCGTTTGATCTGACTCTCCCCAGCACACAGGGGCCCCGGCTGGGAAGAGAGACTGCTAATGCTCCCTCCCCTCTGGACATGTGCTGCTGTCGTCCAGATCTGCACACATGCACAGACGCTCAGCTCATTTGGAGGAATATTCCGGGTTAAGCTCTATCGATAGCATGTGGCTTGCTGTCAACTTAGCAAAGAAAATTACTTCAGCTTGTACATCATTGCCCCGTAGACTTCTATTTCTGTATAGTTTTTTGTTTGTTTTTTTAAACCTTATTTTCAGTGGTAATTGTCAGAAGCTGTCGATAAAGCTTAACTTGTACTTAAGCCAGAACATTCCTTAAAGGGATCGTTCACCCAGAAATGAAAATTGCCATTATTTACCGACTCTTGTGTGGTTCCAAACCTGTATATTTCTAGTATTTTCTGGAAAACATAAAAGGAGAAGTTTATATGTGGTCTGGCTCCTGCCTGTCTTTTGAAGCCTTATGAACAGACCAGAGTCATTATAATCATACTAATCAGTGAAGTGAATTTGAGAACTAGATCAGTCTGATTCTTAAACTGGTTCATGAAAAGAACCGGATCAAAAGAACAGTTTGTGTCCGATTCAGATTAAAATGTCAGGATGTTGAGGGGTTTTTTTTCCTCTTTGGGTGAACTATTTATTTAAAACAATGAAGATATACAATCCTGCACACACACATTTATTCTACGTAAAAGGATGTGCACAACTAAGTTTTTTCTTTAATCTCTCCTTTCTGTCTTTCAATCTTTAAATGACAGCACAATGGGGCAAGTACTATTTGTCTGTCTGTCTGTCTGTCTGTCTTTTATGGTTCTTTCACTGTATGTTCTGATTTTACCTGGTGTTAGTGACATTATTTACGTTTATATTTATTTACTCATGGTTTTAAGATAGGTTTTCTATGCTTAACTCGTTTGTTTGTTTGAGTAGACTATTTTGTTATGCATGGTCTGTGCAAAATCATTTTATTAATTGCTGACAGTGTTTGGTGCTTGTCTAAACATGCATGCACAGTTAGATATGTAAAACAAATGTCCAAATAAAAGATACCAATTTGTATTACCCATGCAAATATAAACCAGCACTAATTGCTAAGGTATTCTTGTTGACCTTTTTGCTAAGTTGTTCTGAGCAGTGTTGTTTTTACTATTTTTATATTAATTTATATTCATTACTATTTTACTATTCATATTTTTAATTTAGTTTTTGTTTGTTTCATATTTTAAGTTTTCATTTAAATTTGTTATATTTTTTGCTATGTACTTTTGTCATTTTTATCAAATCTTTTGTATTTCTATTTGGCTTTAATATTTTTGTTAGTTTTAGTAATTTTAGTATTTCATATTAATTTCTTAACTTATTTTAGGTCGTTGTCAATGTAATTTACATTTAAGTTTACATTTTTAATAATATTTATATTTTATTTTATTTTATTTCAGCTTTATTTTAATTACCAACATTTATTTTTAATAGTTTTACTTTTACTTAATTCTTTCACCGCCATTGATGGAATTTCCATAATTTACAGTATGACACAATTCTTCTCTGCCATTAATGGAATTTTCCATCATTTACAGTATGACACAAATCTTCTCCGCCATTGACAGAATTTTCCAGTGTTGTGCCAAATTCCAACCCCCGCCAAATTATTACCCCCATAATATTTAGGCAAGATTAGGCAATCAGGTAATGATTTCAACGAGGGGGGTAATAATTTGGCAGGGGGTTGAAATTCAGCACAACACCGGCAATCCATGTTTTCACTGTTATATGGTTGGGGGCACTATTATACATCTTCTGAAAGAGTAATATCCGGATCAAAACACAGGAGAAGAAGCAGCAGAAACAAGCGATAGAAGCAAAAATAACTTACAACTTACTAGCAAGTTGTATAATAATAACTAGCAACTTACAGTAGCCTCTCGAATACTGTCTGTATGAACGTGCAACAGTGCCCAAGCCTGTATTCACTTTTCAGTAACCATAGCGACAGTGACCAAAGTAAAATCAAAGAATCTTCGTCCATAAAACTGAAAAATCGTATATCAATTTTGACACGACCAAGTCCAAGTCACAAGTTCATCCATCAAATCTTAATATACCGACATCAGCTTTTATATTTGAGTGGAGAGTGGAGCAGTTAAGTCTTGCAAAGAACACAAAACTGACGGGAGCAATTCTACTGAAGAACAGTGAGTAGATCTAAAACCTTCAGATGAGACACAGCTCATATCTCCGTCACTGTAAGTGAAACCACACATGAAAACCCACAACACACAGTAGACGTTGTGCATGAGCGGCTCTTTCAACATGTGCAGGATTTCCAAGAATTCTGAAAATTTGTATGTGTGAGTTTGGTTATATAATGTGGTTGTCACTCCCGTGAATAACCAAACTGTGTGTGAACATAACCATATTAAGGACTAAACTACAGGACTGACAACCATATTCTGCTGCTGTGTGAAAGTGGCCAAAAACAGCACTAGTTCTGAGTGGTTCTTACCATGTTGTGGTTGCTGGGTGGTTTCCAGGGTATTGCTATACATTACAAGGGTGTTCTGAGTAGCTGCTAGGTCATTGCTAAAAGCCAAGGTGTACTTATGTGGTTACTGACCCAAGTAAAAAAAGACGTCTCTGTGATATTCTGGTCCCTAGATATGGTCCAGGTCCCTGCTTCAATATATATCTATGAGATAATCACAAGCCCAATTTCTTTGAAAAGTAATAACACACCTCTCCTTAACAAGTGCACAATTCGATATATCATTCAGGTCTGCGGTGCGAAGGATTTTGAGCAAATTATGAGTTTTATTCTTGCAACACGGCACAGGGACCATGCAGAAGGATCATACCAGAATGCAGAGTGCTGAGCCAGAAGCTTTTTTTCTCCTTCTCACTGTTCATCAGCGTCATTTTTTTAGCATAACAGTGCTTTGTAAGATCACATAGCTTTAACTTTAGTCATTACAAGCAAGAAAGCCAACAGAGGAAATTTTAGCTTGTGAAACAACGAGTAAAGCAGGTTTTGAAGACTGGAAAGGGGCCACAGAAGGTCATATTGTGGCTTGTAAGCAGTAGCATTCAGCTACTTGAAGCACCAGCAGTCACAGGAATTTGATGTTTTGTACGCAAGTTATAATTGTCCATCTAATTTATTATGTGCGAGCGTGTGTGTTAATGTGCTAAAACTGATGTTTCTGTATCCTGGAGTGTGCTACTGCAGATACTGTATGTGGTATCTCTTTCTCTCTCTTCCTTCTCTTATTCCCTTTCTCTCCATTTCTTGTCATAAAGGATACTGGCAAGGGTTTATGGGCTCGTAAAGAGGCAGGTCCATATGGTTATTGAGAAAGGGGAAAGAGGCAGCGGTGCAGAGGTCAGGTCTTTGCGGTGGTCTTCAGAGTGCTCCTGGATACCTTAGAAGCCCAACTCCGTGCTCTGGGAGCTCCACGGGGCTTGTATGACCAAAGCCGAAAGCCGAATGTAAACTTCAGGCAGGCAGAACGAGAGAAGTGTGGCTTTTGGGAGCCGTGTAGAGCAAATAATGAGAAGAACAGGTGAACGCAGAGTTCTCTCGAGGAACGTGTCCTTACTGCTGGTCGTAACCAAAACCTGTGATGATGGACTCGGCTGCTTGGACCTGGACTAGACTGGATCTTACAAGCTCTGGATGTTTGGGCTTGATTAGCCTCACATGTGTTTGTCACCAAGAACCCAGAAAGTGTTTGTTGGAGATCAGAGATGCGTTAGAGAAGAATCCGAAATGGTGCTAATTATATTGACGGCAAATTCAGAGCAGATGTGATGCCTTTAACTCATTGACTCATTGACAGAAGCTTCAAACACCCATTTGCACACAAACAAGGGCCTAACACCACCCTGTTTTGACATATGTAGACTCACAGACCTTATTACGTCAGCCTCACTGTCATCAGCGGATAAAAGCTGTCAGGTTTTTTTTCTTCTAATGGCAATAACGAGAGTGGAGCTAATGATGGCCTGTGTATAGATGAAGACGATAAGGTCTCCCTTACTCTTGATTCTATTTGCGATTCCCAATGCTTCAGATCCACTGTACAATGACCTTTTTTTATTTATTTATTATTTTTATACTATTGTAGTATTTATATATATATTATTGAATTTTCTTATATTTTTAGTTTTACATTTTAATTTAAGTTTTTGTAATTTTGCTGTGTGCTTTCATAATTTCCATTGTTTTTTGTTTTGTTTTTGTGTGTAAAATATTTCTATTTGGATTTAATTTAGTTTTTTTTCAGTGTTTTTTTTTTTTTGTAGTCTTATTACAACTTAAACTTCTAATTTTATAACATTTCTAATTGTTAAGTTTTTTGTTTAATATTCATATTTGATTTAATTTCAGCTTTATTTCAATTAAATTGTACAATTTTTAGTTTAGTTAACAATAACACTGATGATGACTCAACATTGAAATCCAGTAACTGCCCAATCAGTTCCAGAGATTATGTGCTGCCGTTTCCAAGTGCATTTGCATTTTTAAGGATTGGTGCTTGTCCATGCAAATCTTGCAACCATTGTCACTTATCCACCATCGAGCTGAGTGGTTCTAAGAATGGAAGGAATGGTTCCAGTTATATTTCCACTTGAGCTTTTTTCGGAGCGATTACAAACTGATTACAAAAATCATTTACTCACCCTGAAGTTGTTCCAAACCTGTATGAGTTTCTTTGATCTGCTGAACACAAAATAAGATTTTCTGAAGAATGTTAGTAACCAAGCAGATAGAGCAACCATTGACTACCATAGTAGGGAAATACTATGGTAGTCAATGGTTGCTCTATCTGCTTGGATACAAACATTCTTCTAAATGTCTTATTTTTTGTTCAGCAGAACAAAGAAACTCATACAGGTTTGGAACAACTTGAGGGTGAGTAAATTAAGACAGAATTTTCATTTTTGGGTGAACTATCCATTTAACAAATGAAACCTTATTGTAAAGTGTTACAGAAAAAATGGAGAATGTCCAGTTTTTGGACTGCTTTTTACAGAAAAAAAGAAAAAGGTTTGGGTGAAGTCATGTTATGCTTCCGTCAGCTCGCTTTCTGGTTGGGTATCACTTCGTTTCACATGAAAATCTACATAGTGTGTGCGCGTTTATCCTCAGGGTTCCCTCCACACAACAGGATTACAGATCGTAAATATTTAACATGTTGGATATTTATGTTTTGAGATCGGTGCGGCACTTATGTTCTTCAGAGCAGATTTAATCACTCTTAACACACCTCACACCACAGGAAAATCTGATAAGATAATCTGAATTTACTTAGGATTGTCAGAAGGGGAGAATTAGGCCCAACAACAGCCTGTAGTAGTAGTCAAAAGAGCCCACCGCCAAGGGTCTAGGAAAATAAAATAAAACAGGGCTCTTCAAATCTGGCCCTGGAGATCCACTGTCCCACAGAGTTTAGCTCCAACCCATTTCAAACTCACCTGCCTATAATAACTTTCTAATAATCCTGAAGGATCCCTCAATTTGCTTGTCCGGGTGTGTTTCATTAGGGTTGGATTTAAACTCTGCAGGATGGTGGACCTCCAGTGCCAGATTTGATGAACCCTGAAAAAAAAAGTATAGTTCTAAAAATCCTGTTCGATGAGCCACATCCGAAGCTGTTTTAAATTATCCAGAATATGCACACATTAACTGTAGTAAATTCAGTAATACATGGCATCTCATGGCTTTAGTTAAAGTAAGTCAGTTGGATCTAGCACTACTGTTTTCATTATGCTTGTTTATTTTGGCTCTAGTGATTCATATTCATATTACAGTAGATTTGACAACTTTCTGAAGTAATTGTCTCAAACATCAGCCAAGAACACAATGTTGTTGTACACACAACAAGCCATCAATTCTCAACAATATTTTAAGACATAATTAGATGCATCTGAATGATTTGTACAACTGTCTTGTCTAGCATTTGTTTATAGGATTTTATTACAATCGCAGTCAATTTCATTGTTCTAACATACAAATTATGGTTAATCCTTTGGATGGCTTGGTGAAAGCTCAGTCCGGAAGTTTGTAGACATCGCAACTGGTCTGGTTCTTTTTTGGTTTGTGTGATGATCTACTGGCTCACACCAATGACTGATAGTGTGTGCACTATTGATGTACAAAGAGAGTTTGATGTGACTTCACCAAACACTGGCTGACTTTTTTTTTTTTGCTGATCGTCAATACTGCATGCCAATTTGTTCAACCATCATATCATTTGATGTTTTCATCAAGCGTCAGAATTATTTGACCATGCCTGCCAAACTTTCCTCTCACTCCCCTCGTAACTCTCTGTGTTGAATGGAAAGGACCGTCTGCATCCATTTCTTCACGTCTGTAATCTCAAACTCACGCCTTTGTTGTGTGTCCAGGCTTTGGCTTAATCGGAAACCGCCATCGTCTCCATGTGCATGTTTTATATGAAATGCTGTTTTCAGACTACCCAGTTTACAATGTTGGACATCTTTTGGGACTATGATGGATTCTGGTAACTTTGTCTTTCTCTTTGTCTTCTGATTGGTTGGATTTTCACCACAGGGAACAAGGGCAAGTACTGCACCCTCCTCTTCTAAGATCTTCACGTTTTATTACATCCGTCAGTTGTTGTATCATTTTATTTTCAATGTCATTTGTATGCCTCTTTTCCTGCTTTTTTCCAGAGCAGTCATGTCACATCTGTATGCATGCAATTAAAATGATCTGTCACTTCTCATCAGTTTTTTTTTAAATCTATAAACATTACATTGATTTTGCATGTTGTTCATTTTTTTTATCAAGTTTCTCCTGTAAAACATGTTCTGTCAAAACAACCGATATGGGTTTTTGCAATGGCCAATGCTAATACAGATAAATAGAGATTGGCATGGTGAATATAATGCTGAAGGATATATTTGATATCCCCCCAAAAATCTTTAACCAATCCAGCTGAAGACCATGCAAGACCATCTAAACCAGTTTAGGCTGGTTTCATATGTGTATTACAATGAAATTAAGTGTTTGTTATTCCATATTAATTTGAATTTCACTTTTCTAGTCTATGCCAGTCTAATCTCAGAATGGCCACATATTGGCCGATATATTCTCATTTTATAGTTTTGAATATTTTTAATATCATCTGTCTTAAACACGTCTTTCTCTCTTTCTCTGTGTAGTCTCTGAGACCATGCAGCAGGAGAAATTTGAGGAATATGGGTACACCTTTATTGCACCCAGGTAACATACACACATACATATATACACCAAGCAAAAACAGCAGACCTCCCACAGGGTTTAGTCATGACAGGTTTATATGAGCTGTATCTAGACTACATTGGTCTTTGAAGGCCTGTAAATTCACACCTTTAGACTCACACATCACTCCCTTTAACAATGGATCCCACAGACATGGCAGCAGCAAAAATGTTTGGTCTCAATTTCACACTACTTAAATGCACAGGTCTCATTTTGGTCATCAACCTAGTGTTATTTCTGTGAATAATTATTCAACATTTTTCAGGGAATACTGCAAGGACCTCAAAGTCTCATCCAACAACACCCAGTTCCTGATGGACTTCAATGAGTACATTGACAGAAAAACACCAAATGATCCTATGTGTGAGTGCAAACTTGAACACGTTTATACATCTGAGAGGGTGTGCTGTGAGTATGTACTGTGTTGGACACATAGTACATACACATAGTATGCAGATACTGTATTATGTGTATACAGAGCACACTACAATGGAATACTGTGTCCCACAATGCAATATGCTTGACTTAACATTTTCCATCCATCCATCCCTTTTTAGTTTCATACCGATTACATAAACAGTGATTATTTGTTTTCGATATGGATTACTTCATTTAAAAGTAGACTCTTCAAGCTTCCTAAAACATACATCTCATGTCTGTGTGGCAAGTATTTGCTGAGTTTCAGTTAATTTTTCTGACACATTTCAGAAAGAGGTTCACAGAGACTGAGACAGCAGAAAGCAGATCCTGTTTGCTTTCTTTATTTTACAAAAGCGCAAAGTTTGCTCGCTACTGTGAGTTTACACAAATTAAAAGTACAGTTTTTAATGATGTATTACTCGTTTCTGTATAACAAAAATGTAAGAAGTATTTTAAGTTGATTTAGCTGCTATGTGTAATACATCCACCAAAATGCACCGCCTCGTTTGTCGACCTCAGAGGGTTAAATGACAATTTTACAACATTTTGGATTAAAACCTGCTTTTTAATTTTTAAATAGTACTCTTTATATAATTTTCACATACTTCAAAAAGCAGTAATTAGTATACAGTGTGTAGTGCAGTATGACATGAATATTCTATTCAAATGAACATAGAAACCCCAGTGAACCTTCATTGGTTCATAGTTAAATGTCTAAGAGTCATTTTTGCAGTGACTTTAAACCAACTGTAATCAAACCAACTGGATATTTTATCTAATGCGAAGACATTAAGTTTCAAATACTTTTTGGGGCCGGTGTATCACACTACCTTTTGCACATATAAACCACTGCTGTCATTACTGATGTAATGTTGTCAGAGGTGAGAGGACTCAGATTACTCTCTTGTACTCGCTGAGTCAGGTTGATTCCCGCTCAAGTGATGTCAGTGTGTGTGGCGGGCGGTCCCGCTGTCTGTGAAGGTGACCCCTGTCAGCACTCTGTTTAATCAGCCTGTAATTGATTAGTCTGCTCCGTAATGACTCCACCGCTGTCATCCTAATGTTCATACCCGTGATGACTCACTGTGTTTTCTGTAAAGAGATGCTATCGCTGCAGCACTCATACACGAACGCACACAAAGATGTTTGCTAGCTTTTTGATTACTCAGATAGGCATTACTTTTCTCCTGAACAGTATCCAGCAATGTTTGTCACCAAACATGTCACCTTTTAAATGTATAGGTCCATATCATATAATTGTTTTCAATAACTTCCCCCTGAAGTCCACGTGATGATTTTAAATTTTGACCCCATATACCGTGGAAATTTAGCTCTACATGACCGTTTCCATCTTCTCCCCCTCTCTTATTTGTAAATGTAGGTGTGATGAATACAATATACACTGATCAGGCATAACATTATGACAGGTGAAGTGAAGTGAATAACACTGATTATTTCATCATCACGGCACCTGTTAGTGGGTGGGATATATTAGACAGCAAGTGAACATTTTGTCCTCTAAGTTGATGTGTTAGAAGTTTGACAAGGGCCAAATTGTGACTGGGTCAGTGCATCTCCAAAACTGCAGCTCTTGTGAGATGTTCCCGGTCTGCAGTGGTCAGTATCTATCAAAAGTGGTCCAAGGAAGGAACAGTGGTGAACCGGCGCCAAGGTTCATTGATGCACGTGGGGAGCGAAGGCTGGCCCATGTGGTCCAATCAAACAGACAAGCTACTGTAGCTCAAATTGCTCAAGAAGTTAATGCTGGATCTGAAAGGTGTCAGAATACACAGTGCATCGCAGATTGTTGCATATGATGCTGACCCCTGTCCACTGCCGAGAGCGCCAACAGTGGGGACGTGAGCATCAGAACTGGACCACGGAGCAATGAAAGAAGGTGGCCTGGTATGATGAATCACGTTTTCTTTTACATCACGTGGATGGCCTGGTACGGGTGCATGTGCGTCGCTTACCTGGGGAACACATGGCACCAGGATGCACTATGGGAAGAAGACAAGCCGGCGAAAGCAGTGTAATGCTTTGGACAATTTTCTGCTGGGAAACCTTAGGTCCTGCCATCCTGCCTGTTACTTCGATATGTACCACAAACTTAAGCATTGTTGCAGACCATGTACACCCTTTCATGGAAACGGTATTCTGTACGGTATATCGGTATATCTGTGGGATGTGCTGAACAAACAAGTCTGATCCACGGAGGCCCCTCCTCTCAACTTACACGATTGAAAGAATCTGCTGCTAACATCTTAGTGCCAGATACCACAGCACACCTTCAGGGGCATAGTTGCCGAGTCCATGTATAACATGCGACTTTGGGCTTTTTTTTTTGCCAAGTCGCGTAAAAAAAAATCACATTTTGGGGGTTGCGGTTTTTTGGGCTTATTTAAAAAAATGTGGTTGCTTGTTAGGAAAATATGACAAGCAACTTTGTTTCTTTGCATTTATGGTCGCTGTTTTGTGCAACACATTGACTGACACTGCTGTCTTCTCATAGCTAATAGCCAAATAGCCAAATGCTAATGCAAAGTACTGTAGTAATTTGTCCTCATACATCCCGCCTCCTTCTCCCCCCTCATTGAAGAAAAATTGAGTATGACGTGCAGGCATGTGACGTTATAAATGCACGTAATAGTTAGTAGACGTAAATAGACGTAGACATTTTCACAAACAATGCCACCAACAGAGATGTACAAATATGGAGAGGAAACAGGGAGGAGAGTCACCTAATTTAATTAAAACAATATTTTTATAATGTATTTATCATTACAGGCTATAATAATAATAATAAAAAAAAAGTATAGGCTACTAATAATAACAGTAGGTATGGTTTGAATTTATTTTATTATGGCTATATTGCAGCAATCCCTTAGTGCTTGCCTGCGTCCCAATGTGCATACTATCCATCTTAAATAGTATGTGACAATAGTATGCACTATTGAGATGCAGGGCTTGTCTTTTTCACGGTTTGAAGTGTGTGTTCAGTACTCACTGCTTCTAATATGTGTGCGCTACCTCCGACTATTGGTTACCATAATTGGCTTTCACGTCACTTTTTTCTCTTTTTCCATCTCCAAACCTATTCTGTTCACAGCTGATCTGAGGATATTGCATGCCTTTTATTGCAATTTGATGATTTTTGTAAAATCACATCTGTTTTTGCTTTTCAAACTTCAAGAGGTTTCAGTTTAATATGTTGTAAGCTCATTTATTGATAAAAAATAATATAATAATATTGGGCTTGTTTTTGAATCTGCGGTTGCTTATTTGTCTCGTGGGAGTTGGCAACACACTGGTCAGGGCTGTTTTGGCAGCAAAATGGGGAACAACACAATATTAGGTCATAACATTATGTCTGATTGGTGTATTTTACTGCTGTTTCATTTTACATACCACAGTTTCCACCCTCTCTCTAAACTTTGTTTTAATGGAAATTAAATAGGTAGCTATATATTAATGATCTTGAAGACCGGCTTGTGATAGACCGATATTGTCACAAACTGTTCAGACGCGGTTGTGGATCCAAATGCATCTTTATTAGGGCAATGCAGAATCATAATCCATATAACAAGCAAGAGGTCAAAACACAAGGCAGATAATCCAAAAAGACAACAGGGAGAAAAAAAAAACACAAGCAAACAAGGAAATCAGGTAGAAAGTCAAAACTAAAACACAGGTAACCAGCGGGAGAGTGCTTAGAAATGCAATGCGACACAAGACTTTGCCTAGAATGAGTGAATACACAGGTCTTAAATAGGCAGGCATTAACGAGATAATGAGACACAGGTGGAAGTAATCAAACATAAGTCCAGGCAATGGGTTATGGGAAATGCAGTTCATGATGGGACAGCAAAGGAGACGGGAGGAGTGCACTCTAGTGGAGATCACACCAGCTGGCGGATGCAACAGATATATATATACAGACTGACAAACGATTTCTGTTTTTCAATTTTCTAGTGAATTTTAAATAAATATTGTGTATAGTATAGGTGAGAGCGGGGTACAACCTAATGCTTTTTGACTTTCTCAGTTTGTGTAAATCCACTTGGGGCTCAGATTATTTATTGTTTCCCACATTAATTGCACACATGTCTAGTACAATTATGTGGTTTTGTTTCATTAATACAGTGTATACTATTTTCTTGATTTACCCCGAAAGAATGGAAGTGAAATGTGACAACATGCCCCGTAGGTGGGGTACATTGTAACATGTGGTGGGGCACGATGTTAACATGACCAAATAACAGCTTAAAATGTTACCTGATATAATCAAAAAAATATACAAGACAAACTAAAATATTTTGTCAACAAAATACAATCATTAACTAAAATAAAATAATTTGATTAATAATAATAAAATCATTAAAAATATAAGCATTTTTGAGTTTGACTACAAACACATCGCTAAATACAGCTATACAGCAGAGTTAAAAACATA
Organism: Romanogobio albipinnatus; assembly: GCA_023566225.1. Taxonomy (NCBI): domain Eukaryota; kingdom Metazoa; phylum Chordata; class Actinopteri; order Cypriniformes; family Gobionidae; genus Romanogobio; species Romanogobio albipinnatus. Next base: position 33,979,060 of record CM042251.1, read on the forward strand.
ATAATAATTAATAATTTATGAACATTAACTCTCAGTCATTATTCACACTTTTCTCATGGTTTTTCAAAAGAATTTATAAAAGTATAGAATATAATGGCATAGTTCTAATAGGGGCTCATTGTAACGCAGTGTTACAACACACCCCATCTGCGCAACTGGGATTTAAATCTTGGCCCGTGTCTTCTGCTGGTTAGATCAGCATTAAAGAACCATCTCAACTGTTAAATAACAGATATAAGATTAAAATAATATCGGTTTTGTCTTATTTTAAATAAACACAAAAAAAAGAGATGAAAACTAAACTTAAGTAAGAAATTTACTTTTGCTATGGTTAAATACATGTTCAGTAATATCTTCCAGAGATTTTTTTTATTTTTTGCGCTATTTTTTCTCTAAATAATGTTGATATGGCAACTAGTAAATACACTAAGTTTCGTCATTCTGGCATGTGTGGAAAGGGTTAAAACATGTGCGTTACAATTAACCCCAATTAAAAATAAAAAAAATTAAAATTAACCCCAGTTACAATTAAAAGGTTGTGCCCCGCCTCCCCTATATTAATTTAATTTAAACAATTTTGTCAAAATCTGTATCAGCTAGTGAAAAGATCAAACCAGTCAACTGGTAAACCATATTCTGGGTCAATAGAGTTTGAACTAGGAAAATCCTGTTTTCCATGACATAATCCAAAACTATCAACTATAAAGACTTTAATTTCTCTCTGTCTGTATTGGTCAGGTCACGTCACTCTTGTAAACCGGTTGCTGCTGGATGCCGGTCTCACGGCGGACCTCGTCAAAGTCTGGAAGGAGCAGAGTGTGTAAGTATAGGACAAAAAACACACATGGAACAACATAAAACACTCATCCATGTCTGTGTGAAATGTCTCAAGTTTTCAAGTACAAAGATCTCCAGAGAAGACAGAGAGACGCCTTCATATAACTGCTGAACACAAAGCTAATTTTAAAGTCCTGTCATGAATAAGAATGCTGTCTTATTGTCAAAAGAGAACTCGAGAGTCTAGCAATTATTACCAGGATTAAAGAACCCAACCATCTGGGAGTCCAAAAACACAACACACATTGCATATGACACATGTCAAAATAGTGTTTTTAATTAAACAAAGGGTGTTTCAATTACGTTTTTACACTAAAGAATGGCCTAAATATTACATTGTTTTCTTTTTGTTTGAATTGGAGGCTGAATGTGTTGTTTGATGTATGTGTTGTCAATTGAAGTAATTGAATTTAATACTATGAATACCTAGTCTGTTTGTGGTCTTTCAGAAATGTATTTTTTTATTTTATTAGAGATGGAGTTTTGGCCCGGTTTGTGGCTACAGATGGAGGCATTACACGTGTGTATCCTAAAAGGTAAGTTCCATTCACAGTTGTGTGAAATATGTGCACCTCTCCATCCCCATGTGTGCATGTGTGTGTGAGAGATGCTAAATTCTTTACAATCTTTCCTCTGTCGGCAATCCCCGCAGGGGTCTGCGGTTGAGACTGAAAGAAAGAGTGAAAAGGCATGTTTCAGAGGATGTTTCTGGTACAGAGTGTCTCTTTTGAGATTTCTTATGGGAGCCATGTGCAGCTCTCACTCTCTCCCCTGTCTTTATTAGCTTAAATCTATAACATTGAGTGCTTGAGTTCATAAACTTAGTCTGGTGGTGTAAAACAGCAGGACAGTGTTAAAAAGCTACAGCAGTGCACTTATTCACTGTTCATATTTACTCACCTTGAAACACAAAAGGCTTGTTTTATTTTATTTATTTTTTGTATTCCAAAAAAGTAATTCCGTAAGTCCTCAATATGCTGTATTATTAATACATATAGAAGAAATTAATGTCCACACGTTGCTTTCTTTATAGCAGAGATTAACGTCCACACATTGCTTCCTTTATAACTTTATAGATGCTTTACCGTAGAATCCAATCTAATTGACTTGAAATTAAAAAAAAAATATTTAAATTATTTATTCCTTGATTTTCCATGTATTCCTCATTAATATTGTATTTGAGCCATAGCAATATAATTAACATTGTTAGTTGTAAATTGTTAGCTGCCATTATTATTATGTTGGTATATGTACATGAGAAGTGAAACAAACTAATTCAAGTCAACTTTTTAAAATATTTCAATATACATTATTACCATTTGTCTATTCATTCTTAAATTATTTTATTACTCTGACAAAAAGAATAATAACAGGGTGCCTTTTAATGAAAATCCTTGAATCCACAAGTCATTCCCGTTATGCATTCATGTTGGGTTTTTAGATTATGCATTCTTAAGTTCAATCAATACATATTGTTATTCATCATTGGAATTGTTTCTGCATTTTGTTTGCAATGCTTCTTAATTTGGGTCTTCCTCCCATCTTTGTCATTTTCTTAGTGCTGGGGAAGAATGGGGTGAAAACTCTGAGACCTATGACTCAAGTTTTTACAAAAGGAGTCTGGACAATGACATATACATCTTCACTGCCCCATACATCAACAGTAAGAAACACACTCACACTTACAGTACAGATCCCCTCTATAACTTTTGGATAGATGTGTGCTCTGTTTGGCATTCTGCTGCTTTACTAAGACAGCTGTTGATCTACTCGAAATGCACATGATCTCTTGCCAAGGTCGAGTAAGCTTATATTACTGAGGGATTACCATTCAATGAGACTACCTCACATTCACGCATGTGTGGTCTGCAGGACTAATACACACACGGTCGAGAAGCATCCATGCGCCAAGATGCAACCCCAGGGGAACGCCTGGTCCTTGTGTTTATGTGAGGTTTTACCATCTAAACTAATGGTGAAAGCAGACTGAAACCCTTACAGATCTCTCTCAAACATTTGGATGTCAGATGTAACATGTCTACCTTGGCAGGTGTTACCAGATGAATTGCATCAGCATTTGGATACCAAAACCATGCTTGTTCGGATTAGTTAAATGAAGCACAGAGGGTCAATTTGACCTTTTTAGTAAATTAATTTCATTGTTCTGCATTTGTGTCATCTTTTCCCTCAAAACAGAGAGCAGAGAGTCTGGTTATGAGTCTGGTATCCTTGTCAGTAAAGCAGTGGACTTGGACATTAATGGAGCAAAACTCAAACCTGCTGGTGAGCTCTTAAAATTCAGTTACACTACTGTTCAGAAGTTTGGGGACAGTATGATTTTTTACTTTTTTGAAATAAATTAATACTTAAAGGGATAGTCACCCAAAAATGAAAATTCTGTCATCATTTAGTCATGCTCAAGTTGTTCCAAACTTGTATACATTTCTGTGTTCTGCTGAACACAAAGAAAGATATTTGGAAGAATGTTTGTACCATAGTGGGGGAAAAAAATACTATGGTAGTCGATGGCTGCCGAGATCTGCTTGGTTAAAAACATTCTTCCAAAAATATCTGGTTCTCAGCATCCCGCCCTGGTGTCATTCTTCCCAGAGGTGCATGAGGAGATAACAGATTATAGATTGTGGAAGGCACCTTTTTGATCTGATACCTCCTCACCCCTCACTACCCTTGATGGCGGAGAAGCTAAGGGGAACGTGGAGATCCCCCCTGGTGGAGCGGGCCGTCGCGATGCAACTGTGTCCGGAGTCCGATTACTCCTGGATGGGTCCCGGCATTCCGCCTAGCTGCCCCACTGCGGGTCCGTCTGTGGTGCCACTGGTCCCACTTGCTCGGTCACTGGGAGCCTGGTTAGCGCTTCCAAGCCCATCTCGCTGCAGAGGATCTCTTTTCTCTGTATATGGAGTTGGACTCGGTCAATCTGAGGAGTGTGTCTAGGCCAGTGGTTCTCAACTCCAGTCCTGGGGACCCACTGCTCTGCACATTTTGTATGTCTACCTTATTTAAGGCACCTGATTCTGATCATCAGCTCGTTAGGAGAGAGCTCCATGAACTGAACTGAGTGTGTCAGATAAGAGAGACACAAAATCTGCAGAGCAGTGGGTCCCCAGGACTGGAGTTGAGACCCACTGGTCTAGGCGATGTTGAACTGCTTGAATTTGTTCAGACGCAGAACAGCGCTCCCACTGAAACATTTTCAGAGGCTACTGGGGAAAATGACATCCTCAGCCGCAGTAACACGCTCGGATTGCTTCATATAAGACTGAATCAACACTGGCTTCATGACCGTGTCCCGAGATGGGCGTGACAGAGTGGGTCACTACGTGTGGTCATCACACCGAGGTGCCACCAAACCTTCAGCCCGTGGTTGGACCCTTCATTTCTGCGGACAGGTGTTCCCCTAGAACAAGTGTCCAGGCATGCTGTGCTATTCACGGATGCCTCTGCCACTGGCTGAGTACAACGGGCATGTAGTCTCGGGTCTGTGGACGGGACCTCAACTGCATTGGCACATCAACTGCCTCGAGTTGTTAGCACTACGTCTTGCACTGGACAGCCTCAAAGGCCTGCTATGAGGCAAGCATGTACTGGTTCGAACGGTCAGCACTGTGGCCGCTGCGTACATCAACAAACAAGGTGGTCTACGCTCCCGTCTCATGTCACAACTCACCCGCCATCTCCTCCTTTGGATGCATCTGAGGTCGCATCTGGATGCATCTGCTTAATCGTGCAGCCGACGAGCTTGTGTGGAAGTGCTCCCGGGAGAGTGGAGACTCCACCCCAGGCGATTCAACTGATTTGGAGGCGCTTCGGGACAGCACAGGTAGTTCTATTTGCCCGGACACGTCTCTCTGCTATCTGTTCTATTCCCTGACCGAAGTATGCGTTTCCCCCAGTGATCCTTCTAGCACAGACATTGTGCAAAGTCAGGAAGGACGAGGAGCATGTCTTGTTAGTTGCGCCCTATTGGCCCAAACCGGACCTGGTTCCTGGCACTGATACTCCACAACAGCATCTCCTTGGCCTATTCTTCTGAGGAAGAACCTGCTTTCTCAGACATGGGCACCTTCTGGCACCCACGTCTAGACCTCTGGAAACTCCATGTCTGGTCCCTGAATGGGATGCTAAGGTTATAAGTTATCTACCAAAGTCCATGGTAGACACCATCACTTCGGCTAGAGCCCCCTCTACAAGATGCCTCTATGCGTTTAAGTGGAACCTGTTTGTTGAGTGGTGTTGCTCCCGCCGGGAAGACCCCCGAAGATGTTCAGTCAGTTCAGTGCTCTCCTTTCTGCAAGATGGGTTGGAGCGAAGGCTGTCTCCCTCCACCCTCAAATTGTATGTTGCCACTATCATGCACATAACAAAGCAGTTGATGGTAAGTCCTTGGGCCTGTGTCTTTCCCTTGGCAGAGTCTGCTCTGTCGTCCCTGCCAGCTGCTGTTCCCCCTGGATTGGCCGGAGCCCCCCAGGGACATTCTGCATGTTGCACTGCCCTAACTGGCCAGTCCATTTGTGTAACTGCCACATGATACCTCTCTTTGGGCAGGATGTGGACTCCGCAGCGTTCTCTTTCCCTGAATGGGCACGCTTTCACAGTGTTATCCAATAGTCACTGAATGGGTCATGCGGAACTCAGTGATTGCTCTCTGAGCAAGTCTTCCGCCCTAGTATGGGGGCCTGAGAGTTTTTGCGCAGGGCACTGGAAATGGCAGCAACTGTGGCATTTTCTATAGGGATCCCAATACGTTGGTGACATTGATGTAAAGTTGAACATGACAGACTGAAAGGGAACACCTCGGTTACATATGTAACCCTCATTCCCTGAAGGAGGGAACAGAGACGTTACGTCCCGTCGCCACAATTGCTGTGCCATTGCTGTATGGCGAAGTCACTAGCTCGGCTCCTCAGTGTAAAACAATGTGTGCTGCATCTACTACCACATTTATACCCACACTGCGGCATGGGGCATGAGGTGCAAATTCTGCACGTCAATGTGCATTTGCTCGTTTGTATACACTCGAAGATGATAGGGCTCCCGGAAGTGGTCCCAATACGTCGGTGACATCGACGTAACATCTCCGCTCCCTCCTTCAGGGAACAAGGATTACATACGTAACCGAGACGTTTTACTGTGTTTTTGACCAAATAAATGCAGCCTTTGGTGAGCATAAAGCACTTTGTTTAAAATAATAATAATAATAATAATCTTAAAGGCCCTAAACCTTTGAACGCCAGAGTGATTGTTTTCTTTTAAATAAAAAGTTGGTGTAACATCTTATAACATTTAGTTTTAATATATCTCTTTATACTGAATTATCAAGGATTTCCAACAATAGTAAAAAGGCAAAACACACAAAACACAAAAAATAGCAAAACACTTGCAAAAATCATTTTGTTTGTGTTTTTATGATTTGTCACAGATGACTAACAAATGTTATGACCAATGATTTGGTTATGCTCTACAATAATTCATTTCGGAGCTTTGTGCTTATCAAGATCTGACCCTGACATAGCTTCTTCTCATCATCATTTTTTATAATCTTTTTTTTTGCCCTTGCATGAATAAGATTTCATCACATGACACAACGTGTGTTTTATGTTATCATACAGTGGTGGGAGTCAAACTCAACGTGTCGGCCTGGATGAACAGCTTCATAAATGCTACCACCAAGAAAAATGTAAGCAGAAATGACCCCATTTCGTTATCGGCACATGTGGAAGCTGTTTAGTCACAAACGCAGCCTCTCTAGATAGGACGATATTGCTGTCTGAGAGCGAAGATGAATTGACTCTCTCCAATAGTCGGTTTTAAAAGCTTGTTTCATGAATTTTCAGTTCTCTCCTAACATAATTTCCTCTCCACAGTGCAAGGATGAGATCTGTGGGTGCCTCAGGAATGATAAGGTAGGGCACTGACTGCTTCATTCTGCTCTGACCTCTGTAGTCACTTATCTGAAGCTGCTTTCACTCTCGGTTTCTGATGAATGGCTGTTTTTACTCCTCAGCAAGTGGACTGTGTGATTCTGGATGATGGCGGCTTTCTGCTCATGTCCAATCAGGATGAATATATCAGTCAGGTAGAATATATTTACAAGGCTGGTTTAGTCTTTTTGCTATTTTAATGCCAGCTCCAGCAATACTGTATGTAAAGGAGTCTTTTTCATATGTTCACCCTAATGTTCAGATTGGTCAGTTCTTTGGTGAAGTGGACCCTGTTCTGATGATCACTCTGGTCAACACCTCACTGTTCTCCTTTAATAAAACCTACGACTACCAGTCTGTCTGTGACCCAGAGAGAGAAACTAAAGCTGCTGCTGGACCCCGTTCTTTATATGTGGTAAAGAACTTTATATTGTCAACTTCTTTAGAAAGCCATCATGTATTGTATGATTGTGTGTCTTTATTAACTGTAGCATATATATTTGTGTGTTTGTTTTTGGCAGCCAACAATAGCAGATATGCTAACTGTAGGCTGGTGGGCCTCCACTGTGGTCTGGTAAAAATAAATACACACTATTAACTGAAAAATAGACAGATGAAGGATAACAGTGTGAGGTGGATGTTCTCATTTGTTTGTCACTGTCTCCCTTTTAGGTCAATTTTGCAGCAGCTTCTTCTCAGTCTAACTCTCCCAAATGTCATGGGGACAGGTATGTTAAGTGTTTAACCCCTAGAGGACTGTACAGTTTTGGGGTCCTTTAGAAGTTTTGACATGCTCTAACATTTGTGCTTTTTTGTTGTTGTTGCTTTTAAACATATTAATGACAAAAGTGTCATTACACTGTATTCAACACAAACTGGGCTACCATAATATGTTAGCAACATGTATGTACATGCTTGTATATTTGAGAGAATAACGTTTACGTGTGGTTTTTGAAAAAAACTAAAAATGTAAGCCACAATTAAGGCCACAAAACACATAGATACAGAATGTGTCAACAAGAATTTTGACTATTGGGTGTTCTCGCCTAGAGTTTTTGCTTCAAACTGATGTGAGACTCATTATGCCTAATAATTGGTAATGATGAATGTTATAAGTAAAATATTTGGGATTTAAAACAACCTAATGCAATGCAATTGTGATTTCAGTATAGAGTGAATTCAGATTGATTGAGACACATTTTCCCAGTCATTTCAATGGCAACATTTTTCTGAATCATTTGATTTTGTAAACTATCCGATACACACAATACTCAAATATAATATCGAGTTTCGGTTCATTTATGAGACACGCAGTGCAATGCATGATCGCACCAGCGCCTATTAAAGGTATATTTGCTTCTGAAATCCAGGCAATTGGCTGATGAAACTTTGATTAAAATTAAGATATAATTTCTACAAAACAAAATTCACTTTAAAGAAACACTTTCTACAAAACAAAACTTAATGAAGTGGTTAAAATCATGTCTGACCCACTCCATGTCTCCATATTGTGGTTTTTATGATGTGTCCTATCTCGTTCATAATCAACATAGATGAAATTAAAAAAATAACATTAGGCTATAATATTTAAACCATAAATATGAAACAAAATATGTTTTAATGGCTACAACAAGTAGCCTATTGTACACAAAACGTATAGCATCTAAGCAGACATTTGCGAACAAAGGCTTTATTGTTGTTACACTAGGCTATTTTACAGTAAACACTTCATAATCTGTCCAAAACAGGCCAAAGAAATTGTGTCTAAACAGTCTTACATTTTATGTTGCAGCAAGATTCATATTTAACGTCTTTTGCAGTTTAATATTCACAGACATGAACAGAATAAACGTACCTCACAATCCTTGGGCTGGATACGTTGCTCTTAGAAATAAACAGCTATTTTAGGATTATTCCTCACCGCATTTCTAAACAATGTAAAGTACATTTTCTAAATCTGATCTGTTTATTCGAGTTGATGTGGGCGAGGATATTCTCGCATGGATCGCGTCAGAATTTGCCTTTGAAAAGAATGCGCGCTCTGTGGGCCTGGCCGCATTAGTGGATAATGAGAGACTCGCGAATGACTGACATCTCTTTCTTTTCAAACAGATTACATAAAGAGAGAATATTTGTTTTCGATTTGATTTACAATGTTTAAAACTTGACATGTCAACGTTTCTTTAGACATATTTCTCATGTTTGTGTGACAAGTATTCACTAAGTTACACTCCTTTTCTGAAGAGTATCAAATTGGACTTCATTGATAGAGAGGCTGCAGATCGCACATCATATTTGTTTTCTTTATTTTGCGAAAAGCAAAACATTTTGTTTTTATTTTGAGTATACACAAATAAAAGTAGATACTTAACAGAGTTATTTAAGTCTCTTTGGCACTGATAAGACAAAAATTGAGGCGGTCGCTCTGGTGTGATCTTCGATCTCTAGGGGTTAAGTGATTCTGGCTCATCTTTCTGCATTCAATTTTTTTTTTATATTTTAAATCGAAAAATAAATTAAATTTAAGCCTTTAAAAAATATATACCTAATTTATTCTAGTCTTGTTTTACCAACTTAAGTTTATTTAGTAATGGTTACCTGATGCATTGAAAATGTGAAGGACTGAGTGGGATGCTCAACTATAGTGGTGCATTGCTGCCACATACACTATTTGCTCCATTCAATTATGTTGTAATAACAAGTCAAGTCACCTTTATTTATATAGTGTTTTTTACGATACAGATTGTTTCAAAGCAGCTTTACTGTGGTAACAGGAAAATAATGCACCAAAATTTGATTCGGCTGGACAGCTGCTCTGGAGAAAACAGTGATGTCATCGCCCAGCTCAGTTCACTTTAATTCTCATGTGGTGTTAATACAGGCAGATCAGTAATATAGTTGAATATTTAGAGTCCACAACTAAGCAAGATATTATGTCATTAAAATGACATATTTTCTAGTAATAACGAGATATGTCGTTAAAACGACATACAGGAACAAAATTCCTTTATCCACTGATCTATAATAGAGAATTTATATAGCCTATCATGCCTCTATCATACTTGCCTATATCAATGTGCTCCTAGAACAAGATTGTTGTGATTTTATTGATTTACATTAATATATATATATATATATATATATATATATATATATATATATATATATATATATATATATATATATATATATATATATATATATATATATATATATATATATTTAAGGGTTATATATCGTGGAATATTCTGAATATGAATACAACCTACTTAATGCATGACTAATCTGTCTTCTCCACCACGAGCAATTCGGACAACCTCTGGTTGTCAATATGATATAATACAATAATACAGTACCAATACTACACTACCTCTGGGTAATGTATGTCCCAAATATAATACAATATAATACTACAGTATCTCGGGGTAATTCCCTTCCCAAATACATACAATACAATACTTTGAGGTAATTCCCCTTTCGAAGTATAGTGATTGCATCCTCTCGCTGTCCTTCACAGGTGTAGGCTGGTCCGACACAGGGTTGTTAATACTAACTCCAAATGCAGGTCTATAGTCTTCAAACAATATTACTGTCTCTGTTGTGGTCTTCTGAGTGTAGAATCTTTGGTACTTCTATTCCACAGCTGTCCAGCATATACCAGACATGACTCTGAAAGTTGCTCTTATCAGGAATAAAAGTTTATTTATGGCCGGGAACTCACTGTTCACAACAACCAAGGGAAACTGAACAGAAAGATACTTGTACATTTATACCTCGCAGTTGAGAAAAACAATGTCACTCAAGACTTTTTTACTGTAATTGGTTATACTGATCTGGTGATTGGTTTGTAATGATCTAAACTATTTACATGACTGTTAGTTCTACTGTGTTAAACACTTTTGTGGTAAGTCTAGATTCTTTGATGTATATAGATATACATGGTTTTGATCTGAGCATCCTTAGGGCCCTATCATACACCCGGCGCAATGTGATGCCAGCCACGACGCAAGTGTTTTTTTGCTAGTTTCAGCCAGACGCAGTTATCATTTTAACATCCAGCGGCACGTTGTTTAAATAGCAAATGCACTCGCGCCCATCTGCTTGCCCATATGCGTGCTGGTCTGAAAACGAGGTGTGTTCTGGCACATTGTTGGTACTTTGCTATTTTGAGGCAGCCGACTGCACCATTGACCAACAAAAACCTGGTCTAAAGCTGTATTTTTTGTGTCATTTAAAGGGCACGTTAGTAATGTGCACATATAGTCGGGGACACTCTGCTTATTACACACACAGAGACACACAGCTGCACACAAACATGTTTAAATATTAAAAATAAAAGGATTCCTCTCTGGAGAAGCGTTTAGTCTTTCTGCTCGCAAATTCCGCCATTTAAATCGCAAATCCGCCATGGTGCAAGCGCAACTGGCTTTTAAAGGGAATAGGAGATGAGATTGGTTTATTGCACATTATGCCCAAAACATACCCATGACTCATTAAGAGACTAGAGACAACCCTTTTGGACCATGTACCTGGCACACCGACCATTTATTTAGATTTAGACTCGCCCTAAGTGCACCTGCGCCTTGCGCTTCAGACCTTGTGCTTAGATCGTTAAAACAGGGCCCTTAGTTCGCACTTTTCTGAATATTTCATGTTGAATTACCCTTTTGACCAATTCTAAAGCATTACATAAAATATTTCCATCACAAGTAAAACACATGGATTAAGTGAACTTCCATTGTACAAATGTAAATTGATAATGTACATTGTACATAATGCAATTGAATAAATTGATGCAGTATTTAAATTGAACAAGCATCCAGAATTAATTTTGTGAGTGTTCTTGATATGTAGGCTGTTGATCCATATGTGTGTTTTGATATTTACAGTATGCGGATGGTGTGTTTGTGTGTTTTCAGCATACTCGGAGGATGACCTCTCGGATGCGTTCTCCAAAGAGAGCTGTATCACCGAACAGACTCAGTATTTCTTTGAGAACGAGAACAAATCGTTCTCTGGAGCTATGGACTGTGGAAACTGCTCCAGGTGAGGGCTGTTTTTATGTTTGTATGTGCATAAATCCATCCGCATTCCCTCCATCCGCGTGCGTGTGGGAGTGCGTGTGAGCATGTGCAGATGATGTCAGCTCTCTCTTTCTGTCTCTTCCTGGATAATTGCTCATCCTGGTAAGTCATCCCTCAAAGGACCGAGCAGCTCAGCTTTCCTTCTCTTTTCCCCTCCGTCCCCTTGTTCTCCAGATCCGTCCAACGTCCAGCCGGCTGTAAATACCGCTGGCCGTGCTGTTTAATGTAACGCCGCTAAAGCAAAACGTGTTGGGGTTGGTTGGGGCGCTCGGCCTGACAGAAACTCTACGCCTTTTTTACGAGCCCCACGTGTGACTCTGCGTACGATAGTTTTTCTTCTATGTTAACTACTTTAGACATGTAAAGTTTAACAAGAGCCATAAAGAGAAATCCATTTGTGAGATCTCAGGAGCTCAAGACCTGAGCTTCGGCATATGTAATTCAATCTAGCTCGCAGAGACATCAACACCAGTTCAGTCTAAAGGAACGCATGTACTGATGAGAGAATTGCTGGAATTGCCAGCATGAGGATGGCTTAAACAGAACATCAAGACGACTACAGCAAATGAGACTTTTTTTCCATTATTAAAGTCATATTTCTTCAGAGTTTTGCATTAGTTATCTGAGGTCTGCTTGTCTTCTTTCAGCCCTATAGATCTTCTTGGATAACTAACTCAGAGGTTACATAATGCCTCTGTTTTGAAACCTAATGTGCTGCCATGATGTCTGCAGCCTACATAGACACTAGGGTTGGATCAATATTGAAATTTTGGCTTTTGTGCAGTACCATCCTCTGGTCCTGTTTTATTGATACTGAATTAATACCTTAGGCAACAAATAAACAGCTTCGACCGACTAACGAACTGCAAGAAGTTTCAGTAGATCTAATGAAATAAAATAAGTGTTGAGCTCATTAATTCATTAAAATGACAGTTAGAATAATAAGTGTTTCAGTTTTTCCTGGAGAATACAGTTTTTGCATCATAAAATAAAATTTAAACACTGAAATTGTAAACTAAAAATATATCCATATAACGTTTTCACTGCCGTCTACTAATATTTGTAGTTAAATGCAGTATTTAATTTTGTTGCAATTCGATGATAATTAAATTACACCATATAAAGAGGGCACATGATCCTTCAGAAATCATTCTAATATTCTATTTGGTGTACAAGAAAGATTTATTATTATTATTATTGTTGTTGTTGAAAACAGTTGTGCTGTTTAATATGTTTAAGAAATTGAATTTTCAGCATTCTTTCATGGATAGAAAGTTCAAAAGAACTATATTTATTTCTAATAGAAATTTAACATTATAAATGATACATTTGCATTATAAATGTCTTTACTGTTACTTTTAAGCAACTTAATGCATCCTTGCTGAATAGATGTATTAATTTGTTTAAAAAAAAAAAACTTTTGAATGGTCGTGTATATTCTGGATACTGGATACCCAGAATCCTGGATACTGGATTCTGGGTATATTCTTTTTATACTATAAGTATAAATTTAATCGAGTTAGTGATTTTACACATTTCTTTCATTTATTACAATATAATAACTAAAGGCAGTAACAATTTAAACATTTTATTTGTGATGTGAACTAATGTTGATCTTTTCTTTTTATCGTCAACTTATTTTCTGCAGTCATCAAACTGGTCACAGACACGAAGATGTACCTTTAATTTTACAAAGCTGATTGCTCACTAATAAACCCTGCAGTCATCATGTTTTCAGGCCATTACAAGTTTGATTTTGACGTGATAAAAAGCAGTGATAATTAAGTGGTCGGGTTTTTAATAAGTCTTCCCATCAATGCCATTTTTGTCTTCATTCAGGCCGATTCGTGAGCTTGCACGAAAACAAGAGGCAGAATTTATTGCACGAACCAGTCATATCCAATTATAACCAACCATATCCGATCATAGCGCAATGGAGGCATTGCCTCCTAGTTCTCATGTGACTTTCCCCCATTCATTCTCAATTACCCCCCACTTTAGTCTCACCTTCAGACGTCCTGCCCACGGACCATTGACTGAACGTCTGATGTATATGGCACACTTATCTGGAAACACTTCAAGAGTTTCGAAGTCGACATCTGATTGGTTGAATTCTACAGGATGTCCGTGAGACGTGCGTGTTGCGTTCTTTAACGGTCCACCTGGAAACAAATGCCATGATGCCAAACCCTCTCGTGGAAGAAGAATGCTGTCTTGTTTACAACTGTGACAATGAGCACTTACCAGGATCAACTAAACGCTGGATTTTCAAAAGTACAGTATGTGAAGTTTCCGGCTCCATTGTTGCAGTAAACTTGCACAACGTTCTAGAATGAATCATTTATAGATGCACGCTGGTCTGTTATTGCAGCGACAGACTTTACATTTTCACACCCCTACACATGACGCGGAATAAAACGGACTGTGATTGGTTATGTTACATGTCAGTCAAACGTCCTCTTTTTGGTTCTTGGCCATTGAACGCTGCGAAAAAGTTCAGACCTTCTGCCGTTAGTTTGAAGATTTGGCTATGCGAGACTACCCCCCACTAAAATCACCGCACACATTAGGTGGTCTGTTTGTCCATATAATCAATGTGATCAAAGGAGGCACCTGTGGGAGTCGCTGTTGGACAGTGTTACTTTAGAAAGAAAAGTGACTTTTATACTTTTTAATGTCACATTTTTTATATTTGCGTTGTTGTATTTTTGTAAAATCGATTATTTTCTCTTCCATTTTTTTTTTTTTTTTTTGAGGAGACACTGCCTTCCTTGCCTCTTTGGAGGAACTGATATGTATACGTATGTATGTATGTATGCATGTATGTATGTATGTATGTATGTATGTATGTATGTATGTATGTATGTATGTATGTATGTATGTATGTATGTATGTATGTATGTATGTATGTATGTATGTATGTATGTATGTATGTATGTATGTATGTATGTATGTATGTATGTATGTATGTATGTATGTATGTATGTATGTATGTATGTATGTATGTATGTATGTATGTATGTATGTATGTATGTATGTATGTATGTATGTATATGAGTGAAACACAAAATAATATAATATTTAAAAGTCTATGAATTTCTTCTTTGAAACACAAAAAAATGATATTTCAGGAATGTTTCAACTCTTTTTGTCCATATATAAGGAAAGTCAATGAGATCCAAAACAACATTTGACCTCATTGACTTCCATTATGTAGACAAAAGCAGTTAAAGAACAATTCTTCAAAATGTCATATTTTGTGTCTTGCAGAAGAAAAAAACACATTTGATGCAACATGAGGGTGAGTAAATTATGACAGAATGTTCATTTTAGGGTGAACTACCCCTTTAAAATGCTGTCTAGATATGCAGCTCACTAGGTTTTGGAACATCGCTATAGTTTCTCACAGGATGTTTTTCATGGAGACCACATAAACCCACCTGAAACACTCCTCTGTGCTCTTATAACCTCTCCTGCTCTCATGAATAAAGCATTCCTCAGAGGGCAGACAGATGTGAGCCACTGAACTTTAGGACTCCATGCTTCTCTGTGATCATCAAGCGCTCTGTGTGTGTGTGCATATGTGTTTGCGTGAGTGTGACCCCGATGGCCGCTATGATCTGAGGCTCGTTATGCACTGCCGAGCATGCTGGGTAGCAGTAAACAGCCTGTGATTACGGAGAGAGCAGGTGATGTGTAACACAGAGCTTTAACACACACATCCCGATCCCTTTATATACGCTTACATGCGCACAGGCCGGTGCAAAAACCTGTGTCACTCTGTTTTAAGGAGCAGGGGGGGGCCGTAAAAGAGAACAAGAGAATGCTATAAAGAAAAGTCATGGCTGAAACTCGTTCGGTGATGACAGTACGTAACAAGCTGCCAACCGACGCAGATTTCCAATATAATACACTCATCTCCTGTTACACTTACTAAAGACTTCCCCACATGTGGGGACGGTTTTGGATATGTAAGACGTGTATAATTGATTCCTGACAAAGAGCTTATGTGTAATGTTCTGAGTGTGCGGACAGTCGTTTATACCTACTTGCTTATGTTTGCTGTTCCTGCCGTTAAATGTCATATATGGGTGGTCTCGCTGAGGCGTATGTCCGCTTAGTTTAGAGTTGTATAAACCATGATACCTGTCTTACAATATAAGCTTTTCCTGTGAGAACTGTGTTTGTGTCTTAATCACGTTCTTTTTTTCTTTCTTTTTTTTAGAATGTACCGGGCGGAGAAGCTCCCTAACACAAATTTGGTATTTTTGATCTCTGACGCAAAGATTTCCTGCCTCTCCTGTGATCCCAAACCATTGAGACAAGCCGAACAGCCTTGTATCCTTCAAATTACGCATTTTCTTACGTCCTCTTGTGGTGTTCAAACAGTACAGCATGACGCTAGCAACACCAAAGTCATGGGTTTGAGAAAGAAAAAAAAGATTTATATTTCCAAATAAATGATGTTCTTTTATTTTTTGAATTTTGTATTCATCAAAGCATGCTGAAAAAAAAATCTCTGTTTACACAAAAATATTAAGCAGTAAACATGTAACACATGTAACTTTAACACCACATATAGAATAGATTTCTGAAGGATCATGTGACACTGAAGACTGGAGTAATGCAGTTCCCTTTCGAGGGAACTCCCACTGCGTCTGGTTAGACACTTGGGGGATACTCCCTAAGCACTAGCGAATCTGAAGTCCGTATAGAAACTAGTCCAATCTGATTGGTCGTGCGTGATGACGTCATCGTGACGGCGTACCCGGAAGTATAAAGGGCGAGCCGGCGCATTGAAACGGCAGTTATTGCTCTTCAGCATAGCGCTCTGTGTGACAAGTCTGTCTATTTACTGTTGTCTGTCCAAGAAGTGTGTGTGTGAGAGAGTTCTTTTTAGAAAATAATTTAAAAAGAAAGAAAGAGAATGAGTGAGAACTACAGGCAGTGTGTGCATCCGTGTCCACGTTACATCTCTGGCTCGGATGCACACCTGCTTTGTGTGCAGTGTTTGGGTGTGGAGCATGCTCGGGCGGCTCTCGAGGGAGCCGCCTGTCAACATTGCGAGCTGCTGCCGCTCAGACTGCTGCGTTCTCGGCTGGCCCTTTTTGACGAGGGCGCTCCAGCCTCGTGAACCGCATGGTTCTGGACCCGCGGCTGTTGAGGCAGCGCGGCGTCGCAGATCATGGGGTTCACAGCGGGACTTGTCAGAGGGTTTTGGGACTGCTGCGGCACTTTCCCAATCCTCCTCTGACAGTGCCGATGATCTTCCTCCCCGTGTGGAAGCCCGCGCTGCGGCTTCTTCCCCCGGGGTGGAGGATCAGATGCTGATCCTCTCTGGTTCTGAGGAACCGGATGAGGGTGGCATCGCGGCGGGTGGTGAAGTAGAAAGCCTATTAGTGCTTCATCCACCCGCCCAGGAGGAGCTGATCGAGGTTTTGACCCGTGCGGTGGCCAAACTAAATATCAGTTGGCCACAAGAGGCCCCAGAGATCCAGTCAACCAGTAGGCTGGATGACCGGTTCCTCTCTCGCCGGGTGCAAAGTCTTTTGCGATTTATGGCTCAGTTTTAGAGTAAAACAGTTTTGAAAAAAAAAAAAAAAAAAAAAAAAAAAAAAAAATTATATATATATATATATATATATATATATATATATATATATATATATATATATATATATATATATATATATATACCGAGGTGTGTAGATCGTGGAAGAGACCCTTCTATTTTGACCCCCTATTTTGGACTATGCTAATGTCCTGGGGGCTATCTTTCGCCCGAGTCCGCATCGTCCCTCAAAGCCCCGGTATTGCCCACCAAGCCCTGTCGGGACACCTCATCCTTGGTGGGCAAGGCATATATGGCGGCTGGTCGGGCTGGTGGGTCCCTGCACACCCTTTCCATTCTGCAGGCCTACCAGGCCGACCTCCTTAAAGAGCTCGACGAGGGCGAGGGACCCTCTCCGGAGGATATTTTGGAGCTCCGGAAGGCTTAGGACTTGTCTCCGTATGATCAGGGTAACGCGCAGATGCCTTCGTTCCCTAGTCATATGGAAGAAACCTTGGTTTCTGTCCCAGGGGCCAGTGTTGGGAGCGTCCTGTTGCCGGAAATCCGTTTCAACAGACGCCTCCCTCACTGGTTGGGGCGTGGTCATGGAGGGCCGCTTTGCGAGGGGCCCGTGGGAGGGCCGTCATTCCTCCTGGCACATAAATTGCCTGGAGATGATGGCGGTCTACAAAGCTTTGAGGAGCTTTTTCCCGGACCTCTGCGGCCATCGTGTCCTGGTACGAACAGACAATACGTCTGTTGTAGCGTACCTGAATCATCAGGGGGGTTTGAGGTCGCGCCCTCTTTGTAGACTGGCGCATCGAATTCTCCTGTGGTCCCAAGGGAGACTGTTGTCCATCAGGGCAATGTATGTCCCGGGGGTACAAAATCAGGGAGCAGACATCCTGTCGAGGCAGGGGCTGAGGCCCGGGGAGGTGGTGGAGGCCATATGTGAGAGGTTCGGCCCAGTGGAAGTGGACCTGTTTGCGTCTCGCGAGACGTCCCACTGTCCACTGTGGTTTTCCCTCACGCATCCAGCCCCACTGGGGTTGGATGCCATGGTTCAGACGTGGCCGAGGCTGCGAAAAAATTGGAACATAGCTTGTTTAGATTTATGGCTCAGTTTTAGAGTAAAACAGTTAAAAAAAAAAAAAAAAAAAAAAAAAAAAAAATTATATATATATATATATATATATATATGTATGTATATATGTATGTATATAGAATAAACATGAATTAATATCTTAAGGTATGTTGAGGATAACACTTACTGAAACGTATCATATGTCGTGTAATCGCTCAATCAGTGTTTCAATCGCGGAAAGACGTCAAACAGCTTGTAAACAATGTCACGCAGCATCATTTACCTCAGAGTCAGAATTCATTCAGTGTCCACAGCTGTTAATTTACTAGAGAAATCAACTCTTTCACGAAATGTATGCACTATATTAGCCTATATATATATATATATATATATATATATATATATATATATATATATATATATATATATATATATATATATATATATATATATATATGTTGTTAACCTTTAATATTATAGTAATAATGTGCAGGTAAGGGCTCCCTATATAGTTTACAGCATTATCTTTAAGAAACTTTTAGTTATAATTTAATTCATTTAAGGACAGACACAATTTTTTCAGTAAACCACTGTTTAATAAAAAAATAAATAAAAAGCCATTTTTTAAAAACTACTGTACCGAACCTGTACCGAACCGTGACTTATACAAGACTTATGAATAATACAATTTAAAAATTATTTTCATAATGATAAATGTAAAATTTTTAACATTTGTTTCAATTAAACTTTTTGGGGAAAAAAAAAACAAAAAGAAAAAATATTTTTCCCCTATTTTATTTTTAAAAAGAGACCAAACTAAAGTTTGTGCTTCAAAGCATTCAAGATTTATGACATTTTAAGATGGCTGAAACTTATGGCAGGTTCATGCTCAAAAACTGAATAAATGGATTATAACTATTGCATAAATATAATTTAGCACCATAAAATCCCAACAAAATACAACATTATCAAACTAAAATATAGTGCAATTTCATTTAAATAAATAAAAAATTTCCAACTGACACACAAACAGTGCCAGAGGGTTAAAATAAATAAATACATGTTGCCTTGGTAAGCATAAGAGACTTCATTTAAAAACAGTAAAACCTTTTGCCAACCACAAACTTTTGAACTGCAGTGTCACTTTGGATAAAAGCATCAAATGCATAAAGAATTAACTCTTTTTCTTTTTATTAGTGGTTTCTAAAGGCCATGGTATGCTTCAAGCGAAATCGAAGAACAAACTAGCATGACGTCATTTCAAACAAAATCAGGTCAAAACAAACTTTCCGGAAAAGTTCGCTCTTGCTGGTAAACACCTTCAAACTACCATTGGTCCGTTTTTATCATGTAATAGGTAGATGTGCACGGAGGCTCCGCCTTCTTTGACGTGAAAATCTTCTCCAGTTCATTTCTTCTGTTCAGTCCATCGAGGTCAGATGTCCGCAAGTAAAAACATAAATACACTGTGGAGATGATTTATAGTAGAAATTAGTGTGATTCTAATTTAAAGAGACACTGACACTGTTTTTTCATGTTTAATAATGAAAGTTGCTTTCTTTAAAGCTATGTGTAGCTATTTACTGGAGTACTGAATCGCAGAGCTTGTGCAAACATACCCACATCGCTATGATCAGATGCTTTCTTAACTGCTGTTTTCTCAACGATTTCATTTTTGCTGTGTGTTTATTTTGTTTTTGAAAGGAAAGCACGCAGCGCATATTTACATATTAATTGAAACTCCGCTGTATTGGTGACATCAGGATGTCCACTAACAGTATAATGCTGCTCAAATTTTTCGAACTTTTTACCCCTAAGCGAAAAACAAAAAATATATATATCGGTATATCGGGGCCTTAAGATTGAGATAATTACATTTGTTTTGAAATTCCAGCTGTTGTCCTTATAGATTTGTTTCAGCTACTGGTCCTGACCCATGTGTGCTGGCCCAGAACCCTCGGTACAGGAAAGGACCAGACGTCTGCTTCGACAACAACGCCGATGTAAGTTAAAAACAAAATGGGCAAAACTCAAAAATGCAGCATCATTCACTGCTTTTTTTCCCTTTTTTTAAGCAAACATTAATTTCCTTTCTGTTTGCACATTGAATGCTCATTGGCTGCTCATCATGCCTGTCACTGCTAGAATGAGCCTTTGTGTCTAATCAGTTGCTCTTCTTCTTTGACTTTTTACCCGTTGCTGCTGCTTCTGCTTTGTGTTTAATGTTCAGTTTCAACTTGGTGTTTTGCCGCCATTCATATTTCAGTTTCCTCATCAAAACAGTGTCGCAAAAATGTCTTTATATGTTCTTAACACCAATTTATTGTATCATGCTAGACTTTCTCTTATATCTGCTTGTCATATAAGGGCTACAAATTGTTTATTCAGTGCTTCAATATGGACCTAGAGGCAGGACGCCACTGCTTTCCTCCTGCTGTGAAAGTAGGAAGTGCATTTTCAGCTAGTTCCCTGAGAGATTTTCTGTGGAATAAACATAGGAAGCTCCAGATGTGTTTCCGTCCTTTTGACAGCAGCATTGATAATACGCCCCTATGCCTCTCAGACCTGGGGCATCCCAGGACTTTCATTGGCACGCCCTCCATGCACATATAGCATGCAAGCCTTGTTTCAGAAGACCAGCACGTAGACCATCAGTCAGAGTCGTGCATTATTTCTACAGCAGGACTTTTTGCATGCGTGCCATTGATTTGATTAATTCCTTTTCAGTTCAGCCAAAACATGTTTTGATATTCCCTTTTTATTTCACATAGACTGTGTCTTATGATTGAGTTGAATGCTTTATAGATCTTGTCCCTGCTGGAAAATCCACTGTATAGCCTCTCAGTAGCTATGTCTACATCCAAATTTGCACATTTAACTAATGCGCAAAATTGGAATATCACATAAAACATTTGCAAATAAAGCACAGTTTACATCCCATGTGTTCAAGAGAACAAAATCGACATGCAAATTGGAGCAAAATATCTGTAGATATTTTTTCCTTAATCATAAAGGACTTGCGTTCGGATGCCTGGTGTTTGGGAAGGCAATCATGTGAGAGACTTCTGGGAGGCCATTATACCAAATCATTTTGATGACAGACTTTGGCTTAGGCATCCTCAACCAACATTTATGATGCTGTGCAATGAAATTGTCAGTCCAGTTATCCAATCACATCCACTGTTGAGTCTGAGTTTTTTTGTTGCGCATCAAGGGATTCATTCAGTAAATCTCCATTATAATTTATGCGCATTTCTTCTTATCGAATAACGTTTTTTATGCACATTTTTAGAATTTTAAATCCATCCTTTGAGCATTTTTTTTGTATGCAATATCCTAAAATGTGCATAAAATAGGTGGATGGTAACATAACTAATGATACTCAAATAACACTCGACCAAGCTGTTGATTTTTGATTATTAACTCGTTAAACATGTTCTAGGTGGTTAATTACCTGGGGTCTCAACTGAGGATATTCTTGTTAAAGCCAGTGTTATTATTTTATATATTTATATATAAAATATATTTATATATATATTTATATATATATATTTATATTTATATTTGATATTATTTTGTTATTATTTTAATATTATTTATACATCAATATTTTTAATGAGCTTTTATTTTCACATTTCCATTTCCACATTAATGCAGGTTTTTTTTGTGTGTGTGATTTTGTCAGTTTATAATAATATTTTATTATTAATAATATTTCTATTTAGCTTTAATTCATTTTTATTTCAGTTTTTAGATTAAAAATAAACTTAGTTCAGCTACCATGGACGTGCCAAGGCCACATATATATACCCAAGTTGGGTTGAAAATGGACTAACTCAGCAATTGTGTTGTTTTAACCCAGCAGTTGGGTTAAATGTTTGCCCAATTGCTGGGTTAAAACAACCCAATTGCTGGGTTAGTCCATTTTCAACCCAACTTGGGTTATTTTTAACCCAGCATTTTTTTAGAGTGTAGTTAGTTAGTCTGAACAAGATGTCCAGGACCTCCAGCAAAAAAATAGGCCAACAACATTAAAGATCCAGCAGTATTTTTAACCATGGGCATGAGGTACATTTTATTCCTGTTTGCACCAAACCCATCTTGTGGATTTTTTTTAGTTTTTGTTTCATCTAACCGTGGAACCAGGTCCCTTTTGAAGTTCCAGTCATAGATTTTGTTTTTTTTTCACAGCTGCCTTTGCTCATGTTTACCAACGGTGTCAATATTATATAAAGCCTTTAATGTAGTAGTTTTAGTATTTGTTACCAATAACAACACTGGTTAAAGCGGGTAGACCACCTTGAGCCAGCGACAAACCAGATACCATGTTTCAAAAATCAGTTATAAACCCTTAAACTGCTTCATCTGAAATGGAATGATCTGATTATAGTATGTACTTATGTTTGTGTGAGGTAGAAGTCACTAACATCTCTGTATTGACCGCAGGAGGACGCAACTGATTGTGGTGGTGGCTGCAGTTTGAGTCCGTCTCTCTGGCCGATGTTGGCTCTTCAGCTCTTTCTACTCTGGCTACTTACCGGAACCAGTACATATTTGTCCTGACCAGAGCGAATCTACAGACTAGAAAAAACAACTACTGACTGAACTGCTTAATATAGAGACCACATGACCACAACATAACCACACTTCGACTATACAATCTAAGATTGTCCGTTAGTCAACCCAAAACAATTTGACTAACGCAGATACAGAACTCTACTGTAAAATTGACACGGCTCATCAACTCACTGCCAAATTCTGTCCTCTCAGACCAGAAACAGCAACACAGTCAGACACGAGAGACAGATATATGCTGTTATTTATTTGATTTATTTTTGGACCTCGGAACAGAACCACATTATGATCACAAAAAAATGTTTAGTGCCACAAACAGGCTGTGTGACAACAGTGTGGTCAGAGACGGCTCCAAGCACCAGCCTGGATCTCAAGCAGGGTTAAACGGTACAGGAAAGACTGTTCAGCTCTGGAGCTCATTATGAATTCAGCTCGAAGTGAGCTTTGCACCAGTAGTAGGTCAGTGATGTCACACCCAAGCCCTTTAGGCCCATTGAGGGCTGTTTTTCTTGTTTTATGTTCTTTGATTTCTTTGGTATGTGCAGTAGGGGAAATCTCATGAAGAAATGTGTAGGTCACATTTCACCATATATATATATATATATATATATATATATATATATATATATATATATATATATATATATATATATATATATATATATATATATATATATATATATATATATATATATATATATATATATATATATATATATATATATATATATATATATATATATTATGCTCACCAAGATAATTTACCACATAATCCTTCAGAAATCATTCTAATATGCAAATTTTGGTGCTCAAGTAAAAAAAAAAATGTTTTTAACCATGATGCATTTTTTCAGGATACTTTGATGAAAGTTCAAAAGATTTATTTGAAATAGAAATATTTTGTAACATTATAAATGTCTATAAATCAGTTTAATTCAGCATTGATGAACATTACTGAATTAAAGTTTTATTACTGACCCTTTCTTACTTTCTTATTCAGTACCTGTCAAGTTTTGAAACTATAATTTTTTAATGTTTTTGAAAGAAGGCTCCTATGCTCACCAAAGCTGCATTTATTTAATCAAAAGTATGGTAAGCAGCACGACTGTTTACGACAACATTGATAATAAGAAGAAGAAATGTTTCTTGAGCAGCAAATCAACATATTATAATAGTTTCTGAAGGATCATGTGACACTGAAGACTGGAGTAATGATGCTGAAAATCCAGCTTTGCCATCACAGGAATAAATTCAATTTTAAAATATATTCAAATAGAAAACAGTTATTTTAATTTGTAATAATATTTTGAAATATTACTTTTGTAACACTACATAAATGGTGCCTTGGTGAGCATAAGATACTTTTGACTGTTACCTTTGTGCACACACTCACACTTTACATATTTTACTTTACTATATATAATTTTTATATTGTTTCAAATATTTACATTTAAAAAATAGTATGGTATTTTGTATTTTGCATTACAGTAATGAGATTAAGTAGATGGATTTAAAAATAGGTTAAGTTTATACAAAAAAGCATTTCATATTTCTTTTGATAATGGGATGACATATGACCTGGACATTTCTTTGCCGTTTTTGTGAGATTGACCCATTATAATTTTTTATTTGTGCAAATGTTATCGTTATATTTTTGCAACGTCTTTGAGCTTAGAGTTCTTTTGTTTGATAATTTTAAACTTCTCTGAGATCACCAGATAACTTTAACATCAAAGTGTAAGCATCTGATATAATCATTGGAAAAAAGTGCCATGTTGAATGTCCTGATTTGCAACGGAAAGATTCATTGTGCGATCAAACCACACTTGAGCAGTGCATCATCTGATGCGAAATGCAGACTTCTCTAAAGACTGAACAGGCTCCAATTAGTGTACCGAAGCCTTTTTTTGTTGTGTCAGAAGTCACACGCTTGCGTCCAAGGGTCCAGGGCATGTTGAATGTGCTTTGTACCCTCCCCATCCTGTCTTCTGGGCCCCCGCTATCAAACGATTGCGTGTTTTACTGTATGTCATCCAGATACTTCATCTGTCAGATTTTGTTCCAGCATGACAGACATGATATCACAAGCGTGTCAAATATTACATCCACATGTTGAACCACTATGTGAAAACACAGCACGATAGGTTATGAAAATGTTAAACCCTGGAGATTGTGCATTTAAGATGGTTGAATGTATGTTCGTTTTATTTATTTATTTATTAGTTTTATGAGAGAAAGTCAGTGTATGAGATTAGCTGATATCAATCAAAACTATTGCCAATGGGGAAACATTTCCGTGTTCCTTTGAACGTTCTAGAAGAAGAAGAAATTCCAATGGCAATGCCTATAGTTATGAAAAATGAAATATTTATCCATCCTAATCCAAAGGCCAAGTTTCCAGAAGTAAAATAACATCCTTCTCTCTTCTTTTTGAGGTGTTTTAACATTTGACGACTTAAAAGCTTTGTCTATTTTAAAATATAAACTTTCAATCAGTGTTTGCATGAGTTCTATGGCTTTTTATTCATGCAAAATATAAATTATGATGGCTTGTATGGAGCTTTATAGATTTTTTTTTATTTCTTTGTTATAGCCTTTATGACGAGGAGGCTGTTAAAGTGACGTAATTATACAGTGATTATATTAAGTGCAACTGAATTTAAAGGTGGAAGGTTTAATGTTGTGGTGATTGCCAAATGAGAATGAAATATAATAAAACGCACGAGATAGATCTAAAATAAAGTGTGTGTTTAGTTTACTGGATGTCCGCGAAATATCACTCGCACCTGTGAGTCCATGTCAGGCTTTTTCCTTCGGAATGAGATGAATTTTTCTTTCTGTCTTCACTGATGTAGCATTGAGTTACAGACCTAAATATGCAGTGCATTTATGAATCATTACAGACGTTTTGGACCCCTCTGAGGCTTTTGGGGTCTGGATTTCTCATCTCAGGCATGGGGTGGAGGCCATAGGATGTAACATTTAAATACCTCACTAAACGACGACGTGAGTTGTGATTTGATCCAAGAGAGCTGAACTAACTCCCCTCTTTACAAACTATACCACATTTAAAACTGCAGTGAAATATACACAAACCCTGCAGAGGCCATTTCACCGTTTGAACACAAATTGATCCCATGCCACGTCCGGCAAAACATCCGCAAAACATGAAACAGGTTAATGATATGATTACAAACTAAAAATCTGGAAATCTGGCAGTGCCTACACTGTTAGTCAAGAAGAGCGAATTACTTAAAAGTAGCATTCAGCTGGGGATTTTATTGGCTTGCTGCAACAAAAAAAAAGTGTTTTCATATGTACTCTTATCATGGCGGAGTACAAGAAATTGAAGTTTTTAACTTTTAATATTACAACAAAAATTGTTTTTACGTTACACTAATTAAAGGAAATAAAGGTTCCAAAACAGGGTTTTAATAGAACCATTTTCGTTTCCCCAAATAACCTTTCAGTGAACAGTTCTTAAAGAAAGTGTGAAGAAAATAAAAAAAATCTAAAGAACCTTTTTTTTCCACTATAAAGAACCTTATGTGAAATGGAAAGGAAAGGAAACGTTGAAGGTTCTTCATGGAACCTTTGATGCCAATAAATAACTTTATTGTGGATCTATTGATAAAGTAGTGAAAACCAGACACTCCAAAGTCCAAGTCATGATTCCCAAAAAGTTTGAAAATCTTTTTTAATAATAAAAAAAAACATTCCACTTTACATAAGAGGGGATAGACAATTTAAGTGTGTTCAGGTTTGCACGGTGCTCCCGCAATGCTCTTTGACATTTCGACCCTCGCATGAAATGTTAGACGTGTATAGACATGCCCCCCTCATGTAAAGAGGAATTGGTTGTGTGTATTTATTATATGTTTTCTGAATGCTGCTCTCAGCTGCTGTGCTGTCTCATAGGGCTACCATGTGTCTGTGCTACTGAACGTATTTACTGGTGTTGGTGCTCAGTGTGCCGGAATTTTTTCTCCGAGGTTGCGCTTCTTTTCCTGAGTGTGTATCGAAGTCACTCTTTGATTTGTGTGTTCAATGGTGGGGAGGGCGTGGTATATGCCTCCAAAGCCCCGCCCACCTCACTTGGTTGTGCTTATATATATATATATATATATATATATATATATATATATATATATATATATATATATATATATATATATATATATATATATAATTTTGTGACACGCCTGAAACAATTTTGTATACATTTGTACAATAATGTTGTTCAACAAAATAAAGTTTGTAAAGTTTACAAATGTGTAATTCTTGTGCAAATACAATATATTCACAATAAAAGTTTATCATTACTACTTCTGGGTTTATTATTGTATTTTTGTTTATTTTATTTCTATGTAAAAAATCGCCTCGTCACAGAGATGCATGGAGTGAATCAAGGTAAATGGCTAGAAATGCATACATATTTAGCTCAATATCTGTATAATATTTTTAAGAAATTAACACTTATTCTAGGGTGCATTAATCATGTGACAGTAAGACTCGCATTGTTACAATGTTGATATTTTAAGCTTTCTATTCATCAAACAATCCTGAAAAAAAAGTTGATTCCCTGAGAAGGGGAACAAGACACTGCAGATCACAGAGACTTGACCAAAAAACACAAAACAGAGCAAACATGTAACAGATCACCCCCTCCCGGGAAGGTGCGTCCTCGCGCCGTATAACTAGAACAACTGAGGAGGGAGGGCGGGGGCTCTGGAGGAGGGCATAGAGTAAAAGAAGAAAAAAAACAGTCTGGGGGATCTAATATAGTCCAAGGGGGAGCGTAGAGAGGGAGGAGCCAGAGGGAAGCCAGGAGCAGAAGCCAGATGGTACACCAGAGACCAGCCAGGACAAGGTTGGATTATATGTCTTACTAAGGAGGGACTATTTTGATGGGTATTATATAGTCTACGGGTAGTGATAGGGAGACCTGAGGGCGGTGCTGTGGTATTAAGAACCCCGACGATACGTTCCTCGGGCCACGCCCCCCTCTCGCACATCGCTTCCCGCGAGTGCTGGACTGAAACAGCGGCCCGTCTCTGACGCCTCGTTCGTTTCGTTCACACTCCAGATAGCACTGAGATGTCGATCGCCGCATCCCAAGGTGGGCTAGAGTCCTTTGGGGATGACGATTAGGTTGTGCTCCACCTTCGGGTATGCCAGCGCTGCCTGATCTGACCTAGAGTTGACAGCCATGTTATCTCGGGCAGCCGCGAGCCCTGGCTGGTGTGGAACTCTGCCCTGTTGCGAGTGCTCGTGGTTGCGCGATCGTTTTTTGTGGGCGGCACCCGACAGCTGTTGGGCCCCGCCCCCAATGCCTTTCGCTCCCGAGGTGCATGAGGAGATCACGCGGTCCCGGAAGTCCCCGTGCTTCCCGTGACCGTTTGGTGGCCTTCTCTGCCCTTGATGGGGCCGCGGCCTAGGGTACACTTGCCCCCCCCCCCCCCCCCCCCCCCCAAAGAGGGCTTGGATGTGGCGTGGCTGTCCTAAGCACTTGTAGGCTTGTCTACTTCGGTGGCGTGGTCCTGCAGACTTACGGGACAGGCCGCCACCCCTTGGCACATGCACAAGGGTGGAGTTGACCCAGGGCTCTTCTATGAGCTGCGTGCCGCCACTGATCCCGCCCTCTGGGTGGTGAAGGTGGCCACACGCTCCCTCGGTCGGGCGATGTCCACAGCTGTGGTCCGGGAGAATTTCCTGGCCTTACCTGGTGATATGGGGGGGGTTGAGTGAGCCCGCCTCCTCAACTTGCCCATATCCCAGGCTGGCCTCTTCGTGGCACGGCTGAGAACTTTTTTCTCATGAGAACCGCTCTCATCCCTCTCTGTCGACAGCCTCCTCTCAGAGCAGACCCCAGTGGAACGTGCGTCCTTCCCATGTCTCCTCTGTCAGGACGCAGCCGTTAACCGTGCCCCCACGCCGGGACGCTACGCCTCCCATGTCCGGGCCGATAACGCTGCCTCGCTGCCCCACCCTGGGTACGTCTGTGGTCCGAGCGACCTCGTTGGTCAGTTCCTGGAGCCTGGCTTCAGCTTCAGGGGCTGTCCGCTGGGTCGGGTAGGCCATCAGGCTAGGCTACGCGATTCAGTTCGCGCAGGCTCCTCCCCGCTAAGGGGAGTCCGCTATACCGAGATCGGGGCCAACGCCCCCGTCACGTGCGCGGAGGTTGCCACCCTACTGGCGAAGGGTGCGATCGAGCCTGTCCCTCCAGCCAAAATGAAGTCCGGCTTCCTTAGCCCTTACTTCAATGTACCCTAGGAAACCGGTGGGTTAATCCTGGGCCTGCCTGTCCTGAACCGATCCCTTCACAGGCTTCCGTTCAGGATGTCGGTAGTGAACACCTCCTCGGACGCGTTCGTCCGGTCGATTGGTTGCAGCGATTGACCTGAAGGATGTTTACTTTCACGTCTCCTTTCTCGACGCAGACCGTTCCTACGGTTTGCTTCGAGGGGCAGACATTCAGTACGCAGTCCTCCCATTCGGGCAGCTCTGTCCCCTCGTGACTTTACGTAGTCTCTCGAGGCAGCCCTTGCGCCACTCAGGCAGCACGGGGTTCGCATCCTGAACTACTTCAATGACTGGCTCATACTGGGTCACTCTCGTAAGCAGGTCTGCGGACACAGAGTCCAAGTGCTCCGGCACTTAGCCCGTCTGGGCCTTCAGGTCAACTGGGAGAAGAGCGACTCTGCCCCGTGCAGAGGATCTCTTTTCTCAGTGTGGTTTCCGACTCGGTCGCCAGGCGCATGCTGCTTACCAGCGAGCACGCACGCAGTCTCTGCTGACTTGCCTCCGTCAAATCGAGAGCAAGAGTGCGGTTCCACTGAAACTTTTTCAGAGTCTCCTGGGGCATATGGCATCTGCAGCCGCGTTGACGCTGCTCGGATTGCTTCATATGAAACCGCTTCAGCATTGGCTTCGCGATCGAGTCCCGAGGTGGGCATGGCAGTCTGGCACGCTCCGGGTACAAGTGACTCGGACCTGCCTTCAGACACTCACCCCGTGGTCGAACCTCAGTTTTCTACGGGCCGGTGTGCCCTTAGAACGAGTTTCCAGGCATGTTGTCATATCGACGGATGCCTCTGCCATGGGTTGGGGTGCCATGTGCAATGGATAAGCAGCCGCGGGCTCCTGGACAGGACCCCAGCGCCTTCTGCATGTCAATTGCCTCGAGTTACTGGCAGTACGGTTCGCCCTGCACCGCTTCCGGGCGTTGCTGAAGGGTCAACATGTGCTTGTCAGGACAGACAACACGGCTGTAGTAGTGTACATCAACCACCAGAGCGGTCTACGCTCCCGCCGTATGTCTCAACTCGCCCGCCACCTCATTTTATGGAGTCAGAAGCGCCTGAGGTCCCTTCGCGCTGTCCATATTCCTGGAGTCCTGAACAGTGCAGCCGACGAGCTCTCACGGTTTCAGCCACTCCCGGGAGAATGGAGACTCCATCCCCAGATGGTCCAGCTGATTTGGGAACATATTGGAGATGCGCAGGTAGATCTGTTTGTCTCCCACGACTCTTCCCACTGCAGCCTGTTCTATTCCCTGACCGAGGGCACGCTCGGCACGGATGCACTGGCGCATAGCTGGCCACAGGGCCTACGCAAATATGCATTCCCCCCAGTGAGCCTACTCGCACAGCTCCTGTGCAAGCTCAGGGAGGACAAGGAGCAGGTCCTTCTGGTCGCCCCATACTGGCACGGCCGGACCTGGTTCCCCGAACTCTTACTCCTTGCGACAGCCCCTCCCTGGCCTATTCTTCTGAGACCAGACTCCTTACTCAGAGACGGGGTACCGGGGTACCTCGCAGTAGTTCTGAATGCTCTGCAGAGGCCTCCCTTTGAGCCTTTGCGGTCGGTTGATATTAAGTTCCTGTCGATGAAGATGGCTCTGCTGACCGCATTGGCCTCTGTTAAGAGGGTCGGGGACCTGCAGGAATTTTTGGTTGACGAAGCGTGCCTGGAATTCGGGCTGGCTAACTCTCACTTGATCCTGAGACCCCGGCCTGGATATGTGCCCAAGGTTCCACCACTCCGTTCAAGGATCAACTGGTAAACCTGCAAGCGCTTCCTTTGGAGGAGGCAGACCCAGCCTTGGCACTGCTCTGTCCAGTACGCGCCCTCCGCGCTTACGTAGACAGCACGCAGTGTTTCAGGACCTCAGTCCAGCTCTTTGTCTGTTATGGTGGAGAAGGGACGAGCTCTCTCAAAGCAAAGGCTGTCTCACTGGATGGTGGACACCATTGTTTTGGCTTACCAGCAGCAAGGTCGACCATGTCCCCTTGGGGTCAGGGCACATTCCACTCGGAGTGTGGCCTCCTCTTGGGCCTTAGCGCATGGCGCCTCGCTAACAGACATCTGCAGAGCAGCAGGCTGGACGACACCGAACACATTCGCCAGATTCTACAATCTCCAAATGGAGCCAGTGTCTGACTATGTACTCGCTCCCCCGAGGGGCGGGTAATGGGCCAGGCTCAGGTGTCTTCGCTTGCTCGCCATTCCACTCCACGGACTGGATACATGCGATATTTTCCCTCAGGTGAGTTTCCTCGAGAGCCCTGAGTTCCTCCAGCACTTCTTACGCCGATACCTGTGTGTCTGCCCTCTCACGAGCCCAGACCCTCGTGTCCGGCCAGGTGCCCCATGTGCATGGTTCCCCTCCGGCGACCCCAACACGTGTATTTCCACCGTAAGCCTCCTTAGCGAGCAGGTGTCTTTCCCTTGGCAAGTCCCTGCCACCCCTAGGATTAAAAATTCCACCTGCGGCTGGTTCCCCAGAGTTTTTCCATAAGCAGTCCTTAGTGGGTCATATGTATACTCTTAAGTCCTCCCTACGGGCAGGCATCTTTGCATTCCTTCACTGGGATATGCTTCCCAGTGTACCTTGGTATTCCAGTGATAGGCGTGAGTCCTTCGTCCGTATTAGTCTTACGACAGGGAACTCACACTTACGCAGGGCACTGGAAGACAGCTGAGTGGCGGGATTTTATTGGAACCCCCATTCGTTAGTCACTAACGTACGTCGTAGTGACTGAACGAAAGGGAACATCTCGGTTACGGATGTAACCCTCGTTCCCTGAGGAGGGAACGGAGACGTACGTTCCGTTGCCACATCAGCTGTGCTACCTGGAATGCGGAGTTCAGTCTTGGCTCCTCAGCAGGTAACTTAATGCGATATTCCCACATACTTCCTTTTATACTCACGCGGTGAGGCGGAGTTACGTATGCAAATTCCGCATGCCCCATGGCATTGGCACTCCATTGGGCGTTTTCTATATGCTCGAAGATGATAGGCTTCTAAGCGAAACCCCCATTCGTTAGTCACTAACGTACGTCTCCGTTCCCTCCTCAGGGAACGAGAGTTACATCCGTAACTGAGACGTTACATACGTAACCGAGACGTTCCCTTTCAGTCTGTCTCGTTCGACGTACATCGGAACTGACCGACGAATTGGGATCCCTACCAACACGCCAGGGATGCTGGCCCTTCCAGCGCCCTGCCTGAGCTCGCTGGACCACTCCTATGTTGGAGTGGGAGTCAGGGCTCCCGGCAGGGAAGGACAGTCACTTGCTGTTCCTGCAAGACCCACTCAGCGTGACTATTGGATAACGCTGGGAAAGCGTGCCCGTCTCGGGAGATGGTACGCTGTGGAGCCACATCCTTCAATGGAAGGAGAGGTGGAAATACGCATAAAGACTAACCTATCAGGGTAGTGCAACATATGGAAGTCTCTGGGGTGGACCCAACCTGTCGACTGAGCGGGCTCTGTCCAGGGAAAGACACGGGGCTAGCCGAGTAGGGTAGCTGGTACCATGGAAAATACACATATGGGGTAGCCGTTAGGGGACCGCAACTTATGGAACCCAGCCTACAAACACGTTCCACAAGCATACGGGTGCAGGCCTAGCGTCAGACGGTCCAGAACGTCTGACACCACAGGGGTGACGGAGGAACTCACAGGGTTAGCCGTTTCCGGGGAACTCAACTGGAGCAAATAGACGCACTTATCCGAAGTGGCGTTGCAAGCCGACACTAGAATGCATGGCTGTACAGTGCAACATATATGTTGCACGTGCTACAAAAAAAACGGTCTGTGCGATGAATATATTTACCCCAGTAGCACGCGTGCGATACAGTTTAGCATGTGAGACAGAGCTCGTTTGAGTGAAGGGAGAATTTGTTTTGTGCTCGTGTGAGGTTAATCTAGGGCTGCACGATTGACTGAAATTAAACCAAAATCGAGATTTGTCTTTGTGAAATTGTGAAAATTGCTTCCATTTTTTAAATAAATAAATGTGCAGATGAAGTGTAGCACTGTTCAGGGCGGATCGTTCAGTTCACAATAAATGCTGCTCTATCTCTGCATGCACTGTGAGATAGTCATTGGCATTTTAGTTCGAAAAAGGGCATGGTTTGCATGAAAAATTGCTAATGTAAAAGCCGTCAATCGCGGGCTCGGTGCGCACCGGGGTACAGAACCTGAGACTCTGAAGGAGGTGGCACTCGAACTGTCCCGCGATTCACGTGGGTGGGGGGTGCCGGGAACAATCACATGGACATGGACATGACCACAGCAAACGTGCCCAGTGTTAAAGCCTCCTTAATGTGTATTAGAAAAAAGCAACAACCTCTTTCCAAACTTGTAATGAGAAGCGTTTACAAACCTGTTGTCCAACAAAAGAGAACATTTAATCGAGTGTTTGAAATAACCAACTTTTGTAATCTGACAGGCTTCACATTACAGAATGAGGCAGAAATTATATTATTTTATATATTCTGCAGTACAGTGATAGATTCGCGGTATAGAGACGTGTACAGTACTTTTCTTCTTTCTCAGTGAATACATAAGATAAAATAAGACAATAATTTGACATTAGAGTCACATTTTTTTATCATAATTTAATATTTTATTATACAACCTTAAAACTTTCTAATGATTTATGTTTTCTGTAAAATATAATAATAATAATAATTGTTATTATTATTTTTATTCTTAAATATTTGTATTGTATAGCACTTTTTACATTTTTCAGACATGCTAACAGACGTTTTATACATGTGCTACAATTTTGTGGGCTGTGCTACAAAACTTTCAACCTCTGTAGCAGCCAGTGCTATGTGCAAAAAAAGTTAACGTACAGCCCTGCTAGAATGGGTATTTAGCGCTACTGGCCCCTGGGGGCGAGGATGCAGGAAGATACCGGCTCTTCACGGAGGCTATAAAATCTAGCGAACGTGTTAGGTGTCGCCCAGCCCGCAGCTCTACATATGTCTGTCAGCGAGGCGCCTTGAGCCAGCGCACAGGATGAAGCTATGCTCCTTGTGGAGTGCGTTCGCACCCCGAACGGGCAAGGCACATCTTGGGACTGGTAAGCCAAGACGATGGCATCCACTATCCAGTGGGCCAACCTCTGCTTGGAGACAACCTTTCCCTTCTGCTGGCCTCCATAACAGATGAAGAGCTGCTGTGAGGATCTGAAGCTCTGAGTCCGGTCAACGTAAGCGCGGATGGGACATAACAAAGCTAGGGCTGGGTCTGCCTCCTCCACTTGCAGGTTCACCACCTGATCCCGAAAGGGAGTGGTAGGAACCTTGGGAACATATCCAGGCCGGGGTCTCACGACAACGTGAGAGTTGGCCGGCCCGAATTCTAGGCACGATTCGTCGACCGAAAGTGCATACAGGTCCCCTACCCTCTTGATTGAGGTCAATGCGGTCAGGAGGACTGTCTTCATGGACAGGATTTTTAGCTCAACTGACTGCAAAGGCTCAATTGGTGGACCCTGAAGTGCTCTAAGCACCAGGGCTAAATCCCAAGAGGGTACCGAGTTTGAACGAGGAAGATTCAGTCTCCTTGCACCTCTGAGGAACCTGACGATTAAGTCGTGCTTACCTAAGGATTTACCGTCTACTGCATCGTGATACGCCGCTATTGCTGCGACATACACTTTGAGGGTGGAGGGAGACAGCCTTCTCTCCAGCCCATCCTGCAGGAAGGAAAGCACAACGTTAATCCAACACCACCGGGGGTCTTCCCGGCGGGAAGAACACCACTCAACGAACAGGTTCCACTTCAGGGAATAGAGGCGCCTCGTAGAGGGTGATGGTGTCTACCACTGCTTGTGACAGGCCACCTAGAACCTCCGCGTCCCATCCAGGGACCAGACATGAGGATTCCAGAGGTCTAGACGCGGGTGCCATAGAGTGCCCCGCCCGTGAGAAAGAAGGTCCTTCCTCAGGGGGATCGGCCAGGGAGGGCCTGTTGCGAGGAGTGAGAGTTCGGGGCACCAGGTCCGGTTGGGCCAGTAGGGCGCAACTAACAAGACCTGCTCCTCGTCCTCCCTGACCTTGCACAGTGTCTGTGCGAGAAGGCTCACTGGG
This sequence comes from Romanogobio albipinnatus, assembly GCA_023566225.1. Classification (NCBI taxonomy): domain Eukaryota; kingdom Metazoa; phylum Chordata; class Actinopteri; order Cypriniformes; family Gobionidae; genus Romanogobio; species Romanogobio albipinnatus. The sequence continues at coordinate 34,014,524 of CM042251.1, forward strand.
GGAAACGCATATTTGCGTAGGTCCCGGGGCCAGCTGTGCGCCAGTGCAGCTGTGCCTAAGGTACCCCCGGTCAGGGAATAGTACCACTGGCAATGGGTCGACTCCAGAGAAGCGAACAGGTCTACCTGTGCAACTCCGAAGTGGTCCCATATCAGCTGGACGCTCCGGGGGTGGAGTCGCCATTCGCCCAGAGGTGTCGACTGACGAGAGAGCTCGTCGGCTATCTGGTTCAGCGCACCTGGGATGTGAATGGCATGAAGTGACCTCACAAACTTCTGACTCCACAGGAGAAGATGGCGGGCGAGCCGGAGCATGCAATGGGAGCGTAGACCACCCTGCCGGTTGATGTACGCAATGGCCGCAGTGCTGTCCGAACGGACCAGTACGTGCTTGTCCCGAAGCGGTTTCTTGAACCGGGCCAGGGCAAGACGCACCGCCAGTAACTCTAGGCAATTGATATGCCAACGCAGTTGAGGCCCCGTCCACAGACCCAAAACTGCGTGCCCGTTGTACGTGGCCCCCCAGCCCGTGGATGAGGCATCCGTGAAGACCACAGCATGCCTGGACACCTGTTCTAAGGACACTCCGGCCCAGAGAAACGAGGGGTCTGACCACGGGTTGAAGGTTTGGCGACAGTAAGGAGTAACTGAGACCCGGTACTGACCGCGCTGCCACACCCATCTCGGGACTCGGTCGTGTAACCAGCATTGAAGCGGTCTCATATGAAGCAATCCGAGCGGCGTTACCGCGGCTGCAGATGCCATATTCCCCAGGAGCCTCTGAAAGAATTTCAGTGGGACCGCTGTCCTGCCTTTGAACATATTCAAGCAGTTCAACACTGAGAGTGAGGCGCGCAGTCCGGCTGACCGAATCCGGCTCCCAACAGGCTGAGGTGACTGAGCACCATGTCCCTGTGTTCGCACAACTGATCCCGAGACTGAGCCAGTACGAGCCAGTCGTCGAGATAGTTGAGTATTCGAGTATTGAGTAATCTTGGGAACGGATGCACTGGAAAATGCTTTTCTGCGTTAACATTTTGAACGGAAGCTTGTGCCGATTCAAAATGCGCAGATCCAAGATTGGTCTTAACCCACCTCCTTTCTTGGGAACATTGAAGTAGGGGCTGTGGAACCCCGACCTCATATCAGCAGGAGGAACCGGCTCGATCGCGCCCTTCGCCAGCAGGACATCGATCTTGGACCGAAAGACATGGGCATCGCTGCTCCGCACGGAGGTGAAAAGGATGCCCCTGTACTTGGGAGGCCGGCGTGTGAATTGAATCACATAGCCGAGTCTGATGGTACGGATGAGCCAGCGTGACGGTCTGGGGAGGCCTAGCCAGGCCCCCAGAGACCGAACAAGCGGGACCAACGGCACCACAGACGTACCCGGGAGACCGGGTATGAAGGTACCCGGGTATAAAGGCCGCTGTGAGGCAGCGAGATGGAGCACTCAGACCCGACTCGGGAGGCCCGGGGACGGCCCGGAGTATTGTCTGAGTACTCCAGGTGGGGCAGAGTGTGAGTGGCAAGGCCCGGGGGCGTCGCACACTGCCAACCTGTCCCTCTCGGAGCTCAGGGAGGGAGGAAACTGCTCTTTTATTGAGAATGTGGGTACCGCTGGACCCCAGAGGGTCAGCGGCAGGATGTATTCGGTACCAGCATAGACATTCTCCCCCCAGTCCTCCTCCGGGGGGAGGAGGGGTGCGGACACCACCTCCCCTGGAGCAGCTCCTCTTCTCCCTGGGCTCCCTGTGTCAGGGCCTCTTGCCTTTGCTTTTTGCCTGCAGACTTCGCGGGCCCGACACGGGTTGGGCGCCCACCTCACGACGCCCTGCTTCCCCGATTGTGGAGATGCTGCTTGGGTTTAGCAGGGACGGATATCTGCCAGGTTCAGCCACAGGTGGCATTCCTGGACCACAAGTGTGGACATCGCCCGACCCAGAGTGCGTGCGGTGACTTTTGTTGCCCGGAGGGCGAGGTCCGTCGCGGTACGCAGTTCCTGCATAAACCCTGGGTCGGAACTACCCTTGTGCAGTTCCATGAGCGCTTTGGCCTGGTAGACCTGCAGGAGCACCATGGTGTGCAAAGATGACACAGCTTCCCCGCAGACTGTGTAGGCTCTGCCCGTTAGACCAGACGAGAACCTACACGCCTGGGAGGGGAGACGTGGGTGACCCCGCCAGTCGACCCTTTGTTGATAAAAAGTGTATTCAATTTTCTTCCTCTTTGCATTTTTATATTAATATTAATATAAAAATGCAAAGAGAAAGAAAATTGAATCCACTTTTTATCAACAAAGTGCAACATATGTCAGGCCTAATCAAACTGAGGTTTGTACTGCAGGAGGTTCAAAACTAATAATTACATCTTAAAAATGTTCAATTAAAAGAAAATATTCAGTGGTCTAAAGTATTTGAGTAAATGTAATGAGTTACTGTACTTAAGCATTTTTTGGCTACTTTGTAGTTTTACTGAGTATCAAAGATATAAGCAACTTTTACTCTCAACTTGACTACATTCTTGAATAAGTAAATGTACTTTTTACTCCAATACATTTCTGATGAGTAATGCAATTACACATTACATTTTGCATGACACCAAAATTTTTCAACAGCAGTTTGTTTCTGCTATAAAGAAGTAATATCGCCATCTAAGGGCATTGAAGGTTTTAAATCTTGTGCGATTTGCGTTTACTCACCAACGTGGTCAACAAGTCTACTTTACATAAATGTAAGTGCATTAGTTGTGAATTGCAGGTTTGATTTAGGAGCTCACATCCAGTGCAAGTAGACTTTGACTATTTCATTTTAGGTAACATTATTTTATTTATTCTCTATATTAACGATAAACGATATTAGCGATAACTAACACCTTGGAATTATAAGGTTCTGCTTTCTGAGCAGTTTTGAGATATTGAGCTTCAAAATTTTTGCATTCCATTAGACTTTGTAGACATAACCTTTTTGATTTCTAAATAAAAAGTCCCAAAATGTACACAACTTGTTTTTTTAGTTTTTTTTTATATATGTAATTAAGTTGTCATATAACAATAATATGTGAATAACTCAATTTGGAGAAGCATGTCAGATAGAACCTTGGGGTGATGATATGCTACAAGATTATTCTATTCAAATCAATATGATAAATGAGTTAGGTCAAAAGTAATCAAAAGGTAATCAGATTATATTACCTAAAATGTAATTCAGTATTAGTATTGTATTCAGTAGTAGATTACTATTTATTTATTCTATTTTTTTTTTCTTTGTCAATCTCTCAAGGAATGCCCACCCAGGAATGTGACCCCTTAAGAGTTAGCACAAGCATGAAACAGCCATTTCCTGTGACTCTGCCCATCTTACGAACAGACTGAGCCAAAAAAAACGCACCCCACCCGGCCACTAAGAGGACATCCCCGTTGGCAGATGAAACAACGTTTAATTGAGGGTGATGGAGCGTGGACCTTAGTCCAGATTTTGGAAGAGTGAATCTTCTGGAGCTCTTTGCTGTCTTCTTGATGGCTTTTAACAGGCTATCTATGACGACAGGCCTGCACTGTTATTTCCAACTCATTGAGCAGAGGAGGTCCAGATGCATGTGTGTGTGTGTGTGTGTGTGTGTGTGTGTGTGTGTGTGTGTGTGTGTGTGTGTGTGTGTGTGTGTGTGTGTGTGTGTGTGTGTGTGTGTGTGTGTGTGTGTGTGTGTGTGTGTTTGTGTGTGTGTGCCACGCTCCAGCTTTTAAGAGAGTATCGTTTAATTTCTTCAGTGGTGTTTGGAGAGTGGTTTACTGTGTCTGGATGTGCAGGATGCTTTTAGGGCCCGGCGGATGGGTTTGAGATGGTTATCTGGGGTGTGGGGTCACGGTAATCAGATATCGCTTGTCGCCGATGCAGAGCTTGTGACCCGAGGCGCAGTTACCATCTCAAAACAAGCAAGTCATGGACCAATAACAAACACAGTGCAATACGGGAGATACTCCATCGCTTTGCTCCCTGGTAGAAATGACCTCACGACTCTATCCTCTGCAAAACCTGAGCGGAGATAATCAAAGTCTAAATAATAACAGTATTCATTACACTTCAAGGATACTGGAAGGTTGTAGAAACTGAGGGTTGAACACAGATCCATGCAATGTTTGGGTTATCTGTTGGGATATAAAACTTACATATATATTTATATTGAAATAAACCCTGCTCTTTGTGTGAATACAGACATACATTTGTTTAGGTTTAATCTAAGCACTATGTTTCAGTCATGACACAATGGCAGGACAGGCACGATTTGTTTGTAATAGAATCATCAGGCGTGTGGTTGCGAGTAGATGTGTGCTATTACTTTTCTAAGCATTTGAACTTGGCCTATTGCTGAAGTACAATCCCTTAGATTTAGATTGCAAAGGCATCAGAGGGATCAGATTAACATTGAGCCCTTTAATGTGAGCCAGTGTACTGAGGTCTTGTGTGGGGCCACAGAGGCCCCATGGGGGCCCCAACTATAGTCTCAGCCCCCAATTATAGGGCTCGTGGCGGTGCACAGAGGCCATCCTGGTGGCAAGTTTTCCTACTCACATATTTTGTTCAGAATTTTACCTATGTAGAAAACATGAGAGTCATTTTTAATAAATAGTGCAAATAAATGTTTTTTTTTTCTAAATCAAATCAATATTTGGTGTGACTATTCTTTGCTTTTGAGGATACAGATTGATTTTCTAAAATAAACAAATGCTTTTATTCAGAAAGGATGCATTAAAATGACCAAAAGTGACACAAAAAAAATAGAACATATTTAAAATAAATGCTATTATTTTTAACTTTACATTCATTAAAGAAAAAAAATAGTTTTCACAAAAATATGAAGCAGCACAACTGTTTACAACATTAAATAAAATCAGTGTCACAAGGATAATATGACACTGAAGACTGGAGTAATGTTGCTGAAAATTCAGTTTCTCCATTGCAGGAATTTAAATAACATGTTATTCAAATAGAAAACAGTTATTTTAAATTTCACAATACTACACTTAGTAGCATACTTAGATGCAGGAGGTCTAGTAGCTACCACTAAAGATGGTTATACAACTATAGTACACACACAGTTCCAGACATACTCTCTGAATGCACCCCTGACCTCTGTGCACCGAAACTTAATTGGTCAGTGCTGGTTTGAGATTTGTAAGGGTGCTGTTTGTTTCTGTAAGGAGTGTGAGGGTCACGGATTAGTTCCTGTCCCTTAATAGAGCACAGATTGCGCTTAGAGTGAGAGACTAACAAGTTCGACCAAGGACATGAGGAATTTTGTGTTCACCTCTAGGCAATTCAACACAAATATTGAACTTTTTTGCATGCATTCATTATGTACATTAAAAGTTTGTTTAATGCATTCCTGCGTTAAAGCTGCATTAAAGGTCCCGTTCTTCGTGATCCCACTGTTCAAACTTTAGTTAGTGTGTAATGTTGCTGTTAGAGCATAAATAATACCTGTAAAATTACAAGAATACAGCCCACAAGAATACCGAAGTGTCGCGTGGAGAAAAGGAACTGTTGCGTTTGACTGTGTTTGTCGCCATGTCGTCGAGACGCTGTTATTTTCATCCCGGAGTCAAATCACCTTTGTTTGGCTTTCCCAGGGACGCTGTAGAGATCATTGAGCGCATACATCTCCCGTTAAGAGGCGTGACCTTTCCGTGCAAGTTACGTGCGCTAAGCTGCTGTCGAATCACAACACAGGAACCGTGCCACGTGCGCTAAGCTGCGGTCAAATCACAACACGGGAACCGCTGGCACAATCAGAACTCGTTACGTATTTCTGAAGGAGGGATTTCATAGAACAAGGAACTCATCAGCCGTTTTTAGGACAGTGAAAACAGCGGTATACATATAAGTAAATTGTGTGAAAAATACTGTGTTTTTTTACACATGAAACATGACCATATGTTTTATTGCACACTGTAAACACAATCAATGCTTAAAAAAAAACACGAAGAACGGGACCTTTAATTATTTTTTTATTGGTGTTAACAGACCAATAACTTAAACCAAGCAAAGGATCTCCAGTTCCCAGCATGCTTTGCATGGGACTGGATGAATTAAGTGAATGTTGAAATAAAGGGTTGTATGTTTAACTGTATGTGTTATTGAGTAATATGAGAAAAGGAGGTGACTACGCCAGGGCCAGATTTATGCATGGGCATTCTAGGCACGCACATCCAGGGTTGCTAAGAAAACTAAAGAAAAAAAAGAGAGAGAAAAGGATATATATATATATATATATATATATTAGGATCCAATGGACTTACGAGGTTTAGTCACAAGCTCTTTTTTAATACGTTTCATTGGTTACATTTTTCCAAAACTGCCAGACATAAATAGTAATGGATTTTGTTAATTGTAAATGTATATATGTACTGTATATACACTCACCTAAAGGATTATTAGGAACACCATACTAATACTGTGTTTGACCCCCTTTCGCCTTCAGAACTGCCTTAATTCTACGTGGCATTGATTCAACAAGGTGCTGAAAGCATTCTTTAGAAATGTTGGCCCATATTGATAGGATAGCATCTTGCAGTTGATGGAGATTTGTGGGATGCACATCCAGGGCACGAAACTCCTGTTCCACCACATCCCAAAGATGCTCTATTGGGTTGAGATCTGGTGACTGTGGGGGCCATTTTATTACAGTGAAGTCATTGTCATGTTCAAGAATCCAATTTGAAATGATTCGAGCTTTGTGACATGGTGCATTATCCTGCTGGAAGTAGCCATCAGAGGATGGGTACATGGTGGTCATAAAGGGATGGACATGGTCAGAAACAATGCTCAGGTAGGCCGTGGCATTTAAATGATGCCCAATTGGCACTAAGGGGCCTAAAGTGTGCCAAGAAAACATCCCCCACACCATTACACCACCACCACCAGCCTGCACAGTGGTAACAAGGCATGATGGATTCATGTTCTCATTCTGTTTACGCCAAATTCTGATTCTACCATCTGAATGTCTCAACAGAAATCGAGACTCATCAGACCAGGCAACATTTTTCCAGTCTTCAACTGTCCAATTTTGGTGAGCTTGTGCAAATTGTAGCCTCTTTTTCCTATTTGTAGTGGAGATGAGTGATACCCGGTGGGGTCTTCTGCTGTTGTAGCCCATCCGCCTCAAGGTTGTGCGTGTTGTGGCTTCACAAATGCTTTGCTGCATACCTCGGTTGTAACGAGTGGTTATTTCAGTCAAAGTTGCTCTTCTATCAGCTTGAATCAGTTGGCCCATTCTCCTCTGACCTCTAGCATCAACAAGGCATTTTCGCCCACAGGACTGCCGCATACTGGATGTTTTTCCCTTTTCACACCATTCTTTGTAAACCCTAGAAATGGTTGTGCGTGAAAATCCCAGTAACTGAGCAGATTGTTTGAATTTTTGTCAGATTTGTTTGAATAAGTATAGCGTTTTCTTTATTCAATAAACACTATATATATATAAGGCTAATGTTTTATGTATTTGAGGAGAGGAGAATAGTGTCTTAAGGCCCTGAAATGCGTCAAGCGAAATCGAAGAACGAATTGATATTATGTCATTTAGTACAAAATCAGGCCAAAACAAAGTTAGTTTTGTGTTTGTTTCAGAAGTTCGAAAAAGCTTGCCAAAACGAACCCTCTGGAAAAGTTCATTCTGGCTGGTAAACACCTTTGGTAAACTCTCATTGGTCCGTGGCAAATATGTAATAGGCAGGTGTGGCTCTGTGGCTCCGCCATCTTTCACATGGAACTCTTCTCTGGTTTATTTCTGCTGTTTGTCCATCAAGGTCAGACGTTCACAGGTAAAAACACAAACACACTGGAGTGTCACTTTATAGTAGAAAATGAAGTTGTACTTCTTCTGAAATGAGACACTGACACTGTTTTTCAAGCTGCATGTTGTTAAGCAATCTATTGTATTAAGTTTATTTACTGTAGTGCAGAGCATGTGCAAACATACCCACATGGCTTTGATCAGATGCTTATCTTATGCTTTCTTTAAATAAAAAAATGCTTGCTGTTTACTCTTTTTTGTTGTGTGTTTATTTTGTTATTGAAAGGAAAGCGTGCAGCACATATTTACATATTAATCTTACATATTAATCAAACACCACTTTGTGGGCCGCAACAGGATGTTCGCTAACAGTATAACACTGCTCACGTATTTCAAACTTCTTTTTACCCCTTACCCCTAAGAACGAAAAATAACTTTGCTGAGTATTAGGGCCTTTAGTCTAACATTTGTCATGGAATAGTGCAGCAGCATTATAACAAATAATATTTTATAGAAGAAAAAAAACTGAGTAAACATATATAAGTTGATGAAAGCGCAATGCAATGTATACGTATATGCAGATACTGCAGATTTGGTCGTTCCAATGACGGACAAAACATATAGCTATGTCCAAAAGTTGCTGGTCAAAAACCTTGTAACTCAATTTTGGTAGAATCACACATGCAAGTGTCTAACCATATATAAATCCACAATAGCAACCTTGACAGCAGTAAAATGCTTGAATGGTGACCACTGCCAGACTCACCTGCAAGCAATAAGCGAAAGAGTGCATGAAACTAGCTGAAAGTCTTCCGTATCTCAATAGTGCAGCTTTAACTCTGGCAAATATTGATGTGGTGCTTTATTGAACAATGCAACAGGGCCCATTCTTTGTCCTTAGGTAATTTCCATGCCTCAGTGGCTAATTGTAAAGATCTGTGAAACCACTCAAATTGAACAGCCCTCTTGCACAGAGAGAAGAGAATTAGTTTTAATTTAGGTGTAATGAAATATTGATGAGTATATATTGTGTTCTATGTGCAGTGTTAAAGCGAGAGCCAGAATTCATGACTGCCAGACCTTTCAGATCATTAGGAGCAACATGTTATTCTCATTACTGAGCTGTATGGTAATTAGTCATTAATATGTAAAGGGCCTGTAACAATCCTCTGGAGCTTTTATAATGGTAAAATGAGTAAGACAGCAACGCATAACTAGTCAAATAAACATGCACACTTGAAGTACAAGCTGCCCCTCTTTTAGATCTAGTAGTAGATGTGCAATAAGCATAACTTCAATTGGCATTTGTGCTAGGCATGTGCCCATGTGTAAAATCGATCGGAGAACAGAGGCTGCGAAACTTGAAACATGATCTTGTAATCATCTACTTTTACCTCATTGACTGTTGCGTTTCTTTTTCTTTGACTCATTAAATTGCCAAGCCCCATATAAGCTATAGGATGGATTTGTAGCCATTACATCTACATTACAAATTGCAAAGTTCTCCTTTATTAGTCTTCTTGTTGCTGTCAAGAGTAATGACATTCCACCTTGGGAATTTCTGGCAATCAGGAAAAGGAAACCATGGCCTTCATGCCAACCTGGGGAATATTTGACAGAATGATACACCGTTTACACAAGAGATAGCAATTTGTTTTGAAATGTTGGAGTTGCTTAAAAAGCAAAACTCACCACTGACATGCTAGTATGCTGTTAGCGGTTGCCAGGGTATTGCCATGTGTTTGCTAATGTGTTCTGGGTGGTTTTGAGAGCAGTATGTGTATGTGGCTGCAAAGATGCTCTGTTGTGTGTGTGTATTTACACTGAATTTACTGAGAGAGAGAGAGAGAGAGAGAGAGAGAGAGAGAGAGAGAGAGAGAGAGAGAGAGAGAGAGAGAGAGAGAGAGAGAGAGAGAGAGAGAGAGAGAGAGAGAGAGCCCAGTTCTAAATTGGACATCTGCATTAAACAGACATTTTTCAAAACATCTTCTTTTGTGTTCCACAGAAGAAAGTAAGTCTGGTTAGGAACGACTTGAAGGTGAGTAATTAATGAAAGAATGTAAATGTTCTGGTTAACTATTACAGCCCAAAACTACTTGAATTCTGAGCTAACAGTTGATCTGACAAACAATTGAGACAGATATGTCACATATGGCTAAAAAAATCACTTGTGGGACATCAGTGTGAACAAAGCCTTATATTCAATTTTTTTTCAATATTAAAACAGCCTTAAAAAGTATCCAGCATTAACCACAAAGTGCAAAACAATACCACTGGCTAATTTATTATGCCCTTCAGAAACACTACCAGACCTCCAGCACTGCCTTCAATATGGCCACTTGATAGATGATGTTCTGTCAGCAACTACTAGTTCCACTGGTTTCCTGGTACCAGGACCATGACTATATGACAGAACATTAACCGAAACCTCCCACCCAGATACACACACCCTCACACAAATTCAAAGTCATACACAAAAGAAAACATGTAAGACCGAATAACACACACATGTGCTAATGGCTCATCTGTTGGTCATTTAGCATCAGCTGTAATTATTATAGCAGGCTAGCAGGACCATAAGCGCACAACCCACCCTGACGTTTGTTTTAAGCACCTCTATTGTGCTTATTTCAGACCAAATCAGTCTGAAAGGAGGGTGTGTGCATGTGTGTGTGTATGTGTGTGTGTGTGTGTGTGTAAGCTAAAACATTTACAGATGGTGCTAGTACTGCCTCATCAAGAGCTAATCACGCAAACATGGGGCCGCTGTAGATACACTTCCCAAAAGTCCAAGAGTGGCGTGTGTATTTATGCCCACAGATTTGTGACTGTACACTGCATGTGCCTCACTGTGTGTGTTTGTGTGTGTAGGTGTCAAAGGCAGGACTTCACAGAATATGAGCCAGCAGCACTCCACAAAACACTTACAAAGTGAATTCTGGCCTCTTATATATGCTGTCTGTCTGTCTGTATGTCTGTCTGTCTGTCTGTCTGTCTGTCTGTCTGTCTGTCTGCTTATATTGGCTAAAAATGGCTGGGTTAAACAGTAAAATCCCAGCAACAAAAATGTTCTAAGAATGTTTATCTATCTATCTATCTATCTATCTATCTATCTATCTATCTATCTATCTATCTATCTATCTATCTATCTATCTATCTATCTATCTATCTATCTATCTATCTATCTATCTATCTATCTATCTATCTATCTATCTATCTATCTATCTATCTATCTATCTATCTATCTAATCAAATCAAATCAACTGTCTGTCTGTCTGTCTGTTATTAGTTATAGTGCCACAGTAGCTGGATCTTCTTTCTTTATGGACATGGTGTACACATGGAAGGGTGGATAACAGAAGCCTGAAGTTTTACTGTCAAATTGAACCTGCCAGTTCTGAATATAACTCATTATTAACAATTTTCCAAAGTGACAAAAATAATTAAAAAAATGTAATATTAAAAATAAAAATACAGATTTTTTTTAATGTTCTGATATTTTCTTGAATTCTAATGAAAAATTCACCAAAAATATATTTTATAATGTAATGACTTCATTAATCTGATCGCCTTAAAATATATTGCTCACGGTTCAAGTTAATACATTTTATATTTTTTTAAAATCTATTCAAAGGATTTCCCCCAAAATCTGTGCAGAAAAAAAAAAAAAAAAAAACACATTCTGTTTGCCCTGCTGAAAAATCCATAAACCATCATGAATTCGATGTTGGTAGTGACTGGTTTATGCTGGTTAGAGCTGTATAGTTCTGGTCTATCTGGTAGAAGTTTTCTATTCTCAATTCTCTATAGGCGCATATTACTAAAATACTACCAGGTTTTTGTTGGTCAATGGCGCAGTCTTTTTCAGTTGCCTCAAAATAGAAACGCACCAACAATGCATCTGAACACACCTCGTTTTCAGACCAGCACACCTATGGGGAACAGATTGGAACGAGTGCATTTGCCATTTAAACAATGTGGCGCTGGACGTGAAAATGATAAATGCGTCGGGCTGAAAACACATTGGGTGTATGATAGGTTTGCTCCAGGTATATGATAGGGCCCCAAGTGTAACGCACAAGTCCTGAAAAGTGAAGCCAAAACATTTCTAATGCCCCAGGTGGTAGGGTCAAACCCTCCGATTGTTAATGTCAGTATTAACAAACCCTCCGAGTCACATTCCCAATGAAATGCTCTCAGACACCAAATGTAGTGAGTTTGCTTCCTTCTTCTCCAAGAAAATCAATAATATCAGAAATGCGATCAGCACATCCTTGAGTTGCTCTGGGGTGAGTCAGATCAGACCACAACCTCAGAAAGTTACTATGACTGATTTCAAAGCAATTGATGGTAAAATTTTAGAAGAAACGGTACAGCACCTAAAAACATCAACCTGCGCCCTTGACACACTCCCCACTTCTTTTTTCAAAAGTGTGTTTAACTGTTTAGAAGCAGATCTCCTAGAAGTGGTAAACGCCTCACTTCTTTCTGGCACTTTTCCAAACTCCCTTAAAACCGCAGTAGTTAAGCCTCTCCTGAAAAAGAGAAATCTGGATAACTCCATACTGAGCAACTACAGACCAATCTCAAATCTCCCCTTCATAGGCAAGATCATTGAAAAAGTTGTTTTCAGTCAGCTGAACAAATTCTTGAACTCAAATGGATACTTTGACAATTTTCAATCTGGTTTCCGATCGCATCACAGCACAGAGACAGCACTCATAAAGATAATAAATGATATTCGCCTCAATACAGATACAGGCAAAACATCAATTCTGGTACTACTCGACCTCAGTGCTGCATTCAACACTGTTGACCACAACATACTTCTTGACAGGCTAGAAAATTGGGTTGGGCTTTCCGGAATGGTCCTCAAATGGTTCAGGTCATACTTAGAAGGGAGAGGTTATTATGTGAGTATAGGAGACCATAAGTCTGAGTGGACATCCATGATATGCGGAGTCCCACAAGGGTCAATTCTTGCACCACTCCTATTCAACCTGTACATGCTCCCACTGAGCCAAATAATGAAAAATAACAAAATGGCTTACCACAGCTATGCTGACGACACCCAGATCTACTTAGCCCTATCACCTAATGACTACAGCCCCATTGACTCTCTGTGCAAATGCATTGAAGAAGTTAACAGTTGGATGTGCCAAAACTTTCTTCAGTTAAACAAAGACAAAACAGAAATCACTACATTTGGAAACAAAGATGAAATTCTCAAGGTGAATGCATATCTTGAGGCTAAAGGTCTCAAATCAAAAAATCAAGTCAGGAATCTGGGTGTGATTTTGGAGTCAGACCTGAGTTTCAGTCGTCATGTCAAAGCAATAACTAAATCAGCTTACTATCATCTAAAAAATATTGCAAGAATTAGATGCTTTGTTTCCAGGCAAGACTTAGAGAAACTCGTTCATGCTTTTATCACCAGCAGGGTGGACTATTGTAATGGTCTTCTCACCTGCCTTCCCAAAAAGACCATTAGACAGCTGCAGCTCATACAGAACGCTGCTGCCAGGATCCTGAGCAGAACCAGAAAATATGACCATATCACACCAGTTCTCAGGTCTTTACACTGGCTTCCAGTTACATTTAGGATCAATTTTAAAGTACTATTATTTGTATATAAGTCACTCAATGACCTAGGACCTCAATACATTGCAGATATGCTGATCGAACACAAACCCAACAGATCACTCAGATCATCAGGATCAAGTCAATGAGAAATACCAAGAGTTCACTCAAAGCAAGGAGAGTCTGCTTTTAGCTATTATGCCAGCCGCAGCTGGAACCAGCTTCCTGAACAGATCAGATGTGCTCCAACAGTAGCCACTTTCAAATCCAAACTCAAAACACATCTGTTCAGCTGTGCTTTTACTGAATGAGCACTGTGCTACTATACATCCGACTGATTGCACCTTATCTTATGCTTTTACTTTGTTAATTTTACTTTTTAATTTATGAATATTTTAACTTTATTTCTGTGTAAAGCACTTTGCCACTGTACGTCCGAGCTCTGTGCTTTGTCCGAACTGCTTGCACTTTAATTATGTTTCAATTTAACCCGTTTTTTATTTTTAGTTTTAATTATACTTTTTATTTATTTATTTATTTTTATTTTGTTAAGGCTGACTAGGTGGAAGAGGTTGAGAGACGGGGGAGCGATAAATCGAAATCCCTCCGGTGTGAGGATGATCGGTTTAGATCCACTCTGACGGATAGATCTGTATAGCCTTGGTAGTACGAGGAAGGACCGTGCAGATCCGCTCTGACGGTCGAACAAAGTAGAGATAGCCCCGGTGTTCCTGTCCGGGAAGATTTGTCTGTAAGGGTAATGTTTAAATGCACAGTTACCTGACAAATATTTTTTTGAGTACTCAGTGTGAGGAAGACCCGTTTAGATCTGCTCTGACGGGTAAAACATCTAGAGAGTGCCCTCAAGTTAGGCCAAGAAGATTTGTCTGTAAGGGTACTGTCTAAACGCACAGTTACCTGACAAATATTTTTAAAGTAAACCTGACTCTCCATTTTCTTCCAACCCAGATAGGGGATTTCATCTTTATTTTATATTTTCTTTTAATTCCTATTATAACTGTTATACTATATTTCTATTTTTATTTTATTCACTTATGAATATTTTAACTTAATTTCTGTAAAGCACTTTGAATTGCCCCTGTGTATGAAATGTGCTATACAAATAAACTTGCCTTGCCTAAGTCATAAACCCCGCCCTCTCCATGTAATCGAACGGGACGTGAGACAAACTAAACAATCAAGTTACACTTCAAATAAATTTTTTCCGAAGATAGTTTCTGTCATTTTAGGTCATTTTTATCACTCTGTTGTTAGTTCAGGTGTCCATTTTTTTTTTTTTTTTTGGTTTTAGTTAATTATTTGATGCTATAAAAATGGGGGGGGGGGGAATTTCTTTTTTTTAATCAGGATTTTCTGGAGGAGATTGGAGCTTTAACTTTAATTTCTACATTTCCATAACTGTTCATTTCACACCAACAAATTTGTTGTTCTGCAGTAAACTGTACAAATCGTTTCTGCGCGAGTGTGGACGGGGCCTTGATACTGCGGCTCCACTTCACGCTCACTACTCGGGTCCCGAGTTCACTACTGCGCAGATTCAGGTCCCGAATCAGCGCAAAATGTCAGCACCATATTGGGACATTGGCGGCTTTACCACAATGGAAGAGATGATAGTCTATGGTCCATATGCATTCCCGCTTCCTTTGCTGGGGACCGGCAAGCCAGTAACCAGCATCTCATGCTGATTCTAGCATGCAAAACATAACATATGCCGATTACCAGCAATGCTGGATTTTTCAGCAGTATGGGCCTAGTGTATGGTGTGTAGGGGTGGCACGGTACATGAAAAAAAAACGAACCGTTCAGTTCACTTGTCTCGGTTTGGAGCGTGTGCGTCGCACGGTTCGACGCATGCGCAATGTATCCTCGTGCCCGTATGTTACCTCAGACAGTGGGTGTCCTTTTCGCGTGAAATAAGAGGTGTGTGTGTATGTGTGTGTGTGAACATACAGTAAAATAAAGTAAAAGTGGAGTGCTGCAGGTCACGTCACGTGTAGAAATGCAAGTGGGAGAGATAAGGAAGGCTGCCCGGAGTTGGAGGATGCGCCAGCGACGTATAGCAGGCAGGGCAGATGCAGTGCGTATGGAGAGCGGGAGCCGCGCGCATTCACACACTGGCAGTGTTTGTCTCGTGCAGCTGAACCGCGGCTCGTGTATTGCAAATACAGACAAATATTGTCCATTCTGTCACATTTTCCGGTGTCTGTCTCATGCTTTGATTTATGATGGGCAGCATATATCTGCTGCAAATGCGACCGTGTTCCCCTCTGTCTCATACACACATGCATATAACATGCTGTATATAAGTAGTTCACATGATAAATGTAACATTTAAAAGTTAAGATGCTTCTAGTTTTAATAATTTAAACATGCCTTTGAAGTTTGGGCAAAAACTTCTGGCCGTGTTGTGTTTTTGTGTATTTCTTTTTTCTTTTCACAGCGCTGTGTCATATGGTGATTGTGAAACACACGGAACACTTCATGGTGAAATTTGTTAATCAGGTCAGCTGAATTAAAGCCACAGTGCATTGTTCTGATCAAAATTGACATGATTAACATGAAAAATGTTACGCCAATGTGTCGGACTCTGTAGACAGGCAGTTAGGAAACAACTTCTACATGATATAACAATTTTTTAATACTGTATCCTAATTGTGGATGATTAAGCTATATATCATATGCTGAAGTAAATTTCTTGAGTGTTAACGATAAAAAAACAACAACAACAAGAACCGTACAGAACCAAAAACTGTGACCCTAAAACCGTGATACGAACCGAACCGTGGGTTTTGTGAACCGTGCCACCCCTAATGGTATGAGGTAGCATTCTCCATTTCTTTGTCCTGCCGGAGCCCAGCTGTGAGCACAGGTCCCTGTGCAGAAGTTCACCGGTGTTCCCCTCAGGCTGGCTCCTTTATTCAAGTCAAGACCTTCTGACTTCTGCACAGCTGCCTGTAATGGACCCTCCAAATCTGGCTACTATCAAAGGTCTAATTAGGGGTATCCATATTGACAGGTGCTTAGGAGGTAGAAAGAGACTGATGTGTGTGTTTATTGTGTGTTCGGGTGCAAGTTGAGGTGGTTGGCGTTTTGTTTCTTTGAAGATTAAAAAGAAAAAGTTGCATTTTTGTGTCATTTGAAATGTACCCCATGACTATCCCCAAATGGGATGCATTCAAACATTTCCAGTCGCCATGTGAAAGATAGAAGCTTTACGACTGCCTCATTAGTGTCTTGCATTTACCCAGGCTCCTCTGGATCGCCTTAAGTGATTGAAACACTTTGCTCTAATAGGTCTATTATAGACACAGTAAAGAAAGAACAACATGTTTGTATACTGTGCATACATGAACAAGCTCACTGAACAGTCCCTCTTACATAGTTTCTCATTCTAAGCCAATGTAAATATTATTTTTTTACATTCACAAGTATGTTATTCAGTGCGGCTGTCTAATAAATCATTCACACTCAAATGTTTTTTGATCTGAGAAATATATAACCTTAGTCCCTTGTTCTCACTCTTTTCTCTCAAAGAGTTATTCTGTTCTGTTTTAGATCAAGTCAACAGAATCCTTACACCTAAGAACAGGTTCTTCCTGTTAAATAAAAATGTACCTTAGTAATCACAGTTACTTTTTTATTTTTATTTGGTAAATATGTAATATGTAAATCTATGGGAGATGTTTTCCCAATTTACATACTGATTTTAACTACTGTTTTTCATCTACTGTTTTTAAAATAGCATTAATTATGATATTTATGGTAACCATGGACATTTTTGTATGGAAGAATATTACCTTATGTTTTTTGTTTGTTGCTGTGTAAATTTTAGCGGCATCTAGAGGTGAGGTTGCGAATTGCAACTGCCCACCGCTCACCTCTCCCTTTCAAGGCACATAGAGAAGCTATGGTGGCCGACACAGGACAAAGATGTCGTCGTCTGAGACAACGGAGAGTAACTAAAAAAACATCCTAAACTTTGGTTTGGTGAAACTACTTCAAAATGACCAAATTCATAGATGAAACAAACTCACTGTTTACTGTTCAGAATGTTTATAAATGTTAATTATTATTAGATTTCCTCTTTTAGAATGATTCCTAGATCCATTTAAAAAAACATTCTGGATGTTTTTTGGTGACTTACCGGGCAACGTGATTTTTTTTTTTTTTTTTAAAGAAATGTATGCTTTTATTTTATTTAGATAATGATAAACCAGTTTACAGATTTGTAATTATCTATTTACTTTCATTTACTGTCTTTTTTTTCACAGGGAATTGCATCACGAGGAAAGAGTGTCAATTCTCGGCTATCTCTAATCCATAGTGAGAGTCACACACAGGAAGTGTGTGTTTATTTAGAATGGACTTCTCTGTTTACTGTGCCTGGAAGCTTCACAGCAGGATGCTCAAATGCAGCTGAATGCTTTGTTTGTAAGTGACTGAGTATTGTATGATTATTGTACAATCTTTATGTTCCACATACCTGCTCAAGCTTTGAGTATGTGGGGGAAGGTGAAACTTAAGTGTGCCTGTATGTATTTTAGGAGGGATGGCCAGGATGTTGTGTGTACTTGGGGGTCAGAAGAAACGGGTTTAGGTAATTTGCTGCAGCTGAAGTTAAAACCAGCACCAGATATGAATGACAAATCTCTACAAATCTGCAGGAAATCTATTAGCACCCTAAGGAACTAACCTTCAATTTTTTTTTATGCTTGAAAATTGCTCTCTCTGTCTCTCTCCATCTGTCATAATTTCCATATCCCCATTCCAAATTTTTATCAAATTCCATATTTGTTTTCATATGTGACATTTTCCTCTTAATACCATCATCATTCTGTCTGAAAAGACTGCCTTGTTTACCACTTATTACAGTAGCATTGTGTGTGGTGTGTGTGTGTGTGTGTGTGTGTGTGTGTGTGTGTGTGTGTGTGTGTGTGTGTGTGTGTGTGTGTGTGTGTGTGCGTGCGTGCGTGCGTGTGTGTGTGCGTGTGTGTGGTACTGGTATTCCCTATGTTATGGTGACCAAATGTCCCCACAAGTATAATAATGCCAGTAAATGTTGACCTTGTGGGGACTATGAGGAAACAAGCGTATAAATCATACAGAATTCTCTTTTTTGAAAATCTAAAATAACAGAAAGCCTTCTATGACGGGTAGATGTAGGGTTAGTGTAAGGGGATAGAATGTACAGTTTTACAGTATAAAAACCATTACACCTATGGAATGTCCACATAAAACATGAAAACACAACATGTGTATGTGGGGGTTTCAAACCAAAGATGGCAATATCCTTGTCCTTGTGGGGATTTTGGGGGGGTAAAGAGCTTATAAATCATACTAAGTGATGTTTTTTTGAAAATGTAAAAATGCTGAAAGTTTTCTGTGATGGGTAGGTTTAGGGGATCGAATATATAGTTTGTGCTGTATAAAAATCATTATGTCTATGGAATGTCGACATAACATATGAAAAACCACTGTATATATATATATATATATATATATATATATATATATATATATATATATATATATATATATATATATATATATATATATATATATATATATATATATATATATATATATATATACACACACTCACCTAAAGGATTATTAGGAACACCTGTTCAATTTAATTCAATTTCTCACATGGCAGTTGCATCAATGCATTTAGGGGTGTGGTCCTGGTCAAGACAATCTCCTGAACTCCAAACTGAATGTCAGAATGGGAAAGAAAGGTGATATATTAGCAATTTTGAGCGTGGCATGGTTGTTGGAGCCAGACGGGCCAGTCTGAGTATTTCACAATCTGCTCAGTTACTGGGATTTTCACACACAACCATTTCTAGGGTTTACAAAGAATGGTGACTGATTCAAGCTGATAGAAGAGCAACTTTGACTGAAATAACCACTCGTTTAAACCAAGGTATGCAGCAAAGCATTTGTGAAGCCACAACACGCACAACCTTGAGGTGGATGGGCTACAACAGCAGAAGACCCCACCGGGTACCACTCATCTCCACTACAAATAGAAAAAAAGAGGCTACAATTTGCACGAGCTCACCAAAATTGGACAGTTGAAGACTGGAAAAATGTTGCCTGGTCTGATGAGTCTCGATTTCTGTTGAGACATTCAGATGGTAGAGTCAGAATTTGGCGTAAACAGAATGAGAACATAGATCCATCATGCCTTGTTACCACTGTGCAAGCTGCTGGTGGTGGTGTAACGGTGTGGGGGATGTTTTCTTGGCACACTTTAGGCCCCTTAGTACCAATTGGGCATTGTTTAAATGCCACGGCCTACCTGAGCATTGTTTCTGACCATGTCCATCCCTTTATGACCACCATGTACCCATCCTCTGATGGCTACTTCCAGCAGGATAATGCACCATGTCACAAAGCTCGAATCATTTCAAATTGGATTTTTGAACATGACAATGAGTTCACTGTACTAAAATGGCCCCCACAGTCACCAGATCTCAACCCAATAGAGCATCTTTGGGATATGGTGAAACGGGAGCTTCGTGCCCTGGATGTGCATCCCACAAATCTCCATCAACTGCAATATGCTATCCTATCAATATGGGCCAACATCTCTAAAGAATGCTTTCAGCACCTTGTTGAATCAATGCCACATAGAATTAAGGCAGTTCTGAAGGCGAAAGGGGGTCAAACACAGTATTAGTATGGTGTTCCTAATAATCCTTTAGGTGAGTGTATATATATATATATAGACAGATAGACAGGTGTTCCAATACTTATTTGCAGCTGTATCATACAAATCCATCCATCCATCTTCTTCCGCTTATCCGGGGCCGGGTCGCGGGGGCAGCAGTCTAAGCAGAGATGCCCAGACTTCCCTCTCCCTAGACACTTCCTCCAGCTCTTCCGAGGGGACACCGAGGCATTCCAAGGCCAGCCGGGAGACATAGTCCCTCCAGCGTGTCCTTTGTCTTCCCCGGAGCCTCCTCCCGGTTGGACATGCCCGAAACACCTTCCCGGGAAGGCGTTCAGGAGGCATCCGGAACAGATGCCCGAGCCACCTCAGCTGTCCCCTCTCGATGTGGAGGAGCAGCGGCTCTACTCCGAGTTCCTCCCGAGTGACTGAGCTTCTCACCCTATCTCTAAGGGAGCGCCCAGCCACCCTGCGGAGAAAGCTCATTTCGGCCGCCTGTATCCGGGATCTTGTCCTTTCGGTCATGACCCAAAGCTCATGACCATAGGTGAGAGTAGGAACGTAGATTGACCGGTAAATCGAGAGCTTCGCCTTACGGCTTAGCTCTTTCTTCACCACGACAGACCGGTACATAGACCGCATTACTGCAGAAGCTGCACCGATCCGTCTGTCAATCTCCCGTTCCATCCTCCCCTCGTGAACAAGACCCCTAGATACTTGAACTCCTCCACTTGGGGCAGGAACTCTCCACCAATGAGCTCCACCAATGTATCATACAAATAAATAGTTAAAAAATCATATATTGTGATTTCTGGATTTTTTTTAAGATTATGTCTCTCACAGTGGACATGCACCTACGATGACAATTTCAGACCCCTCCATGATTTCCAAGTGGGAGAACTTGCAAAATATCAGGGTGTTCAAATACTTATTTTCCTCACTATATACAGGTCCTTCTCAAAAAATTAGCATATTGTGATAAATATCATTATTTTCCATAATGTAATGATAAAAATTTAACTTTCATATATTTTAGATTCATTGCACACCAACTGAAATATTTCAGGTCTTTTATTGTTTTAATACTGATGATTTTGGCATACAGCTCATGAAAACCCAAAATTCCTATCTCAAAAAATTAGCATATCATGAAAAGGTTCTCTAAACGAGCTATTAACCTCATCTGAATCAACTAATTACACCTGCAAAAGATTCCTGAGGCTTTTAAAAACTCCCAGCCTGGTTCATTACTCAAAACCGCAATCATGGGTAAGACTGCCGACTTGACTGCTGTCCAGAAGGCCATCATTGACACCCTCAAGCAAGAGGGTAAGACACAGAAAGAAATTTCTGAACGAATAGGCTGTTCCCAGAGTGCTGTATCAAGGCACCTCAGTGGGAAGTCTGTGGGAAGGAAAAAGTGTGGCAAAAAACGCAGCACAACGAGAAGAGGTGACCGGACCCTGATGAAGATTGTGGAGAAGGACCGATTCCAGACCTTGGGAGACCTGCGGAAGCAGTGGACTGAGTCTGGAGTAGAAACATCCAGAGCCGCCGTGCACAGGCGTGTGAAGGAAATGGGCTACAGGTGCCGCATTCCCCAGGTCAAGCCACTTTTCACCAAGAAACAGCGGCAAAAGCGCCTGACCTGGGCTACAGAGAAGCAGCAGTGGACTGTTGCTCAGTGGTCTAAAGTACTTTTTTCGGATGAAAGCAAATTTTGCATGTCTTTCGGAAATCAAGGTGTCAGAGTCTGGAGGAAGACTAGGGAGAAGGTAATGCCAAAATGCCAGAAGTCCAGTGTCAAGTCCCCACAGTCAGTGATGGTCTGGGGTGCCATGTCAGCTGCTGGTGTTGGTCCACTGTGTTTTATCAAGGGCAGGGTCAATGCAGCTAGCTATCAGATTTTGGAGCACTTCATGCTTCCATCTGCTGAAAAGCTTTATGGAGATGAAGATTTCATTTTTCAGCACGACCTGGCACCTGCTCACAGTGCCAAAACCACTGGTAAATGGTTTACTGACCATGGTATTACTGTGCTCAATTGGCCTGCCAACTCTCCTGACCTGAACCCCATAGAGAATCTGTGGGATATTGTGAAGAGAAAGTTGAGAGACGCAAGACCCAACACTCTGGATGAGCTTAAGGCCGCTATCGAAGCATCCTGGGCCTCCATAACACCTCAGCAGTGCCACAGGCTGATTGCCTCCATGCCACGCCGCATTGAAGCAGTCATTTCTGCAAAAGGATTTCCGACCAAGTATTGAGTGCATAACTGAACATAATTATTTGAAGGTTGACTTTTTTTGTATTAAAAACACTTTTCTTTTATTGGTCGGATGAAATATGCAAATTTTTTGAGATAGGAATTTTGGGTTTTCATGAGCTGTATGCCAAAATCATCAGTATTAAAACAATAAAATACCTGAAATATTTCAGTTGGTGTGCAATGAATCTAAAATATATGAAAGTTTAATTTGTATCATTACATTATGGAAAATAATGAACTTTATCACAATATGCTAATTTTTTTAGAAGGACCTGTATATATATGTGTGTGTGTGTGTGTGTGTGTGTGTGTGTGTGTGTGTGTGTGTGTGTGTGTGTGTGTGTGTGTGTGTGTGTGTGTGTGTGTGTGTGTGTGTGTGTGTGTGTGTGTGTGTGTGTGTGTGTGTGTGTGTGTGTATGTAGCACTAACTTCAAGTGGCACTCTTTCTGACCATTCACAGACCATCTGATGAATATTACACTCTAAAAATGCATTCTCAAAATGTCAAACTTCAGTTTGATTGGCCAACATTATCCAATTTCCAGGAGTTAAAGTGCAGGCTTTCATCAGTCTGCCATGTTTCTAGTTATTAAGCTGCTACACTGGATTTGCCAATGTTTGCAAGGTTCATGTCATCCAATCTTTAAAATATATTCAGCTGGCCTGTGTGCCATCCAGAATTTAATTGTGAATGCCTTTTATATTCCAATTAAATTCCTCAATTTGACTTGAATTTGAATTGAGGTAGAGATAGATAGATAGATAGATAGATAGATAGATAGATAGATAGATAGATAGATAGATAGATAGATAGATAGATAGATAGATAGATAGATAGATAGATAGATAGATAGATAGATAGATAGATAGATAGATAGATAGATAGATAGATAGATAGATAGATAGATAGATAGATAGATAGATAGATAGATAGATAGATTAGAACATGTTTTTGTTGCTGGGATTTTACTATTTAACCCAGCCATTTTTAGCCAATATAAGCTGCAATGTAAACCAAACTGTGCTTAAGTCTACTTGTAAGTAGGTGTAGCTATGTTTATCTGTCTGTCTACACAGCAGCAATAACATATCCCTGTGTTGACTGAAAGGTAAATTAGTCTGTTGTCTGTAGCTCCTTACATCTTTACCACATCAGCACTACAGTGAATGACTCATTATATGTTTGTGTTCACTGCACATGGTCTTCGTTAGACACCAGACACACACCAGAGTGAATTAGTCTGTTGTTTTGTTTATTTGTGGGAACAAGAGCTAAATACGTAGACCAAACCACATGTGGTGAAATCGCTGTTTGTGTTCTGATCCAGATATCAAGCCTGTTGAAAGTTCAACAGATTATGAATATGATTCACACGATTCACTTTCACGTTATGTGGGAATCACAGCTGTACCTTTGTGCTGTGATGATGGAGTAACATATTCCACATGGATAGTTTATGAAAGTTCCCTGTAATTAAGGAACGTTTTCAAAAGTCTCCCTTGAAGAATAAAAAAGTGACCTTTAGATGTGCGGTTCTCACCCTTATTGACTGATGTGGCTGTGAATCAAATTCCATGTTAAATTCCCAATATGATCAATGTCTTTGCTCATGCCCTATTAATGTCTACTTGTATGCTTCTTAATTTATTGCTACATATGTGTTGGGTGCAATTTTTGAAAACGTAGACGCAATTAAGTGGCCTGGTTGATCCCGTAATTCTGACTTCAACAATGGGATTATTTATATTTTATATCTGCATGCATCTGCTCTTAGTTATGGTGGTTTGAAGCCTTTTTACACATACCAAGGGCTCCTGACATTTTGATCCATGTTGCTACATTATTTTTGTGTTGCAGAGAGTCACTCAGATGTTGTCAGAGAATGAGATGGACAGCATTTCAGGAAGAGTAGAGGAGGAAAAGAGCATTCACACTGAAAGTGATTTGCTGCATCAAAGCAACCAGAAGTAATTTGTTTGGGCATGATGTGACAGCTGAGGAAGTTAACTTAATACACAAATACCTGACTTTAGCCCTATTCGGACAGGATTAGTTTTACATGGGGAGGTGTTGGTAAAGTAATTTTACTTCAGGATGTCTGTAATATGAATGGCCAATTCGCACGGGATAAGACATCTCAGTAAAACTAGCAGAAGTGGGAGGGGTAACTCGCTTTACGCACCACCGTAACCTCCTTGTTGTCATGTGCGTATGATGTTGCTTCCTGTTTTCACGTGAGCAATATATATGTGTGTGTGTGTGTGTGTGTGTGTGTGTGTGTGTGTGTGTGTGTGTGTGTGTGTGTGTGTGTGTGTGTGTGTGTGTGTGTGTGTGTGTATATACACACACACTCACACCCAATCTAACGATTCTGTTTGGATTGTGTTGGTAATAGACACTTACCTAGAGCTAAAGGAAGTGCTGTGCCTCTAATAAGTGCTTTCGATCTCCTTTTTACTTTAAATGGTATGTGGGAAATACTGGAGGTTTGCCACAGAGTTATCCCACCCAGTGCCGCCGCTACGACCACGCACATCAGGTCAGAATCATCTACCAACCCTCCCGCAGGTCAGCTCTGCAAAATTTGTGAACGCCGCCACCGCGGGCATCATAAAGTGATCACGCTTAGGGCATCAAAACGGCCAGCGGCGGGACTGGTCCCACCACCTAACGTTACAACGAAACTGAGTGCTTCTTCAAGCTATCTCCTGTGAAATAGTGTTGAGTGTAGGTAGCTCCTGAGCTCCTGAGAGCGACCCATTATTTCACAAATGTTTGTAGAAGCAGTCTGCATGCCTAGGTGCTTGATTTTATTCTCCTTTGGCCATAGAAGTGATTGGAACACCTGAATTCAATGACATGGAGTGGTGTCCCAATACTTTTGGCAATATAGTGTACATACAGTGAGGAAAATAAGTATTTGAACACCCTGATATTTTGCAAGTTCTCCCACTTGGAAATCATGGAGGGGTCTGAAATTGTCATCGTAGGTGCATGTCCACTGAGAGAGACATAATCTAAAAAAAAAACCCCCAAGAAATCACAATATATGATTTTTTTACTATTTATTTGTATGACACAGCTGCAAATAAGTATTTGAACACCTGTCTATCAGCTAGAATTCTGACCCTCAAAGACCTGTTAGTCTGCCTTTAAAATGTCCACCTCCACTCCATTTATTATCCTAAATTAGATGCATCTGCTTGAGGTCGTTAGCTGCATAAAGACACCTGTCCACCCCATACATTCAGTAAGAATCCAACTACTAACATGGCCAAGACCAAAGAGCTGTCCAAAGACACTAGAGACAAAATTGTACACCTCCACAAGGCTGGAAAGGGCTACGGGGAAATTGCCAAGCAGCTTGGTGAAAAAAGGTCCACTGTTGGAGCGATCATTAGAAAATGGAAGAAGCTAAACATGACTGTCAATCTCCCTCGGACTGGGGCTCCATGCAAGATCTCACCTCGTGGGGTCTCAATGATCCTAAGAAAGGTGAGAAATCAGCCCAGAACTACACGGGAGGAGCTGGTCAATAACCTGAAAAGAGCTGGGACCACCGTTTCCAAGGTTACTGTTGGTAATACACTAAGACGTCATGGTTTGAAATCATGCATGGCAAGGAAGGTTCCCCTGCTTAAACCAGCACATGTCAAGGCCCGTCTTAAGTTTGCCAATGACCATTTGGATGATCCAGAGGAGTCATGGGAGAAAGTCATGTGGTCAGATGAGACCAAAATATAACTTTTTGGTCATAATTCCACTAAACGTGTTTGGAAGAAGAAGAATGATGAGTACCATCCTAAGAACACCATCCCTACTGTGAAGCATGGGGGTGGTAGCATCATGCTTTGGGGGTATTTTTCTGCACATGGGACAGGGCGACTGCACTGTATTAAGGAGAGGATGACCGGGGCCATGTATTGCGAGATTTTGGGGAACAACCTCCTTCCCTCAATTAGAGCATTGAAGATGGGTCGAGGCTGGGTCTTCCAACATGACAATGACCCGAAGCACACAGCCAGGATAACCAAGGAGTGGCTCTGTAAGAAGCATATCAAGGTTCTGGCGTGGCCTAGCCAGTCTCCAGACCTAAACCCAATAGAGAATCTTTGGAGGGAGCTCAAACTCTGTGTTTCTCAGCGACAGGCCAGAAACCTGACTGATCTAGAGAAGATTTAGTGTGGAGGAGTGGGCCAAAATCCCTCCTGCAGTGTGTGCAAACCTGGAGAAAAACTACAGGAAACGTTTGACCTCTGTAATTGCAAACAAAGGCTACTGTACCAAATATTAACATTGATTTTCTCAGGTGTTCAAATACTTATTTGCAGCTGTATCATACAAATAAATAGTTTAAAAAAATCATACATTGTGATTTCTGGATTTTTTTTTTTTTTGATTATGTCTCTCACAGTGGACATGCACCTACAATGACAATTTCAGACCCCTCCATGATTTCTAAGTGGGAGAACTTGCAAAATAGCAGGGTGTTCAAATACTTATTTTCCTCACTGTATATTATAGTGTACACTATATTGCCAAGAGTATTGGAACACCCCTCCAAATCATTGAATTTCAATCACTTTCATGGCCAAAGCTGTATAAAATAAAGCACCTAGGCATGGCGACTGCTTCTACAAACATTTGTGAAAGAATGGGTCGCTCTCAGGAGCTCAGTGAATTCAAGCATGGTACTGTGATAGTTTGCCACCTGTGCAATAAGTCCATTCATGAAATGTCCTCACTCCTCACTACTAAATATTCCACACTCAACTGTTAGTGGTATTATAACAAAGTGGAAGCAATTGGGAACATCAGCAACTCAGCCACAAAGTGGTAGGCCACATGAAATCACAGAGCGGGGTCAGCGTATGCTGAGGCGCACAGTGCGCAGAAGTCACCAACTTTCTGCAGAGTCAATAGCTACAGACTTCCAAACTTTGTGTGGCTTTCAGATTAGCTCAAGAACAGTGCATAGAGAGCTTCATGGAATGGGTTTCCATTGCCGAGCAGCATCCAAGCCTGTGGTGTAAAGCACGCCGCCCCTGGACTCTAGAGCAGTGGAGACGTATTCAATGGAGTGAGAACACGCTTCTCTGTCTGGCAATCCGATGGACGAGTCTGGGTTCAGGGGTTGCCTAGAGAACAGTACTTTTCTGACTGCATTGTGCCAAGTGTAAAGTTTGGTGGAGGGGGATTATTGTGTGGGGTTGTTTTTCAGAGATTGGGCATGGCCCCTTAATTCCAGTGAAAGGAACTCTTAATGTTCTTGAGCGAGTTTGGTGTAGAAAGAACTTGACTGGCCTGCCCAGAGTCCTGACCTCAACCCGATAGAACACCTTTAGATGAATTAGAGCGGAGACTGCGAACCAGGCCTTCTTGTCCAACATCAGTGACTGACCTCACAAATGTGCTTCTAGAAGAATGGTCAAAATTTCCCATAAACACACTACTAAATCTTGTGGAAAGCCTTCCCAGAAGAGTTGAATCTGTTATAACTGCAAACGGTGGGCCAAGTCCATATTAAACCCCACAAATTAAGAATGGGATATCATTAAAATTCATGTGCATGTAAAGGCAGACATCCCAAAACTTTTGGCAATATAGTGTATCTCCCATTCGAGTGGACTTCGAGCTTTGTAACCTTGCAGAAATGTTTTATGCTCAAAAAGCGAAATTACACACAAACTACATTTGAAAAAGTGGAAAAGCATAATAGAACCCCTTTATGGTCTGGACTCAGACAATTCTTTTACAAGTTGAGCCTGATGAATCTTGGCTTTGTCATCCTGGAATATGACCATGATACGTCTTCCTACATGGTTGTTTAAGAAATGAAAAGCTACACACGCCATCAATTAGGGTTAGGAGAACTGTTGCCAAACATATAACATACTAGAAGCATAATAATCGCAGCAATAATGATCCAGTCATATACTCTGAAGTATTTTCCTATTTAAATCCAATCAGAGTTGTTGTTTTTTTGGCTGGGCAGTGTATATTGTCTTATTGTATAGTAAACCCTGTAAAAAAAAAAAAAAAAAAAAAAACATTTCATGACATTTAAAGGGGTCATATAATGCTATTTTTGTACAAGTTAATATGATTCTTTAGTGTCTAAATGAAAAGTTTGTCATATACTTTGATTAAAAATTTTCATTAGTATTGTAAGAAAACACTCATTTTTACCTGGTCAAAAACAGCTCTATTTCAGTGCATGTGACTTTAAATGATAATGAGCTTTGCTCACCCCGCCCCTCTGTTCTGTGGGGCATTCGACACAACACACGTGGAATGTTGCCTTGACAACAGTTGAGGGTATATTTTGGAGAAATGGCAACGGGAGTCTCTGAGGACACAATTTGAACCGGAGTCGGACCCGGAACAAGATGGCGGCCCCAACGAAGTTCAACAATTAAGGTTTCTGATGTTTATAACGTTTCTAAATGGTTGGTTAACGTATTGTCACTTTGATCTATCTTTTTATGTAACATTACTGGCAGGGTAGCGTAGTGACATACGAATGCTATGTGTTTACTGATGTATACATTAGTTAATTATTTCCAAGTTAACTTTATCACCAGCGTACACAGTTTGTAATAACACAATAACCATAACGTGTTGTTCATTATAAACGTGGGATTATGAATTATATTGAGAACGTCATCATACATAGAAAGCATGCAGTAATGTAAATTACCCTGTAAACTTTAGCCGCATTCATTGTGAAGCATGCAAGAGATTTGCAAAGGTTAATAAAACGTTACACTCACTTCTTCTGGAGGTGCAGCAGGAACACTAATAGTTGGTACAGATCCTTTTTTCAGGAGCAGCTTCTTAGCAAAACCTGCTTTATACTGACCCTCGTTTATAAAGCAGTCTGGTGAGAAATGATTGACGCCAGCATGAAAGCATTGACGTTGATCGGGGGGAATATTCTGTTCGGAAACAAAACTCAGCCACTGCTTCTTCAGCGGTTCGGATTGAGGAACATCAAAATGACTGCTGTGTTCGTTATTCCACCCAAGAACAGAACACCACAATCGCTTAGATGCCGTTCTGCTCCAGCGTATCACCAATGGTGGACTGATGACAGCTCGCTCAGGGCGGGTCTGTGTTGAAACGCTGAAACAGTCATGGGAGTGGCGTCCAACCGTGTGACGTCACACGTTCAGACGGCTCGATTTGAGACAGGGGAAAACATATAAGGAGATTTAAAAAAAAAAAAACACTGGATGGATATTTATCATTATAGGATGGTTGTGTACAGACACTGCCAACACACATTTCCATACAATCAACTTGTCAAATTGTATGTACCATTATATGACCCCTTTAAGCACATTTCCATACCATTGTGGTACCATGTCCCACATAAATCCTGCAAAAAGTGCATGACTTATGCCTATGGTTGGTAAAAAGCCACCAAGGCTGCATTTATTTGATTGAAAATACAGTAAAAACAGTAATATTGTGAAATTATATTACAATTTAAGTAACAGCTGACATTACTCTTCAGTGTCACATGATTCTTCAGAAATCATTCTAATATGCTGATTTGCTGCTCAAGAAACATTTCTTGTTATCGATGTTGTGCTGCTTAATGTTTACCATATATACAGTATTTATATATATACACTCACCTAAAGGATTATTAGGAACACCATACTAATAATGTGTTTGACCCCCTTTCACCTTCAGAACTGCCTTAATTCTATGTGGCATTGATTCAACAAGGTGCTGAAAGCATTCTTTAGAAATGTTGGCCCATATTGATAGGATAGCATCTTGCAGTTGATGGAGATTTGTGGGATGCACATCCAGGGCACGAAGCTCCCGTTCCACCACATCCCAAAGATCCTCTATTGGGTTGAGATCTGGTGACTGTGGGGGCCATTTTAGTACAGTGAACTCATTGTCATGTTCAAGAATCCAATTTGAAATGATTCGAGCTTTGTGACATGGTGCATTATCCTGCTGGAAGTAGCCATCAGAGGATGGGTACATGGTGGTCATAAAGGGATGGACATGGTCAGAAACAATGCTCAGGTAGGCCGTGGCATTTAAATGATGCCCAATTGGCACTAAGTTGCCTAAAGTGTGCCAAGAAAACATCCCCCACACCATTACACCACCACCACCAGCCTGCACAGTGGTAACAAGGCATGATGGATCCATGTTCTCATTCTGTTTACGCCAAATTCTGACTCTACCATCGGAATGTCTCAACAGAAATCGAGACTCATCAGACCAGGCAACATTTTTCCAGTCTTCAACTGTCCAATTTTGGTGAGCTCGTGCAAATTGTAGCCTCTTTTTCCTATTTGTAGTGGAGATGAGTGGTACCCGGTGGGGTCTTCTGCTGTTGTAGCCCATCCGCCTCAAGGTTGTGCGTGTTGTGGCTTCACAAATGCTTTGCTGCATACCTCGGTTGTAACGAGTGGTTATTTCAGTCAAAGTTGCTCTTCTATCAGCTTGAATCAGTCGGCCCATTCTCCTCTGACCTCTAGCATCAACAAGGCATTTTCGCCCACAGGACTGCCGCTGTTACAGAGCAGGCTTCCACTTCACCTCCTCTTCACTACTGTAGGACACTTTCACCAGCATATTAACTATTACGAACTCCATTTCCCATCATGCCGCTTACCTGGGACTGATTACACAGACACCTGAATATTCACCTGATATTTCAGCATCAGATACTGAAATATCTGAAACGATACAATACTCATTTTCTACAGTATCGATATCAGCTGCGCTCTCCTCTCCTCTCCGACCGACAGCGAGTGACACGCACCACCTCCTCTCATTCAGTCCGTTTAATCCTCTGAACATTGCGAACGGGTGTTCTGCTGGACTTTTGTTAGTATTGGTGTGACCGGTCTGAATTTCGCGCGGGTTGCACATAACATTAATTCTACTAATTCCCGCATATTTCGCGCTCGCATCTGAAGCGCACACACACATACCGTAATAAAGCCGCCTCTGACATACAAGTGCAAAAATTAGCTCCTTTTTCCATTTTATTAATGGTCAAATACACTCAAAAATTTTGGTGAGTTTTAACGTAAACACAGTCGTAACCAGCTCACAAGAACAGAGTTTGGGATCCATGCGTGCGTCAGGTCTTAAAGGGACAGAAGTTATTTATTAACTACAAAAAGACAAAAGATCACTTACGAGCACACATATTCTGAATGCCTTCAGCAGAATTCAAATGAGCCATTTTAATCTAGATTAATCTAGATAAAAAAAATGAATCTATGCCTAAATCTATGCCTAATCTATATATATATATATATATATATATATATATATATCAATGTTCTGGCACATTCAGTTAATGAGAATTTTGGGATAATGTGCTTAATTGTCTTGAAAATATATATTGAGAAAAATCCTGAATAATCTTAATAACCCTGATAAAGGCCTCATTGTCATTATGCAAAATATAATTGTGTATGTTTTTCTTTTAATTTTAGGGGTGAAATGTGATCCGGACATGTTGTGAGATTCACCTAGAGGTGTCAAGAGATGAGAGGGCAGGATGTGGAATGACAGTGCTGGAAACAGTGTTAGATACACGCACACAGTGATTGATTACTCCCATGGGACTGTCAGGCATGTCATTTGGCATTTGTAGTTTGTACCTCCATCATCAGAGGAAGGAGAAGCAATACGATCACAGAGTCGCAGAGGACACTCACATAAACACTACTGCTATTAACTAAACTAATACAAACACAGTTAAACAACCAGGCTAAACAACCAGCCCTGTACACAAACATGCCAAACTGAGTGAAAAATTTATATTTAAACAAAAAAGCTCCAATTCATCCAAAAGCAAAACAGCCTGGAATACCTGTTTGAGTGTGAGCATATCACAAAAAAAAAAAAAAAAAAAAAAAACAGATGGAGTGTTTTTTCCATCATGGAGCACAATAGAAAAGCTCTTTCTGTTCCAAGAGAAGAGGAGAGCATCTTGAGTGTAGTACTGTTTAATAAACAACTCGTGCTTCCAACCTGCTCTCATCCCTCTCTCTCCCCTTCTCTTCAATCTGAAATTCGTGACACGGGAAGATGAGTTACGTTCATTGTGACATCAATATCATAAACTTCCGATTACAAAAAATGTGAAGCTTAATATCTGGTGTATCATGTTCTTTGAATATTCCCAAATCTAAAACTTGAATGTGTTGCCAGTCTTTATGAATCCATAAATTACACGAATAACAGCTAAATGTTTGTAAACGATAAAGTGATGAGATAACATAAAAAGATTATAGTTATAACTACTAAACAAATTAAATGATTTAAGATTTTACCATGATAACTAATCTCTGCTGCTGTATCATTGTAGTTATCTATCATTTCATTCATTCATTCATTCATTCATTCATTCATTCATTCATTCATTCATTCACTCACTCATTCATTCACTAAATAAAGTGTGTATAATATATATATATATATATATATATATATATATATATATATATATATATATATATATATATATATATATATATATATATATATATATATATATATATATATATATATATATATATATATCCTCCTACTGTAGGCTAGTTGTTCTATTTTATGGGCAGATAGCTATCCATAATTATCTATGATATTTTTGCAAAAACTATGTTGTCAAACGCAATTTTGAAATGCAGTGAAATAGCATATTTGTGAATGATAAGTGAACATGATTAATGATTTCTTTCTATTATGACGAAGAGGGTTGCCGATAACGAAAAATAAGCTGTTTTACAAACTAAAACAACGTGAGTGTCCCGGAGTTTATCAATTCACAACTTTACTCCCAAACGCCCTGAGGGCGATTAGTGCAGCATCACACAGCTGTGTTGACATCTCCTTAACACTTTCCATCCGCTCCACTAAATTAGAGCGGCCACAAATATAAACAATTTGCATTTATTTTACTTCCCGGATCGGTTCAACCACCTCGGTGTCTATCAGGAAATACGATAATATGTGATAATGTTATGTGGAGCGGAGGAGTGGACAGTTGCGGGGCGACTTTAAATGGGCTGAAGGAAAGGGGAGGGAGCGCATGAGGTAGAGTCTCTTAGCTCGCGCTCATCTTCAGTCAGTCCATCGCGCGCTTGTTCACTGTCCGCAAGAGCACCGCTAAAGTCACTGCTGGTAGACTAGAATCTTATTAAAAGGAGGAAAACGCCAATACTTCTGACATCTCTTTTGAATTTTTGGAGTCACATAAAACTATTTAAAGAGACATGTGGATTTACAAAATTTTACTTTGTGTGGCTGTTTTGGTTTACTCAGGTAAGTTTTTTTTTATTCAGTCAGACAAAGCTTCTTTCTGGGTATCATGTATCATGTTTTGCAGTAATAACTGTATCATGTTTTACAGTAATAGCCGCTTCATGTTTTACTGTTATACCAGTAACTGCAGTAAATGATTTCAAGGCTGAACACGGCATGCCATTTTTTTTTTTTTGGAGATGCCCACTATCTCTGCGATCTTATGATGCTATTTATGGGTCATTCCTAATTGGTGCATTTTGGGATTTGACAAATTAACGTATAATTATTTTTGCTTCATGAAAGGAACATATTCAAGTTTTTGAAAGTCTTTATACAGATTAAACTCACTGATTTTGATGCATTTACATATAATCGCTAATTCAAATTATGACTAGAGGCTGACACATGTTCACCATGTTATTGTCTAATAAACAGCCTATAATAGTATTCTTGGGTGAATCTAGAGGTTTGTGACACATTATTTTATTTGATAAAACATAGGCTATATAAAATACTACGCAAAATAATAATAAAAATAAGGAAAAGTGCTATTTCACATGTTTTTATCATGCTTAAATCATAGGTATCATTTCACTGTTTTCTTTTAAGATGAAGATTAATTTACAACAAACATACTTCATAATTGTTGATAATATTACCATGCGTATGTAAATATTTATGCAAGCATGCTAATTTCTACTGCATTGTCAAGATTTGAAAGCCTGAATTAAATCAAAATGGACTCTATTTACTTTGGTAGCGCACATTACAAAGTCTTGTGGTAAACAACAACCCATGCAGGTTAATCTACAGCAGAAAAAAAAAAAGTGAAAATTGGATAATTGCTCCTTCTCTGATGATGTCAGTTTGGCATCTTGGGCAGAACATCATCAAACCCTCCTCTTAAAGGAGGAGGTGCACTAAAATCAAGCCCCTCCCTTTATTTTTTTCTCACTCAGTATTACTTTTCATTTGGAAATATGCCTCAATATTGAAGTAAAGTTGGTCATAACTTCAGCTTCATGTGGATTTTAAACAATATGACACAAAGTGCTCTTTTGCTGAATATTTGCATGGTTGTGATTTGGCCTTGCTAATAGTATGCAGACCAATAGCATAGTTGTGAATGTGATGTTACTTTAATACAACAGCTCTTTGTGTTTCAGATAAAAATGGCTTGTTATTTTGTATATTTTTTCTCTGACAAGGAAAATTGTTCCAAAAGAAGCCAAATCACACTCTCTGATCTGAAACCCACAAACACAGACAAGTAAACAGTAAAGCATTCCATTGTTGGACTGTCTCAGCACTATTGGAACACAGCTCAGCCAATCAAATTTGAAGACCAATGCTAAATATACTGTAAATGAGTGTGCTACATATTTCATCTTAAATAATCTCTTACATAAAAAAAAAAAATATATATATATATATATATATATATATATATATATATATATATATATATATATATATATATATATATATATATATATATATATATATATATATATATATATATATATATATATATATTAATATATATTAAAAGCAACACAATTAACTGGGCATGCAGTTCATTACTCAAATTACACATGTATCAAACGCGTCACAGCTCCCAAACATTGTATTAAGTTTCACTACGGAAAATTTCACAGATGTTGACATTCATGGTGAGTGGGCTGTTTCTTCGCGAAACATCTGGATAAATGAGTCACCGACAGTGAGATTAAGTGTTAGAGTGTGGCACTATGAAACTCTTCTTCTGAAATCCAAACCGCTTTATTGCGCAAAGCCAATTGATTATTCTGAGTTTAGTCATTTAGTTTGTAATCTGCAGTATGATCTGTGACATTGAAGAATCAGTGTGGCTTGTTGGATGCTCTGATCATAGAGTTTATTGATTGTATTGCAATACATTTGTATAATGGGGAGTAAAACCTCAGATGTACTGAATCATATATATGCTCAGATATCCTGTTGTTTTGCATTAGAATATATTGTCCCATGGGAGTTGTAATGCCTTACTGGTATTAGACTACTATAATTTGATAGTTGTATAAACAATAAATCATGTTACTGTCGGTTATATGATGAGATGACCCTGAGCTTGTTGTTCTGTACAGACTTAATTTCTAATGATATTCAGAGCTAGTCGAGAACTGGAGTCTCTTCAAAGAGTATGACTGTTGGCTTTGGGTCAGTTTTAGAGCTTCGAGGGCTCGTTTCAAATCCAAAAATGTGGTTTGTGGCTGTGAAATTGGTGTTTTCTAACCATGCTTGACAGATAACTCAGTTCTTATGACTGCAGCTGTTATGGATGGGCTCTTGTGGTGGTTTTAGAAGGTTTGGTGCTACACACTCAGATCAGAGCCAGTTTCCGTTGGCCTTCACAATCCTTTCCACTACCTCACCAAAACAGACAGTGATTGATGGCTTTGCATTCTGATATACATGCAGAAATAATCGTGAAATAAAATGATAAAGCCCTCTCAAAAAGCTAATTTATTGCTCCACTGAATTTAATAGCAAGTTACACTTTTCCCCTTAATGTTGTAACCCAATAAGGTCACAATCCAGGATGTTCAAGAAGGATCCCCTGTTGATAAAAAAACCCAGCATATGCTGGTTTAGGTATGTTTTGAAGCATGGCAGCTGGTTTGAGCTGGTTTATGCTGGTCCTTAGCTGGTCATGAGCTGGTGTAAACTGGTCAAGTGTTGGTCCTAAACATGTCCTAAGAAACTAGCTCCACCTCAGGACCAGCATTTAACCAGCTCAGGATCAGCTTATAACCAGCTCAGGACCAGTGTATAACCGGCTCAGGATCAGCTTATAACCAGCTCAGGGCCAGGTTGTAACCAGCTCGGGACAATTTTATAAGCGGCTCAGGACCAGGTTATAACCAGTTCAGGACCAGCATTTAACCAGCTCAGCACCAGTTTATTACCAGCTCAGGACCAGCTTATAACCAGCTCAGGACCAGTTTATAACCA
Organism: Romanogobio albipinnatus; assembly: GCA_023566225.1. Lineage (NCBI taxonomy): Eukaryota > Metazoa > Chordata > Actinopteri > Cypriniformes > Gobionidae > Romanogobio > Romanogobio albipinnatus. Next base: position 34,051,150 of record CM042251.1, read on the forward strand.
GTTCAGGACCAGTATTTAACCAGCCAAGGACCAGCGTATAACCAGCCAAGGACCAGCGTATAACCATCTCTGGACCAGCTTATAACCAGCTCAGGACCAGCTTATAACCAGCTCAGGACAGCTTATAACCAGCTCAGGACCAGGTTATAACCAGCTCAGGACCAGCTTATAACCAGCTCAGGACCAGCTTATAACCAGATCAGGACCAGTTTATAACCAGCTCAGGACCATCTTATAACCTGCTCAGGACCAGCTCAGGACCAGGTTATAACCAGCTCAGGACCAGCTTAAACCAGCTCATGACCAGATAAGGATCTACCTGCCCCACAACTGACTAGTCATTTAGTGACCTCAGGTTGTTATACAACTAGTATCTTTATAAGTGTAATAGTTTAGCTGTTTTATTTAAAGGAGATCCATTTCTCAAATAATTGAGATGCAACTTCTCAGAGAGCTTTAGCATGCTAACAGTCAAACTGGTAAACCTGACTTGAGCCCAGTTTCCACCGAAATTACCCGGAACAATTTGTCCCAGGAACTTTTGTTCCCAGGAATTTTTTCCCCCGAGCCTGTTGCTGTCTGTGTTTCCATCGCTGTCTAAAGTACCATGAAGATTAGTCTGGTGGGGTAGGACTGCACGTGATTTCGTCTTCCGTAAATACACTTAATAAAGTCTGAACCTCGTCGTCGGTCCATCGGTCGTATTTTTTAAACTTCATTTTTGATTCAAATAGCAAACAACTCTTACTGCAAAGCACACACCGCAACTGACTTTTAGGTTGAAATAAAATGCTGGGTAAGCTCAACCAACCAGCATGTTCAGCGCTCAAGTCCCACCCCCGAAAGTTCCTGAACTTTGAAAAAGTACTACCTCGCAAGCAGAGACGTTTTAAGGGAGAAAGTTTTACCTCGAAACTTCATTTAGACCCCGGTTCCTGCGGTCAAAACCCACCGAGTACCGAGTACCAAAAGTCTCTAGTTCCTGGGGAAACTTCCTGTGGTGGAAACGCGGCTTAAGTTTGCAGGCTCTTGTGGACGTGATGCCACATAAATTACAGAAGGTTTCCTTGAAGGGAAAGTTTACCAAAAAGTGAAAATTGTGTCATCCTTTACTCACCCTCATGTATTTCTAAATCTCTGACGTTTTTCTTCTGTGGAACACAAAAGGGATTTTTGGGTCCATGCAATGAAAGTCACAAAACATTCTTCAAAATATCTACTGTGTTCTGCAGAAGAAAGAAATGCATCCAGTTTTTGTGGCTAATTATTCCTTTGACATAGACTAGTTGACTAGTTATTCAGGCAGCCAACTAGTCTAGTCGATTATGAAAACATGTAGATTTGCCCTTTCTTATTGCGATCTAAGCAGGTTGTTGAAATACAATTTCGTCATCTCAGTTCCTTTTTTGCTCCATTTTTTATATCCTATTATATGGCCACTCTTCTCACTCCTATGAGACTTATTATCAGCCTTAACCGATAAAGAGGAAGAAAAAAAAAATGTACCATCTGTCATGAAATTCATGTTTGGATTTGACTAGTGCTTCTCCCCATCCTAACATGTATGTTCTGTGTGGCAGAAACTAAGAGGCATGCCCTGCAAGACTACCAGAAGACTGATGCTGTGCGTTTGGTCACGCCACCTGATGTGTCCTACATGTCCAAAGGCCGCAAGATGAGCGTGGGAAAGTGTGCACGTCGCTGTAGCCGCAACAGGAAGCTTCAGTTCACCTGCAGGTACAGAGGTCTACAAAGGTTAAAGCACAGAGACACTTCACCTTACACGTAACCACAAACAGCCAGAGCCTGAGTTCTGAAGAGTGTCTAAATAAAAGAAGCACACTCCCAAGTTGCTGTTTCCAAAAAAGCTGGTTTGAAATAGCATTGGATTGGCTAATTGTGTACAAGACAGTGTGAGAGGAAGCAGCTGGAATATGTTTCACCAGTGGAAATCGAACATCAGCAGTCCCAGTATTTCCTATTTTGATGTTTCAGGTCGATGACCTCTGGTTACTTCTGCATAGAAAGAAAATGCAGTTCTTAGATAGAAATTGCATGAAGTTGCATGACATTTGATCTTTAGCTCTTGCAATGCTTTCATTTTTTTGGAGGCATCACCTGACCTCCAAATACAAAAAATGGACAACAGTAGATATTTTATGCATTGCTCTACATGATAATAATATGTACTGATGACATTATGTGTTTTAATTCAAGGTTCACAATCATCATTTTTGTCACCATGTTCTTGTTTTCGTATGCTTAACATCATTTAATGGTTAACATATTCCATATATCTTTGCAGAGCATTCAGTTTTGATCAGAATAGTGCAAAGTGTCATTTACTGTCGTACGACAGCCTCACCATTGGTGTCCGCATGGAGAATGACTTCAACTTCGACCTATATGAAAAGAAAGGTAAACTGCTTTATTCCCACAATAGGTTTGACATCATTTAGACCAGGGAGTAGTTCTAATAGAGATGTCAACTAACTCTCATTAGAGTATTAGTAGACTGTTAGGTTTAAGTGTTAGGGTTAGAATAAGTTGAGAGGTACTTGCAAAGTTACTTATAGTCAGTAGAATGTCTGTTGAAGGACCTTCAAAAAGTGTTCATAGATATAAACAGTCTACTAATACGGTAATGAGAGTTAGTTGGCATGTATTTGGAAAGTTACTTATAGTTAGTAGAATGTCTAAAGTGGACCATCAACATAAAGTAATAGAGATAAAGGTAATTTCACAGCTTATTTTGTCCATTTCAAAAACAATATTAGTTTTCTATACCAGGTTTCAAAAGTACTGAAGTACTGTTATCAATCATATTCACTGTGAATAATTTTTTAAGTTTAAATTTTTTTATGTCTAATGTCACTTGCATATAGGGTTGGGTACCGTTCACATTTTAACTGGTGCCAGTACCCAACAGTACCTTTTTTTTTTAAATGTTTGGTACTTATACCTTATAGTTTAGTTTACACTCTAAAAATGCTGGGTTAAAAACAACCCAATATGGGTTGAAAATGGACTAACCCAGCAATTGGGTTGTTTTAACCCAGTGAATGGGTTGTTTTAACCCAGCGGTTGGGTTAAATGTTTGCTTAAAACAACCCAATCGCTGGGTTAAAACAATTGACCATTTGTAAAGACCCGCCCCCTTTAGTTACTGTTGCTATGTCCGACAAGCCATGGCCTCTTACGCCACATACACACGTTCTCACGTAGAGAAAATACATCGCGGAGCAAAGAGGATACTGACAACACGCCGACAGACAGGCGAGAGCAAGTTACTTTTGATATGAAACAAAGTCTCAACTTTAAAATGTTGTCTTTTTTAAGAAATGTAAACCACAAATAGCGTTTTGTGGCTCTTTAATGTGTCGTGATCGCTGTAGCTGTGAGATGGTGGTCCAGTGGGTTAAACCATGGAACTGATACACAGAAGGTTGCTGGTCAGCGGTCACCACCAGTGTGTCCTTGAGCAAGGCACTTTACTCCATGTTGCTCCAGGGGTATTGTCCCTGTAATAAGGGCACTGTAAGTCGCTTTGGATAAAAGCGTCTGCCAAATGCATAAATGTAAAATGTAATGTAAATGTAGCGCCTCAGTTAAAGCTGCTCGTGAACCGATCATCTCTTCCTTCTAGTTCATTGATAAGCATCAAATTAACATGAATGAACACTAAAAGAAATGTTGTTTCAGTAAACACCGTCTTTCAAATTCATGTCCACCGACGTTAATCTACTAACTCTCCTGACTGCTTTGTCGGACAAACCGGCAGATTTGGCGATGTGATTGGTCCGATCGCCTGTCAATCAAACTTGTGGCGAAGGGTGAATTGCTATGAATAGTCCATTTTCAACCCAAATTGGGTTGTTTTTAACCCAGCATTTTTTTGAGTGTAGTAATCAAAAAGCATGTCTAATTAATTGAAATCATGAAACGTATACAATTTAACAACAGTTCATTAAAAGTTTAACAAAAATTACATGTTTAGGGCCCAATGAAATTTTTTTTTACCAAATTCTCTGTGTTCTGAAGTTTTCTGGATTCCATTTTAATTGTTTAATTACATTTTAACAATTAAAAAGCATGTCTAATTAATTGAATCCATAAAAAACAACCATTTTAATAATAAAAAAAATATTTCTTTATACTGTTAAAATGGAAGAAACATTTAGATTATTCCTTAAAAAAAAACGTTTGACCATAATTGAATACTAGTAGTGTTAGTGTTATTATTATTGCATTGAGACATATCTAAATTCTACTGCACAACAGTACTATATTTGTCAAGTTAAACGGCTTGCCGCAAAGACCTTTGAGTTTCTCTGTGTTTATGATATGGCGATATTTTCTCAAATAAAACTGTAAAATGCTGATGAAATGACTGAGCGGCTCTGGAGATGAAGTTTAAGCATTCATGTCCTCCTATAATGAGATGGCAGAGGCTGAAAACAGCGTGGCGCGTGCTTTTGATTCATTCACACAGAGACACGCAGGATTTGTAATTGCCTATAATATCAGTTATCAAGACATCTAGAGTTAAAGTTTATGGCATGATCTGCCACTGAGGGGTTTTATAATATGAAGAGCTGTTCTCAAACCTTAGCCAAGTATTGGACTCCTAAGGATTAATTAAGTTTCAGTGTGAATAAATGTGAGATCAGTGTCCATGTGATGATGACACACTCATGCAAACACACACACACATTCTATCTATCACCACCATGATGAGGATGACACAGCAAAAGGAATCTCATTCTAAGTCACTTGAAGTAAATACCCCTCTGTTCACTTCTACTTCTAATAGTACTGCAGATTATATGAAGTCTTGCCTTTACGACTTGACATTTATCAAATCAACTCATGTTTATGTAGCACTTTACCCAAAACCACAACGATCAGGCTGGGTTTTCTGTTGACTTTGCTTGTCTATATGTATTACTGCTGACAATTGTGTGCAAAAGTGACATTTAGAGACTTTTTGCGACCTTGGTTCAAATCCCACCACCACCCCTAATATGTAAATGATCCGGTTGAGTCTGTGTTCTTTAATTTGCGTCTCGTCAGTAGATCACGCGCAGAACTGTCCACTCCCATCTGCGTTTTTTTGGAATTGGGCTCTCACGCTAATTTGCCCTGTTTAGTAAATCTGGCCCTTACAGATACACTGCACAATTTCTGGCTGTCCCAGACAAAAGATTGCCATCGTGAAACAGTTGTGACGATTTCTGTGATCGTGGCTCCTATTTGGCGGTCCTATGTCGTACCGTGAGAGAGGTTCTTGCGACAATAGATAGCCTATGATCATTTTCTGACAGTGTCAGAAATTCAGCATGACCATCGCACAGTGTGTTTGCTGCTACGGCCTACGTCTACTGACCAGCCAATAAAAATGTGACATGAAATCAACACGACATTCGCTGCATCCTCTTTTTTTTTAGCACACATAAAAACTACAGCTGCCAAAGTGTGATTCATCATGCTCTTTTTGTTTACCACTAGTGCATGCTGATGACGTTTTATTCTTCTATACTAACTTGCATCGTAGCTTACGAGTCAGTAGGTGTCATCATCGTACAGTCTACATGTATGTCATACCCAAGTTTAATAGATCCGTGTCGCACAGTGTGATTTGTAATGATCTTTAGGATTGCTAAAATCGTGCAGTGTATCCCGGGCTTTAGAGACTTTTAGAGACTTTCAAAAACTGGTCAAATATTTGAAGTTTAACTTCAGAAACTTAAGAAACATGCACTATTACCTAACATATTCGGAGTAGATGATAGGTTTGTCTTGAAATGTCACAAAAAAATCAGTTAGATGAAAATGAATTTTTGTGAGTTTTTTTTTTTTGCTTCCAGAACCCGATTGTTGCACATAAAGATGGTTGCATTATCTAAGGTGTGTATACCTGTTGTCTTTTAGACTTCATGAGAGAATGCATCATCGGCAATGGACTCAACTATAAAGGAAAGATATCGGTGACCAAGAGTGGAGTCCAGTGCCAACTCTGGAATTCCGAAACACCACATCATCACAAGTAAGTGTTCTCACTCTCTTTACCTCCCATTCTTGGTTCGGTCTCTCTCTACGGGCAATTAAACTCAATTACCCACTATGTGCAATTCTGTGGCTATCAAAAGCCTTGTGGAGAGCAGATAGCGGTTAGCATCTCCTTGGTATGTTTCAGTTTATTTATTTATGCACATTACATTATTAGATAGCTAATGGCAAAACAGACTCGATGAGTTATAAAAATACCCATTAGCCTCTAATGATGATGAATGTGCAAGTTTATGTATGCTGCCTGTCTTACCGGCTTTGATTCGTTAGAGGGTTCTCGCTGTGTGACAGTAAGTGCAACTCAACGATTCTCAGAAGTGGAATGCCGACGGAGACAATTAGGTCAATGGCAGGAATGCCAACAAACGGCCAGTAGGTTCAAACAATTGCTTCCGTTCTTGCATGACCAAAAATAGATGTTTTTGTGCAATTATTCCTATGCATAAATATTCAATGCAAGTGTACCCAAAATATACATTTTTGTATACTCTAACATCTAAAAATAAACATTGGGAGGCCATATGCAGCCTGGAACTGATGTGATGTTTAGAGGATTTAAGGGGTTTGTGCATAAGTAGGATTTTGACAGAAAGCAGCACAAGGCTAAGATAAGATACCTAATGCAGAACACGTCTTTGATACAAGTTCATTACGGCTGCAGGAATTCATTAGGGACACCACATGGGGCTTTCGGTTTACTTCTTGTACAGCAATCCGATACAATAGATCTGCCCTATTTTTGGTACTAGGCATGTACAAATGTTTCATGCACTTTTTTTTTTATCTTGAAAAAGTGATTACCTTTCAGAGACCTTGACCCTACCACCAACTTCCCAACTCTTGATATCTCCCTCTCTCTCCTCTTTTTCCTTCAGCTCTTTTTTTATCTCTCTAATGGACATCAGCTCAGTTTTAAAGCCAGCTTTTGATATGCTTGCCTCTGAAACATCACAGGCATGTTTTATCGGCTCAAGAAGCCAATGGACCTGAACGTTTTGAAATACCGAACAGGCCTGTAGGTCAGCTCATTTGTCACAGATTGCCTTTTTATCTGTATTCATCAATCATCATGAACGTGGCTAATTTGTGTTGTGAACTGCACACAAGATAATTACCGTTTGGCTTAAGGCAATGATTTATTAATGGTTTACAAATATTTGCATGGCAAGGGTAAAATACTTTGTGCAACTATTTGCATATACACTATATTGCCAAAAGTATTGAGACACCCCTCCAAATCATTGAATTCAGGTGTTCCAATAACTTCCAAGGCCAAAGGTGTATAAAATCAAGCACCTAGGCATGCAGACTGCTTCTACAAACATTTGTGAAAGAATGGGTCGCTCTCAGGAGCTCAGTGAATTCAAGCGTGGTACCGTGATAGGTTCCCACCTGTGCAATAAGTCCATACGTGAAATTTCCTCACTAAATATTCCACAGTCAACTGTGGTATTAAAACAAAGTTAAAACTATTGGGAACGACAGCAACTCAGCCATGAAGGGGTAGGCTGTGTAAAATCACAGTGCGGGGTCAGCGCATACTGAGGCACTGAGGCACTTTCTGCAGAGTCAATAGCTACAGACCTCCAAACTGGACTCTAGAGCAGTGGAGACGTGTTCTCTGGAGTGACGAATCATGCTTCTCTGTCTTGCAATCTGATGGACAAGTCTGGGTTTGGGGGTTGCCAAGCGAATGGTATTGCCTGACTGCATTGTGCTAAGTGTAAAGTTTGGTGGAGGGGATTATGGTGTGAGGTTGTTTTTCAGGGATTGGGTTTGGCCCCTTAGTTCCAGTGAAATTAACACTTAATGCTTCAGCATACCAATATATTTTGGACAATTTCATGCTCCCAACTTTGTGGGAACAGTTTGGGGATGGCCCCTTCCTGTTCCAACATGACTGTACACCAGTGCACAAAGCAAGGTCCATATAGACATAAATGAGCGAATTTGGGGTGGAGGAACTTGACTGGCCTGCACAGAGTTCTGACCTTAACACCTTTGGGATGAATTTGAGCGGAGACAGGCCTTCTTGTCCAACATCAGTGCCTGACCTCACAAATGCGCTTCTAGAAGAATTATCAAAAATACGCATAAACACACTCCTAAACCATGTGGAAAGCCTTCCCAGAAGAGTTGAAGCTGTTATAGCTGCAAAGGGTGGGCCAACTCCATATTAAACCCTACGGATTAAGAATGGGATGTCATTAAAGTTCATGTGCATGTAAAGGCAGGCGTCCCAAAACTTTTTGGCAATAAAGTGTAGCAGCATCTCAGAGTTTAAGCTCTATAAAATGGTACCCCTAAAGAAATGAATAGTAACTTAAAAAGAAATAGTTTTAAAATGATGAGAACTTACAGTAGATGAAGATACTAATCGTATTGGCCCAACAAAAGCTGTTCTATATGGGGTGTGTCACCATGTCACATGACTAGGCATATAGTATACTACTAATCCGTTAGATTTAAAAACTTTTGGTTTTAGAATAAATGGATTATTGGATGACAAAAAGTCTGCAAATGTAGTGTGTAGTTCTGCAATGGTATTGGTTGTGTGATTGTGCTTTCAGAGCATTCAAATAACCAAGAATAAACGCTCTTAAAATAACAACGTCATAATAAGAGTAGCCTGTGTAGTTTTTGACTTTCTCTGGCCAAAAGCTTTATACTACCCCATTCTCTTGCCAAAACCATTATTTGTCTACATGCATTTGTTGTTTTAAGGACTAAACTCTTTACTTTTTCCATATGTGAAAAAAATGAAGAGGTAACAATTTCCCCAGGGCTAAATACATGTGAAGTTCTTGCATCACAATGAAATGTAGAGTAGCAGCTGCATTCTGATGTTAAAGATACCGATAGTCTTTCCATTTTTATTAATACAATATAAATTATTGAGATCTTCTGTTGTATTTGGCTGGAAGTCATAAATGTGTCATGTGACACCCAGTAAATTTCTTCCATAAGTGATTCTTAGTTCAGTTGTAGTGATGTTTTTGTATTCAGTAAGACAAAGCAGCTAATAATCGCAAAGGATTGTTGACGTCACCATGCAACTGGTTTAATATGATCATCAATCCTCACTCTATGCAGCTAAAAATCTCAAGTCACGTGTCAAAGAGTAACTGTGTGTTCTTTCAAGGAATTTGGAGCAATTTTGCTGTGTGTATGATTTTGTAAACATCACCTCTGTTTCTGTCCTCACTCCATCAGTTTCTTACCCATGAGGCATAAGCACCGAGATCTACGGGATAATTTATGTCGTAACCCAGACAACACCACAACAGGTCCTTGGTGCTATACCATGGACCCCGGAATACGCTACCAGGACTGCAGTATCCCACAATGCTCGGAGGGTGAGTTCAAAACCAACATTTATTTGAAAATCATACTGGAAATGTACACTGTTAGACATTTTATTGTATTTTTGCGGTAACTTACTGGCAGCACTATTGCCAGTAAGTTATTGTAACTGCCCCTTTACAGTAGCTTACCTGTAAATGTGTTTTACAGTATGATGCCCTTACCGTAATTTCATTTTACAGTATGATGGCCTTACCGCAATTTCCTTTTACAGTATGATGCCCTTACAGCAATTTATTTTTACAGTATAATCATTTTTACAGTAATTTTACTGTAATTTATTTTACTTTTTATTTAAAAAAATAAATGTTAATATGTTATGACTTTATTTTGAATATTTTACATGAATGCTATAGAATAAATAATACATTTAATAAATTTAAAATAAGAGACTTGAGTCCATGTACATCAGTATATTTTTTATTCACCGTCACTATCAATTACAAAAAAAAATAGAGAACTGAATTCATAACAACAAATTAAAGCAGAGATCATGACGATATGGCAACAAAAAGTATGAACAAAATATCCCAGTTGGTCTTGGCTGGCCTCCATACTGGTAAACTACTGATGGCTGATCTGAAACAAAACAGAGGGAAAATGTGTGAGGAATGGTCATGAGTTTCTCTCATCTAAATTTGTTCATGGACAGATGAGGTAACAACTTGTGCAGCAGCAGTTATGTATAGTTATACTTATTAGATATATATTTATTTATCTATCTATCCCGAGGACAAGTGTGCGCGCTCTGGAGATTATCACGTGAAACGAAACAATACCCAATCAGAAAGCAAGCTACTGACGGAAGACACCTCCAGCTCACGCTTTAACATGTAAAGGTCATGTTCACACCGTCTCTTGGACACACCGCACATGAAGGCAGCATAAGACGAAGTTGGCTGAAAATAAAAAAATAAAAGTCTCTCAGAAATTGCAAATAATTAAATACTTGCACCTGTACATACTTGCATGATTAGTTTTTAGTTCAGGTTTTAGTTCTAGTCCAGCTTTGTCCATTTCTCCATCTATTCCTCAGTCTCTCTGTTTTCTGGTCACTGGTTGGATATGATCTGCATATAAAATAATGTATACATATTTTTAAGTGCATGCAATGAATAATTTTTAATTACTTTGTCATGTTATACAGTGGCATATCCCACATGAGACTAAACAGTCACAACAAGATAACCAATAGATGCCAAGTAGGAAATGTAGACAACAAGTATTGTTGAAATAATAAAATGTTAAGCATTAAAAGACGTTAATCACATAATGTTAGTCAAAATATATACTTACAAAGCCAAAGATGCTCAGTGCTGTGGCTCTTTGGTGTGTAGTTAGCTCCTGTTGACAAAGGCAAAAGAGAGAAAAAGAAGAAACATAATTTTCATCAATGTTTATTGACTAATGATGACTAAATGTTATGCACATGATAATTCACAAATATAGGATGACTGCTAGATTGACCACTTACACAATCAAGTGACTATCAACACAAAAAAGAGAGAAGACAATATAGCCTTCAGTGGCATGTAAAAATGAATTAATATGAAGCCACAATGAACATTCTTGAATTAATTATTATTTTACTTGAATATATATTAATCCTCTGGTGTATACACTGGCGTCAATGTTCTATTTACGAGAGAGAGAGAGAGAGAGAGAGAGAGAGAGAGAGAGAGAGAGAGAGAGAGAGAGAGAGAGAGAGAGAGAGAGCATGGGCGTTGCTTCAAATGACGTCACACACATTTAACTGTCAACGAAAGTATGTAACTATAACTGGCCGTGAAAAGACGGAAACCATTGTTCGCGTAAATACTAGATTTGGTACATATAATGTAAAATGCAGGTAGTCAATTGTATGCAAATTGAATGGGTTATGAAAGTGGTTCTTGAGGAAAACGAACAGTTCCCCGAGACTGTCATATAGTAATAGCAATTCGATATTAGTATTTACTTTCTTCATATATGTAGCTATTTTTAATGGATATTGGTTTACATTTTAAAAGTAACAAAGACATTTGTGACAAATTTGTTAAGTAAAAACTTGTTACCTCAGGAAAACTGCTCGGGTTACGACTGTAACCCTTGTTCCCTGAGTAGGGAACGAGCACTGCGTCTGGTTAGACACTTGGGGGATACTCCCTAAGCACTAGCGAATCTGAAGTCCGTATAGCCACTAAACCAATCTGATTGGCGTGCGTGATGACGTCATCGTGACGGCGTACCCGGAAGTATAAAGCGGGAGCCGGCGCACAGAAACGGCAGCTATTGCTCTGAAGCATGCGCTCCAGGCGTGCCGAGGTGTGGTGACGAGACGCAGTGAGAGTTCCCTCGAAAGAGAACTGCTCGGGTTACGACTGTAACCCTTGTTCCCTGAGTAGGGAACGAGCACTGGTTAGACACATGGGGAACGAGTACCCACTAGCCCACACCGAGGGTAGCGCCTGCCCTAGTGTGAAACCGGAGACCGGGCACAACTAGGACTTGAGTACCCTAGCGCCAGCACCGTAGGGAGATACTTCTCCACTCCTTTTCCCTCCGTGCCCCAGCCGATGAAGGGAGGCGTCTGTTGAAACGGTTTCCCGGCAACAGGACGCTCCAACACTGACCCTTGGGACCTACCGAGGGTCGTGCCTGCCCTAGTGTGAAGCCGGAGACCGGGCACAACTAGGACTAGGGAAACCCAAGCGCCTTCGGCGCCCCAGCCAATGAGGGGGACGTCTGTTGAAACGGTTTCCCGGCAACAGGACGCTCCCAACACTGACCCCTGGGACAGAAACCAAGGTTTCTTCCATATAACTAGGGAACGAAGGCATATGCGCGTTACCCTGATCATACGAAAGATATTCCCTCTGGGGGAAACCTCTTGGTTTCCAACCACCACTGTCAAGGTCTCACGTGCAGCAGGTCAAAAGGTCTCACCTTGGACGCTGCTGTACTGAGCCCCAGCACTCAAAAGTGCTCCACAGTGAACCCGCCGTCACGTGAGGCGGGGGATTTAATGCCTGAAGAACCAGGGAACTGACCAATCCTAAGTTCCCTGGTTCATCCGACTCCAATGGTCCGAAGATGGAGCCCTAGAACTGAGTAAGGTCTCTATCACCTCTGCCGACAGGCCAATATCTAGGTACCTGACCCCCTCAAGGGCCAGACCCAAAGGTTCCAAACCTCCGGCCGGGGGTGAAATATAGTGCCCCCTGCCTGAGATAGGAGATCCCTCCTCAGAGGAATCTGCCATGGAGGACCTGCCAGCAAAGCTATGATATCCGAGAACCAAACTTGTGTCGGCCAACGGGGTGCTACTAAAAGTAGGCTGACCCCCTGTTGGCGGACTCTGTCCAGGACTCCCGGGAGCAGAGCAATCGGGGGAAAAGCATACAGACGCAGCCTCGGCCACGTCTGAACCATGGCATCCAACCCCAGCGGGCAGTCCCTCGAGACGCCACCACCCCTGGGTGGAGTCGCTACTCCCCGGGCCTCAGCCTACAGTACGCAGGACCCATGTAGAAATATTCGGAAGGCATTTTCATGCGCCGAGATACTCTACTCAGGGAACCAGCCTTTCGAGGCTGGCTTCGGGTGTTACACGAGCGTCGTCCCCAACCCCCTGAAGCGGATGACCGGCAGGAAGTGGTTGGGAATGATTCTCTATGTGCGGACGCGTTAGCTGCCCAGCCGCAAGTCCTTCCGGAGGCGGCTGGAGCAGCATGCGTTCGCGGGAAATCGATGGGGCCCGAAGCGTCATAGACGGCGGGATTACCTCGATTTCCCCGGAGCGCCGCAGAGGAAGCAACCTCGGTTGCTCCCCCGCGGGGGGGACTGCTCTTGGAAGTCCAGCCGAAGCTAGGACTTCTTCCCAGCAGCCTCCCTCCCTGGAGTACGTTCCTCAGATCGCCTCCAGGAGTGAAAGACCGCTTCTGGGACTGCTGGTGAGAACGCCGCCTCTGTTGCCAGGCTCCTGGAGGAGGGGCTCTAGAGGCGACGCTCTCCATCTGCACCTGCCAGTGCGAGGAGCTGGTAGACGGCTGAGGCTGCCCCCTAGGGGCCGCTTTCCCAGGCTCTGAGTGGCGAGGGAGGCACTGACGGAAGGCCGCTGACTGCATCTTCGCCTCCTGGTACCCGGCGACAACGGTCTCAACCGCGTCACCAAATAGACCAGAAGGCGAAATCGGGGAGTCTAGGAGGAAGGACTTATCCTTCTCCCTCATCCCCGATAGATTCAGCCAGAGATGCCTCTCCACCATCACCACGGAGGCCATGGCCCGGCCGATAGCACGGGCCATCTCCCTGGTGATGCGGAGAGACAAATCTGCAGCCCTCCGTAGCTCCAGCACATCCTCCGAAGAGGGACCGTCGCCCTCATTGAGCTCTTTCAGGAGGTCAGCCTTGTAGGCCTGCAAGACAGATAATGTGTGCAGGGAACTACCAGCCCGCCCAGCCGCCATATAAGCTTCGCCCACCAACGATGAGGTGTCCCGACAGGGTTTGGTGGGCAGCTCCGGGGTTTTAAGGGACGACACAGAATCGGGGGAAAGATAACTCGTGAGAGCCTCTTCCACCCGAGGCATCGTCCCCTAGCCCGCCTCGCGCGCCCCCAGAACATTGGAATAATCCAATACTGGAGGAATACGCGAGGAATAGGGCTTCCTCCACGACCTACACACCTCGATGTGTAGGTCCGGGAAGAAAGGTAAACCCCGGCGAGAAAGAAACCGGTCGTCCAGCCTACTAGGTGGCTGAATTTCCGGCACTTCCTGTGGCCAATTGATCTTCAATTTGGCCACCGCACGAGTCAAAAACCTCAATTAGCTCCTCTTGGGCGAGTGGATGAAGCGATGAAACACTTCCTGCTTCTCCACCTGCCCTGATGCACGACTCATCCGGCTCCTCGGAACCGGAGAGAATAAGCATCAGATCCTCAACCCCGGGGGAAGAAGCCGCAGCGCGGGCTTCCACACGGGGAGGAAGATCTTTAGAACTGTCAGACAAGGATTGGGAAAGTGCCGCAGAAGTCCCAGATCCCGCTGACAAGTCCTCCTGTGAACCCCATGGTCTGTGACACCGAGACGCCTCAGCGATCGCGGGTCCAGAACCCTGGGGCTCACAAAGCTGGCCGGCCTCATCGAACACGGCCAGCCGAGAGTGGAGCAGTCTGAGTGTGAGCAGCTTTTCCAATGACAGGCAGTTCCCTCGAGAACTGCCCGAGCATGCTCAACACCCAGACACTGCACACAAAGCAGGTGTGCATCTGAGCCCGAATAAAGCAGGGACACAGATGCACACACTGCTTAAACTCTCTCACATTCTTTTCCATTCTTTCTTTTCATTCACACACTTTTGCAACTGTGACAAACAACAGTAAATAGACAGACAATTTCAACAGAGAGCGCTATGCTGAAGAGCAATGACTGCCGTTTCTGTGCGCCAGCTCCCGCTTTATACTTCCGGGTACGCCGTCACGGTGACGTCATCACGGTACGCCAATCAGATTGGTTTAGTGGCTATACGGACTTCAGATTCGCTAGTGCTTAGGGAGTATCCCCCAAGTGTCTAACCAGACGCAGTGAGAGTTCCCTCGAAAGGGAACTCGCAGCTGGTGTCTGGCGATCCGATCCACAGGCAGGGATGTCCGTTATGCGCGCACTCGACACAAACCTCATTTGCGCGGGCTTTGCACGCGAGTAACAATTTAAATTGTGTGAGGTGTAAGCAAAGTTTATATATATATTTTTAAGGTTTTGTATTTTCATTTTTTAAAAATGTATGTACATTTATAACACTAATACGTTTAAAAAAATGTATGTACATTTATAACACTAATACTAATACTCTATTTACTCTATACTCAATTTTTTCCCTTTTTGAAAGTTGTGAAATCATTATTGTGGAGCTTTTTTTTTGCTATTTGAGCAAATGGGCACACAAAAAATATATATAATGTATTCTCTCATTCACCGCTATAAAAGTTAACCCAACTATGACGACGTCCGCTCTGAGAAACCCGAAAATGTGAAAAGGGTAGGAGAAAATACTAAATATAAAAACAACTTCTTTGTCTCCCACAAAGAACTCATTTTACATCCTTCCATCCACATGTTTTTTATTTAACTTTTAAACATCCAGTGTGTGTGTCTGTATTTGTCTGTTTACAGTAGCACTACTGCTTTTACGTAAACAGTAAAATACTGAAAATTCCCATATACAGTAAGTTACTGTAAATTTTATTTAAATACCAATAATGCAGTGCATATTACAGTAGCTAACCGTAAATAATATAAATTGTAATTTACTGGGCTTTTTTGCAGTAAGTAACTGTAAAATTGCGGTAAAGTCTAACAGTGTAATACTTAAACATGTGAAATGTATTGCTATAAACATTAGTTTCACAAGTTCACACATACATATAATTAAGTAAAGGTTCTGCGTATTTGGCGTGCTGTCCAAGGGGAGGGCTCCGAGCTTGGAATTTGGAACCTAGAGTAATCCCCTCCTCCCAAGTTGGGATAGGAATAGTTAGAAGTAAGGAGATGGGGTGCTGGAAAAGGAATAGAGGCAAGTCTGCATATACCTCTTATCTCTTTAATTGAGTTGATTAACGGAATGTGCTCCTCCCGAACTTTGTTAATAAAACATCATATCTTGAGGAAAACTAGCATGTTGTTAAGATCTAGACATGTCAGTTTAGTATTTTTTCATGATAAAGAACTTTAAAAGTCTCCATTCACTCTCAGTTTACAGTCTAGAAGAAACAGTTGAGATGTTAAAACTATCTCACGACTTGTGAAATCTCTTTCCTCTTGGTTTTCAGTTTACCCTGAGGGATGGTTAAGCACTATTTTATGGATAGAGTTTTAGTCTTTTAAAAACACATTTTTCATGTGAATTGCCAATTTATTGGATTTAAAGCTTTATCACTTGAAAGAGAATGAAAGCACTTTATTGTTAGAGTGACCGGGGATTTTCGTTAATAGGAGATCACAACGAGTTGCATGCGAAACGAGGGGTTTTCTGCAGAGATAGTGATCAGACTAACAAAGAGAGCCTCTTGTCTATTCTATGAGTTGCATGGTGAAATATATGGCCGGGAGGGTTTGTTAATAAATTAGTTTCCCATAATCAAAAACACACAGACACACACACAAAGAAGGAAAATCATGCTTTCATGAGAGTGACTGACATTAACATCTGTTTCTACTACAGCAATCTGCTCCTTATACTGTGTGTACTGTACAACTAATAACAGGATTTAGAGAGATGACTCTAGCTGAGGTGACCTACATCTGCTGTGATATTTGGTTTTGGTCCTACAGTGAATAAGCTTTTTACTAAGTACTGTAATAATTACATGTTGCTTTAACCTTTGATCATATGAAATCTGTTGGAAGCCACAACGTACCTTTGGGGTTAAATGCAAGGACTAATGGGTGGTACGTCTGGCTAGTAAATTGAAGCGTCAGATGATTTATTATTAGTCATTCTAAGGGTCACATGTGACTCCGTAATTGCTTGTCTTCTTGATAAATATGATAACAGTCCCTGCAGGCATTAATCGTTAGTGATTAGCCTATGCGTAGTTAACATGTGCACTAATTTACTACCAAGATTCTGCCTCTTCTAATCGTTTAACATGACAACCAGGGTTGAACTCTGTTGAGTCATCCTCTATAAGCATGCTAATGTTGCTCAGCTGGAGTCTTTTGGGACTCGTCCTGGTTAACATTCTTACCAGGCATGTTCCTTATCCATAGTGGAATGTATGACATGTAACGGAGAAAGTTACCGTGGACCGATGGACCACACAGAGAGTGGCCGGGAATGCCAGCGCTGGGACCTTGAGGAACCACATAGACACCTTTTCCATCCTAAAAGGTATGAGACCCACCAAAAAGTGCAAACAGTAAGGGACGAAATCAATCAGACAGACTTCAGGTCATGATTTCTAGTCAATATGAGAAGCTTTGCCAATTTGGCAAAAATCCCTTTTGTTCACCCTTTGTGTAAGGTGATGCCTTAAATCATTCAGTTTGTTGCAAAAAAGGTGGGCAATTACTTTTAAGCGTGAAAAATCCATAGACTTACATTGAAGGAGGTACACAAATGAAATGTAGAATGTTATGGTGGTCTGTTTTGAGTTAAGACCTATAAACCATTTAAAATTATCTAGCAACACACTAACAACCACAAAGAACTCCTTAGCAACCCCATAGAAACACTTGGAAACAAAATAGAGCACTTTGGAATCGTGGTTGTGAGTTTTGCATGGCAAAAAAAAAAAAAAAAAGAAAGTAAAGTAAAGTAAAAAAATAGTTCATGGTAAGATGATTAAGTTCTTCTTAAAGAAGGGAATCAGATATCAGTTGAAAAACTAGTCGGAGGTATAATAATGTTAAGCTGATGAAATCTGGGGTCGTGAGTGGATCATTTGCCTCATGCCATTGAAAGTGAACTGTGGAAAACAACTCAGCTATGCTTTAATCTGTCTGAAATCACAACGTGAGAAGGCATTTTAAAGTGATGGCTAACAGCAGTCATGAAAAATTACACTTTGTTTTGGAAAACACTTATTCTTTATGGTTTCATAATTTCTTTGGACCATGCTCATTGACAAAAATAAGTTCCAAAGTTCCTTGCACATCTTTTCTCGATTACAAATCTATTTTGTTTAGCTTAGCAACTGAAACAGTTGACCACACATTTCTTCCTAATGTACAGTACATGTTTGCACTTTTCAGCCAATAAATGGCATTTTCATTTTGTATGACCTTCCCAGTGCCCTAGTTACATCTTTACTAGTTCTGGGAAACAACAATATCGTTAATCTTGAAATAAATGTCTGTTTGGCTTGTTTGAATACTCTCCCTTAAGAGTCTCTAAACACACAAAGATCTTTTTTTTAATATCTCAGATTGCATGCATGGAAAATGCTCTTGAATTTACCCTAATCCGGAATGGCATTTGTGAGGAACTTAAAAATATTTGAAAAATCAATAGTGTTTTCCCGCTTGACCTCATGGGAACTGTGTCATGCCCTGTTTGATATAAATCACTAAATAAAATGACTGCTTTGTGTGAACCTACCAAAGAGGCAAATTGTCTATGATGTCTTAAGCCTTATTTTATTATTTTAGAAGTACAAGCAACTATAAAAAAACCAATGAACACCACAAGGCAGAAGCTCTTCACCCTTTACATGACCAGTCAGCCGCAAAACGTTTCAGATCATAGCCAACTTTAGTGTAAATGTAACGCTATAATTAATTTCTTGACTTTAAGTTATTTAAAAATGTAATTATTGGAAAAACAAATATGGGAAATGAGAATACATTGTGAGTACTGGCCAATATAAACTACTGTTTAAAAGCTTGGGGTTGGTAAGATTATTTTAATGATTTTGAAAGTCTCTTATGCTCAACAAGGCATTTTTCTATTTTGAATATATTGAAAATGTAAAGGCAAAGCTAAATTTTCAGCATCATTATTCTAGTCTTCAGTGTCACATGATCCTTCAGAAATCCTTGCTGATTTGGTGCTCAATAAACATTTCTTATCATATTTGAAAACAGCTGAGCTTCTTAAAGGGATAGTTGACCCAAAAATGAAAATTCTGCCATCATTTACTCACCCTCAAGTTGTTCCAAACCTGAATTAAGATATTTTGGAAGAATGTTTTTAACCGAGAGACTAAATTACTAAATGATGACAGAATTGTAATTTTGTATGGTGAACTATCCCTTTAATATTTAATATTGAATAATAATAATATATAATACTTAGAAAACCATGATAATTTTTTTCAGGATTATTTGATTAATAGGAAGTTAAAAAAAACAGCATTTATTTGAAATATAAATCCTCTGTATCATTATAAACCTTTTTACTGTTATTTTTTTTTTTTTTATCAATTTAATGTGTCTTTGCTTAGTAAAAATATACATTTATTTAAAAGAATATATATATATATCATATATATCAATAGACACTGGAAAATTAAAAATTGTGACTAAGTGCGTGCAGGGCCACAGGCTTCTGTCTTTTGTGCTTGGCTTAAGAAGTCCTGCTGTACCAGAGAGCATGTTATGTATTTTCTGGAGGTTATTAGAATTTTATCCTGACTGTAAATCAAAGTTGCCGTAGAACTGGGCTGATTGATATGTGGCGTGTTAAGTGTGTTCGTTTTGCCCTTCTTTTGACAGGTCCCCCGATAAAGGTCTAAAGGACAACTACTGCAGGAACCCAGACGGGCGCCAGAGACCCTGGTGTTTCACCACCGATCCAAGCACTCCATGGGAGTACTGTAACATCAAACAGTGCGGTGAGTGTGCGCCTCTGAGCCCTATGTGTAAGATGAAGAGACAGAGGAAGACAAAAAAGAAGCCAGAGACAAAAAAAAGAATGAAAAGAGGCAGAGTTTGCCAAATTTACAACTTCCTCTTCCTGTAGCCCAGGCTCCCCTCTCGTTTGGGACCCTCACAGGAATGTTGTTTGTAACTGGGAGAAGAGAGAGAGGAGGGTCCACCTATAAAACTCTCTCTCCCCTCTTTCTCTTTCCTCGGCTCTCGCCCTGTCTTTTCAGTAACGTGCCTCCGTGTTTATTTTTCCTCATCAGCGGAGTAGAGAGTTCCCTTATCTGCATGAGAGAAATGTGCTTGAGTTTCAAGTGCTATGTAAACCTTCCACGCTAAAGACAAAACACGCGTGTGGGTTTCAAACCCCCAGCGCGCTCAAACACACAAGCTCACAAGTGCCCAAAAACCTATTATTATAATGACACCCCCCTCCTCCTCATCGCACTGCCTCCGTTTATTTTCATTAGCAATGCAACGGCATGTTGGTTCAAGTGGGAAGCGAGGCAGAAACTCAGGCGTCCAACGCTCAGGCACTTTACCATTCTAGACTGAACCACGGGGGTCGCTTTTGTTTTTCAGAGCAGTTTGGCAAGCCCTGCATCATAACCTTGAGCAAAATCCTGTGATGGATTCTCAAAGATCACCGTCCTTGGAGACACTTTTCACCACGCTTTTTCCTATTTGGCAGAACGCAGCTTCATTTCAAACACCTAAACATCTTAATAAGCAGCTAAACAGAGTTTAACCATGTATGTCACTTCCCACATTTGGAAATCGTGATAGATGCATCTGCTTACATGAAGTGGATTTTTGTCCTCTTGCAGAATGAACGTCCCCCTTAATAAGACTATTTGATCCTCTATAAAGCTAAACATGCTTTTTTAAATACCACGCTCCTTTGCTGTAAACACAGCAAGACTTTAAGGCACAGAGCACCTCATTGTTTCCAATTGCTGGACCTTTGCATTTGTCTTCATGACATTACACTGCAGTTAGTACACTTTAACAGTGTAAAAAATGCTAACCTAGCATTGAATGAATACAATAGCATCACATACGCTGGGATCCACCGAATAAAACCCACTGTGAGAGTTTGACTTTGGGTTTTATTAGCAAGACTTGGCCTATATCCCTATTCTGCTAGCGTCATTAGCAGACTGAACCACTATCAGGTTATTGGAGGTAAACATAATAACTCTGTCTCTAATGAGCGCAATGAGATGCATGGGCAAAAACAATATGTCATTTATAAAATGCTTACGTTTTACCCTAAAAAAAGCTCTGTAGGCTACTGTTTTAGCATTTGTCACAGACTTAGTGACTGCTTTGACTCATTCAGGAAGCATCTCTCTCCATTAGGCTGGACAAAGCTGTTGTTATTCCTCCTTGAGGCAGCGCTGTCTTACAGTTAATGTTGAATCTATGATTCAGTGTTCATCATGCCTAAGGAGTGATACTATGCCTCATTCTCTCAATCCCTTTGTCTTTCTGTTTATGTTGTTCACCATTTACTTAGATTCAGACAGCGGCGGTGACGTTGACAACACAACAAGTTGTTTCCGTGGACGCGGAGAGGGTTATCGTGGAACGGTTGGCATCACCCCCGAGGGACTGACCTGTCAGAGATGGGACGCCCAGTTTCCCCATCGACACTCTTATACTCCACAGAATTATCGTTGCAAGTAAGAAAATGCATGGAAAAAAGTATTCATAAATAGTTCAAATATGTGTTAGCTGGACTTCCATGCTGGTTTGTGTTCATGTACATGCATAGCCAAACTTTGATGCAGTGTTAATTTTGACAGCAAATTTTGATTTAGTTTGTCATATTTTAGTCACCTGAATTGTTTTTAGTTTTAGTCTAGTTTTAGTTGACTAAATATCATACGATTTTTGATGACTAAATCTACAGTAGATTTAGTCTCCTAAACTCTAATTAGTTTAGTTAAATTGTAATACATTAAGCATTTAAGCCTTAGATAACCGACTGTCACTTCAACTGACATTTTGACATCATTTTGTTTTTGATATTAAAAGTAAACAAAAGAGAGCTTAATTCACTTTTTTGTTTGTTTTATAAAAACAGCTATATATTTTTTATAACTTTGTGTTTCTGTTTTAGTTAGTAGGCCATATCAGGTTAAGCTAAAGCTTCAAATAAGTTTATTTTTTTAATTTTATTTCAGTTAACATTTATTTAATTTCAAGTAATGAAGATTTTTTAAATGGTTTTAGTTAACTATTATAACCCTGATACTTTATTGAATATGTGTATTCAATAAATACTGGTCTTTCCTCCTGACTATGAATTAAATTGGAATAAAATTAAATACAGTTTATTGTGTAACCAAAAAAACGAATATATAATGTGTGACTTAAAATTATAAACAAGCTCGAAATACACCGGGACTCTTATTTTGAAATGTCTACGCCTCTGTTGCGGTTGCAGGAGCTCATTCAAGTTCAGATGACAAAAAATATGCATTGTTACAACTGTCTAAAACATATTACTATATAAACATCGTAAAGTAAACATTGTCATTATTCATCAGCATTAGTTCATAAACAATTGCCTGGCATAAATGTGCACTATTCATTGATTGTGAACCGCTCTGCTGTATTGGGGATGAGCCTGTAGAGCGCGCAACAGCGCTGTGTTTTCCAGCGGTTAGATCAGCACGTTCAAATCAAATGTGCTCATCTGTTACACAAGACATCAGTTCTGACTGGATCTCTTCCCTAATCGTCCCTCCCTAACATTTTCGTCTTTTTTTTCCTCTTTTTTTATTTTACGAAAATGACAGTTGATTTTCGTCATAGTTTTTGTCATCCAACACTAGTTTTTATTTAGTTATCGTCTCGTTTTCGTCAGTGAAAAAAGGTTGTTGATGAAAATTATGACGAAAATTATTCGTCAACGAAATTAACACTGCTTTGATAGCCTTTTTATTAGGTGTTAAGCCAAAGTCTTGCTGAAAAATCTACTTGCTGGCAATGCTCTGCATACCCAAGCCATTTATGGACTCGCTGATTAGTATTAACATCATAAATTCCCTTGTTTGAGGTGTACCATAAAGCTTACATGATACCATTTTGGTAATACATATGTAACTGTCTGTCTGTCATTTATTTATTTGTCAAACGACAGTCATTTTCTTTAAATCTGACAGTTACGGTTAAGTGGATCACAGCACATCAGCTTTGGTGCCTACGCTCTGTTGTTATGTATCATCAACATTGTCCCGCATTCTCTGGCATATGGGAGATTTCATGCGCAGGGAACGTTGTCTGCAAAAAATTGGATTATTTGCGGAATTGTTATCTTTATGTGGGTTGTGTATCGTCACTGCTCCTCAGCGAGGATGAATCTAATGTTTTGAGAAGTATGTGTGGCTGTCAGTCACCGCACCGGTGTGGATACTGTACTTCAGTACTTGGAATTATGACCAAAATAATAAGTTTCACCAGAAAATGTCATCTGAACAAGTAATATATATGCCACATTTGTTCTGACCGACTGAGAAAAAAAAGCATTACAGTAAATCACGCTACCAACAGTGATTATATCTAACGACCGCTTTTCTCATATTACATCAAACCGTGCAAATGATTATTATTGTTATACTTTGTTCTCAAATTGGCATCGTATTGGCACATATATACATTTTAAATGTGTATTTGTTCTTATTTTTTTGTGTGTCCTACTATTAATATTTTATAAATATTTATAAATATGTTCTCTATATAGATCAGTGGCCTTAAGCCGGTGTGCCGTACCATTTGAAGGGGTAGTATGCAGTTTCTGTGGCAGTATTGCCACCTAGTTGAATTACAAAAATACAGAATATTTCGCAAACTGCCCTTTCACGTGTCATTACACCCTCAACTCCCTCAATCACAACTCTTAACAGGTGCTTGTAATAGTATGTCTCAACAGGTAAATGTAGGCTACATTCAATGAAGGGCCAAACATATTAGGAAACTTTTAGCTGTGTTGCTGTGTGTCATGAGAGTAAGTCACTGAGTAGCTAACAGTGTATAGAGCGAACACGAGCGTCTTGTTTATAATAACCCAACCCATTTTTGTTCGGTTAAAAAAGTAACTTGCCATGTTATGTACTGTAACCAGTTCTAATATATGGTGCATCCCCCAAAAATACATATGTTCACCAGGTATGCTGGTTTTATCAGCAGGGCTTTCTGCCAGGTTCTGTCATCACTAGGAAAACCTGAATGTTTCCTTTCCCAGATTCTTATCTGTCATCATACAGGTTTATATTTTTAAAAAAGTGAAGATAATTCTTCAAAAGTAGTTTTTAAGCTCAATTGCAGTCTGTTCAACATATGCTGTGTAACAGTAACATGTGTGATGTGTGTAAATATGATTAAAATGATGTCTGCATGGCAGGGATCTCAGGGAGAACTACTGTAGAAATCCTGATGGAAGTCATCACCCATGGTGCTTCACGACTGACCCCAATGTACGTGTGGCATTCTGCACGAACATTCCTCGCTGTGAAGTCCCAGCCTCTGAACCTGAAGGTAAGAGACATGCATGAGCGATATATTATAGATATAGTTTGATGTTCCTGTTGAATGGTATTAGTATTGCAATGTTTTCGGTTCTTATGCACTGATGAAGTGGTTTGCTTTGAGATCAGCCTAATGTTTAAACCGTTTACACCTCCCTTGCTTTATAAAACTTCATAACCACTCAAATACTATGTGCCCTATCATACATCCTCTGCAATGTGGTGCCAGGTGCAACGCAAGTGTTTTTTTTGCTAGTTTCAGTCCGATGCAGTTATCATTTTCACGTCCAGCGTCATGTTGTTTAAATAGCAAATGCACTCGCGCCCATCTGTTCGCCCATTGTCGTGTTGGTCTGAAAGTGTTGGTCTGAAAACGGGTCTGTTCAGGAGCATTGTTGGTATGGTGCTATTTTGAGGCAACTGAAAACGACTAAGCCATTGACCAACAAAACCTTGGTTTAAAGTTAATAGCACAATATTTTTTTGCGTTATTTAAAAAGGCTTGTTAGTAGTCTGCGCCTATACACAACACGTGTACACACTGCTTATTATACACACAAGGATTCATCTGTGGAGAAGCTTTCAGTCTTTCTGCGCACAAATTCCGCCATGTAAATAGCGAATCCGCCATGGTGCAAGCGTATATATAAGAGTTTACACAATATATATTGTATATATATATATTGTGTAAACTCTTAAAGAAAAGTCATTAGTGTGTGCTTGACACACACAATCGGATTCATGACATTGGGAAATACACTCTCTGTGAAATACACAGGGCTGCTGTGTTTTGAATTCAGTGAAGCTACCATGGAAGGGCATTACCTTATTGGGTAGCTAATGTTCAAGAGAGTTACATGTTCTTTTCAACCATATTTGTCATGCAGTACATACATTTATTCAGGTCATGAATTCTTACAGACTAATCTGAGCTCAGGGACATAGATATACTTACAGTATGTAAAATATCAGCATAAATCCATTATTATCTGAAAATCCGTGAGGAAATTTGCCTTTTTATTGAAATTTTGATTGAAATTTTGATACTTTTAAATGCATTTGAACATTTCAGTGGCTTCCTAAATTAATTTTTACAATTGTAAATCATCTTCAAGCTGTAACTTATTAGAGAGTATCTCAAGCCAGTCACTGTCACCGTGTCCTTGACCGGAGACATTCAACCCTCAAATTGCTTCTGAAGTACCGTGATATGGTTTTGCCACCTCTGTCTAGATGTGTATTTCAGTACTGGTGTGAGTTATGCAAGAGTGAAAATTACAGTATGCCAGGTGAGTTTACAGACAGTGACCATAAAACTACACTTATTTGCTTTTTTAAGAAACATGTTTATAATCTACTGACTTGATCTTGTTTTCCATGATGTTATGGCTGGCATTCTTCCAACTTTGTTTCGCTGGCTGGGTAAAAAAAGAAAGAAGGCTATGACTTTTGAAGTCATGCCTTCTTTGCATATCAAAAACGTCCTTGCCTTGTTTCTTATTAATCCTCCCCAGTAAGATATAATTCTATAACATTTCTTTTCATGATGCTCAAGAATGCCATAGCTCTTTCTCCCTCCCTTTCTCCCTCTTTCATTTGCTCTTTCTTGGCTGTCTTGGCATCGGTACACAGTGGTCCCTGTAGTCCGATCTCCACAGCCACTAATGGGGGCTGTTTGAAACATGTCCAGGGAGCAGGAGCCGCAGTGTGGGAATGA
This sequence comes from Romanogobio albipinnatus, assembly GCA_023566225.1. NCBI lineage: Eukaryota > Metazoa > Chordata > Actinopteri > Cypriniformes > Gobionidae > Romanogobio > Romanogobio albipinnatus. The sequence continues at coordinate 34,077,180 of CM042251.1, forward strand.
GACAGCATGAGTCAAGCATTAATCACTGCTGACAGCTTCGTGTGACTGGCAGGGCCCAGGAGATGCTTCATAGAAGGACTCGCACAGGCGCTGATGTTAAGATCGATTTAGCTGGTGTTCCAATTGAGGCCGTTGGGATGATCGCTCGACTATTGTGGGGCGCTGGGAGCCCTGCTGTGTTTCCATAAGCACTGTGTTTCCACAAACCTGCTGGGTTTTTTTAGGTTTACAGTATGTGATTTAAGGCAGAGCTCTCATTGGGATAATTACAACATCTATATTTGATCATGCTGCATTGCATTTATTTTTTCACTTTATTCAGATTGTGCATATATATTTAAAGGTGCTTGCTAATACTACTGCCTGAACTTAGAATAGCACTAGTGGGTTTTTTCTGTATGTAAATTGTTTACACTGTTTGTCTATCCCTTATCTCTTTTTAGATATGTTTATTAATTTGTTTTTTAACTGATTTTATAAACCATGAAAATAGTCGTATTAACTGCTGTGAGAAATTAAAATTAAAAACCATTATTTGCCAATTAGGTTGATGTACAAAAATTACATAAACTAAAACTAAAGTAAAAATGTATTAAAGCAAATTCGAAATTTAAAAATAAATAAATAAAATAAAACTGAAGATATAGAAACAACAGCCAATTTAGAATTGTAATAAATATTGCAAGTATACAAATAATACTAAACACTGGTGGCCGGTTGAGGAAAAATGGGCCATTACTTTTCTGAGCAATTTGATGTACAACTTTTTGCCTGAAAATGATAAAGAGCAGAATGTGATAGCAAGTTTTGAATGCAAGCACCACTCACATTTTCTTCAGAACACATTCACTCACATTCTTTTAAAAATGTTGTTGCTTACAATAACTGCACACCCCATGTTTTAATCTCTGCTTCTCTTTATTTTTGTTATTTCAGAGTGTTATACGGGCATCGGTGACACATACAATGGCAATAAGGCAAAAACTCGCTCAGGCATCCCCTGTGCTCCATGGAAAGACCACAGTGAAAGGTAAAAGCTGGCCATCCATGTATAGACTGCAAAATAAACTTAAAGCTGAAATGTATATTTAACGTTGTCTCTGCACATTAATCTGAGAGAAAGTATTTGATAAAAAAAAGAAAAAATCCCTTCCGCATTAAACTGATTACGGGTGCTCAGCCTTAGACAGAAGAAATGGATTGTTTATAGTCCTTTGGAATGGGCACAAACACTTTTCTCTATGAATTTTTTATAGTCTAGTATTAAGCAGATTTATAGTGGTACAGTGCATAGTTTCAGTCATGGACATTGACTCAGTTTCCATGGAAACCAAACTAGGTCCACAACTTGCAAAGCAGGATCTCAAAGACAATCCCATGATGCCGTTATGCTGTTTTGCAAGGTGAACAACTCCATTTAGTCATTAGGTTCAAGGGTCAACCGCAGCAAGTTGTCGTTAAATTAGGCGAGTGAATAAATGAGACAGATGCTCTGTGAAATATCTCATGTTTTTTATATGTAAACAGACAAGCATATGAAGCTCTCAAATATGCATGCACTTGAGTGTTAAATAGCTATGGTTTATATTTGTTCCTGCCAGGTGCGGCCTGTTTCCTCTAATGCAGTTATGGTTTTGCCTGTGTTTAATGTGAATTGGCACAATTTTTAGTGAGCGTGTGTGTGTAAGTCTCAGAGGAGTTGAACAACCGCTTCCACAACAGGCCTGTGTTGTTTCTGCCATCCACACTCACCCTGAGATGTGTGGCGTTAAATAACTTCCTTATTTTATGAACAAGTTCCAGGTCAAAGGTCGGCCTTTCCAGAACCCCACCAGCTCATTGATGCAAAGCGCAGGGATTGTCAGGTTTTGTTTGTCTTCGTTGAAAAAATAAGACCCTCGCAGTTTTCTGAGGAAGAAAAACACGTTTTAGTGGAGAACCCCCATTCTGAAGATCTCTAATTGATAGTAAACGTGGAGCAGTCGGAGTGACTCAATTCCCCAAAAATTACAGGCAGGCCAACCCAGCTGGAACGAGATTCTTTAGAGCCACCCTCTGACCCCTTTCCTCACCGTAACCCCTCTCCATGAACACATCAAAGCCAATCAACTCCTTATTTGGCCCACAGCCTGTGAGCCGCCACGGCCGGGTTGCAAAGGTCACTGCCGGGCAGGCATTAGGCATTGATTGTTTACATTGTATGAACCTTAGCGTAACACGGCAAGAAGATCATTGGTGTTATGCACATTCGTGCTTTTCATTGCAGCACTTTTGGTCTCTGGTGAACTTTTGGAGAATCGTAGCATCTTTACATCTGTGAATCTTCCTGAATCTGACTGATAATGTGGAAACGCTTAGGGAAATATGTCATGAGTAATGCACAAGCTAAATACTTCACCTTGCCTCCTGAGAGGAGCTTTACACAACTGGGGCTTAAGATGAACTTATAAGAAGAAGATGTTTCTTTGGACTCTTTTAGATATATTGTCTTGTTACAAACATTGGATAGACGGTTTGATTAGTGTTAAATGACTTAGGATGTGCCTGAATGATGCACCTGTTTTGGATGTTTATATGTAGACATGTAATGTTCATTTTCACTCTTAACACTCATCTTTTAAAGCTGCACGTGTTCTGAAAAATGTCCGTAATTGTAATGATGAGATTTGTTTCCATTCTCAGTAACGAAAGAGAAGTGGACTTGCTGACGGCTGAACAGGCGGGGAACTTCTGCAGAAACCCGGACAAGGACAAACACGGCCCGTGGTGTTATACCAACAGCTCATCCATCCCGTGGGACTACTGCTCTCTCAAACCCTGTGAGTGAGCAACACATGTCTGTGCTGACATTACAAACTGATTGAGACCTTTGGGTTCACTAAAAGTGCTACTTGAAACATGAAGAGGCGAACACAAGCTGAGGAATAGGGGGCTAATGTAATCCACTGACCTCAAAAAGCGAAATGCTAAAAAGCTATAGCATTTTGCGATGTACTATATTAGGTTTTCTGTATTTTATTAATTTAGAACAGACCACCTCATCAAACAATAACCAGAGGTTTGAGCAGAACAAAGTATACAAAAGTAAAAAACTATACAAAAGTAAAAGTATCCAAAAGTAATGATAAAAAGTGTACAATTTTGAAAAGAAAATTAATATTTCTTTCATCAGATACACTCCCAAGACCCTTTCATTTATGACTATAAACCACTGTAAAGTGGCTTCATTATAGTATTGTAAATCATTTGTTTGAATCGGTTCCTTTTAATTAATTAGTTGAATGAGTTTGTGTCCAAAATGGGTCTGAACAATTCGTTTGCAAACAAAAATCACAAATAGTCAGTCACAAAACTCACTCACTGATTTGATTGTAGTTGTTCTATAGTTAATTTACCGTTGGATTTTGGAAGAAGCCTTTGTTCCCACCAAGGCTGCATTAAAAAAAATGAAAAATAAAACTATTTTAATGTATTTTAAAATATAATTTCATTCCAGGAATGGCAGAGCTGAATTTTCAGCAGTCTTCAGTGTCACATGATTCTTCAGAAATAATTATAATATGCTGTGCTCAAATAACATTTCTTATTATTGTCATTGTTTAGAACAGTTGTGTTGCTTAATGTTTTTGTGGAAACGGTGATACAGGATTCTTTTATTAATAGAAAGATTAAAAAGAAAAAAAAGAAAACGTACTGACCCCAAACTTCTGAACTGTAGTGTAATAGGTATTCCATTCACTGGATCGGTTGGAGTAGTTCTGGAGATTAGCATTTAAAGGGTTAGCTCATCCAAAGATGAAAATTATTCCATAATTTACTCACCCTCAAGCCATCCTAGTTGTAAACGACTTTCTTCTTTCAGCCAAACACAATTGGAGTTATATACAAAAATATCCTGGCTCTCCCAAGCTTTATAATGGGAGTGAATGGTAGATTGTAAAGCCCAAAAAAGTGCTTCCATCCATTATAAAAGTAATCCATACAGCTCTAGGGTGTTAATAACGACCTTCTGAAGCGAAGCGATGCATGTTTGTGAGAAATACATCCATATTTATAACTTTATAAACTATATAAACTTATAAACTTTATAAACTTTATAAACTCACTAGCTTTCGGTAACGGTCATACGCAAGTCGAGTTCAGGTGGAAGAGTGACCTCTGACCTGACGCATGATGTATCCGGAAGCGCAAAGGATAGAGCAAAACAAAACACCCATCACAAATTAGAAGTCTAAAAGGAGAACTTTGGTTCCATTTCGTTCAGTCACTACGACGTACGTTAGTGACTAACGAATGGGGGTTTCGCTTAGAAGCCAATTACCTTCGAGAATTCAACAGCGCCCAATGGCAGTGCCAATGCCATGGGCAAGCGGAATTTGCATGCGTAACTCCGCCCCACCTCGTGGGTATATAAGGAAGGCAACATCGCATTATGTTTCTGCTTTGGAGCCAAGAGGATCTCTTCACTCCTGACTCCTGATCTGAGTCTTTGTCAGCCTTCGAGACGAGCAGCTTTCCAGAGGCATTGGTGTTACGGCGCGTTCCAGTGATCTCATACTGCCTGCCTGCTGATCTGCGCAGTGGTCCGCTAGACAGCTGGTGTGTGGTCGCTGGGCGCTTCGGCGTTCTCTGCGAGGCTTCCTCTCACAAAAAGAGCTTGCACGTGACGCGTCCTTTTCAGGATGTCTCGTCCGTGTACTTCTGGGTGTGGCCGGTCGTTGTCTTCTTCTGATGGGCACAAACACTGTCTGGTATGTTTGGGCTTTCAGCATGCCCAGGCAGCGTTTGTGGATGCGTCATGTTCCCACTGCGGGAACATGATCATCGCAGTGTTACGGTCAAGACTCGATGAACTTCGTAATGAAGTGAGAGTCCCCTCTACCACACCCCGATCTACTGAGTCCCAGAGGCCCAGTACTTCGGCTGGTGGTCAGGGTGACCTGAGGGTTACGGTGTGGAACAAAGCCCCGACGCTCATGCCTCGGGCCACACCCCCCTCTTGCACACTGCAACCCGCGAGTGTTCAGACACATCTCGTTTGGCGCTCCAGAGGAGGATGCGATGTCAGTCACCGCATCACAAGGTGGGCTCGAGTCCTCTGAGGATGATGACTCGGCTGTGCTGCCGCTCTCGGGCATTCCAGCATTGCCCGAGTCGGACCCAGAGCTGACAGCCATGTTGTCTCGGGCAGCCGCGAGCCTCGGGATAGAGTGGAACCCTCCGCCCTGTCCCGAACGCTCCCGGCTCGATGATTGGTTTTTGGGAGCGCGCGCTGACAACCGTCAATCCCCGCCCCCAATACCTTTCTTTCCTGAGCTGCATGAGGAAGTCGCGCGGCCCTGGAAGTCCCCGTTGTCTTCCCGTGACCGTTCGGCGACTTCCTCCGCCTTCTCTACCCTTGATGGGGCCGCGGCCAATGGGTACACTGGGGTCCCCCCAGTTGAACGGTCTGTTGCGATGCAACTGTGTCCACAGAGCGCTTCAACTTGGCGTGGTGATCCTAAGCACCCCTCCAAAGCCTGTCGATTCACATCAACCTTGGTGGCGAAATCGCACAGAGCCGCGGGGCAGGCTGCCACCTCTTTGCATGCCATGGCGATCCTCCAGGTCTACCAGGCCAGGATCCTCAAGGACATGCACGAGAGTAGAGTTGATCCGGGGCTCCTAAACGAGCTGTGTGCCGCCACCGACCTCGCTCTCCGGGCGACGAAGGTGACCGCACGCT